>CM038796.1:22431073-23085871 GCA_021764765.1 Vicia sativa | reverse complement strand
CAAATCAAGAAAACTCTTACCTCCACGTGTAAGCTTCAATCTATATCTAAGCTTTACATGAGACAGTAAGCTCACAATAGACCTGCAAAGAAATTCTCAACATTGTTAGAAGAACCTAATATAAAATAATCACATTGATAAATGATACAAATTACCTATTATATGGAATAATGAGTTCACCAAAAACACTTCTCCAAACTTCAAAATGATTCATAGCACAAACAAAATATAAAAGAAACATGAACCTTAATTTCTTTAATTCCAATGATTCTATCCAAACTCTATAATAATAATAATAATATGCCAAAATAGGGTCAAAGGATATAAAAATAAAATAAGATTAATGGGCTTTGCCAATGTACATTGAGAAATCCAACTTAAAAATAACTTAAAGTGAGTGTGGATCTATCAACCACATTTCTCTCCTTAAACTCTTCAATCACCAAACTCTTGCGTTTGCACCAACACGAGTACTTACCGATTGGCCCGTTATTACCAGTAACTCAATCATGCTCATCAACTTTGGTCAATGTCATCCTTTGTTTCGGGTATGCAGATCACAACATTCAATAAACAAGACTTATGTCATACGTATACAAACCGATAAAAACGCATCATATTTAGTTACATTGAGTTGAAAAGTAAGAAAACATCAAATTTATATTTCTTGGGATTATGGACTATCTAGAAAAGTAAAAAACATCAAATTTAGATTTCATGCTATAAACTAAAAATATATAACATTAGGTTCATGTAATAATAAGAGGATGAAAATGTTATATAAATATTACTCGCCGTATGTATCTTGAAGTGTGGGACTGGCTACATTTGAGAAGTCAATTATGTACAAGAACATAATAATTGAGCATTAGCTTGACTATATAGAAGACCATCTCTAAGTCGAGCAACAATTGCGAAAAAATGAACGATATCAAAGCTTAGTAGATGTTCCATGCGTTTGGTCATGTAAGAAGGCTAAAAAGCATCAGCATTTAGTGGATTTTGTTGTAGTAAGCATACTACTACCTTTGAAGTTGTCCCCAACACATTAACTGGGACATCGAACATAGCATATGTGCATTTGAAAAAAGATTGTAACATAAATCATTTTCTTGTATAAGTACTTTTGAGATTGGTTCTAACGGTGATAGAAACAACTTATTTACATAAACTCATTTACAACATTGAAAAAAATACTTAAAGCATCATTTCTACAACATTGAAAAAATGTACCGACATGTATTGTTGTTTCCTTACTATCTAAGTATAACTCATTTTACAATAACAAAGGAGCATAACTCAATTTACTCGTTTTAATCATTTTACATCATCCAAACACGTCCTTTAAGAATTTCTTTACACCTAGTGATTTTCTTCCACAACTTTGAAAAACAAAATACTCTTCGTAATTGTCCTTACGAAATAAACTAAATAAGGTGAATTCGTAAGTGTACTTCGAAGTACACCAAATAAGATGAATTCGTAAGTGCACTTTAAGTAAACCAAATAATGTGAATTCGTAAGTGCACTTACAGAGTTACAAAAATAAAGTGAATTAAATAGTGCACTTATGAAGTAAACCAAATAAGATGAATTCGTAAGTGCACTTACGATTAAATAAATAAGGTGAATTCGTAACAATTTTGAGTATCCTACAAAGTAAACCAAATAAGGTGAATTAGTGAGTGCACTTACAAAATAAACCAAATAGGTTGAATTAAATAAGTGCACTTAATATTGTGTTTTATTTCATTTGATTTCCATTACATATATGTATGTTTTCACATACTAAAAAAATAGAAAAATATGTATTAAAAGCCTAATTATATTTGGCCTATAATAACAAAATCTATTGATACAATTGATATAAATATCAAATTTGACTATAATTAAAAACATATTAATACTATTGATATAAATTTCTATATGAAGAGATACACTTGATTTTTTGTCTTGATTTACTTAATATGCATTAATTGTATAATATATTTTTAACAATATAATTAAATTGAATTATTATAAATAATAATAACTTAAATTTATAATTAAAAATTATTAAAGTAAATTTATGATATGAAATTTGAATGTAATAATTAATTTTTTAATTATAATAGTGAAATGTAATGTCTTTTAATTATTTATTTAAAATTATGAATAATTTTTATAAAAATATAAAATATATTTTTAATTATAATTTTAAAGTTAAAATTTAATTTAGATGACACTTTTTAATTTTTATTATAGAATTGATAAATTTATTGTAAAAAATGATGAATAATTTATAAATTATAAAGATTTTCTATATTAAATATATATATATATATATATATATATATATATATATATATATATATATATATATATATATATATATATATATATATATATATATATCATAAGAATAAAAATCAAAATAATCTAAATAAGGTGAATTCGTAAGTGCACTTACGAAGTAAACTAAATAAGGTGAATTGATAAGTGCACTAACGAAGTAAACTAAATAAGGTGAATTCATAAGTTCACTTCAATTTGGATCCCAACAGGATAATAAGTACACTTATGAAATAAATCAAGTAATTTATGTTTATGGTGAATTAGTAAGTGTACTTACAATTTGAAGAAGATATTTTGAATGTTCCACTAGAGGTAGAGAAGAAGCTCACTAGATAGGTGAAAAAATTCTCATCCTTTAATTAACTCATTTTACATCAACCAAAAGGAAAAAAAATCAGATATAAGTCATGAGAAAGAAAACTTACATTCCCTATTTGTTTATAGTTATAAGAAATTGCAATTATTTTCATCTCTGAATACATAAACAAAAAAGAAGTAACTTAAACACTCAAAACATATATTTTCATCATGATAATTACAGCTAGCCAAAGTATTTGACAATTGAAATTGAAATAAATCCAACACTACACATATAAGCTGCATGTCCAATATTAAACTCATGAGTGAACCTGCACAATCACAAAATATAGTAAAGAAATTTATCAAAATTTTAAAATATGAGAAAAAATTAAGCACCATGTAACATTATGTAAAATTATGGAAGAGATCTCTCCTGCTTCAATATTTTTCCTGTAGGCAATCAACTCAATAAATCAATGCCATTACGGCCTCTTCATTCAATGAGTACTTAGAACTTTCCTGAATAATTGAATAGGTCAACATCAACAACTTATTATTTAATCTCAAATTAAAGTAAACTCACACTTTTAGTTAACCTTGTTTAATTTTCTTAATAGAAAATATTTGTACTCTTCAAATGATCTTTTATTTATGTTAAAGCTTCTTTCACAAAAATAAATATTATTAGAATATTCAATTTAAATAATTACTTGGTTATATTTTATAAAGATATCAACAAATAGTTTAAAATTATAATTTTGCTATTATTTTTTAGTTTGAACTACAAGACCCATTTTTTCATTGCATAAGGTACTTGACTAATCTCTTGTTTGAAAATTCAACATGGAAGCCAAGTTCAAAGAGAAAGCATTGTACTCCATGATCTTCTGCAGAAACTATCTCAACACATTCGTCTTTATGCCCAAATCTCCAATGCATGATATGACATGTCTTTGAACTGAGGAAATCAACCACATATAAAGTTAAATAGAAAAAAAAGTAAAAGTAAATTTTTATATTAGATGAAATTAAATCAATAAAAAAAAACGGATAACAAACTGTGCTGCTATTTCTTTTTGAATCGCAAGTTAAAAAAAATAGAAAATTGTCTACAATTTCATCAATAAATTTAATAATGAGGCTGGATTAAAAAAATGAATGAAGAGGAATGTAATGAAATATTGAAACTTACCAATATATAGCATTTTTGCATCGTGAGCATCTTGTGATTATGTTTCTTAATTTGCCACAAAAGGAACAAACACAAAGTTCATTCTCCTCGCCATCTTGTTCAAACAATATGTTTATTTCATCACTCACTTGCATCAGCTCTTCCATGACTTCATTTGATTTTGCTACTTTGTTTTCTAGCCAAGCAAGAAACCCTATGAGGAGTATTGTCATTAACAATATAAACTTGAGCAAACAATTTAGATCCATCATTACCAATCATCTATACATTGTGTGAATGATATTTATATTGCCACTCAAATTTTAAGATATGGCTAAGGTAGATATTGATCTTGACTAGAATGATTATATAGTTCTTTAGAATAAATATACTATGATTCATTCAGAAAGGTATTAAGTTATTCCACCATTTGTTCCAGGAAATGCCATGTCTTCTTTCATGATAGATATACTTTCATTATTTTAAAGGAAAACAAACTAGCTGGAAAGAAATCAGAAATAGTAAAAAACAATAAATTATAAAATTAAAAGCATTAAAATTCTTGTAAAAGAAATAGTATCTTATAAATAATAATAATAATAATAATAATAATAATAATAATAATAATAATAATAATAATAATAATAATAATAATAATAATAATAATAATAATAATAATAATAATAATGAAATATTTGAAAACAATTGACCTAAACTTAAGCCCATCGAATTGTTTACTTTACCAATATCCAATCACTAGGAGTATTTTATAGGTCATCCTTTTAATTTTGGACCAGTTTGTTTCACCTTTAAAAAATAGATTTTTCTTTGTATTTTAAAAATGAATTTTATAAAACTGTTTTTTAAAATATTACAAAATCTTTTATATTTGTTTTTTTTAATTGTGAGATTAATTTTGACACTATAACATAAACATATATTATTGAAAATCATAAAATAGTCAAAATCATAAGTTTTTAAAAAATTGTATTTTAAAAATGATTTTCATGAAAAGCTATTTGAAATAGCTTCAAACATAAATGATTTTTTGAAATTTTGATGTCAAAAATTTATTTTGCTAAAATGAGAAACTATCTAAAATAACATTTTAAGAATAACTATTCAAACAAAATTTTCATTTTGAGCTTTTATGTAAAGTTTCTTTGTAAATTATATTTATATAAAAATAATATTACACTATAAAAATCATTTTTAAAAAATGACCAAACAAACGGGCCATTTATCTAATACCCCTCAATTTTGTTATTCAAGAAATATTTTTGGTGAAATGGGAAGAATTTTTACAAACGAAATAGGTGATGAAATTTCCGGTTGTTGAGATTGAATATTTGGTATATGACAATTTTCGATAGTTCATTTGAAATTTTTAATTTTTTGGAAATTTTAAATTTATTATTTTTTATAAGAAATTTATTTATATACTGTAATTTTCAGTAATGTATTTATTCAGGATTTTTCGATGATCAGAATTTTATCAATATCTTTGGAGAGTTCTGATTGCACCGACAAATTTACGTGGTCTAGAATAAATTATCATTTTTATAGATATGGACATATGTGTTTATGCAGGATTTAAAAAATTAATTGAACTATCAGAAATTTTGAAACTTGTGGTACAAAATATACAAAATAACTAAAAATTTTGAAACTTCCATTAAATTTTTTTGGAAATTTTCAAATTTTGATGAAAAGGTTTTGGAAATTTAACAAAAGTACTAAAAATGTCTTACTTTCAAATTTTCAATTCTTTACTGGAAATTTTTTGAAATGGTAAAAAAAATTGATTGAATTATTAAAGTGCTCAAACACTAGCCTAATGATTACATCTTCTTTAATTTATTAGATACTAAAACTAGGTTACAAAGCCTTATTTTATAACCTCTTAGAGGCTGGTTTGGACCTTTAAACAACAACATGTTAGTTGTAACAAATGTAGAAAACTTACTACAAGTAAGGTCTTTGATATTTAGTTTCCTAAATGTTCTCCTTGATTTGATTGGATCTTCTTGAATCTTATAGACCTTTAAATATGTGCCTTATAGGTTATAACATCCCACGAATATGCAATCTTCAAAGCGAATGAACCTCTTTATTTAGTTTAGCGGTAGCGATGTCGAATGCTCCTTCATAGGACATCATGTTCGACATGTTATTCTATTTGTTGAATAAGTTCAACACAACATGTCTTAACATTCCAATAAGACTTCTTGTTGTTTTTCTTAGCAAGTTTATACATCTATTGTACATTACATTATTCGCTATTATTTGTTTTACTAAAATTAATTTCAATCCTGAACTTACAATCTCCCCTTTGGAAAATTTTGGCTAAAAATAATAATAAAATTACAAGGAGATTTACAAAAAACTTCATCACCACCCATAGCTACAAATCTTGGTTGGAGATGAGCAAAAACTTCATCGATGGTAGCTTCAAGGTCTCGCACATCAAGCTTTCGTTGAAGACAATGTCTCAACATCGTGTTTGACATCTTCTTTGCATGCGGAGATTCTCCATTGAACCAACACTAAACATGCGGGATAAAGGAAGGAAAGTCCTAATGTTAGGTTGATGCACACGAGGAAGAAGATAGCATAAACTAGTTTGTTGTCCCCTCAACCTAGTTACTTTCAATGGTGGAATATTTGACCTTTACTAGTTGTGAAATCAACACCAAATGTCCATCCAAATCAACCACCACGCACGGTAACTCATAACATAGGTCACTATTGTGTTCATAACTTCGGATCATAGGTCACCTAAATTTCGCCCATGCGTTTCAACGTTAATCACATGCATTAGCATATCATATTTGTTTCACCCGATCATGACATTTTTGGGTACTTTTGTTCATTTGCATATCGCATTTCGGATGGAATTTTAGATTTTTATCAATTTTAATTTTTTCTTTTGCTTAAGAAGAATAATAACCATTTTTAATTGAATATGTTTACCTTCTAACACATTTTAACATTTTATAGTATGATTAATTAATATTTGTTTTAAATCGATTAATTTTTGTTATGTAAATTTTATAGATATAGCCCATTTTATTATTTAGTAAGTAGTAGTTAGTTTTCACCTTAATTTCCTTTTAAATAAAATAATTTTGAATAGAATACATTTTGTTTAACATTCACCGTAACAATTAACAAAATAGGTGTTGCTTTCTTTATGGCTTTTCCACGGTTCCCACTACCACCATGATTGCTTGTCCTCACGAAAATTCAAATAAAATAAAAATCGATCTGAACAACTCACCTTGTACAACCTCTCCACTGCAATTCCATTGCCTCTCACTCTCAATTCCACACCAAAACCACCTCCACCACGATAGTGAAGTTATTGTTGATTCTGATGCAATCCCTTCATATAATATGTAAATATATTGAACTTGTATTGCAATTGGGGATTATGTTTTTTTTACTGTTAATGTTGTTTGCTGTGATGGTGAGTGATAAAAAGCAAGAGATAAGTGCTAAGAGTTGAACGGTGGCACCTCACTAGGGTTAGTTTAGGTTTTGTTGTCTGTTGCCCAAGTCTGGCCTTATCCTTATAAGCAATCCGACCCAATTTACTTTCACATCACCTACGTATTTCTGTAATACACCCCTGTTGGCCCAATTCTTTTTACTTATTTATTTGTTTTAAGCGATTTTTTTCAATACATAGTAATTTTGTTTAAATTTAATTTATACTTCTACTTTTTTTAATATTATAAAAATACAAAAAAAAATGTATAGTTTAGATTTAATTTCTTTTTAGTAGTTTCTTTTTTTAGATTTAATTTTGCATTATCTTCATGTGTACTTTTATTCGGACTTTTAATTTGATTCATCCTCATTCGTAAATTTGTATCCCCACTCCCATGAGATGTAATAATTAGTAAGTATTTCATTGCTTTATTGTATTTAATTATTCATTCACAATGCACAAACCATTTTCAAAGAACTAATATTCGATTCGAGCCATTTTCATTACCTTGAGTTGATAAAGCTTAGATGCGTCGCAACGACCACACATTTGTGCACACACCACACTTACTCTTGGGCTTACAATGAGACTTTAATTGGTTAGTTAAACATCATTTAATTATCTAATTAGGTTATTTACAATTGGGTAGTCCATCTAATCAATTTTATTAACCTAACTACTTGATTAAATTTCATTTAATTAATCGATTAAATTTATTTATGCACTTACACAATTGTTAGTTGCTTCATCATTTATGTGAGCCACCTTGTGTGGGCTTTTAATTTATTTACTCGCTTTATTTCATGCGTGTATATAATTATTCGCAATTGCTCACTTTTATTCTCGCACCTTGGTCCATATACCAAGTTCTCATCCAAAGAGCCTCATGGTAGGGAGTAGACACTTGTCTATTCTCTCGAGATTAATCAAGCTTTCTTGGTTAATCATAGCCTAAATCTCCTCTTCTAATCATTCAATACCTTTCATAAAACAATGTTCAAACCTCGATCCGACGTCGAGTTTCTTTTCAAAATGATTTTCATAAATAAACATTCTACTTCCCTCTTCCCAAACGTAAGGTAGTCAATCCTGTTTCGACCCTCAATCATACGTTTGGTTTCTTTAATTGAATCTAATTAAGCGAATTTTGTTTCACATCACCTTTTCTTAATAAAACTTTTTGGGTAGAAAAAGATTATCAGGATGGTTCTATCCCTTCATCCGAGTACTTGGGGCGTTAGCCGTTGAACTCTTATGATCTGATGCTCGTCTCCCACATAAAAATAACTTCAACTCATCAAACCTTGCCCACGTAAAATTCCTTTTTTAAAACATTACTCACATGCGACTATCACTCACAGGCAATCTTCCATCGCTCACACACGATCTTCTTTCGCTCACACGCGATCTTCTTTCGCTCACACGCGAATTACAATAGTGATGTCTTATCGTCCACGTACGATTAAGCTCTTATTTTCATAAATAAAATCAATCAACCAACAAATGTTCTCGCAACCGAGAACTACGTAAGCTCTGACTTTTCCATCGCACTTCGGGAATACGTAGGCACGAGATTCTAACATCTTGGCAAGCACACTTTCAAAAAATTAAAACATGTTTCCTTTCTTTTCTTTTATCGCATAATAAGTAGAATATTTCAAATTTACTTTTTAAACACACAAACACACTTAGAACTAAATGGTTCCCATCGAGTACGATGGATGTGAGGGGTGTTAATACCTTCCCCTTGCATAACCGACTCCCGAACCTATCTCTTGGTTGCGAAGACCATTTCATTTTCATTTCTTGGGTTTTATCTATATTTTCCCTTTCCTCTTTAGGAATAAATAAAGTTAGATGGCGACTTCATTGTATTGTAATCGAATTAGTAAAAAAAAATTGATGGCGTCAACAACAGGTCACAATATAAAAACCCATGTTGTTCAAGCATATGATACATGAACGAGGTTTGTAGACACCCTTGTAAATGCCACTTATTTCCTGTCTGAGTACTCGAGCAACATATGTCCACATGTCCAACACACATTTCTCCCCCTTTTTGGCCAAAACTTGACAATGGAGGCCCTCACAAAACCAGACCTAGGCACAGTTTTCCTAGACTCGAACAAAACTCATGGTTACATGTGATGAATGAAAATACTCACTTGGAAATAGAGGATAGATGTGACCTCTTTAAATAGCACATCAGTTTCTTAGGAATTAACGATTGTCTTTAATTTTTGGTCAAAGCATCATTAATTAAGAATGAATGACTAATCCATGATTCAATATGCACCGTCCATAATAACTTTGAACACCTTTAATAGCTTTTGACTATTTCTACTGAAGAGAATCATTTCCAATAAGTGCATGGGTCACTTCACCCTTGTTGATCATGCAGGAACATCTCCTGATTAATATTCTGACACTTAGTCAAACATTGTTTTCTTGTATTATGTGACCAACACTTCTTCTCCCACCAATCAAGGATGCTTCATTAAGTTATCCATAACTTCACAACGTTACAAAATGTTGATTCGACATTGTTCCTTCATATAGCTGCAGCAATGAGAAACACGATTCTGGCCTGATAATTGCAGCAACAGTTTACATATATCCACTTGACTCCTTCAGAGAAATAAACTTTTCAAGGACATTTCTGACTATTCTTCCAAGTATCCACACATTGTCATGACTTTGAATGGTTAATATGTTATGCTACTCTAGTCTGAATCTCATCACTAACTTCTTCTTAGTATATAAATGGCAGTTCATTAGTATTCAGACTATTCAACAGAAGAATTTCCCTTTTACTGACCTTGCAGATTAATTATTCTTCTGTGTAAATCCTTCACTAATGGTTGTTGATACTTAGTGAAGTTTCTAAACCAAACTAGTAGTTATGCATAGTCTGCGCATACTAGTTCTTTAACATCTCTTTGTTCAACATAATAGACAGAACTGCCACTGTTGAGTGTGGAGTTAGATTATTAAGATTCACAATCTCAAGTATTATCAAAACTAATGTTCCAACATCATTTGGGACATCTATATTAGAAACAACAGAACCTATACGCCTTGGTTCTTGAATCATTTTCTAAGGGGAATTTTACCATCCATGTCCCTTAACAAACTCCCTCCTTTTAGCCATAATATGATGAAGAAAACACTTAATTATAGCAGCATAAACAAACTCTTTCATTAATATAAACTTAGATAATTCCCAGACTTATCCATAAGCATGGAATCATGCATATAATATCTCCACTGAGTTTCAAATGCACTCCTTTCATTCTTCAGGAGATTTATAATCCAGGATACTAAACCATCACCAATATTATCTCCACACAGATCATGTACTAGGCGCCATCAAATAATGTAGGGAAGGATAAGTCTTTGCAGATGAACCACACTGTCTTTTGAAGTATAATAGTACAAACTAGCCTCTCTTGGATATTATCACACAATCTCAGATAAAATCAGCAGTTACTCCTTATATCATAATCATCCAGGGCTTTGAGTCATATCCAAGATCCATCATATATGCACTACTGCAGGACTGATTCATAAACATTCATTTGACTCACCTTATCAAGGATAAGTTATGCTTCTGGTAAACATAATCATTTGAGCACAAGTCAAGGGTATACGAAAGCCTTCAAATTCTCTCAGTGAATGACAACTACTTCATACATATGAATGAACACCCTTGTTGAGCACTTTCACTTCAACCTTCTTGTGATGCATACATTTAGGACACATTTGTGAAAGTCCTCACACTACTATAAGCACTCTTGATTTGGAATTTCTCAAATATTCCAAAGTAAGTGTCCTTAGTTTGCTAGCTATGAGAGATCCAGATTGCCATATTCTGTCACTTATAGTAGAAGAAACCACATTAAGAACAAGCATATTAATCATATATTCTTGTCTGATACTCTCTTCCATCCACATGCTACCATCCTCAAGATCAGAATATGTGTATTCCAATCCATACAACTAGAGATGCCTCTTCTTGAGCCTCGACTTTATTCTAATAGTGTTTGGTATCTTCAACAACTCTGATGTTACAACATCACATAAAACATCAGCTTCTTCAAATCCCAGAACCCCTCCTTTTGGTTCTGTTTACATTTTTAGAAGACTTTTCACACATGAAGGTCTTTCAAGAATCAAATAACATAGCCAATGCATATTTTACATTCTTTCCGTTGCACAGGGTTCAAATTCCAGACTTGCATACATTTATCCAACAAATATCCAGCTCCCATCAAGATATTTTCCATTATTATCACATCTTCAAGATATCACATCTTCACAACAGATGATGCTATCACATATCATAGACACGTCATACAATTACTTCGCTCCCGACAGGGTATTTATAGTCAGCTATATACACATCTATATTACCAGAAGATTTCCTTCTTAGTTTCCTTTTAAGTGGATATGTAGTAGTGATAAGTGCTAACATGTAATTATTTTGTATATATGTTTTGTGGCACTTATCCGTTCTTGTTTGTTAATAATCATGAATAACCCCACTTTTTGTTGTAAATACGTTTTATTGTGTTTGTGTACATAATGTACCGTTTGATTAGTTTTAATGTATTTTTGTAGGTATTTGTTGCACATTTGGAGCATCGAGGAATAAAGTGTCGAAGATACGGCTCCGGATACGCTTTTCTGCAATAAAAGTCCATTTTTGGGAAGTTTTATTTAGTGGAGGCCGTTGAGCGTGGTGAGTCCGCACAGCGCCAGTCTGCTCAGCGCGTTTTGGAGCGCATTGAGTGCTTTAGTTTTAGAGGCCGCTCAACGTTCCCTCGCCGCTGAGCAGCATTAAGGCGGTTTAACGTGTTAATTTAAGAGGCTGCTCAGCGCGGTCATCTGAGATTTGTTTTATACCTTCATTTTTCTCACATTTTAGGTTATGGTTTTGGGGAAGTTTTTGCTTCCAAATTCCATCCCCATACATTTTTGATAAATTAACTTAGAAAATAACACTAGGATCTTGCTTATGGATGACTTAAGGTGGATTGCTCTTCGATAGAAGTTGACAAATCGGTGTAAATGAGCAGTGTATCTCTTCTCTTCTCTTTGTATTTCTCTATTTTGTTGGTTATGTATGTATATCTACTCTTACTCATGTATATTTGTTGTGACACCCCAATAATTTGATTATTGAATAATTGAAATTTTAATTATTTATTTAATTAAAAATTTAATTATTGGTATTTTCGGGATTTATGGAATTAAATAAAATAAATAAAAGTGGGATTGTTCGTGGTGTGAAGTGTAAAGTGGGGGTGTGAGGAGTAAAAGGCTCTACTCACACTATTTGTTTTATTATTATTATTTTAGAGTAATAAGAACAAAAGTAAAGGAAAAGAGACGCCACTTGGGAATATTCATTCTACGTGAAAGTGAGAAGAGCGTAAGAAAGGAGGAAAAGCCAAAAGTGTCGAATCAACGAATCCTTAAGGTAAGGGGTGATTTTCTCTGATTGTTATGCCTTATGAGTTTTAATAATCAATAGGATTGATTAACATGTTAGAAATCCCAATTTAGGATTTTTTTAGGTTTGTAGGATTTAACCCTAAATTGCCTATTTACATGAAAATTGAGTGAATTGATGTTATAGGATTGTTGGGTGTGGTTGAATTATGTTAAATCTCACTATGTTACTGTTGTTGGGATGATTTTTGTGATATTGGATGTGTTGATTCGTAAAGGAATGATTGGTTTTGAGTTGGAAAGAAGAATGCTGTCAAATTAAGTATTTTCTGCCATAGAACGCGTGGGAACCGATTCCCAATTTGGAGGAACCGAGTTCCCATAGTAAATTCCAGAGAGGGGACTATTTTTGTGTCTCAGGAACCGATTTCCAGTATGGAGGAATCGGGTTCCCTTTGTAAAACTTACTAAAAATTGCCATTTTTCACGTGGGAACTGGGTTCTAGTTTGGAGGAACCGGTTTCCCATACAAAAATCTAGAGGCGTGATTTCCAGAATTGTGGGGAACCGGGTTCTCCCTTAGGGGAACCGGTTACCCCTGTAGCTTTTTTAAAAATACTTCAAACTTTAAAAACTCGTATTTTCCAAACCGTAAGTCCGTTTTAAACGCCATTTTGGACGTTATTCTCTAAATTAAAAATACTATTTTATGAAAATGAGAAACTAATAAATAATGGATTCTATTTTAAAGAGTGTTGGCTTCCAATTGTGGAATTATTGTACCGTGTGCACAATTGTTGTTGTTGTTGAATACTGATGATGTTGCGATAATTAATTGACATGTTTATGCTTTGTGGTGATGTATTGCTTGATGATTTAGGATGGTTTCTGATGTCTGATGTGGTCATACCCTGTGTTGAGTGTTGCATGCTTTATGATGTGCATGCATATGCATTCTGTTGGAGTTAATTCCCATTGTGTGGAATTTGACTTGTATTGCCAATACCCGTACCCTGTTGATTAGTGGTGGTGAGGCTGGATTCGCGTCCGAATGATGTATGGGAGAATCGAGGATTAACACTATGTCCGAGTTGGAGTGGAACAGTGTGTGAATTTATTTCCTTTGTCACATGCATAGATGCATCATATTTGTTTGGATTATAACATGTTAGGATGGATTCCAGTGTTATAGTCCGTTGTTTGTGTATGACGTATGTTTATGACTTGTGTATGAAGATGATTTGATTATGCTGAATATGGTGGGCTGATATCTTCTGATATTTTATTGCTTTTGATGAACTTATAATGCACTCTAATTATGATGAAGTCTCACCCTTACTTTGATGATTTCAGATTGAAGTCTTAGCTGCTTAGAAGCTGGTGAGGATGGCTCTTGAGCTATGCATTTAGTTATCCGCGTGTCAATGTCATGCTCTGGTAGTTGTAACACTGGGGAACGTTTGGTTGCGAGTTATATTTAAAACTCTGTTGTTATTTTTGGTTGATTTTGGGAAGAATTATTGATTGAATATATTTCTGGTTTTGATGGTATTTTCCGCTGTGTAGAACATGTTTATTGGTTTATTATTTTAATGAAGTTCTTCAGTGAAGTATGACAATTGTATGAGACTTTATTTTAATTGAATTGTAATGCCCTTTTATTGCATGTTAGCTATGAATTAATTATTAATATTCGTGGGGTATTTTAGAAGGGTGTTACAATAGTGGTATCAGAGCATAGTCGGTCGTTGTGACCAGTGTCTTAGTGTCATTATCCCTTTTGTATGCGACTAGTGCAAGGTAACACTGTCGATACTTGTGTTCTAATGAGATTGTTTTGCGATGTTACAAAACAATGGCCGGAAGAGGTAACGGAAGAGACGATGCTGCAATTGCTAAGGCTTTGGGAATGCTTGCTGGTGTGCTTGGAGGAAATCAGCTAGGAGCTGGTATTGGTGGTGACAGACAATTGAGGAATTTTCATAGGAACAATCCTCAGTTGTTCAAAGGCACGCATGACCCTGAAGGTGCTCAGAGGTGGTTGAAGGAGATTGAAAGGATCTTCCGAGTGATAATTGTGCTGAAGAGCTGAAGGTGAGGTATGGTACCTATATGCTTTGGAAGAGGAAGTCGGTGACTAATGGGTTGCTACGGGATGAGATGGAGCAAGATGGTATTATGACTTTTGTGTTCAGAGGGCTTTTAGGAGGTATTTTCCTAAAGACATTCGGGGAAAGAAAGACATCAAGTTTCTAGAGCTCAAGCAAGGCAATAAGACTGTAAGTGAATATGCTTCCAAATTCACTGAATTGGCTAAGTACTATGCTCACTACATCAATGATGAAGATGGAGAATTTTCCAAATGTATCAAGTTTGAGAATGGTCTCTGTGACGAGATTAAGCAGGGTATCGGTATCAGCGTATTCGTAGGTTTTCTGATTTGGTGGATTGCAGTAGGATTCTAGAAGAGGATCTCGCTAGTACTAGAATGAATTCTCGTGGGTATGCTAATCGGAAAGGAAATCAACAGATAGATCGTGGCAAACCGTATTACAGGAATAATCAGAAGTCCGGTGGTTGGAAGAGTCCTAGTGGGAGAGATTTTAATGCTCCTATTAGGTATTATAAGTGTGGTGAAATGGGACATCGAGCTCAGGAATGCAAGAGTGACGTGAAGAAGTGTTACAATTATGGGAAACCTGGACATGTAGCTAATGATTGCAGAGCAAGGAAAGTAACTTGTTACAACTGTGGTGAAGAGGGTCATACTCGTCCGTAGTGTACTAAACCCAAGAAGGAGCAATCTGGTGGTAAAGTATTCGCTTTGTGTGGATCAGAGACTAAGCCAGATGATAGGTTGATTAAAGGTACATGTTTTATTAATGGCATACCTTTGATTGCGATTATTGATACTGGAGCGACTCATTCTTTTATTGCTTTGGATTGTGCTAAACGGTTGAATTTGGATATATCTAATATGGATGGAAGTATGGTTATTGACACTTCTGTGTCGGGTTCAGTGACTACTTCATTTGTTTGTAGGAATTGTCCTATTGTGATTTTTGGTAGAGGTTTCAGTATGGATTTAGTGTGCCTACCGTTAGAACAACTTGATATCATCCTTGGAATGAACTGGTTGGAATTCAACCAGGTTCATATCAACTATTTTGAGAAGACGGTTAGTTTTCCTGAAGTTGTCAGTGTTGAAGATGTGACTATGTCGGTTAAGCAGATGAATTTAGCTGTCAATGATGGTGCCGTGGTGTTTATGTTGTATTCTTCGACGGAAGCGAAAGGAAAATCTAAGAGTAATGAATTGCCAGTGGTGAATGAATTTCCAGAAGTATTTCCGGAAGATGTTAGTGAATTGCCACCTGAGAGAGAAGTGGAATTTGCTATAGATTTGATTCCTAGAACTAGTCCGGTGTCGATGGTACCTTATCGCATGTCAGCATCCGAATTGTCCGAATTGAAGAAGCAGTTAGAAGAATTACTTGAGAAGAAGTTTATTCGTCCTAGTGTTTCGCCGTGGGGTGCTCCCTGTGATGTTGGTTAAGAAGAAAGAGGTTTCGATGAGACTGTATGTTGATTACAGACAGTTGAACAAAGTTACAATCAAGAATCGGTATCCATTGCCAAGGATTGATGATTTGATGGATGAACTAGTTGGGGCTTGTGTGTTTGGTAAAATTGATTTGAGTTCTGGATATCATTAGATTCGTGTGAAGATGGAAGATATTCAGAAGACTGCATTTAGAACGAGGTAAGGACATTATGAGTATTCTGTTATGCCGTTTGGAGTTACTAATGCACCTGGTGTTTTCATAGAGTACATGAACATGATATTTCATCCGTATCTTGATAAGTTTGTGGTAGTCTTTATTGATGACATCCTGATTTACTCAAAGAATGACAAAGAGCATGCAGAACATCTTAGAGTTGTGTTAGAGTTGTTGAAGGAGAAGAAGCTCTATGCGAAGTTGTCTAAGTGTGAATTCTGGTTGAGTGAAGTAAGCTTTCTTGGTCATGTTATTTCCAAGAATGGCATTATTATTGATCCTACGAAGGTAGAAGCGGTATCTCAGTGGGAAGCGCCGAAGAATGCTTTTGAAATCCGTAGTTTTCTTGGTCTTGCAGGTTACTACAAAAAGTTCATTGATGGATTTTTGAAGTTAGCTTTGTCATTGACTAAGTTGACAAGAAAGGGACAAATGTTTGTTTGGGATTCTAAATGTGAGAAAGGCTTCCAAGAGTTGAAGAGGAGATTGACTAGTGCTCCGATTTTGATTTTGCCGAATCCGGCGGAGTCTTTTGTTGTGTACTATGATACTTCATTGATGGGTTTAGGTGGTGTTATGATACAGGATAAACAGATAGTGGCTTATGCTTCGAGACAGTTGAAGATTCATGACAGGAATTATCCGACTCATGATTTAGATCTAGCAGTTGTGGTTTTTGTTTTGAAATTGTGGAGGCATTATTGGTATGGATCTTGATTCGAGATATTCAGTGATCATAAAAGTCTGAAGTATCTCTTCGATCAGGAAGAGCTCAATATGAGACAGAGAAGGTGGTTAGAATTTCTAAAATATTATGATTTTGGTTTGAATTACCATCCTGGTAAGGCAAATGTGGTTGTAGATGCATTAAGTAGGAAGTCGTTGCATATGTCTATGTTGATGGTGCGTGAATTGGATTTAGTTGAGAAATTCAGAGACTTGAGTTTGGTATGTGAGAACACTCCTAATAGTGTTAAGTTGGGTATGTTGAAGTTGACTAGTGGTATTCTTGAGGAGATTCGAATTGGAAAGAAATCTGACGTTGGTTTAGTTGATAAACTGACGTTGATCAACCAAGGTCAAGGAGGTGAATTCCGAATTGACGAGAATGGTGTTATGAGATTTGGTGATAGAGTTTGTGTTCCGGATATTGCAGAGATTAGGAAGAGTATTCTGGAAGAAGGACATCGTAGTGGATTGAGTATTCATCCTAGTACTACTAATATGTATTGTGATTTGAAAAAGTTGTTTTTGGTGGCCTGGAATGAAAAAGGAAATTGTTGAGTTCGTCTATGCTTGTCTGATTTGTCAGAAGTCGAAGATTGAACATCAGAAACCGTCGGGGTTGATGGAACCGTTGTTCGTTCCGGATTGGAAATGAGATGACATTTCTATGGATTTTGTATTTGGTCTACCGAGGACAACGAAGAATTATGATTCTATTTGGGTTATTGTCGATCGGTTGACAAAGTCTGCTCACTTTATTCCGATAAGAATGGATTATCCGATGGAGAGGTTGGCTCAGTTGTATTTCGAGAGGATCGTGAGTTTGCACGGTATTCCTTCTAGTATTGTGTCGGATAGAAATCTGAGGTTTACATCTAGGTTTTGGACAGGATTGCAAGAAGCTTTGGGTACTAAGCTGAGGTTGAGTTCTGCTTATCATCCGCAAACAAATGGCTAGATGGAGAGAACGATTTAGTCGTTAGAGGATTTGTTGCGAGCTTATGTGTTGGAAAAAGGTGGAGCTTGGGATAATTACTTACCATTGATTGAGTTTACCTATAACAATAGTTTTCATTCGAGTATTGGTATGGCTCAGTTTGAGGCATTGTATGGTAGGAGGTGTAGGACACCGTTGTGTTGGTACGAATCTGGAGAAAGTGTTGTGATTGGACCGGAGATTGTCCAACAGGCTTCAGAAAAGATTAAGATGATTCAGGAGAAGATGAGAGCCTCTCAGAGTCGTCAGAAGAGTTATCATGACAAGAGGAGGAAGGATCTCGAGTTTAGTGAAGGAGATCATCTGTTTATGCGAGTTACTCTGATGACTGGTATTGGTCGAGCCTTGAAGTCAAAGAAGTTAACTCCGCGCTTTATTGGTCCGTTTCAGATTACGAAAAGGTTGGAAAAGTTGCTTATCATATTGCTTTATCGCCGTTTCTTGCAAATTTGCATGATGTCTTCCATGTATCACAGTTGAGGAAGTACATTGCTGATCCGTCTCATGAGATTCAGGTTGATGATATACAGGTGCGAGATAATCTGAATGTTGAAACATTGTCTGTGAGAATTGAGGATCGGAAGTTGAAACAGTTGCGAGGTAAAGAGATAGCTCTGGTGAAAGTAGTTTGGGGAGGACCAGCAGGAGGAAATGTTATTTGGGAGCTGGAGAGCCAGATGAAAGACTCTTATCCCGAACTTTTTGTCTAAGGTATATTTTCGAGGACGAAAACTCTTTTAGTGAGGGAGAGTTGTGACACCCCAATAATTTGATTATTGAATAATTGAAATTTTAATTATTTATTTAATTAAAAATTTAATTATTGATATATTCGAGATTTATGGAATTAAATAAAATAATAAAAGTGGGATTGTTCGTGGTGTGAAGTGTAAAGTGGGGGTGTGAGGAGTAAAAGGCTCTACTCACACTATTTGTTTTATTATTATTGTTTTAGAGTAATAAGAATAAAAGGAAAGGAAAAGAGAATCCATTTGGGAATATTTATTCTACATGAAAGTGAGAAGAGCAGAAGGAAGGAGGAAAAGCCAAAAAGTGTAAGAATCTGACGAATCCTTAAGGTAAGGGGTGATTTTCTCTTATTGTTATGCCTTATGAGTTTTGATAATCAATAGGATTGATTAACATGTTAGAAATCCCAATTTAGGATTTTCTAGGTTTGTAGCCTAAATTGCATATTTACATGAAAATAGAGTGAATTGATGTTATAGGATTGTTGGGTGTGGTTGAATTGTGTTAAATCTCACTATGTTACTATTGCTGGGATGATTTTTGTGATATTGGATGTGTTGATTCGTAAAGGAATGATTGGTTTTGAGTTGGAAAGAAGAATGCTGTCAAATTAAGTATTTTCTGCCATAGAACGCGTGGGAACCGATTCCCAATTTGGAGGAACCGAGTTCCCATAGTAAATTCCAGAGAGGGGACTATTTTTGTGTCTCAGGAACCGATTTCCAGTATGGAGGAATCGGGTTCCCTTTGTAAAACTTACTAAAAATTGCCATTTTTCACGTGGGAACTGGGTTCTAGTTTGGAGGAACCGGTTTCCCATACAAAAATCTAGAGGCGTGATTTCCAGAATTGTGGGGAACCGGGTTCTCCCTTAGGGAAACCGGTTACCCCTGTAGCTTTTTTAAAAATACTTCAAACTTTAAAAACTCGTATTTTCCAAACTGTAAGTCCTTTTTAAACGCCGTTTTGGACATTATTCTTTAAATTAAAAATACTATTTTATGAAAATGAGAAACTAATAAATAATGGATTTATTTTGAAGAGTGTTGGCTTCCGATTGTGGAATTATTGTACCGTGTGCATAATTGCTGTTGTTGCTGAATACCGATGATGTTGCGATAATTAATTGACATGTTTATGCTTTGTGGTGATGTATTGCATGATGATTGAGGATGGTTTATGATGTCTGATGTGGTCATAACCTGTGTTGAGTGTTGCATGCTTTGTATTGCCAATACCCGTACCCAGTTGATTAGTGGTGGTGAGGCTGGATTCATGTCCGAATGATGTATGGGTGAATCGAGGATTAACACTGTGTCCGAGTTAGAGTGGAACAGTGTGTGAATTTAGTTTACTGTCGGTACCACATGCATAGAGTCTGCATCATATTTGTTTGGATTATAACATGTTAGGATGGATTCCAGTGTTATAGTTTGTTGTTTGTGTATGACGTATGTTTATGACTTGTGTATGAAGCAGATCTGATTATGCTGAATAGGGTAGACTGATATCTTCTGATATTTTATTGCTTTTGATGAACTTATAATGCATTCTAATTATGATTAATTCTCACTCTTACTTTGATGATTTCATATTGAAGTCTTAGCTGCTTAGAAGCTGGTGAGAATGACTCTTGAGCTATGCATTTAGTTTGTAGAATCAAGCTTCTCAATTTCAATCAATATATCATATTTTGATGAAGACAAACCTCATGGCAATAAGGCAAAGATATCTATCAAGGCATAATACACTCTAAAGTTAAAACATCATGATCAAGACTTTGACTCAAGGCATTTAACAAATTTTGAGAAGGTATAATAACAATGCCTCACAAATACTTAAGTTTTAGATGCTCAAAGTTCCTAACATGATTGCATGACATACACATTTCATTTCACTAAGTTTCAAATCAAAAATTGCATTTTTCTTAGTGTGCAATCGATTTACACAAAGGTGCAATCGATTGCATACTGAATGAAAAACTTAAAAATGCTTCTGTTTGAAGGTGCAATCGAATTGCATGCTGAAATTTTTTCACTTTTTAACTAAGTGCAATCGATTTGCACAATGGTGCAATCGATTGCTCACTGAAAGTTTTTGAAAAATGATTCTGTTAGAGTCCGTGCAATCGATTTGCAAAAAGGTGCAATCGATTGCACCCTGCACGTTTTTGAAAAACCAGAATTCATGCATGCACCATTTCATGCACCCTTTCACTAAAACTTTGTCTCTAATCTTGGCACTTGTTCATGATTAAAATGAAGAGACTTATTATATTTTTAAAAGGTGCCATGAACATATAAATATTCAAAATTTCAAATTCATTTCTCACCTCTTCCAATCGAAATTCATTCAAATTTCAAATATTCACATTCAAGTGTTTATACTTTCATATGAGATTTTCTGCATACTTTCACATAACATAAACCAGAAAATCTTGAGCAATCTATATCTCTAAGTCATTGTGAATTATTGCTATTGGAAGGGAAGATCAAGTACATTGATAAATCACTCAAAGTGATATTGTTCTAAAATCTTACAAACTCAAAATCTCTTGTAAAAGTTCAAACATACTTGTTATATTCTTGCTGTCCAGGATTGTTGGAAGCAAGTTGTGCATTGGAGAGGATTGTTCTTCTTGCACTTAGTGTTGTTAGACCTTAAAGGTTTCAAGAACCTTTGGTCTCCCTATAGGTTAGATAGTAGGCTTCACAATTTGTGTGAATAGGCTGTACAATAATTCTAACTATAGTGAAATCTCTTACATGTTGTAAGGGGACTGGAGTACTCTCGATCTGTGAGGGGAACCAGGATATATCCTTGTGTTCTTTACCTTTCCGCTTTTATTGCTTTCATCACACCATAACCAAAAGGAAAGAAACACTTGTAAAAACTTCATATACCAAACCAGAAAAATTAGTACAAGTATTCATATATAACCGATAATTTTTTAAACACATAATTCACCTCTCTCTTAGGCGCACCTGATACTTACAATTGGTATCAGAGCAAGTTATAGGTAACTTGTTCCTAAAGATTCACAATGGCTTTCGCAAATCAAAATCCGGTTTTCAAAGATGGTGGTAGTAACAACAAGGCTCCATTGTTTTGTGGTGAATACTTTGACTTTTGGAAAATTCGCATGAAGGTGTAATACGGTGAACTGACTTTGTGGATTTTGTATCGCAAATGTGCGGATAGCAAGAGTCGCCACCGACTTTTATTTTTATCCAATTAAGGGAAGGTAAAAGTACAGAAAAAGACCTTCGTTAGATTCTGAGTAAGGGAGAAGGTTATGAAAAGGGAAGGTATTAGCACCCCTTTCCATCCGTAGTTATCTACGGGCTCTTAGTTGCTCTAGATCACTTTAAAATTGTGCTTTCTGTGTATTTGAAAAAGATGTTTTGAAAAGGCATTTCGCTTTGACTTTGCAATGATTCGTGTAGGAATGTATACAAAGTGTTCGGAAATGTTTTGTTTTGAAAAGAGTTTGAATTTTGAAAGAAAGTGTGAGGTGTGAAAAGTATTTGATAGAGCAAGCAACTAAAAGACTTATTACCTACTCAGAATCGGTCGTTTTTGTATTATTTTACGTTCCTTTAGAATAGCGCTAGCCATATCATTAGTTAGTAGGTAGCTCTATTCGTTGGATGTGAGCAGGACGTTCGAAGGGACATCGTATGGTCATAGAAGGCAACTTGTAGGAAGTATCCTAGCACATTCGAAGGGACTATCATCATTTTTCGTAGGCGACAATCGAGGGTCAAGATCATGTATTCGGAGGCGACATCGTGGGTCTTATGATCTTTGTATCGAAGGGACTATGATGATTTATTTGAAGGCAACGGTGCTAGAATACCTCTACGTTCGAGGGACATGACCATTTTGCATTCATAAGGCAACGAGAGAGAATTACCCTAAGGGGTGCATATGTGAAAGAGTGTGTTGATTCAAATATCTTAATCTTGAAAATTAGTGGGCTATGTTCAGTTTTATCTTGCCATACACGCCTAGTTACTAGCAATTTATAGGGTGCGGAAATTAAAATGCGGAATGTAAAGATGCGGAAAGGTAAATGTCCTACGTTATTACATGGCTTTGAGCCAGATACATAATTTAAACTTGCGGAAAATAAAAACCTAATTTAAACTATTACATCCCATAAACAGTTACATTATTGGAAAAAAGAAAAAAAAACGATAAAAGGAATCGTCTAAAGCGGAATAACCTGTAAAAGAGTGTAATCGGAAAATACGAGATGAATCGAATAAGAGAAAAAATGTTAGAAAAATGCAAATTTTTGAATGAGAAAAATATGACATGCTGGAAATAACATAAATATGCTAAAATAATTTTTTGGGATTTTTTGGATGCAATTTAATAATTTAAAATGAATTAAAAGTGATTTAAATGCAAAATTATGAATAAAAATAAATATGCATGCAAAATTGTATTTTTTAATTTTATAAATTAAATAAAGGTTTTCAGAAAATAAATGCAAAAAGAAAAAATATCTTTGGTATTTTTTAATGCATAAATAAAATTATGAAAAGAAATTAAATGATATGCAAAATATTAAATAATTAGAAAAATAGAAAATAAGAAAATAGTGCAAAGTTTGTAAAAGAGGAAAAAGTTTTGGTCTTTCCAGGACTTGAACCTGAGACCTTGGAGAGTATCTTCCCTTGCCAGCGCCTTTACCACTACGCCAACGTGTCATTGGTGTCATGGGAATTCGAACGTGTGATTATATGCGTATACGTGTCATGGACTTTTGAAAATCAACACAGTCAGCACGCGGGCCCCAGTCACTTTGAATGGGCGAATCAGAGCAAGCCAAACTGCCACGCGAGCTACGCCGGATTCAACATCGGTCAACGACGCCGGAGCCCTAGCTCCGGTCGTCTTCTCCGACGAGCCAAAACGCCAAACCTGCAAAATACGAACAATAAACAAGAAAGAAGGACCTTATCCCCCTAAATCAATCATGGCGAACACGATGGTGATGTTAGTTTTTCCTGAAAGTTCCTCTAACTACCAGTTCGAAACTCAACAGCTCCGAAACCCTAAACACGGCATTGTGAGATTTAGACGTTCAACCTTGCTAGCGATTGCCCAGATCGAATCTATGGAGTCTCATGAACACAAAAAAAGGCATTAGAATCGATTAACACAAGCAGAATAATTAAATGCAAAAATCAAGAAAAGTTGAATATGTATGTATGTACAGGGCTCGATTCTGGATGGTTTGATCAATGACAATAGTGCATTCTTACTCAAACTTACCCTCTGAGCACGATGGAATGGTTTTTGGAGGCTGAAAGTGGCTGGATTTTGAAACACGATTTTTCAAGTTTCTTGAAAAAAATTTGCAAGAATAAGGGTTATGCTTGAGCTAGGGTTTCGTGTTGCTTGTTGTCCATGATGTTTGGTAATTATAGAGAGAATTTGGATGGCAAAGAGAGTGAAAAAAGATTGAATAATGAATGTGCAATATTTTCTCTTTAAAACAAATCAAATTTTTTGAAAAAATTGATTTTCCTTCCATGTAAGAGGCTAGCACGAATTTGGCAATTGCTATGGGCTATCTTGGGCTTCAAGGAAGATAAAAATCCAATCCATTTGAAAAAATATCTTATTTTCATATTTTATATGATTTAATTTTGAATTAAATGTTTTAAAATTCAAAGATAAATCATAAAAATAGAAAATTACCATGGCCAAACATTTATGGGTCAAAAATAATGTCGTGAACAAGTTTGGACCAAAAGATTTTAGGCCCATTTGGAAAATTTTGCATTTTGACCAAAATGTCCTTTTGTGCAATTGTCCAAAATTGCCCAACATCTGAATAGTGTATCTTGCTCAATTTTCCACATTTTTGAGTGTTCTTGGACTTTTTGGAAAGCTCTAAGAGTCCTCTAACCAAACTTTTTGGTCTCATCTCAATTGGAGTTTCCATGCTCAATATATCTTCAAAACAAAATGTTGACTTTTGTTGACTTTGAAAATGACACATAATGTTTTGAGCCATACCTCTCAAATGAAGCATTTTTGGACATTCTTGGGAGACATAAAGTTGTAGAGAATTGAATTTCCTTCAAAACAAGAGGTGGTGGAAAAATTTAGAAAGTATGAGAAAGTTATGATCATCAAAGTTCAGTTGACTTTTCACCTAGAAACCCTAATTTAGAAAGTTTGACTTTTGAGCAAATCTTGAGTTTTCTTGATGAATCATGATCAACCCTTGATCAAATGATGAGTGTAACTTCAAAATGAGGATGTTGACCAAAAATCATGAAGTTTGACTGTATGTTGACCACAGTTGACTTTTGTCCAATACAACTGATTTTCAACCATCTGAGCAATTGTCTGAGCAATCTTGACTTGTAAGGCTTGAAACTTGACATGGAGAATCTTTGAAGTATATGAGGAGGCATGAAGACCATTGGAGATGTTGGAAGTCCATCTTGACCTGAGAATTTCCAAACCCTAGTTTGGGTTGATTGTCTAGGAGAAGGTTTGTCTGATCAACCTTTGAGGAATCCTTGAGTATGGATGTATGGAATGTCTTGAGAAGATGGAGGGCAAATTTTGGGGTATGACAGAAGGGTCATCTTGAAGCGCAAGGAGAAGAAATATGGGATGCTGTTGAGAATGGTCCATTTGCTCCGGTTTGTGTTGTCAATGGTGTTGGATCATCAAAACCTAAAGCATCATGGGATGAAGATGACAAGAAAAAAGTTCTCTTTGACAAAAAGGCAATTAATATTCTCCAAAGTGCTCTTAGTATGGATGAATTCTTTCGAGTATCCGCATGTACAACGACAAAGGAAATTTGGGACACTCTTGTAGAAACTCATGAAGGAACCGTCGAAGTCAAAAGATCTAGATTGAACACTTTGAGTCAAGAATATGAATTATTCCGAATGCTTCCCGGAGAATCCATCCCTGACTTGCAAAAGAGATTCATTCACTTGACAAATCACTTGGAGGCACTTGGTAAGACTTTAACTAACGATGAATTAAATCTTAAAGTGCTTAGGTCTTTAACTAGGGAATGACAACCAAAAGTGACGGCAATTCCGAAAAGAAAAGCCTAGCAACTATGACTTCCGCAACATTATTCGAAAAGCTTCAAGAATATGAAACGGAACTTGGAAGGCTTGAAAAACATGAGAATCATGAGAAGAAATCCAAAGGCATTGCTTTGAAAGTTGATTCAAAAGAAAGTCAAGATAAAGATGCATCGGAGGAAGATGAAAACTTCTTGCTTCTTGTAAAAAGGTTAGGAAAATATTTTGGTCATAAAAATAATCTTCATAATGCTAACTTTGTCAAAAGAAAGAAATTTTATAAGCATAAAGATAAAGAAGCCTCCACATCAACACAAGATGTCGCATGTTATGAATGTGGAAAGCAAGGTCACATAAAGCCGGATTATCCAAAACTCTCCAAGAAAAATGGATTCAAAGGCAAAAAGGAGTTCAAAAATAAAAGGGCTTATGTTGCATGGGAAGATAATGAGATAAGTTCTTCATCCGATTCGGATAGTGACGAAAGTGCAAATCTAGCATTGATGGCTTCACACCATTCTGATGATGAAGAAGGCGAGGTTAGTTATGATAACTCTCTTTATAATAATGGTGCACAAGGTGCTATAGATGAACTATTAAATGAATGCAAAATTTTATATAGAACTATTTCATCTCAAAAGAAAATACTTTCATCTTTAGAAGAAAAAGTTAAAACTATTGAAAAAGAACATAAAGATGAAAAAGAAAAGATGATTAGTGATCAAAAACAGAATTTTGTATGCAATAATTGTGAATCACTTTCTTTCCAAAATGTTCAATTAAAAAGAGTCCTAGAAAGGTATGAAGAAGGACAAGTTGGATTGGAAAATGTTCTTAGCACACGAAGATATCCTAAAGATAAAAGTGGACTTGGTTTTTCAAACTTTTCTCAACCAAGTTCCAACAAAACTATCTTTGTTAAGGCTAATAACCAACCAATCCAAGAGAAAGTGAATAAGCCTAAAGTCGTTCATCATTATCCTAAAAAGAAAAGAGTTGTTAAGAATAAATCTTATCCTCCTAGATATATAAGTAATTTTGAACCTACTTGTTTCTATTGTGGTATTGAAGGCCACACACCTAATGCTTTCTATATAAGAAACTTTAGTGTTCCAAGTGGGCATTATGTGTGGATAAAGAAAGGTACTAATTATGAAGGACCCAAAGCAATTTGGGTACCTAACAAAACTTAATTTGTTTTGTAGGTGTGCTTGAAAACCACTTCAAATTTATGGTATCTTGATAGTGGTTGTTCAAAACATATGACGGATGACATAAACCATTTTTCAAATCTAATTTTAAAGGCCAAGGGTTATGTCACTTATGGAGATAACAAAAAAGGGAGAATTCTTGGAAAAGGCAAAGTTGGTGCACCACCTTTCACATCCATTGAAGATGTTCTTTATGTTGAAGGACTAAAGCACAATATTCTTAGCATCAGCCAACTTTGTGACAAAGGCTTCAAGATCAAATTTACAAAAGATGAATGCTTGATTATTGATGAAGTCACCAATGAGGTAAAACTCAAAGGTAAAAGAATTAATAATATTTTTATGATTTTCTTAGACGATTTATCTTTGAAAGTAAAATGTCTCATGGTAAACAATAATGAATCATGGTTATGGCATAAAAGGGAAGCCTATATTCATATGGAGCACTTAAATAAATTAACCAAACATGATCTTGTTGTTGGCTTACCAAAGATAAAGTTTGTCAAAGATAAATTATGTGATGCTTGTCAAAAGGGAAAACAAACAAAATCATCTTTCAAATCTAAGGATGTGGTGTCCACTATAAGGCCACTACAATTGTTGCACAAGGATTTATTTAGTCCATCAAGAACAAGAAGCTTCGGAGGTAATGTATACGCTTTAGTTATTGTTGATGACTTTTCTAGATATTCTTGGACTTTGTTTCTTGTGCAGAAAAGTGATGCTTTCAAAGCCTTTAAGAAGTATGCAAAGAAAATTCAAAATGAAAAATCACTAAAGATTGTATCCATAAGAAGTGACCATGGTGGAGAATTCCAAAATGCATTATTTGAAGAATTTTGTGAAGAACATGGTATCTCTCATAATTTTTCAGCACCAAGAACTCCACAACCAAATGGAGTAGTTGAAAGAAAGAATATGTTTCTAGTGGAACTTGCAAGAATGATGCTTAGTGATGCAAATCTTCCAAAGTATTTTTGGGCGGATGCGGTTAGTACGACATGTTATGTTGGAAATCGAGTTATCATTAGACCTATGTTGAAAAAGACTCCATATGAACTCTTCAAAGGAAGAAAGCCAAACATTGCTCACTTTCACATTTTTGGATGCAAATGCTTTGTCCTCAACAATGACAAAGACAATCTCGGTAAGTTTGACGAGAAATCCGACGAAGGTATATTTCTTGGTTATTCACTTTCTAGTAAAGCATATAGAATTTATAATAAAAGAACTTTAACTATTGAAGAATCTATGCATGTCTCTTTTGATGAAACTAACACCTCTAAGGAGGAAATAGTTGTGTGTGATGATGATATTATAGATTTACCCTCGGAAGAAATTTCAAATAATCAAAATGTGAATCAATCGGAACATCAACAAGGAGTACTACAACAAGATTCAAATATCAATGATCTACCCAAAGAATGGAGAACTCATAGAGACCATCCTATTGACAAAATCATTGGTGATATTAGTCATGGAGTTACAACAAGATTAAATCTCAAAGATGCTTGCTTAAACATGGCGTTTGTTTCTCAAATTGAACCCTCCAAAGTTGATGAAGCCTTAGGAGACGATCAATGGATAATTGCAATGCAAGAAGAATTAAATCAATTCGAGAGAAATCAAGTTTGGGAACTTGTTCCTAGGCCAAGTGATAAACACATCATAGGTACCCGATGGGTGTTTAAAAACAAACTTGATGATAATGGTATAATTATTCGAAACAAAGCAAGGTTGGTGGCTCAAGGTTATAATCAAGAAGAAGGAATCAACTTTGAAGAAACATTTGCTCCGGTTGCAAGGTTAGAAGCTATTCGTCTTTTACTTGCTTATGCTTGTTCATTAAATTTTCAGCTTTATCAAATGGATGTCAAAAGCGCATTCTTGAATGGCTACATCAATGAAGAAGTCTATGTTAAACAACCCCCGGGATTTGAAGACTTCAAAAATCCTTCACATGTCTTTAAGTTGAGAAAGGCTCTTTATGGCTTAAAGCAAGCACCAAGAGCATGGTATGATAGACTTAGCAATTTTTTGTGTGAAAAAGGTTTTGAAAAGGGTAAGGTTGATAAAACTTTATTCATTAAGAAAATCAAAAGTAACACTTTATTGGTTCAAGTCTATGTTGATGATATCATTTTTGGATCGACTAACAAAGAAATGTGTGAAGAATTTTCATTGATGATGCAAGGAGAATTCGAGATGTCCATGATCGGTAAGATGAATTACTTTCTTGGAATTCAAATTAAGCAACTAAAAGATGGAATCTTCATCAACCAATCCAAGTATTGCAAAGAATTGTTGAAAAGATTTGATATGGATAATTGCAAAGCGATGAATACTCCAATGGGCTCCGGTACATATGTTGATCAAGATGAATCCGGTATTCCAATTGATATCACAAAGTATCGAGGTATGATTGGTTCTTTATTATATTTGACGGCAAGCCGTCCTGACATAATGTTTAGTGTTTGTCTTTGTGCTCGCTTTCAAGCAAATCCGAAAGAATCTCATCTAATGGCGGTCAAGCGAATTATGAAGTATCTCAAAGGAATAACCAATGTCGGCTTATGGTATCCAAAAGGTAGTATTTGCAATTTAATTGGTTATTCTGACGCGGATTATGCAGGTTGTAAAACTGATAGAAAAAGCACAAGTGGTACTTGTCACATTCTTGGAAATGCATTAGTATCATGGGCTTGTAAAAAACAAGCATGTGTTGCTCTTAGCACGGCCGAGGCGGAATACATAGCAGCGGGTAGTTGTTGTGCACAAATTCTTTGGCTTAAGCAACAACTTCGTGATTACGGACTTGATCTCGGATGCATTCCTATTTGATGCGACAATACAAGTGCAATCAACATTACAAAAAATCCGGTCATGCATTCAAGAAACAAACACATCGACATTCGGCATCATTTTCTCCGTGATCATGTACTTCAAGGAGATGTCTAAGTCACTTTTATGGATACTCATAATCAACTCGCAGATATTTTTACAAAGCCGCTTGCTCGTGAATCATTTTATAAAATTCGAAGAGAACTCGGAATTTTGGATGAAAGTGATACATGAAATATTCAACTTCAATTAAGGTGCACATGTTATTATTTTTAATTTTTTATCAAATGCATCTCTTCTTCTACTCCTTCTTATACTTTTTTTATGTGCATAAATGTGTTAAAATATGTTTGATTTATGTTTAGTATACTTAAATGATAAAATATATAAGTTTCTAAACCCTCACATGCACTTACAGTAACCATTTTCATTTTTTTCACTGCCTGCAATTGATTGCACATATATGCAAATCGATTGCATACTGAAACTTTTGCAAATTTCACGTTTTTTATTCTGTGCAAATCGATTGCACATATATGCAAATCGATTACACGCTGTAACTTTTGAAAAAATACTTATTTTTGGTCTGTGCAAATCGATTGCTCACAAGTGCAAATCGATTGCACCTGTGCGTGAATAGCCTTTTAATATGCTTTTATGGTGTGGTCAGAATTGATTCCCTCTCATTACTCTCCCATTTAACCTACCTCCTTGACCCATTAAATCACTTTGACCACCTCTCCTCTACCCTATCACATCCCTACCCACTCCATCTCTTTATCATAAATTATTTTCCCAATAATCATTCACTTCCCACTACCTATTTCCAACAAACATATCATAAACTCTCAAAAAAAGCTTTTTTCCTCCCCACTCTTACCCAATTCTGAAAATCCATTATCAAACCCCAATTTTCTCCAAACCCTAAATCAAAGTCATGGATTCTAGACAAAAGAGGAAGGCTTCAGCTGCTACAAAGGGAAAAGGTCCAGCTTCACCATCAACAACTCATATTCCACTCACCGCTCAACAAGAAGAGATGTTCTCCAAACACTTTCAACACAAACTTGTCTCTACACCTAAGTATGGTATTCTTTCAACTTTTCCTACCGAATGCTTTTCCTTTCAAACGGATTTAATTTCTTATGGGTTAGAACCTTTGATTTCATCATTCGGACCATACTACCCGGATCTTGTTAGGCTATTTTTTTGCAATTTGCTTGTGAAAAATGGACAAGTTGTCACTTTTGTGAATGGAAAAAAGATTGTGTTGAATTCTGCAAAATTAGGAAGAATCTTACAAATACCTAGCACTGGTAGCTCATTATATGATGGTGATGATGACGAGTGGCAAACTTATAACAAAAAGTCCTTTTACTATAGTCTTGGTAGGATTTCGGAACAATACTTTCATGCAAAACGAGTCCGTGCTCTAGGTGGTGTTGAACCATCTAGAGATTCTTGGTCCGCCGGTATATTTCACCTTGATGATAGGCTATTCCATTATTTCATGGCCTATGTCTTGTTTCCAAGAGCCGGTAATCATTGTACCGTTACCGATTTAGAAATGCAACTACTATTTGCTCGGAAAAACAACATTGCGGTAAATTGGGATAAAATGATTTTGACTCATATGACAAAGTTTAATGAGAAGTCAAAGTTTTTACCGTATGGATGGTTTATTACCCGGATTTTGGAGGACTTTAATGTTAGTTTTGAAGGTTTTAAGTCTTTTTCTATGGATGGTCCTAGCAACAAAATCACTATCAAGAATGTAGATGCTAGAATGGGTATTATCTATAATGCGGAATCAAAGGCTTATGTCTATATTGGTGAAGATGTTGAGAATGAAGGCAATCAAGAGGTTGATGGTAATGAAGAGGTTCCTTTTCCTCAAGCTCAAACTGTCCAAGGGCCAAGTAACCAAGAAATTATGGACTACATGACCCAACAATTTGCCACACTTAACTCAAATATCAATTCTGAAATGTCTTCCATCCATAAGTCCACAACAACTCGGATCGACAACTTCCAAAACAATGTGAACAATCAGTTTTCTTATCTTTACTCACATTTATACATCCCTCCGTATGATCCTAACAACCCGTCCATCCCTCCACCAAGATACCATCCTTATCCCGGGTCAAATAATGATATGGATCAATCTTGACTCATGCCTTACTAGTCTTATTTATCTTAAGTTATTATGTTGTTTCAATTATGTTTAACTTTCTGTTTTTGTACTTCAAGTTATTTGGTTTATGTAAGGTACTTTGTACCACAACAATGTTTGGTTGTTAAGAATTTGTTTCCATTATGTTATGTTTAACTTTTATTTATGTAGTATGTATTTTTAACTTTAAGTGTCTATGTCATGATAAAATATATGCCATATACTTCACCCATCTTTCCCTTCTTTTTGATAATGTCAAAGGGGGAGAAAGGTTCATTGTTGCTTGTTATTTCTTAAATTTTAAGGTATCAAAAACTCTTCAACATTCTTAAAATTCACACATTGAGGGGGAGTCAAATCCGAAAATTCAAAGCATCTTGGAAGGGTGTTTGTCATCATCAAAAAGTAGGAGAATGTAGAATCAAGCTTCTCAATATCAATCAAGATATCATGTTTTGATGAAGACAAACCTCATGGCAAGAAGGCAAAGATATCTATCAAGGCATAATACACTCTAAAGTTAAAACATCATGATCAAGACTTTGACTCAAGGCATTTAACAAATTTTGAGAAGGTATAATAACAATGCCTCACAAATACTTAAGTTTTAGATGCTCAAAGTTCCTAACATGATTGCATGACATACACATTTCATTTCACTAAGTTTCAAATCAAAAATTGCATTTTTCTTAGTGTGCAATCGATTTACACAAAGGTGCAATCGATTGCATACTGAATGAAAAACTTAAAAATGCTTCTGTTTGAAGGTGCAATCGAATTGCATGCTGAAATTTTTTCACTTTTTAACTAAGTGCAATCGATTTGCACAATGGTGCAATCGATTGCTCACTGAAAGTTTTTGAAAAATGATTCTGTTAGAGTCCGTGCAATCGATTTGCAAAAAGGTGCAATCGATTGCACCCTGCACGTTTTTGAAAAACCAGAATTCATGCATGCACCATTTCATGCACCCTTTCACTAAAACTTTGTCTCTAATCTTGGCACTTGTTCATGATTAAAATGAAGAGACTTATTATATTTTTAAAAGGTGCCATGAACATATAAATATTCAAAATTTCAAATTCATTTCTCACCTCTTCCAATCGAAATTCATTCAAATTTCAAATATTCACATTCAAGTGTTTATACTTTCATATGAGATTTTCTGCATAGTTTCACATAACATAAACCAAAAAATCTTGAGAAATCTATATCTCTAAGTCATTGTGAATTATTGCTATTGGAAGGGAAGATCAAGTACATTGATAAATCACTCAAAGTGATATTGTTCTAAAATCTTACAAACTCAAAATCTCTTGTAAAAGTTCAAACATACTTGTTATATTCTTGCTGTCCAGGATTGTTGGAAGCAAGTTGTGCATTGGAGAGGATTGTTCTTCTTGCACTTAGTGTTGTTAGACCTTAAAGGTTTCAAGAACCTTTGGTCTCCCTATAGGTTAGATAGTAGGCTTCACAATTTGTGTGAATAGGCTGTACAATAATTCTAACTATAGTGAAATCTCTTACATGTTGTAAGGGGACTGGAGTACTCTCGATCTGTGAGGGGAACCAGGATATATCCTTGTGTTCTTTACCTTTCCGCTTTTATTGCTTTCATCACACCATAACCAAAAGGAAAGAAACACTTGTAAAAACTTCATATACCAAACCAGAAAAATTAGTACAAGTATTCATATATAACCGATAATTTTTTAAACACCTAATTCACCCCCCTCTTAGGCGCACCTGATACTTACATAGTTATCCGCGTGTCAGTGTCATTCTCTGGTAGTTGTAACACTGAGGAACGTTTGGTTGCGAGTTATATTTAAAACTCTGTTGTTCTTTTTGGTTGATTTTAGGAATATTATTTATTGAATATATTTTCAGTTTTGATGGTATTTTCCGCTGTGTAGAACATGTTTATTGGTTTATTATTTTAATGAAGTTCTTTAGTGAAGCATGAAAATTGTATGAGACTTTATTTTAATTGAATTGTAATGCCCTTTTATTGCATGTTATCTCTGAATTAATTATTAATATTCATGGGGTATTTTAGAAGGGTGTTACATTTGTCGTCCTTGGCGTTGTATAAAGTTTGCTTTACGAATCTATGTTGGTGAATGTCTTAGGTTTTTACTCTATGTTAGGAATTTGGTATTTGCTATATATAGATCGCTTAGATTCTTACCTGGGATGATTATCTGTTAGTTTCTGAATGCTAGAAATAGGTTTAGAGCTGACATTCACTTAGGGTATCTGAGCTTAAAGCCTATGTGTTGGTGAAATATGCCAGAGATGGGTATGGAGGTGACGCAGTTGAATTCTCAATTTGGGTTAGAAATAGCTTAGGTTATGAGAGGTATGTGATGACATGGACGAGTATCGTAGGCTGAGTATAACTGGACGGTAGATTTAAGTCTGTGATGGGTAGTGTGCATTTGTTCCGGACAAGCTGTATATCCTTTATACTTTTTGTTCATTTACTTTTTGTCTTTTTTTTTTCAACTCATTTAATCTCAAACTCATTAACGGTAGAATTGTCAAACGACTAACCAATAACCAATCTCTGTGGACACGATATAACCTAACCAGTATATATTACCCGGTAAAAATAAATACCAACTCTTTGCTTGTTGATAATACCACAGCAACAAGCAGTTAATTCCAATTTATCACACTTAGTCAAGCAACATCAGTACATGTAGATCCTTCATTACAGCTGGCAGATACATAAGATATCCAAATCACATGTCACACCAAATTTGGGAGACTCCACACCTCAACTGGAAAATTTAAAATAATCTTCCTTTGCTGAGGAGACAAGGAAATGAAATGATGCTTCAACATAAATTTTGACATCACCCTAAAATATAGGCTTCCACTGCTCAAGGAAGTCCACCCACAACTCTTTCGGGGGGATACTAGATAATACACTTGAAGTTGGTTAACTTGCACAGATATACAAACCACCATTAATTACTTTAGCTCAACTTCTACTTGCATACTTGCTTGGACCAGAAGGAAACTAATCCAGTAAGTGGCAGTATAATCCTCTAGATGCATCCTCTTCTAGACCAGCATAAGGTTCTATACAGATGTGATTAGCACACATTTTCTTAGCACCCAAAGCATCTTTTATGCCAACCCTTAGTTCATTAGGATTCTTCACATATACTGACATGATGCCCTAACATAGATTCACATAAATTGACTTGCTTCTAGAATGCATAATATAATTTTTTGATTATAACACCAATTTAATGCACATGTTTCATCAGAGTAGGATACACTTGATGAGCAGATAACAACATATAAAAATAGAATTTATGTCAACCAGGTTTATAACAGATACCATGCAGCGAAACACAACTTACTAGCTCTTCAACAATATTCAACCCTACCATAATAACCTTTGCATAATCACATCAGGGGCTTTGGTTAAATTTGAAAATAAAACAAGCTCTAAACATAGTCGGTTCTTTCATCACCAAGCATTCACACCAAAGGAACACTGGACAAATCTAATACATATCCTGTCATGAATGGTCCATCCTCCACTTCTAGGGACCATTCAAATATGAACTCTCCGGGTTCAACCAGTTCTTCAGCACCAAACTTCTATCTTGCTCATTTAACCAGAAAGTATCTCCTTAGTATCTCATCCAGAGTCAGACAGGATTCCTGCTCTGATACCAATTGAAATTCTAGTATAACAGACTTAGATGTCTTATAAAGATGTCAAGACATCTTATTTGACATTAACATACATACGAGGTATAATAGTGTAAGAAACATAAATAACACCAGTAAATTGTTTACCTAGTTCGGTGCAACACACCTACATCTGGAGGCTTCCAAGCCAGGGATGAAATCCACTATCAGCATTATCAATTCAGAGCTAAACTCGCTCGTTTACAACTCCTCACTTAATCACTACCCAATGTAATTTCAGCCTAAGAACATCTTAGATATGAGAAACCGCTCTCACTCCCCCTCAATCACTCAATGTGATAAAACAATAACAATAACGAAAGACAGAAGACTCACTTCTATCACAAACTATCTAAGACTTACAGCAATTTGATTCTATCTTAGAACACGCATTGGAGTTGCTTCATAGCTTCCTCCAAGAACAATACATGTTGCCTCTCACCTTCAGATTTCGAGGAGCATGGTGAGCATCCCACAAACCGGATGGTTCACTACATCTAGCCCTAATGATTACATTCTTACTAATTTCAATTAGCTCACTAAACAAGGTTATAAGTCCTTATTTTATAACCTACACCCAATTGAATTTGGGCCTTCAAACTATAACATATCATCTGTAACAAACTGCAGAAACTTTTGCTAGAAGTCACTCTTGAATCTTTATTTTAACTATTATTAGATTTTATTTTAACTATTATTAGATTTTATTCATTGTAATATTTTTTCTCTGATATATATATTTATTTAAATTGTCATCTTCTAAAATATTTAAAAATATAGTATTATTCTTTTCTACTCATACTATTAAGTCGTTTATGTGTACTATTATCTATATATTATATGTCACGGTTTACTATTATGTATATATTATAATATATAATTAGTAAATATTTAATTATCTTTAATATTAATAATGTATTATTTAAATATTTAATAAATTATATATTATTTATTTTAACTTTTAATTGTTTAAATAATATTATTTTAACTATATTTTATTAATACTATTATGATGAGAAATATATTAACACTTAATAGTACTTATATTTCTATTATGATGGTATTATAGAAAATATATTTACATAATATTATGCAACGGAAAGAATATTTATAAATATCAAGAATTATTGTAATAATATAATCATATGACAATAAACGGGTATGTTTTATTTAATATTTTCAAAGCACTTCAAATGGCGGGAATTCATCCTGTGGATGCGAGTCTTCGAATTCCACCTTACACTCGGCAAGCATTCATTGATGCGGTAACAAATTTTCATGGGCATGTTATACCAATTATGTTGGGTATCGTCTTTGGAATGGTCAACTATATGAAGTTAAATACTGTAAATCTGCAGATGGTGAAGACTGGATAGATTGTCCCGAAGAAGAGACGTCTGAGGATGAATTCAGATTAGTGACATATCATAATCCTCCTCCTCCTCCGTTTAATATACGAGGCAGAGGCGGAGGCATTTTTCGTGGTGGTCGGAGTGGAGGTGCTGGTGGTGGTGGTGGTCGGAGTAGAGGTGCTGGTGGTGGTCAAAGAGGAGGTGCTGGTTGGAGTGGAGGTGCTGGTGGTGGCCGCGGTGGTCGGAAGAGTGGAGGTGCTGGTGCTAGTGGTGGCTGTATTGTGTCATACCCCAAAATTTTCCCTCCATCTTCTCAAGACATTTCATACATCCATACTCAAGGATTCCTCAAGAGTTGATCAGACAAACTCTCTCCTAGACAATCAACCCAAACTAGGGTTTGGCAATTCTCAGGTCAAGATGGACTTCCAACATCTCCAATGTTCATCATGCCTCCTCATATGCTTCAAATATTCTCCATGTCAAGTTTCAAGCCTTACAAGTCAAGTTTTCTCAGACAATTGCTCAGATGGTTGAAAATCAGTTGTATTGGACAAAAAGTCAACTGTGGTCAATATACAGTCAAAATTCATAATTTTTGGTCAACATCCTCATTTTGAAGTTACATTCATCATTTTATCAAGGGTTGATCATGATTCATCAAGAAAACTCAAGATTTGCTCAAAAGCCAAACTTTCTAAATTAGGGTTTCTATGTGAAAAGTCAACTGAACTTTGACTGATCATAACTTCTTCATACTTTATCAGAAATTTTTCCACCACCTCTTGTTTTGAAGGAAATTCAATTCTATACAACTTCATGTCTCACAAGAATGTCCAAAAAATGCTTCATTTAAGAGGTATGGCTCAAAACATTACAGGTCATTTTCAAAGTCAACAAAAAGTCAACTTTTTGTTTTGAAGATATATTGAGAATGGAAACTCCAATTGAGATGAGACCAAAACGGTTGGTTAGAGGACTCTTAGATCTTTTCAAAAAGTCCAAGAACACTCAAAAATGTGGAAAATTGAGCAAGATACACCATTCACAAGTTGGGCAATTTTGAAGAAGTGCACAAAGAGGAATACTTCTAAAAATCAAAAACTTTGCAAATGGGCCTACTTTTTCTTCATCCAAACTTATTCCTCACACCATTAGGAATATCCAAGCCCAATGCCACGAATTTTTATTTTATTTTTCTATTTAATTTGGAATTTATTCATTTAAATACAAATTAAATTTAAAAATAAAGTATAAAATCAAAATTAATTGCAAACTTGATTTTTATTTCTTCCTTGTGATCCAATCAACTCATTAAAGCCAACAATTTTCGAAATTTGATGGATATAGCAAGATTGGATTGAAAATTAATCAAAATTTGAAGATTTGATTTTGTACAAAAATCAAATTTGATTGGCATTGATTATTGATCAATTCTTTCTCAAAACAACTCTGAATCCTTCTATTATATATACATGATACATACCACACGAATTAGGGTAGAAAATTTGGCTCAAGAACCCTTGTTGCAACTCAAAAAAACCGTGCCTCCCAAGCAACTTGCAGCCTTGGTTTTGGATCGTTTCAGTTGATTCTAAGCATCAAAACACATTCCTTGATACCTCTTGAATCGATCCAGACCCTCACTTTGCTCAAATCCATCCAGAATCAGAAAATCTGAGTTTGGTTTGTTCTTGAAAAATCCAAAATCGTATTCTATTATTCATGCATTATTAACATGTTTTGTGTTTGTTTTTGTGATTAGTGATGAGTTTGCAAGCTTTCTGGACACTTTAATTGAATTTCCATGGCCAGGAACACGTATCACCATTGTTAGGGTTTCCTATGCCGTTTTAGGGTTTCACGAAATAGGAAAAATTGGACCACGAGACTAGTACCAATAGATCCGGAATGATGTCTGGAATCGAACCATGTCTTTAGAACTTATTTATATTACGTATGCTGGGTTTTTGATTTTGCCAGGGACATATCGTCGAGCAATGGCCGACGCTGGATTTTTAAAAATTCAAATTGGAGAAGACGAAGTCTGGCGCGAGTTCGTGGCAATGGGAAAGCGACGCGTGTTGTAATCCACTCACCCCAGCTTTCAAACACGCTTGCACACATGGCGTGGTGGTTAAGACGTTCACTGTTCCAAGATGCTCTTTCAGGTCTCCAGTTCGAGCCTCATCAGGACCAGTTTTGCATTCTTTTTCCAAACTTGCATTTTTTTCCATATTTTCTAATTATCTAATATTTTGCATCTATTTTTAATTCTTTTCAACAATTTTTCTCATGCATTAAAAATTACCAAAATATTTTTTCCTTTTGCATTTATTTTCTGAAAATATTTATTTAATTTATAAAATTAAAAAATACTATTTTGCATGCATATTTATTTTTATTCATAATTTAGCATTTAAATCAATCTTAATTGTATTTTAATTATTAAATTGCATCCAAAAAATCCCAAAAATTTATTTTAGCATATTTATATTATTTCCAGCATGAAATATTTTTCTCATTTAAAAACTTGCATTTTTCTAACATTTTTTCTCTTGTTCGATTCATCTCGTATTTTCCGATTTCTTATTCTTTTACAGGTTTCCGTTTCAGACGGTTTCTTTTATCGTTTTCATTTTTTTTCAATAATGTAATTGTTTATGGGATGTAATAGTTTAAATTAGGTTTTTATTTTCCGCAAGTTTAAATTATGTATCTGCCCCAAAGCCATGTAATAGCGTAGGACATTTATCTTTCTGCATCTTTACATTCCGCATTTTAATTTCCGCACCCTATAAATTGCTAGTAACTAGGCGTGTATGGCAAGATAATAATGAACATAGCCCACTAATTTTCAAGATAACATATACCTGAATCAACACACTCTTTTCACACATGCACCCCTTAGGGTAATTCTCTCTCGATGCCTTACGAATCCAAATGGTCATGTCCCTCGAACGTAGAGGTATTCTAGCACCGTTGCCTTCAAAACAAATCATCATAGTCCCTTCGATACAAAGATCATAAGACCCACGATGTCGCCTCCGAATACATGATCTTGACCCTCGATTGTCGCCTACGAAAAATGATGATAGTCCCTTCGAATGTGCTAGGATACTTCCTACAAGTTGCTTTCTATGACCATACGATGTCCCTTCGAATGTCCCTCTTACATCCAACAAATAGAGTTACCTACCAACTAATGGTATGGCTAGCGCTATTCTAAAGGAACGTAAAACAACACGCGACCAATTAAGTAGGTAATAAGACTTTTAGTTGCTTGCTCTATCAAAATACTTTTCACACCACACACTTTTGTCAAAGTTCAAACTCTTTTCAAAACGAAACATTTCCAAACACTTTGTATACATTCCTACATGAATCATTACAAAGTCAAAGCGAAATGCCTTTTCAAAACATTTTTGTCAAACACACAGAAAGCACAATTTTAAAGTGATCTAGAGCAACTAAGAGCCCGTAGATAAACTACGGATGGAAAGGGGTGCTAATACCTTCCCTTTTCATAACCTTCTCCCTTATTCAGAATCTAAACGAAGGTCTTTTTCTGTACTTTTACCTTCCCTTAATTGGATAAAAATAAAAGTCGGTGGCGACTCTTGCTATCCGCACATTTGCGATACAAAACACTAAAAAGTCAGTTCACCGTATCACATAGTGCAGTGGGTGTTATTGGGAGAGGTGGTGGAGACATTGTTACTCTCAGTGTTGGTGCTAGTGGTGGCCGTAGTGCAGTGGGTGTTATTGGGAGAGGTGGTGGAGACATTGTTACTCTCAGTGCTGGTGCAGAAGTGGATGTGAAAAGAGATGGTACTATTAGTATCGGTGTTGGTGGTGCTGCTGTTTTTGGGGTCGATGATATTTTTGTTTTGTTTATTCTCTTGGGAAGCGCGGATGCATTTCATAGACTTGTCCTCGCAATGACGTGGGGTCCAACATTTTGTGAGATGTAGCAGTCCTTTAATACGCAATGTTCGGTTACACCAAGAGAAGACAACTTAACCATCCATGGCCTCTGGCTTACCAATGACCGTGAAATTGTCCAGCAACCGATAGGATTGCATTTTCTTTGTTCGAAAGGCGACCGGCTGGAGATCAGGTAATAGCTTTGTTTACTTTCAACGTTTAACTTCCTTGACTCATTTTAAAAATCATTTCTGATGATTTATATTTTTAGATTGGTTCGTCGTTATTGGACAAGATGAAGGAATGTTGGCCAAGCTTAATGTGTGAGAGTAACCACATGTTTTGGCAACACCAATGGCAAACTCATGGCATATGTGCCAACTTTGTCAAAAAGAAATATAATCATATGACAATAAACGGGTATATTTTATTTAATATTTTCAAAGCACTTCAAATGGCGGGAATTCATCCTATGGATGCGAGTCTTCAAATTCCACCTTACACTCGGCAAGCATTCATTGATGCGGTAACAAATTTTCATGGGCATGTTATACCAATTATGTTGGAGTTGTCGTGCTGGAATGGTCAACTATATGAAGTTAAATACTGTAAATCTGCAGATGGTGAAGACTGGATAGATTGTCTCGAAGAAGGGACGTGTGAGGATGAATTCAGATTAGTGACATATCATAATCCTCCTCCTCCTCCTCCGATTAATATGCGAGGCAGAGGCGGAGGCAGTTTTCGTGGTGGTCGGAGTGGAGGTGCTGGTGGTGGTCGGAGTGGAGGTGTTGGTTCTGGTGGTGGTCGGAGTAGAGGTGCTAGTGGTGGTCAGAGAGGAGGTGATGGTTGGAGTGGAGGTGCTGGTGATGGTCGCGGTGGTCGGAAGAGTGGAGGTGCTGGTGCTAGTGGTGGCCATAGTGCAGTGGGTGTTATTAGGAGAGGTGGTGGCGACATTGTTACTCTCAGTGTTGGTGCTAGTGGTGGCCGTAGTGCAGTGGGTGTTATTGGGAGAGGTGGTGGCAACATTGTTACTCTCAGTGCTGGTGCGGAAGTGGATGTGAAAAGAGATGGTACTATTAGTATCGGTGTTGGTGGTGCTGCTGATTTTGGGGTCGATGATATTTTTGTTTTGTTTATTCTCTTGGGAAGCGCGGATGCATTTGATAGACTTGTTCTCGCAATGACGTGGGGTCCAACATTTTGTGAGATGCAGCAGTCGTTTAATACGCAATGTTCGGTTACACCAAGAGAAGACAACTTAACCATCCATGGCCTCTGGTTACCAATGATCGTGAACCTCAACCAAGAAATTGTCCAGCAACCGATAGGATTGCATTTTCTTTGTTCGAAGCGCCATTGGAGATCAGGTAATAGCTTTGTTTATTTTCAACTTTTAACTTCCTTGACTCATTTTAAAAATCATTTCTGATGTTTTATATTTTTAGATTGGTTCGTCGTTATTGGACAAGATGAAGGAATGTTGGCCAAGCTTAATGTATGAGAGTAACCACATATTTTGGCAACACCAATGGCAAACTCATGGCATATGTGCCAACTTTGCCAAAAGAAATATAATCATATGACAATAAACGGGTATGTTTTATTTAATATTTTCAAAGCACTTTAAATGGCGGGAATTCATCCTGTGGATGCGAGTCTTCGAATTCCACCTTACACTCGGCAAGCATTCATTGATGCGGTAACAAATTTTCATGGGCATGTTATACCAATTATGTTGGGTACGTCTTTGGAATGGTCAACTATATGAAGTTAAATCGAATCTGCGGATGGTGAAGATCGGATAGATTGTCCGAAGGGCGTGTGAGGATGAATTGATTAGTGACATATCATAATCCTCCTCCTCCTCCGATTAATATGCGAGGCAGAGGCGGAGGCAGTTTTCGTGGTGGTCGGAGTGGAGGTGCTAGTGGTGGTCGGAGTGGAGGTGTTGGTGCTGGTGGTGGTCAGAGTGGAGGTGCTGGTGGTGGCCGCGGTGGTCGGAAGAGTCGAGGTGCTGGTGCTAGTGGTGGCCGTAGTGCAGTGGGTGTTATTAGGAGAGGTGGTGGCGACATTGTTACTCTCAGTGTTGGTGCTAGTGGTGGCCGTAGTGCAGTGGGTGTTATTGGGAGGTGGTGGCGACATTGTTACTCGGTCTTTGGTGCGGAAGTGGATGTGAAAAGAGATGGTACTAGTAGTATCGGTGTTGGTGGTGCTGCTGTTTTTGCGGTCGATGATATTTTTATTTTGTTTATTCTCTTGGGAAGCGCGGATGCATTTGATAGACTTGTTCTCGCAATGACGTGGGGTCCAACATTTTATAAGATGCAGCAGTCGTTTAATACGCAATGTTCGGTTACACCAAGAGAAGACAACTTAACCATCCATGGCCTCTGGCTTACCAATGACCGTGAACCTCAACCAAGAAATTGTCCAGCAACCGATAGGATTGCATTTTCTTTGTTCGAAAGGCGACCGGCTGGAGATCAGGTAATAGCTTTGTTTATTTTCAACGTTTAACTTCCTTGACTCATTTTAAAAATCATTTCTGATGATTTATATTTTTAGATTGGTTCGTCGTTATTGGACAAGATGAAGGAATGTTGGCCAAGCTTAATGTATGAGAGTAACCACATATTTTGGCAACACCAATGGCAAACTCATGGCATATGTGCCAACTTTGCCAAAAGAAATATAATCATATGACAATAAACGGGTATGTTTTATTTAATATTTTCAAAGCACTTTAAATGGCGGGAATTCATCCTGTGGATGCGAGTCTTCGAATTCCACCTTACACTCGGCAAGCATTCATTGATGCGGTAACAAATTTTCATGGGCATGTTATACCAATTATGTTGGAGCTGTCGTGCTGGAATGGTCAACTATATGAAGTTAAATACTGTAAATCTGCAGATGGTGAAGACTGGATAGATTGTCCCGAAGAAGGGACGTGTGAGGATGAATTCAGATTAGTGACATTTCATAATCCTCCTCCTCCTCCTCTGATTAATATGCGGCGAGGCGGAGGCGCGTGGTGGTCGGAGTGGAGGTGTGGTGGTGGAGTGAGTGTTGGTGGTGGTGGAGGGTGGTTGGAGTGGAGGTCTGGTGGTGGCGGTGGTCGGAAGAGTGGAGGTGCTGGTGCTAGTGGTGGCCGTAGTGCAGTGGGTGTTATTAGGAGAGGTGGTGGCGACATTGTTACTCTCGGTGTTGGTGCTAGTGGTGGCCGTAGTGCGTGGGTGTTATTGGGAGGTGGTGGCGACATTGTTACTCGGTCTTTGCGGAAGTGGATGTGAAAAGAGATGGTACTAGTAGTATCGGTGTTGGTGGTCTGCTTTTGCGGTCGATGATATTTTGTTTTGTTTATTCTCTTGCGGATGCATTTGATAGACTTGTTCTCGCAATGAAGTGGGGTCCAACATTTTATGAGATGCAGCAGTCGTTTAATACGCAATGTTCGGTTACACCAAGAGAAGACAACTTAACCATCCATGGCCTCTGGCTTACCAATGACCGTGAACCTCAACCAAGAAATTGTCCGAACCGATAGGATTGCATTTTCTTTGTTCGAGGCGACCTGGAGATCGTGCTTTGTTTATTTTCAACGTTTAACTTCCTTGACTCATTTTAAAAATCATTTCTGATGATTTATATTTTTAGATTGGTTCGTCGTTATTGGACAAGATGAAGGAATGTTGGCCAAGCTTAATGTATGGGAGTAACCACATGTTTTGGCAACACCAATGGCAAACTCATGGCATATGTGCCAACTTTGTCAAAAAGAAATATAATCATATGACAATAAACGGGTATGTTTTATTTAATATTTTTAAAGCACTTCAAATGGCGGGAATTCATCCTGTGGATGTGAGTCTTCGAATTCCACCTTACACTCGGCAAGCATTCATTGATGCGGTAACAAATTTTCATGGGCATGTTATACCGATTATGTTGGAGCTGTCGTGCTGGAATGGTCAACTATATGAAGTTAAATATTGTAAATCTGCAGATGGTGAAGACTGGATAGATTGTCCCAAAGAAGGGACGTGTGAGGATGAATTCAGATTAGTGACATATCATAATCCTCCTCCTCCTCCTCCAATTAATATGGCGAGGCGGCGGCTGTGGTGGTCGGAGTGGAGGTGCTGGTGGTGGTCGGAGTGGAGGTGTTGGTGCTGGTGGTGGTCAGAGTGGAGGTGCTGGTGGTGGCCGCGGTGGTCGGAAGAGTGGAGGTGCTGGTGCTAGTGGTGGCCGTAGTGCAGTGGGTGTTATTAGGAGAGGTGGTGGCGACATTGTTACTCTCAGTGTTGGTGCTAGTGGTGGCCGTAGTGCAGTGGGTGTTATTGGGAGAGGTGGTGGCGACATTGTTACTCTCAGTGCTGGTGCGGAAGTGGATGTGAAAAGAGATGGTACTATTAGTATCGGTGTTGGTGGTGCTGCTGTTTTGGGGTCGATGATATTTTTGTTTTGTTTATTCTCTTGGGAAGCGCGGATGCATTTGATAGACTTGTTCTCGCAATGACGTGGGGTCCAACATTTTGTGAGATGCAGCAGTCGTTTAATACGCAATGTTCGGTTACACCAAGAGAAGACAACTTAACCATCCATGGCCTCTGGCTTACCAATGACCGTGAACCTCAACCAAGAAATTGTCCAGCAACCGATAGGATTGCATTTTCTTTGTTCGGAAGGCGACCGGCTGGAGATCAGGTAATAGCTTTGTTTATTTTCAACGTTTAACTTCCTTGACTCATTTTAAAAATCATTTCTGATGTTTTATATTTTTAGATTGGTTCGTCGTTATTGGACAAGATGAAGGAATGTTGGCCAAGCTTAATGTATGAGAGTAACCACATATTTTGGCCACACCAATGGCAAACTCATGGCATATGTGCCAACTTTGTCAAAAAGAAATATAATCATATGACAATAAACGGGTATGTTTTATTTAATATTTTCAAAGCACTTCAAATGGCGGGAATTCATCCTGTGGATGCGAGTCTTCGAATTCCACCTTACACTCGGCAAGCATTCATTGATGCGGTAACAAATTTTCATGGGCATGTTATACCAATTATGTTGGAGCTGTCGTGCTGGAATTGTCAACTATATGAAGTTAAATACTATAAATCTGTAGATGGTGAAGACTGGATAGATTGTCTCGAAGAAGGGACGTGTGAGGATGAATTCAGATTAGTGACATATCATAGTCCTCCTCCTCCTCCTCCTCCGATTAATATGCGAGGCAGAGGCGGAGGCAGTTTTCGTGGTGGTCGGAGTGGAGGTGCTGGTGGTGGTGGTGGTCGGAGTAGAGGCGTTGGTGGCGGTCAGGGAGGAGGTACTGGTGGTGGCCGCGGTGGTCCGAAGAGTGGAGGTGCTGGTGCTAGTGGTGGCCGTAGTGCAGTGGGTGTTATTGGGAGAGGTGGTGGCGACATTGTTACTCTCAGTGTTGGTGCTAGTGGTGGCCGTAGTGCAGTGGGTGTTATTGGGAGAGGTGGTGGCAACATTGTTACTCTCAGTGCTGGTGCGGAAGTGGATGTGAAAAGAGATGGTACTATTAGTATGGGTGTTGGTGGTGCTGCTGTTTTTGGGGTCGATGATATTTCTTATGTTTTAGTATTAAAATTAATTCTCTTTTATGTCATGTATCTAGGGATCGTGGCAAGACACTTACTTTGTATTTTTGAGTTTAATATATTTTTCCTTTTTTGGTTTATTTCACCTTTTATTTTATCTTCTAAAAATATTTTCTGATTTAAAAAATTCTCAAAAAAATTTGTCAACACTTGTTGACCTCTGTTTGACTTTGGGTAATTTTCTTGGAATTTTATTTTGATGAAAAAAAATACTATTTATGTATTTCGTCAATAAAATCCAATTAAATAACCTAATTTCAAAATTATTTTTTTAATCTTCTTATTTGATTTTATTTTCATTTTTATATTGCTGGCTTTTGAATTTATCCTGGAGTCACAAATTTCCTCAACATCAATGAAATTTGGGTGTTGATAGGTCTCTTGACCAAATCCACCAAGAAAGTTGATTGATTTTGACGAAGTTAGACCGAATAAATTCATGTGATGCAAAATAAAAATTGAATATCATTTCTTCTTCATCTTATTTTTCTTTTGTCCCGATTCAGAGAAAGTGATCAATTGGTGGAATGAACTTCAATGTTCTAACATAATCCCCAAAAGATGACTTGAGCTTTGATCTTGGTTCAACACTTGTGGTGCTTGTCGTGTAGTCGCGTTGATTTCTAATCAAGCTTCTGGCAAGTTTCCACTAACCTTGTCCATTTGAAGTTCTCAATCATCTTTGATCAAGTGATATGATAATTCCAAAAACCGGTGATATACTTGACAAAAAACAATTGAAACTTATCGTGTGGTCGCCTTGATTCTATCAAGCTTCTGACAAGTCTTCATGCGTAAGTTTCAAGATGGCCATCTTGCTGACGACTAACAATTAACAATTCAATGATATACTTGACAAGTTTCAAGATGGTCATCTTGCTAACCTTTATTAATTGCTTTTTATTTTCCGCTCTTTACTTTCTGCGTTTACTTTTATGCTCTTTACTTTTACGCACTTTATTTTTAACAATTTACATTCATGTCATTTTTCTTTTTCTCACTTGAGCATTTTACTTTCTTGTTATTTTGAATTTTCTCACTTGAGCTTTATTTTTCCTTTTTCAAAATACCTAATAATTCAACTTAAACATAAAAAAAATTTAATTGGACTTAGTTACTATCCTTGTACTTGGAGCTTGATCTTTGGACTTAGGATTATGACCTCTACCTCAGCTTGGAGATTTTTGTGTCATTGATGTTATTCTGTCTTGTTTGATTATTATCTTTGCATGCAGGTTATTCTGTTATACTCAATTAAGAATGGATTTCCTCAAAATACAACTGTTACTCTGCCCGTTTTTTTCTCAAGACAAGAGTTCATCTAAAGCATTGAATTATCTGAAGCTTGATTTTTTTTTGTCTGGTTATTTGTTGTTTATGTGGTAATCCAAAGGATGAGATATAGTATTGGCTCTTGATGTCAAGTACTAGTCTTCTCACCCGGTTAGATCTTTCTTGACTCTTACTTTTTACTTTATGCACTTAGGTTAGCCTCTTCATCTGCTCCCCATTCTTTAATTTTCAAAATCGTCCTCTATATTTCAAAGGATTATTGTTTTCAAAACTCGAACTGCTTTCATAAAAAACTTGGACTTAGGTCCATGCATTTTCAAACTTGTTTTCTTAATAAACTTCCAATCCATTTAATAATACTTTGACTTTTCTTTTGATAAGACTAAAAAACACCTAACCTCACTCAAACTTTTTGAGCTCTTTGTGGCTTTTCTAACAAACATTTTCTTAAAATCAACCAACACACAATTTTGGTCTTTTTAGCCGAACTACTTGGTTTTGATTTCAACATTGCAAATTGTTGGTATGTAGGCTTAGAACTCATTGGAAGTTCTATCAAACCAAAAATTATAAAAAATACTTCTTTTCTCCCACACCATCCATTTTGTACATATACTCTCTTTTAGCACACATATACAAATTTTCAAAAAGGTTACTGCGGAATACCGTAGATGCTTTGGGTGCCTAACACCTTCCCTTTGCATAGCTAACCCCCGGTCTCAGATCTTTGATCTTTTGGTACGAATTTTATTCACTCTTTTTAATAGTCCTTTGGATAAAATAAAAGCGCGGTGACGACTTATACTCGCAGTTTTTTTTAGTTAAGTTAATTCAATGGCTTATACTCGCAGTTTTTGCCGCTACAGTAATTTAATTTTTTGCATCCACTATGTAATTTCTTTGAATGAATTAAGTTGAATGAATGATATGAATTGTGTTAAATGTTTCTGAATTCTGCCCAGACAAAAATTCGTAAGTGTACTTACGAATTCACCCAATAAGGTGAATTCCCAAGTGCACTTACTAACTCACCTTATTTTTAGAAAATAAAGTGAATTCGTAAGTGCACTTACAAATTCACCTTATTTTTAAAAAAACAAGGTGAATTCGCAGGTGCACTTGCGAATTCACCTTATTTTTAGAAATTCTTGGATTATTTCGTAAGTGCACTTGCGAAGTCCACCTCCGAAGTGAATTGTAAGTGCACTTACGAAAACCCGAAGATATTTTTGATTTTTCACCAGTGATGGGGAAGAAATCCATTAGGTGGGTAAAGAAATTTTCTTCAACTAAACAATTATGTGAAAGTTAAATTAAGAAGATTCATATATTTTAATGTAACTTGATTAAATAAAGAGACAATCTAAGAATACAATTTTCCAATATAATCAATAAGAGTTATTCATAAGATGATATCTAATACAAACATATGCTTAATCATTCAATCACTATCAACAAAAATTAAATCTAAAAACATGCACACTACTAAAAAGATATAAGCCTAAAAATATGAAAATCTATATAAGAAAGTAAAGATATATAATAATTGTGCATCGAGATATATATTGGTTTAATGTGCCATCCTCAGTTACACTTAATTCAATCTCTAATGACAAGCTATTAAAACTTTGTTGTTATCTTCCACTGAATTTTAATACAATATCATATTGTACAAATGATAATCACATATCAAAGTCGAAATACTTAGAATAAACTACTAAGCTAAAAACTTTCATTTCTTGAATTTCCTTCAACTGCATGTAGCTAAAAAGACTACAACAACTCAAAGATCCACGATCTTGCACATATATACATATCTTTAAGCACTCCTAGATCTTGTCCTCAATAATCTTCACCCGATTATACCAGAATCCCCTTGTTGGAGTATTGATATTGTTGTGAATTGGATGCCTTGAAACAAATATATATAAGCTTGTTGTAAGGTAGGGAAAAGAATGAAGAACACGATGAACACAAGGATTAGTTATTAACTGCTATTCTTTCCTTTATCTTCAAAACAAGATTACAAGTATACAAGAATAACAAATAACCCTCTCACCCTAAATTAGGATTTGCAGTATGCAATGATGAGAGACTAGTATGCTATTTATAATAAACCTAACATACTAAACTAATGGGCTTTTATCACAAATACCCATTACAAGCTAACTTAGGGTACAAGCTAACTTAACCAATTGGACATAACAAACAGGCCCAATTCGATGCTAACAATTCTAGCATCCTTCGACACAATAGAGTTCGATCCAATATCTCACAGATATCTTGAAAAATACTAAAAACTCCAAAATCTCTTAGAGAATACTTTTTCTTTTTCTTTATTAGAACTCAATCTCCGAAAATCTATAACCTAATTTTTCTATCTGAAAGATATTCACAAAAATATTAGAACATCTAATGAATCACCTCACATCAAGAAATAAAACTCTTTTCTCAATGGTGATTTGATTCGAGGTCTAAGATAAGGTTAAAAACTCTCACACAATAATTTTTCTCACTCAAGAGATTAACACTCAAAAATGTTTTTTCTTCAGGATTTATTTGAGAGATATTTTTGTGTGAGTGACGAACACTAAAAGTTTATCAAAGGTTAATGCACACTCATTGCAAAATTAGAGAGAAATAAAGTTTATATGTGCTAGAGATGAAACATAAAAATAGGGTAAAAATGACCATTTGATTCAAATCAAAGATAAAAGGAGTGTTTCAAATATAGTGAGAAAATTATTTGAATCTCGAGAAAAAACTCAAAATTTAGTTTGGTGATTCAAATCATGATTCGAGTCAAGTGATTCAAATCACACTCAATCATGATTTAGATCATGATTATAGAAATCATTTAGGAAACATAGATTTTATACGCGATTCGAACCAAACTAGACCATGATTCAAATAAAAACACTTCATGATTTGAGTCAAGCGAATGCATGATTCAAATCTCAATTCTAGCATCAAATTCCAAAATTTCAAACTTGCCCATGATTCAAATCAAGGCTTTTTATGATTAAAATCATGATTGCTAGAGTTTTTGAATTCAAGTCACAAACTTTCTATTTTGTTATGCAACAAGAATTGGTTGAAGAATTGGTGGTTGTAATGGATCTGAGCTTCAGATGTGGTGAAGAAGGGGATGACCTGCAAGGTTAATACTCCCAAGTCAGTATTTGAAGAAGAATAGTGAATAAAATTTAAGTTGAAAATTGAGTACCTGAAATTGGTGTACATTCCCTTTATATAATGGAATAGTTATAATATCATGCGATTTGATAGGCTTGTGATGCGAGGAGTCGTTGGATGTATCTTGCCTTTAGATCTCTTGTGCTCTTCTACATGTTAACTCTTATGCGTTGCGAGATCTCCAAAGGAGTTGTAACTCCTTCTTAGTGGTCGATCGATAGGAGTGAGAATAAGTTGGGTCGAGTTAGGCTTTGACAAGCCTGATCTTGGCCTACTAAAAAAATTCAAAGCATAAGTCTTGCTTGTAGTCTATAATAGACTTATTTTTAGTCTTGAGCCTAGCATTTTTGTCGGTCTTATGGGCCTACTACCTACTTAAAAGTCTATGTCGTTTGAACATTTGTAAATAAGCAATTCACCTAATGTTAAATAGACTAATAAATTAAAAGATCAATGAGAGTAAATATTTGTTTCAATTGACTTATTCGAGGGAGAAATAGGTAAGCAGCAAAAACACAAAAGTTGAATCTTGAAACGAAGAGCTGGGTTTGGAATGGAGGAAGAAGCAGCGGACGTTTTATGCTCGCTGGAAAACGTGCAAGGGTTAGTGGACGCCTTAACTTCCGTTCGGTGGAAACGGCAGCAAGACGCGGTGTTAGAGTTATCCGAACACGGCATCGTGTTGATCGTGGAAGAAAGCGGGTGCCTCCAAGCGAAGGTTTACCTAAAAAAAGAGCTATTCATTCGCTATGAATACAATGCACAAGGACGACCTCGTTTTGGAGTCAGTTTAGGGCTTTTTGTTGATTGCTTGAACGCATTCTCGGTTCCCGCCCATTCCAATTTGATTCAGATTCAGTATCCAGCTCCTGATATGCAACTTGTTCTCAAGTATGTAAATCATCACTTCAAGTTCTAAATTCCAGTATGTAATTGATTTTTATATCTACTTGCTCCGCATCTGTAGATCTGTAGATTCCCTGGATGCCAGTATTTGTGCAGAGATCAGAACAAGAATTCCTGATACTATTGCATGGGACTACAACTTTGAACCTTCTGCCCCTAACCCTTTAACCTTTACTGTTAAGGTAAGAATTTGTTTGTTAATAACCTTTAACCATAAAATCATTTTAATAGAAGTTTGATCCAAACTGGCTTTAGTCTGCAGCACTAAAGGAAGCAATTGAGGATCTTGAATGGCCTGGCTCAAGCATCCAGATAATTATGGAGCCGGATCCTCCTTGTGTTACCTTGAGAGCTGAAGGACACGGGGACTTGCAGGTTTCTAATGCTTTCGTTTTGACTCAAATGGTTGCATGCTTTTTTTTTTTTCTCACAATTTTTGTTTATCTATTTTCAGATAGACTTCATGTATTCTGCGAATTCTGAACTCTTGGTAGCATTTCAGTGTGATCATCGGGCTTCTTTCAAGTATTATTATTATTCTGAACTCCTGGTACCATTTCCCTTCCATCAACTTGTGTATCATTTCTTTGCTTATGGTTTTTACAGGTATAAATATAAGTTCCTCAGAGCATCAACTTCTAATATGCCTAGTAGTGTTATTAAAGAAAATAGAGGAAGCAAATTAAGCATAGGGAGAGGTGGAATGTTAAAAGTCCAGCATCTGGTTTCAATTTCCAAACCTGCCTCGCACTCTTATGCAGATTCTGCTGGCTATCAACAACCTGCTCGAATAGCTCATATTGAATTCTTTGTGAAACCAGAGGAAAACGAAGACTAGACAAATTGTGTTTATTAGGTAGAATCAACGCAAACGATGGTGAAATAGCTAATTAGTGTGTTTTCAAATGATGCATTAGATTTGCACATTCTTTACATTTAACCGATTTATAAGCTCCTTTTTCTAACACAAGTTTTGTATGCCATATATTTTAATATGAAACAAACAAGCTATAGCACCTATATATATTATCATAGTATGTCTAGTTTTGCATTAAAACATATACCAATCAAACAATTATTACATGGCTTCAATTAGCAACCAACTTTTGCTGTTATTTCTCTCCGTTGTGCTTCTTCCCATTTTTGCATCTGGTATCCGTACGACAATAGAAAATGGTGTACAACAAATTAATATACATCCCAAAACAACTGTGCGCATTTACAATCATCTAGGAGGTTATGATGTTGATGTTCATTGTAAATCCAAAAATGATGATTTGGGAAATCAAGTGCTTCATGAGAATCAACATTTTCAGTGGGATTTCCATCCTAATATTTGGGGTTCAACGCTATTCTATTGCCATATATCATGGACTAATGGTCAAGGAACATATGATATATACAAACAAAAAAGGGATTTTTCTAAAAGGTGTAGAAAATATTGTGACTGGTATGTTACTAAAGATGGTATACAAGGGTTCAAACAAGTACAACATGACTCGGAGCAAGACACATTTTTTAGCTGGGAACCACGACCCTAAACAAGTTCACTAGATTATTATAGAATTCTAATATATGAAATATTGTTGATTCTTTAGTTTCTTGTGACAATTACTTGTCATTTAATTCGCGTAAGAGTTATACCGTAAAAGGCTTGATCACTTAAACGTAAAGAAAAAGATTCACAAAGAAGTAATGTTAAAATATAGATTCATTCAAGAAAGATGATCATTAGAAACTTTGATTGAACGATTGCACAACCATGATATGTTAACTTGATTACAAACAAAAACCGAGAAAAGACACATTTTTTGTGTACATAGAAATAGTTCCTTCCCTATCTTTCACCACACAAGCCATAACACCAATTTCTGACTGATGTTGCAGGCACTTCAATGGTGAGTCGTAAACTTTGCAAAATTTCAAAGCTTGCATGTGAGTGCAAGTAAATATGGTTAGTACATCCACAGATTATGACTTAAGCAACATTTCATGTATACGACATACCAAATTCTTTGTAGTTGTGTACCGCACATCCAAACTCACACCACAGACCGAAGAGAAGTGCGAATTGTGTGACTATAATTGGAATTGAAACCCTTCATTTTATGCATGGACCGTGATGCATTTCATGAGCATTGATTCTCAATGATGGTGAACAAATGTTGAGTATCAGGCTGGCTAACTAAGGAGTTTGCATGGGTATTTCCCTTTTGAGGGTGGCAGAGTTGTTATGTTTGAGCTTCTTTGTTTCGAGCCTTGATTCTCATCGTTGGTGAACAAATGTTGAACGGCAGGCGGGCTAGCTAAGGAGTTTGCGCTGCAGTGTTAGAATTGTTATGTTCGAGCTTCTTTGTATAGAGAAAGCGACCACCATTTCCCCTTGCCCTTCTTAAAGCATGTAGGTGACAGGATTCATGAAGATATGGTTGTAAGAAAACAATGATACATCTGTGACTATGATCACAAGAAATGCCATCAAGTGTAATTCTGTGGATACAAAATATTTGCACAAATCAATGTTAGGAGAGAAACGAGATAGTAGCAAGCAAGTATTATGATGAGTGTTAGGAGAGAATCGAGATAGCAACAAATCAGTGTTATGAGAGAAACGAGATAGCAGCAAACAATATTGTAATTTGTTCAATAGTTACCCAAATAATCTTGAGCAGTGCAACATTACTAGAAAACAAAATAACATTAGTTGGGAAATGACAAGCCTTTATCTGCTTATTTCACTCACCAAAATTCATCTCTGAATTCTGCATAGAGAGAGTAACCAACATTCACTCAACCAGGGGAAAAAGTTAAGGATTAGCAACATATCAAGGAAATGCCATGCCAACCGCTGAAACTTCCATGCCATCAGGATACTGGTTTCCAATTTGTATGACTGCATCCAACCAAAACCAAATTAAAACTAGTAACATTAATTGCAAGCTTAAGACAATAAAATAAACTTATTAGGCTTGTTCTACAAGAACTACTGTTAATGAGATATATACAACTCATCAGGAACTGCACCTCTCTCAAATTTTTCCATCCACTCACTAACTAGACCTCAAAAGAAGATCAAAAACAAGTTTAACATCTTCTTTACAAGATTGTAAAGGAGTGCATACTTTTAGTTTCTTCTGATGAGTAAACTTAACTGAACCATAAGAACACATAACACCTACCATTATTCAGCATATGTTCACAACTATAAAACTGGATGATTGCAAGGACAAAAGCATATTTCTAAATATTGACAGAAAAAACACTTTAAACATCTGAGGTGTAACACATATGGACACAAAGCATAAGGAAAAGATAGACAAAAAACAGGGTTGCACACAAATACAGAGCAGTTTTATGTACAACCTTGACTAACTAGAATTGTATAAAAAACCAGAATAAGGAGAAAGAGCCATAATATGTGTGTATATAAAAACTATATCTAACCAAATACTCATGTGACATTCTTTTGTCCTCCTAACCCTGAGCTACTTTTTATTGCAATTTTGGCATCTAACATAATAACATTTGGAAAGTATTATTTTTGAAGGAAATGAATGTCTTGTACTCTTGTAATAGATCACCAATTACAGGAGAGGTGAAGACGGTCTCCAAGGCTGTGCGGTTGGTGACATTTGCACAAGTCAATAGATTCAAGCTATGAAAGATGTTTGATGCTTATAGGAATGTTCTTTACAATGCTTCCACTGAGTGATAAACAATACAATGATGATATCAGACTAACGTTGTAGATATCACATAAAATTTCTTTAGTTAGACTTGAGCAGCCCATAGAGCTCGAGAATTCTTAAGAGAGTTTAAAGTGGGAGTTACTTTCAAACTCTTGGGCTTTTTGCACCAAACCAACCAAGTTTAAGTTGACTAGTTTTTGGAGAGAAAAATTATATGTGTGAACGTGATGCAGCCTTACACATTCAGAGAGGATAATGGTTTGGAGATTTGATGCCATGGAGAAATATAGAAGCTCTATCAAGTGCTCACAATCACAACAGTCCATTTTCTTTAAATTAATTAAATCCTGTAACAAACCAAAGAAACTTTGATCACATATTATACAATGTAGTAATATTAAAATATTAAGTTTCATATAGTTGAAGCCACACACCTGCATTCCGTCCCATAATCTTTGGACATGGCTGTTTGGCTTGTAAAGCTCAACAAGATTCTCAGAAGAAAAAGATGATGGTAGTAGAGACCTCAATGAATATGCACTCTAATGAAGGCACCTTAGAGTTTGATTATGTTGCAAGGAGATGGAGAGTGCTTCAAAATATAGTTTGTGCAGATTTCACAGGCTTTTAAAAATAGTTTTTGACATGTTTTGTGCAAAACTTGAAAAATAGAGATTTTCTACCTTGGTTGCTCTATGGTTCCAACCTAAGCATTCTATGAATCAAGATAGATGGAAGTTAAATATATAAGGTAATTTCAATAACAAAGTACTCTCTTAATCAAGATATCACATTACATCCAACCTAAGCATTCCAAGCTTGAAGATAAATCATCATATATTAATTTTATAAATCTGGACCAAGCTTGAAGCTTCTATTGCAGAGGTCTGTCCTGGTTGTCAACGGCAAGGTATGAGGCACTGAGCAGTAATGAGCAAGTAAAGCTCCACAGACGAGGTAATTACTAAATTTGGACAGATGAATAGAAATATTAATTGAAACCTTAAGAGAATAAAAAACTTATTACTAGGCTTGTTCTACAAGAACAGGTGTGCTGACAACAGGTAAAGTTGCATCTGAATATTTACCAATCCAGACAACATAATCTTTAACCTTTTCTTATCATCAGGTTCTGATATTTACCATAGAATCAATTAGTGGGAAATTTGGCACGGTGTTATATACATTTTCAATAACCAAGAAAAGAAATAGCTAGTAAGAAGAATCATAAAAGCAAGTTTAACCCATAAGCCAGAATCCATATTAAAATCCCACACACACTTCTCAATTGTAACAAAAAAGCGGTTACTTTTCATTATCCAACCAACCAAACAAGTACATAATAAGTCATAGAGACAACAAAAAACACTGTTATTTTAATATTAAATTGAATCTTTTATATGTCTGGCATAATAGACTAGTCTTAAACTGCACAACATAAAAACATCTACCGTTATTTAGCATATGTTCACAACTGTAAAACAAACAAAATCACTTAAAACAATTGTGGTGTAACACATAGACAGAAAGAATAAGGGAAAGATGGACAAAAAACAGGGTTGCACACAAAGACAGAGCAGTTTTATGTAGAACCTTGACAGACTAACTAGAATTGTAATAAAGTAAAACATTAACAACAATTGCCCTTTTTATATTCTCATTCAGCCTTTTCCACAACCTTATAAGATTCAACAACAGCCTAATTTGAAACAATAAACCAACTGACACATTTTTAAGCTTTGAAACAATCACAAGTTTTTCATTTAAAAATGTGGTTTTTCAAATAACATACAACCTAAAGCTCTACATTGTTCAAAGTAGAAGCATAGTTCTACAAATTCACAAACAAAATAACCTATAACCTTATACATCCTCAGTATTGACACAAAGAATAAGACAAAACAACTGGTTTGCACACAAAGACAGTGGCAAACTAGTAGTAGTATCAATGTATGAAAACTAAACATTGGCCCGACAGAGTGGACATGTTTGTCTGATATTAACCCATTTCTGAATGCAGTCAGTATGAAATAGATGAGAGCAGCGCAACCGAATTGGTGTGGAAGAAGCATTAGACAGGTCAACAAGACAAATGCAACAGATGGATTCTGCATCTGTTGTTGATGTATCTTGAACACCCATCATTACCACAGCAGCAGAAGGACCACCGATCACAGTGGAAGAAGAAGCTCTAGTACCATTGTTGTGGTGGCGAGGATGACCGATTTGATGATTACGTGTTCTTGGAATGTTGTTGGGCATACGAGAACCATAGACAAGAGTTTCATCTACCACAGACACCGTTGATGAAGTGAATCTTGATGAAACATTGTTGCGGCTCATGAATCTTGATGAAACGTTGTTGCGGCTCATGAATCTTGATGAAACGTTGTTGCGGTTGTGAGACATTAATCTTGTTGGAACATTGTTGTGGTTGTGAGAACGAATGTTGGGGAGAAGAGGTTGATCCATGACAGACCAAGGTGGTGGTGTTGTTGTTGTTGGGTGGTGGTGGTTGTGAGACAAGGTACGAGAATCAAAGAGAACATAGACAGGTTGTAACATGTTGTTGTGGGTACGAGGATGTTGTTGAGCCAAATCAACGATGGCAACATCATCAACAAGTGCAAGTGGAATCAACATTCTTGTTTCTTACTGCAAACAACACAAATGATTATAGTAGAGAGAGTGTTGTGTTGAAAGAAGATAGAATTGATTGTAAAGAGAGTGAGTGAATGTTAGAGAGAGAGACAGAGAGAGTGAGTGAATGTTGAGATTGCGGGAATGATTATTTATAGATGCTATTGTTAGACAAACTTTTGTGACCGTTATGTGGGACGAAACAAACCCTAAAATCATTAATGAAGTAAATAAGGATGTCTTGCTTCATAAAATTTCAATCTCATTTTTGGGCTGAAAATTTTACCATATACCCTATAATTCTTCCTCTACCCCTATATTTTTCAAAATATCTCAATTCTACCATTTTCATTTATTAAATAATTTTTTGATAAATAATTTTTCTTCACCAAGTTATTCGATAAGTAATTTTTCTTCATCAAAAAACTTGCAAGCAAGTTATCCGATATGTAATTTTCTACACCAAATAACTTGCACTCATGTTATTCGATGTGTAATTTTTCTTCACCAAATAACTTGCACACAAGTTATCCGGTTTGTAATTTTTCTACACCAAATAACTTTAACTCAAGTTATCCGGTGTGTAATTTTTCCACTAAATAACTTACATTCAAGTTATCCGGTGTATTTTTTCTTCACCAAATAACTTGCACTCAAGTTTTCCGGTATGTGATTTTTTTCACCAAATAATTTGCAATCAAGTTTTCCTGAATGTGTAATCTTTATTCATCAGATAACTTGTTACGTATGAAAATTTGTATATAACACGCGGGAAAACTGTTGCCTAGTACTTTAGGAAACAATTTTTATTTACTTTAGGCCACATTTTTATTTAATAATTTTGTTTGGATAACTTGCTTATTAGTTATTTGCATAATTGACAGTGATAATTAAAATAAAAAATTATTTTTAATGATGTGCCAACGCTGATTGGAATAATCAATTAATTAATATATTTATACATAATAAATAATTATTTTTAATTAATAAATCATGTATTTTATATAGAAATTTAATGAGAAATTTTTTAATACAAATTTTTAAAAGAATTGTTTAGGATAAGGCTCGTGTAATTAGATCCATCTCTAAAACACACTAGTTGACAATTGATGAAACTAATGTGTTATATAAACACTTAAATTTATTTCAAACCAACCAATGTAAGACTTGTTTCCTCAATTTTGAAGCTTGCACCATAGGAGGTCAACAGTTGAAGTGTCGATGGACCGATTATGGAATCGCAAGTTATGTTGAATAGAAGGAAATCCTACATTGACCGCTACAATGCAAGTGAATACTTATCCAACCTTATCCATTGTTCATTCAACTTAGGGGCAACATCATTCAGTGATTACTCATGTACCGATGCACGGTCCGTCCCCAGAGGATCTTCCTCAACATGTGTTTATGAAGTTTACTAGACTGCATACTGAATCATGTAATGAAAAAAACAAGGTGCTCAGTGATATTATTCAATCATTTCCGAAGAGTCTAGTGTTCACATCAAATGTTAGGAAAAAGAAGAAATGATAAAAGCAGTAAAGATATCTTGAAGTGGAAAGAAGATTCCAAGTACTTACACGGGGCAACCACCTGATATGTTCCCCAATGCTCTACATCAACAACCATTATTTGTTCCTCCCTAAAACAACCAGAATCAGATTTTCAACAGGGGCAATTTTGATCCTGTTCCTCCCTTTTTTGTCTATTTATGAAGTTTTTTTGTAAAGTTTTCTTTACATATCTTTGAATCTCTGCGTCCAATTTGATCAGATGTTTAATTATCCTACAGTGAAATGAGTTCCACATGGCCTTCACATCTGCATCATTCTTCATTTCGATTAGGTTGTATTTCACTCTTCCATTTCTATCAATCCAATCCTTCCAAAACTCGAACTTTGTCACCCTTCTATTATTGGAATCAGGAAGCAGACCATTCAATGTTTCTTTCAAGGTGGCAAGGGATTCAGAGTCATCTGGAATCTTGAATTAAACAACAGAGTTGCATCCGTTTTAATACACTTCTGCATTAATCATATACTCGGGAAGAGACGTTTTTTGAGATGTCTTACCCTATAACCTGAAACCCCTATTTACACAGATGGTGATGCACTCTAGACCATACAAATGTGTTGGTGTAATTAGAATCCTCCAAATATGTCGGTACAATCTCGATCGTTGAAAAAACTTGAATACATAATCTATCAGAAATTTTAATATAACTCAAAATTCTGATACTGTCACGTAAATTTGAAATTTCCGATTTACCGAAAATTTCTAATGCACAATCAGAAATTTACTCTTACCGAAATTTTAGTAGGGGTGTATCAGAAATTTATTTTGTACCGAAAATTCCATCCCTTCTACCAAAAATTTTGTCCGAAAATTATTTGTATCTCATCAAGGACAAAACTGCAATAAATAAAATTGGATTGGTGGCATGTTTAATTTAAGGGGTGACATGTTAATTTCTCGATAATACATTAGAGAAAATGTTATTATCTTGGACTTTTTTGAACAAATCATGTCATTCTACGCAGTAATAAGATTAAAGGTTTATTATGCAATCTAGAACTGCTGAATTATCAATTTTAGTTGAATAGCAACCCATTCAAAGATAGGGGATATATTTATCAAACCAAGTGTTTGAGCACTTTAATAATTCAATCAATTTTTTTTACCATTTCACAAAATTTCCAATTTCCGGTAAAGAATTGAAAATTTGAAATTTTTGGCACATTACTGGAATTTTCACAAGTAAGAAATTTTTAGTACTTTTGTTAAATTTCAAAAAGATTTTCATTGAAATTTGAAAATTTTCAAAAAATTTTAATGGAAGTTTCAAAATTTCTAGTTATTTTGTATATTTTGTACCGCAAGTTTCAAAATTTCTGATAGTTCAATTTTTTAAAAAAAATCCTGCATAAACACATATGTCCATATCTATAAAAATGGCAATTCATTCTAGACCACATAAATTTATCGGTGCAATAAGAATTCTCTAAAGATATCGACAAAATTTTGATCATTGAAAAATCCTGAATAAATACATTACTGAAAATTTTAGTATATAAATAAATTTCCTATAAAAAATAATAAATTTGAAATTTCCAAAAAATTAAAAATTTCAAATGAACTATCGAAAATTGTCACATACCAAAAATTTAATCTCAACAACCGGAAATTTCATCACCTATTTCGTATGTAAAAATTCTTCACATTTCACCAAAAATATTTCTTGAATAACAAAAATTGAGGGGTATTAGATAAATGGCCCGTTTGTTTGGTCATTTTTTAAAAAATGATTTTTATAGTTTAATATTATTTTGTATAAAAATGATTTACAAAAAAACTTTACATAAAAGCTCCAAATGAAAATTTTGTTTGAATAGTTATTCTTAAAATGTTATTTTAGATAGTTTCTCATTTTAGCAAAATAAATTTTTGACATCAAAATTTCAAAAAATCATTTATGTTTGAAGCTATTTCAAATAGCTTTTCATGAAAATCATTTTTAAAATACAATTTTTTAAAAACTTATGATTTTGACTATTTTATGATTTTCAATAATATATGTTTTTGTTATAGTGTCAAAATTAATCTCACAATTAAAAAAAAAACAAATATAAAAGATTTTGTAATATTTTAAAAAACAGTTTTATAAAATTCATTTTTAAAATACAAAGAAAAATCTACTTTTTAAAGGTGAAACAAACTGGTCCAAAATTAAAAGGATGACCTATAAAATACTCCTAGTGATTGGATATTGGTAAAGTAAACAATTCGATGGCCCAAGGCTTAAGTTTAGGTCAATTGTTTTCAAATATTTTATTATTATTATTATTATTATTATTATTATTATTATTATTATTATTATTATTATTATTATTATTATTATTATTATTATTATTATTATTATTATTATTATTATTATTATTATTATTATTATTATTATTATTATTATTATTATTATTAGTTATAAGATACTATTTCTTTTACAAGAATTTTAATGCTTTTAATTTTATAATTTATTGTTTTTTTTTACTATTTCTGATTTCTTTCCAGCTAGTTTGTTTTCCCTTTAAAATAATGAAAGTATATATCTATCATGAAAGAAGACATGGCATTTCCTGGAACAAATGGTGGAATAACTTAATACCTTTCTGAATGAATCATAGTATATTTATTCTAAAGAACTATATAATCATTCTAGTCAAGATCAATATCTACCTTAGCCATATCTTAAAATTCGAGTGGCAATATAAATATCATTTACACAATGTATAGATGATTGGTAACGATGGATCTAAATTGTTTGCTCAAGTTTATATTGTTAATGACAATACTCCTCATAGGGTTTCTTGCTTGGCTAGAAAACAAAGTAGCAAAATCAAATGAAGTCATGGAAGAGCTGATGCAAGTGAGTGATGAAATAAACATATTGTTTGAACAAGATGGCGAGGAGAATGAATTTTGTGTTTGTTCCTTTTGTGGCGAATTAAGAAACATAATCACAAGATGCTCACGATGCAAAAATGCTATATATTGGTAAGTTTCAATATTTCATTACATTCCTCTTCATTCATTTTTTTTAATCCAGCCTCATTATTAAATTTATTGATGAAATTGTAGACAATTTTTTTTTTTTTTTTTACTTGCGATTCAAAAAGAAATAGCAGCATATTAAAATGTGTGTGCATAATTCATGATCGAATAAAGAGGAGAATCGAAACCAGCTTGATTATTTCGATTAGCTATCCTTTTGAATACTAGAATTCGAAATGCAGTAGACTTTAGATATTTGGGCTTTAGTTTAGGTTACACCATTGGGCCCAGGAAATGTGTCTATATAAGGAACATTTCCTTGTAAGCAATACAGTTAGTTCACAATATACAATATCACATTTACTTCTCTCAATTTTCTTTAAACTTCTTCTTCTTCATCACAAAATATATTTCTTTCATCCTCTGTTCCAACAAATTGGTATCAAGGAGCTCGGTTGCGATTCAAGGAGAATCTAATGGCAAACGGAACAACAACGTCGACGCAGATTCCAGCAAATCTACCAGTTTTCAAAGGAGAAAACTACCAACGATGGGTTGCACAAATGAAGGTCATTTTCAGATTTCAAGATGTTGTTGAAATCTTGAATGATGGTGTATCGAGTGGAAGCAAATGCGGAAGCCCGAAAGGCGCGCAAAGATCGAGGAAGAAAGATTGTAAAATTTTTGATTCATCGGTGTGGCGATGTTTTGAGAAGATAATCAAGAAGAATCAAAGAAGCATGGGACAAGTTAAAGAACTTGTATGGCGAGGAGAAAATTGAAGAAGGTGAAGTTGCGATCGAGAAAGCAATACAATTGATGCACATGAAGGATGATGAATCGATTTCTGCATACTTTTCAAAGATTGTGACACTGACGAACCAAATGAAAGCATGTGGTGAAACCATCACAGACCTGCAGAAAATAGAAAAGGTATTGAGATCTTTAACAGCAGATTTTGATTACATTGTTGTGACAATTGAAGAAGCAAAGACTCTTTCTGAGATGAAGTTAGAAGAACTTCAAGCTTCATTAGAGGCTCATGAGATGAGATTGAAGCAAAGAAACTCAGAAAGAGAGAAGGTAGCTGAACAAGCATTGCAATCAAGATTCAGCAAGAAAGCTGAAAAATCGAAGTTTCGAAAGCATCTTGCAGATGATGAGAAGTCAAGCAAGAATGCTGATTCGAGAAAAGGTATGGACAACAAGTATTCTGGGAAGAAAGTTGACAAGAAAGATAAGCAATGCTACAATTGTCAAGGTTTTGGTCACTTCGACGAAGGAGGAAAGTAGAAAGAGCGAAAGAAAGTGATGAAGCTCAATATGCACGTGCAGGTGATAGTGATTCAGATGATGTCCTGATGATGGTTAATTCTCAATCGAATTCTGAGAAAACCAACATGTGGTATCTGGATTCAGGATGCAGCAATCATATGACTGGCAACAAAAATTGGTTCACCAAACTAGATGAGTCAGTGAAAAGAGTGATAAAGTTTGCTGATGGAAGACACATCGATCTACGCAAAGGAGATATTTCGATTGCCGAAAGGATGGTGGAAAAGCTACTATCATCAAGTATTGTATGTACCCTCATGACAAGTAACTTGATAAGTGTAGGTCAATTACTTGCAAAAGGATTCAGGATGAAACTTGAAAGGAATGAGATGAAAGTTTATAGGGCTGATGGGAGGTTAATCATGAAAGCACCTTTGGCAGAAAACAAGACGTTCAAAGTAGAGCTTAACACATCAGATCACAAATGTCTTGCTTCGATGACAGAAGAAGACAAGAATTGGCTATGTATGGACATCTAAACTTCAGAAGTTTATGCATGCTCAATCAGAAGAAGATGGTGGTTGGTTTGCCTTATGTGAAGGAACCAAAGCAAGTATGTGAGGAATGCTGTAAAGCTAAGCAGGCAAGGAAGGCATTCAAACATGACTTGCCCATGAAATCCAAATGCAAGTTGGAGCTAGTTCACTCTGATGTGTGTGGACCATTTGAAGTAAAATCGAATGGAGGCAACAGGTATTTTCTTACGTTCATTGATGAATTCACAAGACATATATGGATTTACATCATTGAAAAGAAAAGTGAAGTATTCACACAGTTCAAGAAGTTCAAATTGCACGCTGAAAGGCAAAGTGGCTGCAAAATGAAGAAGCTGAGAACTGACGGTGGTGGTGAATACACTTCTGCTGAATTTGCCAAATTTTGTATTGGGGAAGGTATAGAGCATGAGGTTACTGCTCCCTATACACCTCAACACAACGACATAGCTGAGAGAAAAAACAGAAGTATACTGAACATGACAAGAAGTATGTTGAAAGCTAAAGATATGCCTAAAAGATTTTAATGGGCAAGATGATACATTCGAGCAGTCCAACAAAGAGGATAGTTGGAAAACACCTTACGAGGCTTGACCGGATCGAAGCCAAGTGTGAGTCACCTCGAGTTTTTGATCAATGTGTTTCTGCATGTACCGAACAATTGAGAAGAAAACCGGATGATCAAGTGAAGTGTGGTTCTTATAGGTTATCATTCGACCGTGCGCATGTCGTATTCACCAATCAAGATAAACTAATAATCGAGAGATGTTCGAATCGACGAAAGCAAAGGTGGGATGGAGTCGAAGTTCAACAGAATCGACACTATTATAACTCTTCAAGAAGATCCACAAGATGAGTCCTCGAATAGTCGAAGTGAACAAGGTAACACTTCAACTAGTCGAAATGAAGAACCACCTGAGCAAAGTGAAAGAAGGTCGACAAGAACAAGAACTGAATCAACTAGGCTAGCTGGGTATGAAAGATTCTCAGATCAAGTGATTGATGATGATGGTGATCTAGTTGAAGAAGCCATGACGATGGCTGAAGCAGAACCAATCGATTTGAATGAAGCAATGGGTAATTCGAATTGGTGCGAAGCCATGAAAGAAGAACTCAGAGCCATTGAGAAGAACAAGACTTGGGAGCTTGTCGAAAGAACAAACAAGAAGCCTATTGATGTAAAGTGGATATACAAAGTGAAACGAAGGCCAAATGGAGAAATTGCTAAGTACAAAGCAAGGCTGGTAGCTAGAGGTTTTCTCTGAAGCCGTGAATAGACTTGATTAAGTATATGCACGGTTGCTAGGTGGAAACAATTGAATAGTTGTTTCGACAGACATGTGGGATGGAAAATGCATCAACTAGATGTAAAGTCGGATTCGAATGGACCATTAGAAGAAGAAGTCTACGCCACTCAACCACCGGATTCGACGTCAAAGGACAGGAGTCGAAGGTGCAGATTACGGAAAGCTCTCTATGGTTTAAAACAAGCTCCTCGAGCTTGGAATAAGAGAATAGATAGTTTTCTGATCGAAGCAGGTTTCACAAAGTGTGTTTCTGAACATGGAGTGTATGTAAAAGATATCGATGGTGTCAGTCGAATCATTTTATGCCTCTATGTAGATGACTTATCGACATCGGAGATGAAGAAGCTGAGATAGTAAAAGTCAAGTCAAAACTAATGCAAGAATTCGAAATGTCAGATCTAGGTAATCTCTCATATTTTCTAGGAATGGAATTCAAAAATACTGAAGAAGGAGTATTCTTGCATCAAACCAAGTATGCTCAAGACATTCTGAAAAGATTCAACATGAGCAACTGTAAAGAAGCTGTCACTCCACTAGAGACAGGAGCAAAGCTGAAGAAAGAATCGAATGATAAGTTTGTAAATTTGACATTGTACAAACAGATCATTGGATCCTTGAGATATCTTTGCAATACAAGGCCTGATATTTGCCAAAGTGTGGGGTTGTTGAGCAGGTTTATGGAGAAACCTCAAGAGTGTCATCTCAATGCAGTAAAGAGAGTGTTGAGATACATAAAGGGAATTATCGACCATGGGGTGTTACTGCCAAAGAAGTCGAAGAGCAACACAAGAGTTGAAGTTCATGGATATACTGATTCAGACTTCAGTGGAGATCAAGATGAAAAGAAAAGCACTGCAGGCTACATCTTCATGATCGAAGGTGCTCCAATCTCCTGGAGCTCGAAGAAACAAAGCATTGTGGATTTGTCATCATGTGAAGCAGAATATGTAGCTGCATCATATGCAGCATGTCAAGCAGCATGGATCGAAATGTTACTTGAAGAACTCAAGATAATGAAGCCAAAGAATATAAAGTTATTTGTTGACAACAAATCAGCAATTAACTTGGCTAATCATCCAGTGTTTCATGGTCGAAGCAAACACATTGAAAGAAGGTATCACTTTCTGAGAGATCAAGTGAACAAAGGGAAGATCGAAATAAAGTCGCAAGACCAAGTTCAACTAATGACATATTCACTAAACCTCTCAAGAAAATCGATTCAAGAGGAAAGGAGCATCGGGATGAGAAGTCTCGATAACATGAATTAAGGGGGTGTGTTAGAATGTGTGTGCATAATTCATGATCGAATAAAGAGGAGAATCGAAACCAGCTTGGTTATTTCGATTAGCTATCCTTTTGAATACTAGAATTCGAAATGCAGTAGACTTTAGATATTTGGGCTTTAGTTTAGGTTACACCATTGGGCCCAGGAAATGTGTCTATATAAGGAACATTTCCTTGTAAGCAATATAGTTAGTTCACAATATACAATATCACATTTACTTCTCTCAATTTTCTCTAAACTTCTTCTTCTTCATCACAAAATATATTTCTTTCATTCTCTGTTCCAACACAGCACAGTTTGTTATCCGTTTTTCTGTATTGATTTAATTTCATATTATATAAAAATTTACTTTTTCTTTTTTTCTATTTAACTTTATATGTGGTTGATCTTTCCTCAGTTCAAAGACATGTCATATCATGCATTGGAGATTTGGGCATAAAGACGAATGTGTTGAGATAGTTTCTGCAGAAGATCATGGAGTACAATGCTTTCTCTTTGAACTTCTTGGCTTCCATGTTGAATTTTCAAACAAGAGATTAGTCAAGTACCTTATGCAATGAAAAAAATAGGTCTTGTAGTTCAAACTACAAAAATAATAGCAAAATTATAATTTTAAACTAGTTTTTGATTTGTTTATAAAATATACAAGGTTAATTAAAAGTGTGAGTTTACTTTAATTTGAGATTAAATAATAAGTTGTTGATGTTGACCTATTCAATTATTAAGGAAAGTTCAAAGTACTCATTGAATGAAGAGGCCCGTAATGGCATTGATTTATTGAGTTGGATTAAGCCTACAGGAAAAATATTGAAGCAGGAGAGATCTCTTCCATAATTTTACATAATGTTACATGGTGCTTAATTTTTTTCTCATATTTTAAAATTTTGATAAATTTCTTTACTATATTTTGTGATTGTGCAGGTTCACTCATGAGTTTAATATTGGACATGTAGCTTATATGTGTAGTGTTGGATTTATTTCAATTTCAATTGTCAAATATGTTGGCATTAGCTGTCAGCATGGTTTTAGGAATTATAATAGAAATAGAGTTATTATTTGTTAATTATTATGATTTGGTCATAATTAGAAATAGGGTTTTCTATGTATATAAGTATAATCTATTCCTCTCCTGTAAAATATACAAAACAGAAAATAATATGAGATTTACGTATCAGTTTGACATGGTATCAGCCGCCAGGTCTTAACCCTGACCTACGGTAACACCTTCCATCCGTCTTCCATGGCCGACTCGGATTCAATCTCCGATGATGCTACCTCGACTTCTATTCTTGCTGAGTTGACGACGAAAATGACGGAAGTTTTGAACCGCGCTCACCCGTCACATTAGTTCGACCATACGGTGGCCGATTGGCATCAAGTTAGATGGCGAACTATCCCTTTGGTCCTGTGGTCGAGATGTATATCTAAAGACAAACGGGATATATCAATGGAGATCTTCCACAACCCCTCAAACAGATCCTACCTTCGACGTTGGCGGACCGACAACGCGATTGTTAAGGGATGGATAATCAACTCAATGGACTCTTCTCTAATCAAAGAACTTTATTCGATTCTCCAACGCAAGTCGTGTGGGATGCAATTGCGACCACATACTTTGATGGTAGCGATACCGCAGTGTATGACCTTAGGCGACGGGTGACACGTCTTAAACAAGCGGTGGTTCTCTTGAAAAATATTATAACGATCTCCAAGGACTTTGGCGTGAGATAGATTTCGACGCTCAAACCGATGACATATCGAGTTGATATCCAACACTACAATACACTTGTCCAAGAAGAACGAGTGTATGGTTTTTTGGATGGACTTGATGACCGCTTAGATAATATCAGAAGTGATGTTTTACAAATGAAACCATTTCCAACCGTGGAGCAAGCATATGCACATGTTAGGAGGGAAGCACTTGTCAGCGATGATGATGATAACCCAATGAATTATCCGGAGGCTCGATCTAAGGGTCTCAAATTACAGAGCAGCAAGATATTCTCTCAAACCAAACATAAAGAATCATCTGATGGCACTAAGTGTTCTCATTGTGGAGGTAACAAACATACTCGAGATACCTGTTTTAAACTTCATGGCTATCCAGATTGGTGGACAGAATTTCAGACTCGAAAGCGTCGCGATACAACTGATAGCAACTCGGGAAAAGTTGCAGTAGCTACTGCCGAACCACATCTTTCCCTCATCCCGAAATCAAGTTCCCACACCAGTGAAGGTAATGTTCTAATTTGCTCTAATCATGATGATGCCTCTAATGCATGGATACTTGATTCCGGAGCGACCGATCATATGACGTTTGATGTCACGATTTTTCTCGAACGTTCACCTCGGCCAAGTATTGCCAACGCAAATGGTGGTTTATCCTAATGTGGGCTGGAACCGTGATGTTATCACCGACCTCTTGCTTTCAAATACACTACTTGTTCTCTCTATCTCATAAGTCTGTCCGTGAGTCAAGTTACAAAAGACTTGAATTGTATTGTGCTAATTTATCCATCTTCTGTTTCCTTCGTGATATTCTCACGAAAGAGATCATCACGTGGTACTAAGAGAGGGGGACTCTACTATATGGAGGATTTTAGTGTAGGCCGAGCGCATCACATGCATTATCCAAGAAACAATAAAATGGAGCAAGTTTTACTTTGGCATCGTCGATTAGGCCATCCTTCGTTTGGATATCTGAAGCATGTGTTCCCAAATTTATTTTCAGATACATCTTTGTTGAACTTCAAATGTGAAGCTTGTATTTTAGCCAAGAGTCATCGAGTCACTTTTCCATTAAGTATGAATAAAAGTAATGTTCCTTTTGCTTTAATCCATTCTGATGTATGGGGTCCATCCCCAAAATCTTCTATCTCTGGTTATCGGTGGTTTGTGATATTTGTTGATGATTGCACTCGAATGACTTGGATTTATTTGTTGAAACAAAAAAATGAAGTGTTGCACATATTTCAACAATTCCATAAAATGATTCAAACTCAATATTCAAAGAAGATTCGATCCTTCGATAATGGTGGGAGTTTGTAAACCACCAATTCCATGAGTATTTCAAAAAACACGGTCTTATTCATGAAACCACGTGTCCACAAACTCCACAACAAAATGGTATTGCAGAACGAAAAAATCGTCACATCCTTGAAAATGCTCGTGCTCTCTTACATGGAGCACATGTGCCTCACCACCATTGACCGATGTCACATTACAAAGATATCTCATTAATCGGATGCCATCAAAGGTTCTTGAATTTAAAACTCCACCGCACCTTGTCGACACTTGTACCACCGCCTACAATACAAATGTTGCCACCTCGAGTCTTTGGTTGTGTTGCGTTTGTTCATCTACATAAAAACCAGCGTACAAAGCTTGGTCCTTGTGCCATTCGCTGCCTTTTTTTGGGGTATGGTGTACACCAGAAAGGGTATCGTTGCTATGACCCTATTACTCGACGCATGTATGTAACAATGGATGTTACATTCTTGGAATTCGACCATTTCTACTCCTCCGCATCATCCAATTCTTCTCTTCCGGGGGAGACACCAAGAGAAGAGTCGAATTGGTCAACATTTGACTGGTTCAAGGATATTGATATATCATCAACTGAAGCTTGTGATGATCCTGGTCAAACTCAAACCGATCATATGAGTCCTGAAGTTGAAGTATCGGAATTCCCCCCTCTCCAGTACCAAACGATCCATCTCCTAAGAATATCATTGAGGTAAGCTCTCCTATATCTCCTAATAATAATAATGGTGATATCTCTGTTAGATATGAATTACCGCGCAGGCATAATCGGGGAAAACCACCGAAGCGATACTCCCCTGAAGAAGAGGATCATAGATCGAGGTATCCAATTGCTAATTATGTCTCTATGAAGGACTTGTCCGAACCCCTTAAGAAGTTTTCAAATGAGCTATCTTCACACAGTGTACCTAGCAAGGTTGAAGAGGCCATTGAAGACCCTAGATGGGTTCAAGCTATGAATGAAGAAATGGAGGCATTAAACAAGAATGCAACATGGACTCTTGTTCCTTTGCCAAAAGGGAAGAAATCAGTAGGGTGTAAGTGGGTTTTCTCTATCAAGTACAAAGCTGATGGGTCTATTGAAAGGTACAAAGCAAGACTAGTAGCTAAAGACTTTACTCAAACATATGGCATAGACTATCAAGAAACTTTTTCACCTGTTGCCAAGTTAAGCACTGTTAGAGTTCTTTTATCCCTTGCAGTAAATCTTGATTGGCCTTTGCATCAGTTAGACGTAAAAAATGCCTTTCTCCATGGGCACTTGAAAGAAGAAATATATATGGATATCCCTCCGGGATACATGACAAATTATGAAACGAAGGTGGTGTGTAAATTACAACGCAGTTTATCGGCAAGCAATCTCCTAGAGCGTGGTTTGGGAGATTGAACTTGGCAATGAAAAATTATGGCTTCCAACAAAGCAACGCTGATCATACGTTGTTCTTGAAACATCGTCAAGGTAAGGTCACGGCCTTGATTGTGTATGTAGATGATATGATTATTACGGGAGATGACTCTGAGGAAATAGCAAAACTTCAAACACAATTGGCAACCGAATTTGAGATGAAAAATCTAGGTGGACTCAAATATTTTCTAGGTATCGAAGTTGCTAGGTCGAAGAAAGGCATCTTTCTATCTCAACGAAAATATATCCTGGATCTTTTATCAGAGGTTGGGCTACTAGACTGTAAACCTGTAGATACTCCAATTGTCCAGAATCACCAACTTGGAGAATATCCGAGCAAGTGTCACGACAAAGGAAGGTACCGAGATTAGTTGGCAAACTTATTTATTTATCTCATACACGACCGATATAGCGATGCGGTAAGTGTAGTAAGCCAATTTATGCATAACCCGAGTAAAGATCACATGGACGCGTAATTCAATCATGCGGTATCAAGTCCTCACCGAAAAGGCTTGATGTTCACAAAGAATAATCATGTACAAATTGAAGGCTATACACCGACAAGGGAGATATCACCAACAGGAAATCCACCTCAGGCTATTTTACTTTTGTTGGAGGAAATTTGGTTACATGGAAAAGTAAAAAGGTTGTAGCATTATCAAGTGTCAAGCGAGTTTCGAGGATGGCTAAAGGTCTTTGTGAGTCTTCAAGATGTTAAGTGAAATTGGCTTTGCTTGAATAATGCCATGAACCTTTTTTGTGACAACAAGTCTGCAATTGAAATTGCTCATAATCCGGTCCAACATGATCGGACAAAACACGTGGAAGTAGATCGACACTTTATTAAGCAAAATTTGGAGACCAAGATAATTCAATTTCCGTTTGTTAAATCTGAAGATCAATTAGCAGATATACTCACAAAAGTTGTATGTAGCAGAGACTTCTACAACGCACTTGACAAGTTGGGCATTCGAGATCTCTATGCACCAACTTGAGGGGGAGTGTTGGCATTAGCTGTCAGCATGGTTTTAGGAATTATAATAGGAATAGAGTTATTATTTGTTAATTATTATGATTTGGTCATAATTAGAAATAGGGTTTTCTATGTATATAAGTATAATCTATTCCTCTCCTGTAAAATATACAAAACAGAAAATAATATGAGATTTACGTATCAGTTTGACAAAATACTTTGACTAGCTGTAATTATCATGATGAAAATATATGTTTTGAGTGTTTAAGTTACTTCTTTTTTGTTTATGTATTCAGAGATGAAAAATAATTGCAATTTCTTATAACTATAAACAAATAGGGAATGTAAGTTTTCTTTCTCATGACTTATATCTGATTTTTTTTCCTTTTTGGTTGATGTAAAATGAGTTAATTAAAGGATGAGAATTTTTTTACCTATCTAGTGAGCTTCTTCTCTACCTCTAGTGGAACATTCAAAATATCTTCAAAATTCGTAAGTACACTTACTAATTCACCATAAACATAAATTACTTGATTTATTTCATAAGTGTACTTGCTATTCATCTGTTGGGATCCAAAATTCGTAAGTGAACTTATGAATTCACCTTATTTAGTTTACTTCGTTAGTGCACTTATCAATTCACCTTATTTAGTTTACTTCGTAAGTGCACTTACGAGTTCACCTTATTTAGATTATTTTGATTTTTATTCTTATGATATATATATATATATATATTTTTAATATAGAAAATCTTTATAATTTATAAATTATTCATCATTTTTTACAATAAATTTATCAATTCTATAATAAAAATTAAAAAAGTGTCATCTAAATTAAATTTTAACTTTTAAAATTATAATTAAAAAATATATTTTATATTTTTTATAAAAAATTATTCATAATTTAAAATAAATAATTAAAAGACATTACATTTCACTATTATAATTAAAAAATTAATTATTACATTCAAATTTCATATCATAAATTTACTTTAATAATTTTTAATTATAAATTTAAGTTATTATTATTTATAATAATTCAATTTAATTATATTGTTAAAAATATATTATACAATTAATGCATATTAAGTAAATCAAGACAAAAAATCAAGTGTATCTCTTCATATAGAAATTTATATCAATAGTATTAATATGTTTTTAATTATAGTCAAATTTGATATTTATATCATTTGTATCAATAGATTTTGTTATTATAGGCCAAATATAATTAAGCTTTTAATACATATATTTTTCTATTTTTTTTAGTAGGTGAAAACATGCATATATGTAATGGAAATCAAATGAAATAAAACACAATATTAAGTGCACTTACGAATTCAACCTATTTGGTTTATTTTGTAAGTGCACCTACGAATTCACCTTATTTGGTTTACTTTGTAGGATACTCAAAATTGATTAATTCACCTTATTTAGTTTAATTGTAAGTGCACTTACAATTCATCTTATTTGGTTTACTTCATAAGTGCACTTACGAATTCACTTTATTTGTTGTACTCCGTAAGTGCACTTACGAATTCACATTATTTGGTTTACTTCATAAGTGCACTTACGAATTCATCTTATTTGGTGTACTTCGTAAGTACACTTACGAATTCACCTTATTTAGTTTACTCGTAAGGACAATTACGAAGAGTATTTTTGGTTTTTCAAAGGTGTGGAAGAAAATCACTAGGTGTAAAGAAATTCTCTTAAAGGACGTGTTTGGATGATGTAAAATGATTAAAACGAGTAAATTGAGTTATGCTCCTTTGTTATTGTAAAATGAGTTATACTTAGATAGTAAGGAAACAACAATACATGTCGGTAAGACATTTTTTCAATGTTGTAGAAATGATGCTTTTAAGTATTTTTTTCAATGTTGTAAAATGAGTTTATGTAAATAAGTTGTTTCTATCAGCTGTTAGAACCAATCTCAAAAGTACTTATACAAGAAAATGATTTATGTTACAATCTTTTTTTCAAATGCACATATGCTATGTTCGATGTCCAAGGCTAATGTGTTGGGGACAACTTCAAAGGTAGTAGTAACAGTTTTTTACTACAACAAAATCCACTAAATGCTGATGCTTTTTTTAGCCTTCTTACATGACCAAACGCATGGAACATCTACTAAGCTTTGATACTGTTCATTTTTCGCAATTGTTGCTCGACTTAGAGATGGTCTTCTATATAGTCAAGCCACTGTCTCAATTATTATGTTCTTGTACATAATTGGACTTCTCAAATGTAGCCAGTCCAACACTTCAAGATACATACGGCAGAGTAATATTTATATAACATTTTCATCCTCTTATTATTATTACATGAACCTAATGTTATATATTTTTAGTTTATAGTACAGAAATCTAAATTTGATGTTTTCTTACTTTTCTAGATAGTCCATAATCCCATGAAATATAAATTTGATGTTTTCTTACTTTTCAACTGAATGTAACTAAATATGATGCGTTTTTATCGGTTTGTATATGTATGACACAAGTGTTGTTTATTGAATGTTGTGATCTGCATACCCGAAACAAAGGATGACATTGACTAAAGTTGGTGAGCATGATTGAGTTACTGGTAATAACGGGCCAATCGGTAAGTACTCGTGTTGGTGCAAACGCAAGAGTTTGGTGATTGAAGAGTTTAAGGAGAGCAATGTGGTTGATAGATCCACACTCACTTTAAGTTATTTTTAAGTTGGATTTCTCAATGTACATTGGCAAAGCCCATTAATCTTATTTTATTTTTTATATCCCTTTGACCCTATTTTGGCATATTACTATTATTATTATAGAGTTTGGATAGAATCATTGGAATTAAAGAAATTAAGGTTCATGTTTCTTTTTATATTTTGTTTGTGCTATGAATCATTTTGAAATTTGGAGAAGTGTTTTTTTGGTGAACTCATTATTCCATATAATAGGTAATTTGTATCATTTATCAATGTGATTATTTTATATTAGGTTCTTCTAACAATGCTGAGAATTTCTTTGGTGTTCATTGTGAGCTTACTGTCTCATGTAAAGCTTAGATATAGATTGAAGCTTACACTTGGAGGTAAGAGTTTTCTCTTGATTTGCACTATCTTCATATGTCGATTTCATATTGGTCTTATTCAAGTGATGGAAGACAATAATGCATTTTAAAAGAAGTATGACTACTATCTCTTTAGACATAAAATAAACTCATTTGTGAATGAAAATGTTTCTTTTGTAGGAGATGAACAAGATTGATGCTTATACGCATACGCACAAAAGTGGATCCTCAAGAAACCGATCATACATACAAGAAACTTTTTCGGTACTACATTTGATTTGAACAATTGTGATTGGACTTTGAATGTTTTCTTATGTTACATGCTTCAAACTTTTGCATTTCTAATGTGCAAAAAATGAAAATTGACTCAATAACCTTCATCCGAGAAACTTCAATAAAGCATCGTTTGATCAGTAAAATTGATTTGTTTGTTAAAGAAAATAGATAAATACACTTTTGTAATAAATTATAATTACAAATATTTTGTTGTGGTCAATTATTTTAAAATAGTTCTTATTGACAAATTAATTAAAATAAATATTTAACATGCATAGATAAATTTTGAACACATAAATTATTTTAATTAAAATTTATTATATAATCATGCATGTGAATATGTTATAATTATTTACTCACTTATCATTTTTAATTATTTGCATATGTTGTTGTAATGACATGGCAAGCAAAGAGAAGAGGTTTCATTGAAATATTTATGGAAATGAACACTATTTTCATGTACTCAACTCTGAAATATTCTCTTGGAGATTTCAAAAGTGCCTATATATTTTCCAATAAATTATGAGACGATTTCAGTGGGATGTTTTAGTGTATTATAAATCCTTGTCTCATGCACGTCAGTAAGAAAATCATAATATCAGTGACAACATGTATTGATTGATAAGGATGATTATTGGAAAATGAATGGATACATGAATTCCTTTTGGCTACAATGCTGCAATAGTGAATGCCTTTGTCATAGTTTGCAGGAAGTTATTTGTGTTAAAATCTACCATTTATACAACTAATTTTTTTATCTTACTAATCATTATCAAATTATTACTTTTAGTTGAACACAAATCTCTTATTTTCAAATGTAAATTTTTTTTCTTTCTCCATATCACATTTATTATTATTATTTAATACAATTGAATTTATATAATAATTGTTTATTTTACAATTATATTATTCAATTTAAAACATGTGTATATATTCTTTCTCAAATTTACCATTATATTTTGTATAATCATATTATGTGTTGTAATATTTTGATTTCATAATTTTCATTGTATTTTCCCAATAAAAATGAGTTTTTCATATGTAAATTTAAAAAATAATATTTCTACAATATCAAAATAAATTCACTCATGGAAGCATAAATATCTTACTAGTTAACATTATAATATGATTGTTATATATACATGTATAATTTAATGTTCGTATTCTATGATCCTTGTGAATTCAAATAAAATTATGCTATAAGTTCGGTCTCTAGAATTTTGTAAAGATAGAGACGAAAATAAAACAAATATTATGATATAAAATTATTTGCATTTGTCTATGTATAAATAATTAATAAAAAATAAAATTTTATGCCTTCGAGACGGTGTTAGAGACATAATCAAATTAGAGAGGGATCTATCTATCTCTAAAATCCATCTAAGATATCAAAATTTTAATTTCGATCTCAAGTTTTATTTTCTGTCACAATTTCCATCTCTATTTGAGACTAAAAAATTATCCATCTCTAAATCCCGTCACTGTTTCTTGATTTTCTAGTAGTGTCAGAATCTCTTCTATCAGAGTCACAATTAGAAGCTTTTAGACAAACTTTATTCAGAATCGTTGTTTATGAGCGTTTCAAAACTTGACTAATTCTTTTTAAAGTGCACTTTGTATATCTCTAGAGTCAGAGTGCGTTGAGTTAAGAAACTGATGATGTCACTAGACCAAACCATTAGGGTACAACATGTTTCTTTAAAAAACAATGTAATGTTATAAAACTAAAGGCCGAATGCAAAACCAACTCTTGTTCTTACAAAGATCAGGTGGATTTTGCAATGACAAAGAAGTAGACGATGTATGCATCAAAAGAGTAAACTAGTTATTTTTAGAGTGTGTTGTATCAAATAGTTGTGTCATTTCTATAAATAATTGTCATAGTATTTTTCTACTGTAGGACGATTGAGTTGAACCATTATAAGTATAATGTACTCTCTCTCTCTCTCTCTCTCTCTCTCTCTCTCTTATTTTATGTATATTTTGCATTCTTAGGTTAATATTGCTTTTATAGAATAACATGTTGTTATGATTTATCTACTAATGACAATTTTATAATTAAAGTTTAGGTCTGAGATAGATTTAGTCATTTGAACATTCTCTCTTATGATAATTGTTGTATGAACCCTGGTTATTAGATTGATCATTCGATTAATCATATTTAATTTGAGCTTTGTGTAAAAATTGAATTATGATAATTGATGAATTTTTTGGTTAAAAAATTCCATCTTTCTCGATTGTTGTCATTGAGTCTAATCGACTTAACTATAATATTCATTTAATCGTAAGAAGATTTCTTGAAGAGTGGAGTAGATCAACGTTTGATCAATCCTAGATAACTCGCTTGTGTCATCTCTCAAACGTTTATCTTTTATTGTACGGTTAATACCATTTTACCTCTATCATATATGTGATATTTGGTAGACCCCCTTGTAAAAAAAATTTGTTTAAAAACTACCTTGACACTTGAAGATTCTGTCATTTTAAACCTTTTAAAAATTTTGTTTATAAAACCATCATTACCACTTGAAGATTGTGTCATTTTAAACCCTCTTAAACATGATTGGTTTTATCAAAAAAAAAAATTTATAATGTATAAAATGACAGAATCCTTCAAATAGCAAGGTTGACTTTAAACACAGAAATTTTACAAGATTTAAAACGATAAAATCTTCAAACAGCAAAGTTAGTTTTACACACACAAAAATTAGAGAGGAATAAACCTTAAATCACCTATTTGATAGGAGATAAAAAGATAATAACTTTTTATTTTATATTATTTACTTTACAATTTTATTTTTTGCTTCTATTTATTCTGAACTTAAAATTATTTACACAATTTATTAATTAAGTATTAAAACTCCTCATTAGTTAATATTGTATTTATTCAGATCTTAAAGTCACAAACACAATTCACTATTTAAGTTTAAAACTCCTAAATTAGGTGTTTTTAAGAAAAGTTCTCTAAAAAAAACATATCAAAATTTTAAAAAGATATTAGTGATCTTCATAGTGTCTTAGATTTCTTAAAGGAAGATTGTGAATCTCTCGTTAGTAAGCAATTTAATGTTTTTAATACTTTAACTTGAAAAAGTAGTAAAAATAAATTGTGGTACTTATCCCTTAAAGAACAATTACCACGAGCTATTTCTCTATTTATTAGTGTTTCTACTTATTCAAATAAAAGAGAGAATGGTTTCAAAAAGAACCCTTACTTTACTAGAAGAGATAGAAAGAGTATTTCCTTAAAAAAAACATGTCATTAGTAATAAATGTCAACATAAAAATATATTCCAAATTTATAAATATGTCAATCTTCTGACATGAAAAGGAAATTTAGACTTTGAAAAAATATTAAAATTACTTTAACTTAACTATATAGATATTAAAATTAATAGATGGTAGAGTTGAAAATAAATTGCAGTTTGCACAAAATGAAGGTCATGGAGATGTCTCCAGAATGAATAAATAAATAAAGATGACAATATTAATAATATTTTTTGCTATATTATATTTATATATTTGTATTGTTTTAGAATACATTATTACATAGATCTTGTGTAGATAATATACTTATTCATTCATGCAAAGTGTCTCTATGATCCCTTTGATTTTTTACTCAAACTAATTCAGTGGTAAGATAGACGCACACCTACCGTCAAGACACTTCACCTCGAAAGCAACACCCTCTTCATCGGCTTCATTTAGACAATCAGAATCATCAACGCATGTCAGACCATCACCGACGGCTAAAATAGATTAATAAATAATAAATTAGTGTTGCCAAAAAGAGACAAGATCTTGTATAAACAAAGTAATATAATAAATTCAAGGAAGAAAATGTTCACCATCAACATTAATTGGAACAGAAAATAAGAACAAAAATATAGACACGACGTATATAAATTTGAGAATTGCAGTCATACTTTTTTTCTTCTTTTTATGTGATAGATTAAGTAAGATTTGATCATTTTATAGTATTGAAATTAAACACTATTTTTTAAAAATTAATAAAATTCATGTCGCTTAAGTGAATAAATTAGTTGTATTATTCTTTAACTACACTTAAGAAACATGTCATGTAATTAAATATTGTTTAATAATATAACTCTTTTATCAATTTATAATTTTTTAAGCTTGCATGGTAGAAAAGGGGCAATAAATTATTAACCACAAAAAAATTATATATAGGAATAAATTAGTTGTATTCTCTTAAATTTGAGAGCGTCATATTTGTTGGAAGGGTTTTCACATTTCCTCTTTACTTACCAAAATTAAAAATATTTAATATTAGAAGAAAAAACAAATACATATAAAGTTTAATAGCTATTTTATCTCTTACCACACATAAATTTTTGATGTGGGAATATTTTTCTTTTATTTATTTTTATTATTATTTTAATATTTAATTTTGGCAGGTTAAATATAATATAAAAAATTGCCGAATATAGGTGTTGAACCCATGACACAATAGTTACAGGAAAACCCCCCTACAATTATACCACAAATCAGGACCGGCCCAACGTAATGTGAGGTCTAAAACGAAAAGGCGAAAAAAATTAATTTTTTGTCTTATCAGATTTGAACTCAGGACTTTTTAATTAAAATATTATTTACTTATCAATTGAGATAAACATGCATCTATACATAGATTTCATTTTTCTAAAAAATTAATTAATTTTATTTTTTTAGGTCTAAAATTCTTTTAAAAATATTTTTTTTTTCAGGCCCAAGACAAGGGCCTAACCCGTCTTACCCTTGGATCAGCCCTGCTACAAAGTTCTCCCGGTTGTTAGACTTGAATCATCTCTATCTATTTTAATATTTTAATTTATTTGATATTTAGTTAGCAATTAAATTAAATGTTAATTAATATGTAATAAATATTTATTAAATAAATAATTTTTTCAAAAGTTATATTAAAAATTTAAATGTCTCTATCACATTTATATTTTTAATCAAAAACTTTTATTTAGTAGTTAGCTTACAATATCAGTTTTATTTTAATGTATATATATTTAAATTTAAATATCAATATTTTATAAATATATTTTATAATTATTATTTATTATTTATATTTAGAAAACAATCATTTAAAAAATTACTTTTTTTTTATTTAATAGTAATATTGTAAGCTAACTATTAAATATAAAAAATTAAATATTATTTTAAATAACTTTTAAATATGTTTATTAAAATACTGCACATATGCCATGAGTTTGTCATTGGTGTTGCCAAAATATGTGGTTACTCTCATACATTAAGTTTGGCCAACATTCCTTCATCTTGTCCAATAACAACGAACCAATCTAAAAATATAAAACATCATAAATGATTTTTAAAATGAGTCAAGGAAGTTAAACTTTGAAAATAAACAAAGCTATTACCTGATCTCCAGCCGGTCGCCTTCCGAACAAAGAAAATGCAATCCTATCGGTTCTTTGGACATTTTTGGTTGAGGTTCACGGTCATTGGTAAGCCAGAGGCCATGGATGGTTAAGTTGTCTTCTCTTGGTGTAACCGAACATTGAGTATTAAACGACTGCTGCATCTCACAAAATGTTGGACCCCACGTCATTGCGAGAACAAGTCTATCAAATGCATCCGCGCTTCCCAAGAGAATAAACAAAACAAAAATATCATCGACCCAAAAACAAGAAGACCACCAACACCGATACTAATAGTACCATCTCTTTTCACATCCACTTCCGCACCAAAGACCGAGAGTAACAATGTCGCCACCACCTCCCAATAACACCCACTGCACTACGGCCACCACTAGCACCAACACTGAGAGTAACAATGTCGCCACCACCTCTCCTAATAACACCCACCGCACTACGGCCACCACTAGCACCAGCACCTCCACTCTTCCGACCACCGCGCTACCACCAAGACCTCCACTCCAACCAAAGACCTCCTCTCTCGACCACCACCAAAGACTCTACTCCGACCACCACCCACCATCACCACTCCGACCACCACCAAGACCTCCGACCACCACAAAACTCCGCCCGCCTCGCATATTAATCGGAGGAGGATTATGATATGTCACTAATCTGAATTCATCCTCACACGTCCCTTCTTCGGGACAATATATCCAGTCTTCACCATCTGCAGATTTACAGTATTTAACTTCATATAGTTGACCATTCCAGCACGACAGCTCCAACATAATTGGTATAACATGCCCATGAAAATTTGTTACCGCATCAATGAATGCTTGCCGAGTGTAAGGTGGAATTCGAAGACTCGCATCCACAGGATGAATTCCCGCCATTTGAAGTGCTTTGAAAATATTAAATAAAACATACCCGTTTATTGTCATATGATTATATTTCTTTTTGACAAAGTTCGCACATATGCCATGAGTTTGCCATTGGTGTTGCCAAAATATGTGGTTACTCTCATACATTAAGCTATGCCAACATTCCTTCATCTTATCCAATAACGACGAACCAATCTAAAAATATAAAACATCAGAAATGATTTTTAAAATGAGTCAAGGAAGTTAAACATTGAAAATAAACAAATCTATTACCTGATCTCCAGCCGGTCGCCTTCCGAACAAAGAAAATGCAATCCTATCGGTTGCTGGACAATTTTTTGGTTGAGGTTCACGGTCATTGGTAAGCCAGAGGCCATGGATGGTTAAGTTGTCTTCTCTTGGTGTAACCGAACATTGCGTATTAAACGACTGCTGCATCTCACAAAATGTTGGACCCCACGTCATTGCGAGAACAAGTCTATCAAATGCATCTGCGCTTCCCAAGAGAATAAACAAAACAAAAATATCATCGACCCCAAAAACAGCAGCGCCACCAACACCGATACTAATAGTACCATCTCTTTTCACATCCACTTCCGCACCAGCACTGAGAGTTAACAATGTCGCCACCACCTCTCCAAATAAAACCCAGCACACGGCCAACACTAGCACCAACACCGAGTAACAATGTCGCCACCAACCCCGCACCACGGCCACCACTAGCACCAAGACCTCCACTCTTCCGACCACCGCCACCACCAAGACCTCCACCCGACCACCACCAGCACCATCACCTCCACTCCGACCACCACCAGCACCATCACCTCCACTCCGACCACCACCAGCACCTCCACTCCGACCACCACACCGCCTCCGCCCGCCTCGCATATTAATCGGAGGAGGATTATGATATGTCACTAATGAATTCATCCTCCCATATCCTTCTTCGGACAATCTATCCGATCTTCACCATCTGCATTCGATTTAACTTCATATAGTTGACCATTCCAAAGACCATGACTCCAACATAATTGGTATAACATGCCCATGAAAATTTGTTACCGCATCAATGAATGCTTGCCGAGTGTAAGGTGGAATTCGAAGACTCGCATCCACAGGATGAATTCCCTCCATTTGAAGTGCTTTAAAAATATTAAATAAAACATACCCGTTTATTGTCATATGATTATATTTCTTTTTGACAAAGTTGGCACATATGCCATGAGTTTGTCATTGGTGTTGCCAAAATATGTGGTTACTCTCATACATGAAGTTTGGCCAACATTCCTTCATCTTGTCCAATAACAACGAACCAATCTAAAAATATAAAACATCATAAATGATTTTTAAAATGAGTCAAGGAAGTTAAACTTTGAAAATAAACAAAGCTATTACTTGATCTCAAGCCGGTCGCCTTCCGAACAAAGAAACTGCAATCCTATCGGTTGCTGGACAATTTCTAGGTTGAGGTTCACGGTCATTGGTAAGCCAGAGGCCATGGATGGTTAAGTTGTCTTCTCTTGGTGTAACCGAACATTGAGTATTAAACGACTGCTGCATCTCACAAAATGTTGGACCCCACGTCATTGCGAGAACAAGTCTATCAAATGCATCCGCGCTTCCCAAGAGAATAAACAAAACAAAAATATCATCGACCCCAAAAACAGCAGCACCACCAACACCGATACTAATAGTACCATCTCTTTTCACATCCACTTCCGCACCAGCACTGAGAGTAACAATGTCGCCACCACCTCTCCCAATAACACCCACTGCACTACGGCCACCACTAGCACCAACACTGAGAGTAACAATGTCGCCACCACCTCTCCTAATAACACCCACTGCACTACGGCCACCACTAGCACCAGCACCTCCACTCTTCCGACCACCGCGGCCACCACCAGCACCTCCACTCCAACCAGCACCTCCTCTCTGACCACCACCAGCACCTCCACTCCGACCACCACCAGCACCATCACCTCCACTCTGACCACCACCAGCACCTCCACTCCGACCACCACGAAAACTGCCTCCGCCTCTGCCTCGCATATTAATCGGAGGAGGATTATGATATGTCACTAATCTGAATTCATCCTCACACGTCCCTTCTTCGGGAAAATCTATCCAGTCTTCACCATCTGCAGATTTACAGTATTTAACTTCATATAGTTGACCATTCCATCACGACAGCTCCAACATAATTGGTATAACATGCCCATGAAAATTTGTTACCGCATCAATGAATGCTTGCCGAGTGTAAGGTGGAATTCGAAGACTCGCATCCACAGGATGAATTCCCGCCATTTGAAGTGCTTTGAAAATAATAAATAAAACATACCCGTTTATTGTCATATGATTATATTTCTTTTTGACAAAGTTCGCACATATGCCATGAGTTTGCCATTGGTGTTGCCAAAATATGTGGTTACTCTCATACATTAAGCTTGGCCAACATTCCTTCATCTTGTCCAATAACGACCAACCAATCTAAAAATATAAAACATCAGAAATGATTTTTAAAATGAGTCAAGGAAGTTAAACGTTGAAAATAAACAAAGCTATTACCTGATCTCAAGCCGGTCGCCTTCCGAACAAAGATACTGCAATCCTATCGGTTGCTGGACAATTTCTAGGTTGAGGTTCACGGTCATTGGTAAGCCAGAGGCCATGGATGGTTAAGTTGTCTTCTCTTGGTGTAACCGAACATTGCGTATTAAACGACTGCTGCATCTCACAAAATGTTGGACCCCACGTCATTGCGAGAACAAGTCTATCAAATGCATCTGCGCTTCCCAAGAGAATAAACAAAACAAAAATATCATCGACCCCAAAAACAGCAGCACCACCAACACCGATACTAATAGTACCATCTCTTTTCACATCCACTTCCGCACCAGCACTGAGAGTTAACAATGTCGCCACCACCTCTCCAAATAAAACCCACTGCACTACGGCCAACACTAGCACCAACACTGAGAGTAACAATGTCGCCACCAACCCACTGCACTACGGCCACCACTAGCACCAGCACCTCCACTCTTCCGACCACCGCGGCCACCACCAGCACCTCCACTCCGACCACCACCAGCACCATCACCTCCACTCCGACCACCACCAGCACCTCCACTCCGACCACCACGAAAACTGCCTCCGCCTCTGCCTCGCATATTAATCGGAGGAGGATTATGATATGTCACTAATCTGAATTCATCCTCCCATATCCCTTCTTCGGGACAATCTATCCAGTCTTCACCATCTGCAGATTTACAGTATTTAACTTCATATAGTTGACCATTCCAGCACGACAGCTCCAACATAATTGGTATAACATGCCCATGAAAATTTGTTACCGCATCAATGAATGCTTGCCGAGTGTAAGGTGGAATTCGAAGACTCGCATCCACAGGATGAATTCCCGCCATTTGAAGTGCTTTGAAAATAATAAATAAAACATACCCGTTTATTGTCATATGATTATATTTCTTTTTGACAAAGTTCGCACATATGCCATGAGTTTGCCATTGGTGTTGCCAAAATATGTGGTTACTCTCATACATTAAGCTTGGCCAACATTCCTTCATCTTGTCCAATAACGACCAACCAATCTAAAAATATAAAACATCAGAAATGATTTTTAAAATGAGTCAAGGAAGTTAAACATTGAAAATAAACAAATCTATTACCTGATCTCCAGCCGGTCGCCTTCCGAACAAAGAAAATGCAATCCTATCGGTTGCTGGACAATTTTTTGGTTGAGGTTCACGGTCATTGGTAAGCCAGAGGCCATGGATGGTTAAGTTGTCTTCTCTTGGTGTAACCGAACATTGCGTATTAAACGACTGCTGCATCTCACAAAATGTTGGACCCACGTCATTGCGAGAACAAGTCTATCAAATGCATCTGCGCTTCCCAAGAGAATAAACAAAACAAAAATATCATCGACCCCAAAAACAGCAGCGCCACCAACACCGAAACTAATAGTACCATCTCTTTTCACATCCACTTCCGCACCAGAACTGAGAGTTAACAATGTCGCCACCACCTCTCCCAATAAAACCCACTGCACTACGGCCAACACTAGCACCAACACTGAGAGTAACAATGTCGCCACCACCTCTCCTAATAACACCCACAGCACTACGGCCACCGCTAGTACCAGCACCTCCACTCTTCCGACAAACCGCGGCCACCAAAGACCTCCTCTCCCACCACCAGCTCCCTCCGACCACCACCAGCACCATCACCTCCACTCCGACCACCACGAAAACTGCCTCCGCCTCTGCCTCGCATATTAATCGGAGGAGGATTATGATATGTCACTAATCTGAATTCATCCTCCCACGTCCCTTCTTTGGGACAATTTATCCAGTCTTCACCATCTGCAGATTTACAGTATTTAACTTCATATAGTTGACCATTCCAGCACGACAGCTCCCACATAATTGGTATAACATGCCCATGAAAATTTGTTACCGCATCAATGAATGCTTGCCGAGTGTAAGGTGGAATTTGAAGACTCGCATCCACAGGATGAATTCCCGCCATTTGAAGTGCTTTGAAAATATTAAATAAAACATACCCGTTTATTGTCATATGATTATATTTCTTTTTGACAAAGTTCGCACATATGCCATGAGTTTGCCATTGGTGTTGCCAAAATATGTGGTTACTCTCATACATTAAGCTTGGCCAACATTCCTTCATCTTGTCCAATAACGACCAACCAATCTAAAAATATAAAACATCAGAAATGATTTTTAAAATGAGTCAAGGAAGTTAAACGTTGAAAATAAACAAAGCTATTACCTGATCTCAAGCCGGTCGCCTTCCGAACAAAGAAACTGCAATCCTATCGGTTGCTGGACAATTTCTAGGTTGAGGTTCACGGTCATTGGTAAGCCAGAGGCCATGGATGGTTAAGTTGTCTTCTCTTGGTGTAACCGAACATTGCGTATTAAACGACTGCTGCATCTCACAAAATGTTGGACCCCACGTCATTGCGAGAACAAGTCTATCAAATGCATCTGCGCTTCCCAAGAGAATAAACAAAACAAAAATATCATCGACCCCAAAAACAGCAGCACCACCAACACCGATACTAATAGTACCATCTCTTTTCACATCCACTTCCGCACCAGCACTGAGAGTTAACAATGTCGCCACCACCTCTCCCAATAAAACCCACTGCACTACGGCCAACACTAGCACCAACACTGAGAGTAACAATGTCGCCACCACCTCTCCTAATAACACCCACTGCACTACGGCCACCGCTAGCACCAGCACCTCCACTGTTCCGACCACCGTGGCCACCACCAGCACCTCCTCTCTGACCACCACCAGCACCTCCACTCCGACCACCACCAGCACCATCACCTCCACTCCGACCACCACCAGCACCTCCACTCCGACCACCACGAAAACTGCCTCCGCCTCTGCCTCGCATATTAATCGGAGGAGGATTATGATATGTCACTAATCTGAATTCATCCTTACACGTCCCTTCTTCGGAACAATCTATCCAGTCTTCACCATCTGCAGATTTACAGTATTTAACTTCATATAGTTGACCATTCCAGCACGACAGCTCCAACATAATTGGTATAACATGCCCATGAAAATTTGTTACCGCATCAATGAATGCTTGCCGAGTGTAAGGTGGAATTCGAAGACTCGCATCCACAAGATGAATTCCCTCCATTTGAAGTGCTTTGAAAATATTAAATAAAACATACCCGTTTATTGTCATATGATTATATTTCTTTTTGACAAAGTTCGCACATATGCCATGAGTTTGCCATTGGTGTTGCCAAAATATGTGGTTACTCTCATACATTAAGCTTGGCCAACATTCCTTCATCTTGTCCAATAACGACCAACCAATCTAAAAATATAAAACATCAGAAATGATTTTTAAAATGAGTCAAGGAAGTTAAACGTTGAAAATAAACAAAGCTATTACCTGATCTCAAGCCGGTCGCCTTCCGAACAAAGATACTGCAATCCTATCGGTTGCTGGACAATTTCTAGGTTGAGGTTCACGGTCATTGGTGAGCCAGAGGCCATGGATGGTTAAGTTGTCTTCTCTTGGTGTAACCGAACATTGCGTATTAAACGACTGCTGCATCTCACAAAATGTTGGACCCCACGTCATTGCGAGAACAAGTCTATCAAATGCATCTGCACTTCCCAAGAGAATAAACAAAACAAAAATATCATCGACCCCAAAAACAGCAGCGCCACCAACACCGATACTAATAGTACCATCTCTTTTCACATCCACTTCCGCACCAGCACTGAGAGTTAACAATGTCGCCACCACCTCTCCCAATAAAACCCACTGCACTACGGCCAACACTAGCACCAACACTGAGAGTAACAATGTCGCCACCACCTCTCCTAATAACACCCACTGCACTACGGCCACCACTAGCACCAGCACCTCCACTCTTCCGACCACCGCGGCCACCACCAGCACCTCCTCTCTGACCACCACCAGCACCTCCACTCCGACCACCACCAGCACCATCACCTCCACTCCGACCACCACGAAAACTGCCTCCGCCTCTGCCTCGCATATTAATCGGAGGAGGATTATGATATGTCACTAATCTGAATTCATCCTCCCACGTCCCTTCTTCGGCACAATCTATCCAGTCTTCACGATCTGCAAATTTACAGTATTTAACTTCATATAGTTGACCATTCCAGCACGACAGCTCCAACATAATTGGTATAACATGCCCATGAAAATTTGTTACCGCATAAATGAATGCTTGCCGAGTGTAAGGTGGAATTAAGACTCGCATCCACAGGATGAATTCCCGCCATTTGAAGTGCTTTGAAAATATTAAATAAAACATACCCGTTTATTGTCATATGATTATATTTCTTTTTGACAAAGTTGGCACATATGCCATGAGTTTGCCATTGGTGTTGCCAAAATATGTGGTTACTCTCATACATTAAGCTTGGCCAACATTCCTTCATCTTGTCCAATAACGACGAACCAATCTAAAAATATAAAACATCAGAAATGATTTTTAAAATGAGCCAAGGAAGTTAAACGTTGAAAATAAACAAAGCTATTACCTGATCTCCAGCCGGTCGCCTTCCGAACAAAGAAAATGCAATCCTATCGGTTGCTGGACAATTTTTTGGTTGAGGTTCACGGTCATTGGTAAGCCAGAGGCCATGGATGGTTAAGTTGTCTTCTCTTGGTGTAACCGAACATTGCGTATTAAACGACTGCTGCATCTCACAAAATGTTGGACCCCACGTCATTGCGAGAACAAGTCTATCAAATGCATCCGCGCTTCCCAAGAGAATAAACAAAACAAAAATATCATCGACCCCAAAAACAGCAACACCACCACCACCGATACTAATAGTACCATCTCTTTTCACATCCACTTCCGCACCAACACTGAGAGTAACAATGTCGCCACCACCTCTCCCAATAACACCCACTGCACTACGGCCACCACTAGCCCCAACACTGAGAGTAACAATGTCGCCACCACCTCTCCCAATAACACCAACTGCACTACGGCCACCACTAGCACCAGCACCTCCACTCTTCCGACCACCGCGGCCACCACCAGCACCTCCTCTCTTGCCACCACCAGCACCTCTACTCTGACTACCACCAACAACAACTCCACTCCGACCACCACGAAAACTGCCTCCGCCTCTGCCTCTCATATTAATCGGAGGAGGAGGAGGAGGAGGATTATGATATGTAACTAATCTGAATTCATCCTCACACGTCCCTTCTTCGGGACAATCTATCCAGTCTTCACCATCTGGAGATTTACAGTATTTAACTTGATATAGTTGACCATTCCATCACGACAGCTCCAACATAATTGGTATAACATGCCCATGAAAATTTGTTACCGCATCAATGAATGCTTGCCGAGTGTAAGGTGGAATTCGAAGACTCGCATCCACAGGATGAATTCCCGCCATTTGAAGTGCTTTGAAAATATTAAATAAAACATACCCGTTTATTGTCATATGATTATATTTCTTTTTGACAAAGTTCGCACATATGCCATGAGTTTGCCATTGGTGTTGCCAAAATATGTGGTTACTCTCATACATTAAGCTTGGCCAACATTCCTTCATCTTGTCCAATAACGACCAACCAATCTAAAAATATAAAACATCAGAAATGATTTTTAAAATGAGTCAAGGAAGTTAAACATTGAAAATAAACAAAGCTATTACCTGATCTCCAGTCGGTCGCCTTCCGAACAAAGAAAATGCAATCCTATCGGTTGCTGGACAATTTCTTGGTTGAGGTTCACGGTCATTGGTAAGCCAGAGGCCATGGATGGTTAAGTTGTCTTCTCTTGGTGTAACCGAACATTGCGTATTAAACGACTGCTGCATCTCACAAAATGTTGGACCCCACGTCATTGCGAGAACGAGTCTATCAAATGCATCCGCGCTTCCCAAGAGAATAAACAAAACAAAAATATCATCAACCCCAAAAACAGCACCACCACCAACACCGATACTAATAGTACCATCTCTTTTCACATCCACTTTCGCACCAACACTGAGAGTAACAATGTCGCCACCACCTTTCCCAATAACACCCACTGCACTACGGCCACCACTAGCCCCAAAACTGAGAGTAACAATGTCGCCACCACCTCTCCCAATAACACCAACTGCACTACGACCACCACTAGCACCAGCACCTCCACACTTCCGACCGACGCTACCACCACCAGCACCTCCACTCCAACCAGCACCTCCTCTCTGACCACCACCAGCACCTCTACTCTGACTACCACAACCAGCACCTCCACTCCGACCACCACCAGCACCATCACCTCCACTCCGACCACCACCAGCACCTCCACTCCGACCACCACAAAAACTGCCTCCGCCTCTGCCTCGCATATTCGTCGGAGGAGGAGGAGGATTATGATATGTCACTAATCTGAATTCATCCTCACACGTCCCTTCTTCGGGACAATCTATCCAGTCTTCACCATCTGCAGATTTACAGTATTTAACTTGATAGTTGACCATTCCAAAGACGATACCCAACATAATTGGTATAACATGCCCATGAAAAATTGTTACCGCATCAATGAATGCTTGCCGAGTGTAAGGTGGAATTCGAAGACTCGAATCCACAGGATAAATTCCCGCCATTTGAAGTGCTTTGAAAATATTAAATAAAACATACCCGTTTATTGTCATATGATTATATTTCTTTTTGACAAAGTTGGCACATATGCCATGAGTTTGCCATTGGTGTTGCCAAAATATGTGGTTACTCTCATACATTAAGCTTGGCCAACATTCCTTCATCTTGTCCAATAACGACGAACCAATCTAAAAATTTAAAACATCAGAAATGATTTTTAAAATGAGTCAAGGAAGTTAAACGTTGAAAATAAACAAAGCTATTACCTGATCTCCAGCCGGTCGCCTTCCGAACAAAGAAAATGCAATCCTATCGGTTGCTGGACAATTTCTTGGTTGAGGTTCACGGTCATTGGTAAGCCAGAGGCCATGCATGGTTAAGTTGTCTTCTCTTGGTGTAACCGAACATTGAAACGATCAATCTCACAAAATGTTGGACCCCACGTCATTGCGAGAACAAGTCTATCAAATGCATCCGCGCTTCCCAAGAGAATAAACAAAACAAAAATATCATCGACCCCAAAAACCGCACCACCACCAACACCGATACAAATAGTACCATCTCTTTTCACATCCACTTCCGCACCAACACTGAGAGTAACAATGTCGCCACCACCTCTCCTAATAACACCCACTGCACTACGGCCACCACTAGCACCAACACTGAGAGTAACAATGTCGCCACCACCTCTCCCAATAACAACAACTGCACTACGGCCACCACTAGCACCAGCACCTCCACTCTTCCGACCACCGCGGCCACCACCAGCACCTCCACTCCAACCAGCACCAACACCTCTACTCCGACCACCACCAGCACAAGCACCTCCACTCCGACCACCACCAGCACCTCCACTCCGACCACCACGAAAACTGCCTCCGCCTCTGCCTCGCATATTAACCGGAGGAGGAGGAGGATTATGATATGTCACTAATCTGAATTCATCCTCCCACGTCCCTTCTTCGGGACAATCTATCCAGTCTTCACCATCTGCAGATTTACAGTATTTAACTTCATATAGTTGACCATTCCAGCACGACAGCTCCAACATAATTGGTATAACATGCCCATGAAAATTTGTTACCGCATCAATGTATGCTTGCCGAGTGTAAGGTGGAATTTGAAGACTCGCATCCACAGGATGAATTCCCGCCATTTGAAGTGCTTTGAAAATATTAAATAAAACATACCCGTTTATTGTCATATGATTATATTTCTTTTTGACAAAGTTGGCACATATGCCATGAGTTTGCCATTGGTGTTGCCAAAATATGTGGTTACTCTCATACATTAAGCTATGTCAACATTCCTTCATCTTGTCCAATAACGACGAACCAATCTAAAAATATAAAACATCAGAAATTATTTTTAAAATGAGTCAAGGAAGTTAAACATTGAAAATAAACAAAGCTATTACCTGATCTCCAGCCGGTCGCCTTCCGAACAAAGAAAATGCAATCCTATCGGTTGCTGGACAATTTCTTGGTTGAGGTTCACGGTCATTGGTAAGGCAGAGGCCATGGATGGTTAAGTTGTCTTCTCTTGGTGTAACCGAACATTGCGTATTAAACGACTGCTGCATCTCACAAAATTTTGGACCCCACGTCATTGCGAGAACAAGTCTATCAAATGCATATGCGCTTCCCAAGAGAATAAACAAAACAAAAATGGAAGATCTCATTACAAAGAGAAGCAAAAGATACTTGAGGAGACTGTTTTTTTTATAGGAAAGAAAGGTGTGAAGTGGTAGTCTTTATTTAAAGACGAAGGGTCCAACATTTTGTAATTAAATTAATAATTAATTTTCTAATTATTTAATAGTTGAATTATTTAGGGTGTCACAACTCTCCCCTACTAAAAAGAGTTTTCGTCCTCGAAAACATACCTTGGACGAAAAGTTCGGGATACGAGTCCTTCGTCTGGTTCTCTAGTTCCCAAGTGACATTTCCACCTGCTGGTCCTCCCCAAGCTACTTTCACCAATGCTATCTCTTTACCTTGCAACTACTTCAACTTATCCCCATCTCAAGAAAAATGCTCAATGGAATATCATGAATTCATCTCAATTTGATAAGTCCAATGGTCATCCACCTGAGTCAACTCAGACCTAATCACATGATCTCCTTCACTAAACTAGGTTATCATGATAAGCCAACTGATCCTCCTAAATCAATTTAAGTCACTCTTCAATCAATGGTATCTCTCAACTCTCCTGAATGACTATCAATGTAAAACTTAATAATAACTTATCTAATCAACAATTGAATCTTGATCTCATATTAATAACCTATTTGATTTAAAAAAGATTATCGTCCTAAACCAAATTAGAAATGCCATCCCATTTCCACTGAATCCATCAATCGACCGATGTTCGATTTGACTTATCAAACTTTTTCATTCGAATAACTTTTCATGTCATGATACATCAGCACCATTCATCTACGACTTCAAATTTCCAATAATATCACACTATCAATACTCATCAATAATTCCACACCAAACTTAACAATTCAATTATTCAACCATCAATTTCAATTCAATTTAACCATCAACATTCCCAATTTAACATATCAACCAAACTTCCCATCAAATTGCAATTCACGAACCATCAACATTGACATATGCAAGGACTTTGCCTTTACCGTGATGGTAATTCAAACCAAAATCATAATCCTTCAGAAATTTTAACCACCTTCTCTGCCTTATATTTAGCACTTTCTGATCGAAGAGATACTTCAGACTCTTATGATCACTGAATACCTCAAATCGAGAACCATATAAATAATGCCTCCACAATTTCAACACAAATACCACAGCTTCCAGCTCTAAATCATGAGTCGGATAATTCCTTTCATGAACTTTCAATTGTCTCGAAGCATAAGCCACAACCTGCTTATCTTGCATCAAAACACTACCTAATCCCATCAATGATGCATCACAATACACAACAAAAGATTTTGCCGGATTCATAAAAATCAGAATCGGAGCACTAGTCAATCTCTTCTTCAACTCTTGGAATCCTTTCTCACATTCAGAATCCCAAACAAACACCTGACCCTTTCTTGTCAACTTAGTCAACGGCAAAACTAACTTCGAAAATTCTTCAATGAACTTTCTGTAATAACCTGCAAGACCAAGAAAACTACGGATTTCAGAAGCATTCTTTGGCGCTTCCCACTGAGATACCGCTTCTACCTTCGTAGGATCAACAACAATGTCATTCTTGGAAATCACATGACCAAGAAAGCTTACTTCGCTTAACCAGAACTCACACTTAGACAATTTCAGATAAAGCTTCTTCTCTTTCAACAACTCCAATACAACTCTAAGATGTTCTGCATGTTCTTCATCATTCTTCGAATAGATCAGAACATCATCAATAAATACCACCACGAACTTATCAAGATACGGATGAAATATCCTGTTCATATACTCCATGAAAACACCAGGTGCATTAGTAACTCCAAATGGCATAACAGAATACTCATAATGTCCATACCTCGTTCTAAATGCAGTTTTCTGAATATCTTTCGTCTTCACACGAATCTGATGGTATCCAGATCTCAAATTAATCTTACTGAATACACAAGCTCCAACTAACTGATCCATCAAGTCATCAGTCCTTGGCAATGGATACCGATTCTTGATTGTAACTTTGTTCAACTGCCTGTAATCAACACACAGTCTCATCGAACCCTCATTCTTCTTAACCAACAACACAGGAGCACCCCACGGCGAAACACTTAGCCGAATAAACTTCTTCTCAAGCAATTCCTCTAACTGCTTCTTCAACTCAGACAATTCAGATGCTGACATGCGATAAGGCGCCATCGACACCGGACTAATTCCAGGAATAAAATCTATAGTAAATTCCACTTCCCTCTCAGGTGGCAATTCACTAACATCTTCCGAAAACACTTTTGGGAATTCATTCACAACAGGTAATTCATCACTCTTCGCTTTTCCTTTCACCTCTGTTGAAGAATACAACATAAACACTACAACACCATCATTAACAGCCAAATTCATCTGCTTAACTGACATAGTCACATCTTTAACTCTAGATTCTTCAGGAAAAATAACCGTCTTCGCAAAACAGTTGATATGAACCTGGTTGAATTCCAACCAGTTCATTCCAAGGATGATATCAAGTTGTTCTAACGGTAGGCACACTAAATCCATACCGAATCTACCAAAAATCACAATAGGACAATTCCTAAAAACAAATGAAGTAGTCACTGAACCCGACGCAGGAGTGTCAATAACCATACTTCCATCCATATTAGAAATATCCAAGTTCAATCTTTTAGCACAATCCAAAGCAATAAAAGAATGTGTCACTCCAGTATCAATAATCGCAATTAAAGGTATGCCATTAATAAAACATGTACCTTTAATCAACCGATCATCTGGCTTAGTCTCTGATCCTGACAAAGCGAACACTTTACCATCAGCTTGTTCTTTCTTTGGTTTAGTACACTGCAGACGAGTATGACATTCTTCACCATAGTTGTAACAAGTCACCACTCTCACTCTACAATCATTGGCCACATGCACGAGTTTCCCACACTTGAAACACTTCCTATCATTACTCTTGCAGTCTACCATACGATGTCCCATCTCACCACACCTGTAGCACTTAATGGAAGAACCAGAATCTCCCCCACTAGGCTTCTTCCAACCGCCGATTTCTGATTATTCTTATCATAAGGTTTCCCAGGATCCATATATTGCTTACCCTTCCGATCAACATACCCTCGAGCATTCGTTCGAGTATTAGCAAGATCCTCTTCTAGAATCCTACTATAGTCTACCAAGTCAGAAAACCTTCGGATATGCTGATACCTGATACCCTTCTTGATCTCATCACGAAGACCATTCTCAAATTTGATACATTTGGAAAATTCTCCATCTGCATCATTGTTGTAGTGAGCATAATACTTCGCCAACTCAGTAAATTTCGAAGCATACTCACTCAGAGTCTTGTTTCCCTGCTTGAGCTCCAAAAACTCAATCTCCTTCTTGCCCCGAATATCTTCAGGAAAGTATCTCCGCAGAAAAGCTCTCCTGAACACAGTCCAAGTCAATGCAACACCATCTTGATCTATTTCAGTCCTGGTAGCAACCCACCAGTCATCAGTTTCCTCTGCCAGCATGTGAGTACCATACCTCACCTTCAACTCTTCAGCACAATCAATTACTCTGAAGATCCTCTCGATCTCCATCAACCATCTCTGAGCACCTTCGAGATCATGAGTGCCTTTGAACAATGGAGGATTGTCTCTCTGAAAGTTTCCCAACTGCCTATCAGCACCAATACCACCTCCCAACTGATTCCCTCCAAGCACTCCAACTAGCATTCCCAAGGCTTCAGCAATAGCAGCATCGTCTCTTCCGTTACCTCTTCTGGCCATTGTTCTGTAACATTACAAAACAATCTTATTAGAACACAAGTATCGACAGTGTTACCTTGCACTAGTCGCATACAAAAGGGATGACGACACTAAGACACGACCAACCTGGCTCTGATACCACTATTGTAACACCCCTTCTAATTTCCCCGCGAATTATATAATTAATCAGAGTTTACCATAATGAAAGGGCGTCACAATTTAAAATTTAAAGTAATAAAACAATCATAACAGTAGTCATGCTTTTACTGAAAAACCTCATTAGATAATTCAAAACCAATGATTATGTTTTACACAGCGGAAAAGACATAAAAATCCGGAATAAATTCAAATCATAAGTGTTCCAAACATAAACCAAACAAAACAAGTTCAATTCCATAATTCCAAAACAATCGTTCCCCAGTGTTACAACTACCAGAGAATGACACTGACACGCGGACAAACTAAATGGCACAGCTCAAGGCTATCATCACCAGCTCCTAAGCGGCTAATCCTTCAATCTGAAATCATCAAAGTAAGGGTGAGATTTCATCAATAATTAAAATGCATTATACGTTTCTTTAAAGCAATAAAACAATCAATACATTATTCCCCCCTCATTAGTATATTTAGATTCCAGTTCACAACACAAATCACACAACTCAATAATGCGCATAATAACAATCAATGCAATTACAACACTGGAAATCATCCTAACATGTTATAATGACATATGCAATGCAGACCCAATGCATGTGGTACCGAAACGTGAACCAAGTCACCAACATCGATTCGTCCATAATCACCCGGACAAGAATCCAGCCTCATCACCCACAATCACCCGGGTACGGTTATTGGCAATACGATCCAAATTCCACACAATGGGAATTAACTCCACTAGAATGCATATGCATGCACATCCAAAAGCATGCCACATTCGATTAACGGAATACGAACACCACATAATTCCATACATAATCAACACCATCAACAACACATGATAACAACATAATCATGAATACAAAACGTTAATTACACACATGGAATTAACACCCAGCAAGTATACACAAAGAATAATTCACGAATTACAACAAATTCTTGCCACGGAAGCCATAACAATCCCTCAAGATCTCAATTACTAGTTTTAAAGTTGTTTATAACAGATATTACTCGTTCTAAGCTTTCCAATGATACCAACTATGCCTAAATCGGAGTTACAGTCGAAAAGATATGACCAAAACCGTTTTCAGAAAGTTATGTTCTGTTCCAGCACAGTATGCATCGATGCATAAGCCTATGCATCAATACATAAACAACATGTGTCGACACATGCATCGTATGCGTCGATGCATACAATTAAAATTTTGGCATTTTTCAATTTTTGTTCAGTATGCATCGATGCATAACACGTATGTGTCGATGTATAACTTCCATTTTGCCCTATGAGTCGATGCATGACTCTATGTATCGATACAAGATCTTCCCACACCTCTGGTTTTCTAAATTTTTGCTGCTTGCGTCGACACATAGCCTCTTGTGTCGACCCATACTGCTATTTTTCACCAAAAACCCAGTTTATTCTTCACTGTTTGGAATCCCAATCAATACCATTCATCACCAAACTCCATATTACACCAGAACATAATTAATTCATGTATCTTCACATCCAATTGACCACATAATTATGTTTTCTAATTAACCTACGATCATTCTACACAATTTATCGTTCTTATCAATTCTGATTGAATTATTACGTCGGATCATAATGTTAGGGCACAACCTAGAATCCTAATTCGAGATTCCTAACGGATCAATTCATTCTATTGATTATCAAAACCTATAAGGCATAATAATCAGACCAAATCACCCCTTACCTCGCGATGAATCTTCAAACTTTCGACGCCTTGAATTTTCCTCTTTTCCTCTTCTCTTCTCAAAAGCACGTAGAATGAAAACTCTAATATTCTCTTCCCCTTTTTCCTTTATTTATTCCTTTTATTATTCCCAATAATAAAAATAAACTAATTAGAGAAATTAGAGCCTATTACTCTACACACCTCCCAATTCCACTTCACACTCCCATCACATCCATTTACTTAATTAATTAATTAAATCCATTAATTCAAAAATGCCAATAATTAAACCTTTGATTAAATTAATAATTAATTTTCTAATTATTTAATAGTTGAATTATTTGGGGTGTCACACCTATCAACACCCAAATTCCATTGATGTTGAAGAAATTTGTGACTCCAAGATAAATTCAAAAGCCAGCAAAATAAAAATGAAAATAAAATCAAATAAGAAGATTAAAAAAATAATTTTAAAATTAGGTTATTTAATTGGATTTTATTGACGAAATACATAAATAGTATTTTTTTTCATCAAAATAAAATTCCAAGAAAATTACCCAAAGTCAAACAGAGGTCAACAAGTGTTGACAAATTTTTTTGAGAATTTTTAAATCATAAAATATTTTTAGAGGATAAAATAAAAGGTGAAATAAACCAAAAATGGTAAAAAAAAAATAGTAAACTCAAAATTAAAAATAAAATGAGGTCACCAATATTTGTCAAATGACCATTGGATCCTTCCAGAATTTTTCCAGAATTTTAAAATGTCAAAAAATATTTTAAAACAATTAAAAACATCAAATAAAAGAGAAAAATCATAAAAAATTCAAATCTGAAAAATAAAATTATGAAAAACAAAAATTCACAAAGATAATATTTCAAAATATTTTTGTGAATTTTTTCATAATTTTTGGACCAGAAATGAATTTTATATGATTTTTGGAAGTTTAAAACATTTAAAATATAAAATCAGAAAATAAAAATAAAAGCCAAAAAATATGGATCATCTGATCATAGTCACAACGCGTTAGTAATCACATCCAATGGATATGACGCGTTGTGCTTGATATGGACCTCCTTCATTTTCGCACCAGATTACAAATAAAATTAAGTTTTAAAAACTAAAATAAAAAATAATGTCACGCGTTGGGTCGAGTCTGACTCACAAAAGTAATCAGATCCAAGGGCTCCAGAGACGTGTGTATGGTAAAACGTTATCACAGGATCTAATTCAAAAATATTACGCGGAACACTTTCATTGGTTGAAGACGTCCATGTCATCGTCTTCAACCTCCAGCCTCCCAAAATTGGAGTTCCTCAAACTGTAAAATCAATAGCAATGGGTGGTATCCTTGGATTCGTCTCTTCAAGATGATCTCAACCACATGCTCGCGAAAAATTTATTTACACTGAGTGAAGAGAATTTTGGAAAAAACTTAAATGATAGCGAATAGGATCTTGATGAAGTTCTCTGTCAATACTTGATGAAAATGCAAATAGTGAAGATCACAAGGATCAGGGAGATGAGGAGAGTGCAATGATGTTTTATTTTGCAAGGTTTGATGAAGATTTCTACCTGAACGAAGTTCACTTTTAGAGGTCTGAAACTAGACTTGGATAACACGATTTAGGAAGCTTCAAGGCACTATTCTTGTTCTGTTAGCTTCAGTGAGGTTCAAGGAAGAAGAATGAATGGTTAATTTCAAACTGGAATGACTTTGAGAGTGAAAACGAAGTTGTAGAAAATCTGGTTCGAGAGAGAGTTTGGCAGGAGTTTTATGGCTATCAAAGCTTGAGGAAATGAGTGGAATGACTTGCTTATTTATAGGAGAAGTGAATGGGATCAAAAGGGAGGGTGAGTGATGCAATTGGAGCGAAATTGTGCAAACCTGTGGTTATGAAGAAAGTGTGCCTTCATGTGCATCAAAAGTCAATCATTCTTTGCGTTTTGATGTGCTAATTAATCCTGGGAAGTTTCTAATCACAATTAGTCATGAAAACAAGGCTTAGCTTGACTTAAAAACAAGTTACACGCGCAAATGCACAAACTGATGGTGAGTGTAAAACAGGTTTTGGCTCAAACTTTGAACTGAGGCCAAATCTAATTCCCTCGTGCGTTTCTTGATTTTTCTTGAGCCAAATAAAGTATTCAAAGATTAGAACACAATGCAAAAAGAATCAAATGGATTCTTGAGTTGAGAGATTGAGCCTTTAGGATTCTTGCAAAATCATTGATTTTTCTGGCCAGGCCTTGGTCAAGCATGCCACTTTCTAAAAATGACCTATAATGTTTTTTCTTCAAACTTGCCCTTCCACTCAAAATTTTCTCTCGATTTTCAAATATGATATGAAGTAGACCTTTCGAAGAACATTTGGCAAAAATAGTCACTCAAAAATTCCAAAAATTGAGAAAGTTATGATCTTGTGAATTTGATGAAAATTTGTGAAGTGACCTATAATCTTTTGACTTCTTCAAGCAACTTTCAAACACTTCCAATCTTCAAAACTTAAATGGAGATAAAGTTCACATCTTCAAGATTATTTTGCAAAAATATACCTCAAGACGATAAATGATGATCAAGATATGGTCTTTTGAAGTTGATTGTCCAACAATTGAGAAGTTCATCAAGGACTTGTAATCTTTTGACTCCATAAGCAAACTTCCATACATTTTCTCTTCTCACCAATTGAACTAAGTTGTATTAGACATCCTTAGGTTCATTGTGAAAGAAAAATAAGCTCAAGGAGACAAGGGATGACCAAGTTATGATCCTTTAAAGTCATACAAGATGAATGAAGCATCAATCTAGAGAGTGGGCAATCATAGACCTCTAAAACAATATTTTCATCAATCAAACTCTTTGAATCCAATCATATTCATATTAAAAGTCCTCTTGAGAATCAAATGACTTTGGAATCATCCACAAACTTCATACAAACATCAAGATATGATCCTCAGAAGTCCAAAACCCTAATTTTAGGATAGATGGCCATAGGATGGAGAATTATTTGAATTTGATTATCTCTTTCAAATATGAAGCATAAACTCAAGATAAGAGACCATGGTTGATGAAAAGGGGAGTCTTCAATGAAAGACAATACTTTTGAAATCTTGAGAATTGAGGAGAGAAGACATGGAAATAAACACATAAACCTATTGACTCCTTGAATAAGAAACGTATGCACCATTCACCTACAACATTTAGCAAGCAAAGTTTACACATATCATTGTTAGCCAAGTATCAGTCATCACACACAAGAAATAAACACATACACAAGGTGCTTGGTGATCTCCTAAGGGAAAATCCAAAGATAGGAGAGAGAGGTAGATTCAAATTGTGATCTTTGTGCCATGAAATGGTATGGAGTATGAGTGAATCTTAGGGGCAAAAATTGGGGTGCAAAAATTACATACTATTATAAATAGGAAGTTGTGGATGTTGCAACATCTTGATAACATCTTCTGCCAATATACAAAGCGAAACATCCATCTCAATCTGGCCTTTTGTCGAGTATTGTTGAAAGGTCTCCCACATAACCTCTAATTCCTCGTCGTTCTTCAGCTGAAACTTGGTGAACTTGACTTTTCCTTCAGCGTCAAGTGAATGTGAACGGTACTCAAGCTTGACCACCTTGCGATTATTTGGATACTGCAACAGAGAATGTAGTGTTGTAATGAGCTAGTCGTACGGGTGTCTTGCGAGAGCCTGAATTGAACTGGCGCGCGCGCATCAGTGAAGTAGACAAACACAAGGTGTGGATAAGTTTGTGTCATTTTTCGGGTTTTGGTTTGTGATGGAGAATGGAATAGGTTGTAGATTCAATTTATATGCAAGTAGGAGTAATATGGACCACAAAAATCGTATCAGGTCACATTTCACAAGTACACTTACGAATTACACTAAATCTTGTTCTTGTGTTGTTTTTTTTATAAACCAGACAGAATTCGCAAGTGTACTTGCGAATTCTGCAAGAACATACTAAACATAAGTTTTGGCTGAAACAAAATTATGTTAGTTGGTTGTTTAGACATTCAAAATATTATAGACATAGATAAAATAGGATATAGATAAAACTCATATATATATATATATATATATATATATATATACATTAAGATTTTACAATGTTTCGACAATACTTACAACAAAGTTTTCGGTTACATTCTAAAATGAACCGAAAAAATTGTCTCCGCTTAAATCTAAAACTGGTTCTTTCTTTGGTTGCTCCCTATTGGATTCTCTCTCAAGATCTATCAAATGGGTGAGTTCCGTCATTCTCTCCAAAAGATGATCCGACCAAATTTCTGCCTCTTTTTTGTGATGTTCCATCCATTCCACGGATGTGGCCGGAATAAGACACCCACATTTCTTCGAACCCGTGTCTTCGTGTTTTAACTTACGGATTTTTGGAACATATGCTCCACTTCTCTCGCATGTCAAAATAACAAATAGTTGTCGATTACTATTCCCATTATCGGGCCTCGCAACCACAACGCCAAAACCATGTTTGCTAGCTTTCATTCTAACATAATCAACCATTTGTTGACAAGTATTGAAAGTTTTTCGATTTGGAAATTGATTTTCATTATCGATCACAACATCAATCATTTTATCTACTTCTTTGACCACAATCGACTTATTGTGTATGCTCACTTTGTCCAGAATCGGAACCTTCACAATAGCCTTGATATTGTTGTCGGGGTTCACCATACCTAAAGTATATAAAAATATGAATTCTGTTTGTGCTTCAAGGAATAATTCGCAAGTACACTTGCAAATTTTTTCTGGTGTACTTCGCAAGTGTACTTGCAAAGCGACGATGTTTTATGCAACAACAATGCAGCAAATGTAGATTGAGGGGATGAAAGTTTACCTAAAATTGTAGCTTCCAATGCTCACATGCTCACTTTGCTAGGATCACACACTTGAAACTTGATTTGGAGAAAAAATTTATATTGATTTTGGGTGAAGTTTGGAGGATTTTTATGTTTAGAGGTGTAAAAAATGAATGAGATAGTATGAAGAAATGACCATGCAACACTTTAGTATACAAAGGGACATTTCGTAAGTGCACTTACGAACAAAGGTTATTTTTTCAAATGTCAACGTTTAAAATAATAAAATGTATAAAATAAGGTGAATTCGTAAGTCCATTTACGTATTCACCCAGAAAGGTCAATTCGTAAGTGCACTTATGAATTCACCTTGTAGAGTGAATTCGTAAGTGCACTTACGAAGGGTGGTTTTGGTTTTTCAGGGGTGTGGAAGAAGGTAACTCTTTGATTCAATATACTTTCAACAATTTTTACAAGAGATTAAATATGAGTAAAATAGTCATACAAGTTCTCAAGAACAAACATTATTTTTTACTGAAGTATTTCTCAATCTCTTCAACTCTATATATATGAATCACACAAGTCTGAGGTGTTTAAAAGTATTTCTCATTTCTCAATCCCATTAGATACCTCCAAAAGTTTAGCAAATTTCAAGAACCTAATATTGGAATTTATACCATTTTTCTCTTTTAAGTTTACCTAGGATTTTCACATTCTTCCTCTGTCTTTCAAACTACACTCTAAATATTGTTTTTGACAAAACGGTAAAGATACATACTTATAACTACTAAAACCCAATGGACTCTTAATGGGCCCAAAACATGATGTTAGATTGTTATAAATATCTTATAGTATCATTTATATTAATTTAGAGTATCTTCGAGTATCTCTTAGTATCAGATTTGATATTATTTAATTCTATAGTATTACAACATACGAATCATCAATTAACAAATGTGCAAAATGAAATGCCCAAGCCCGATTCTTGTGAAATGCCCAAGGACTGACCTCTACCTAAACATGACCTCCACTGCCACCGTCCAGACTCCGCTCGGTCACCTCGATTCCAATGTAATTGTTGGTGACCTCCATACTACTGCTACCACAATTTCAATGTCCTTCGTCGACCTTTCTACTACTTTTCAGCTTCCTGCAATTTTGGTTTCTAACAATCTTGAAATATGATTTCCTTTTCTACATCACTTAAGGCTTTTAGGCATTATTCTACAATTGTCTGCCTTATCTTTAAAATATGGTGAGATCAATTTACTTATCAACCATCTTGTTATTTTCTACCATGTTGAACTCATTATCCGTTTAATATTTTTAAAGGGATACAAACTATAACAAGCTTATAATATACCTAAACTATTTAAAATTATTTTGATTAGCCACCAATTTTTTTAAATAAAATCATTAAACTTGTTTCACAGATCATGATTACATCCCCTATCAAATTCAATCCTTACTCTGTAAAAAGTATTGAAATGGAAAAGTTAGAGGAAAAAAAACACAGCGAAATTATTTATTCATTCATGGCTCAGGCTCACACATTACAAATGCTTGATACAGTGACACGATACATGTAAGACACACAAAACATGTGTTCGAGTGACAACACAAGTATGTCTTGCATATCATTTGAGACAATAGAAGACACAAAGATATAAGATTTAGAGAGAGGGGGAGGAGAGTTAGGGAAAGTCCTTTTAGATAGTTTGTCATTGAAAATAGTTTCTACAGTTTTGTCCTATTCTACAACTATTTTTAAATAAAAAACATTGAACAATTACTTATCTTCTGTGTTGACCCTGATATGATTACCCAGACTCATGTTCTTGTCTAATGTCTTAACACAGCAGCATGCATTAAAGTATGAGAATGATTCTTACCATTTTCATGTTTGTCATTAGTTCTGATGCAGCACAAAGTATGAGAATGAATCTAAACCAAAATTGAAAAATGTGGCACATAACACCAGTGCTTAATCAAAAGACATTATGGAGGAAATTGCTCGACATCCGTTGAAGGGAAACTAGATTGTGAGGATCGCATCACCCTAAGTAAATTTTTTGCTGTTTCCTTCTCCTGAAAGAATGATTTGGATCATTAAATAATTTGGTAAGAACAAATTGATTCAAATTGAGAGTGCAGTTATTATAAATAGATAAATATTATAGACTCACCGGGCCAGTATAATCAAGAAGACGAGTACAATAAACCTCTGCCTCTTTAAATCTTTTCTGCATTTTATAATAACTTGCAAGATAGAGCAAAGCCTCAACCATGTTAGGTCCATCACGCTCTTCATCTTCCATCCTCTCTAAATCCTTTTTGTAGTAATACGCTGCCTCATCTGGGCGTTCCAGCTCTGAATAAAGCTTTGCTAGTTGGTGCAAAGCAATTGCTTCTCTGTCATTACATTCTGATGCCCTTTTATAACACTTTATTGCATCATCATGCATGCGAAGCTGCTCAGTTTCATAGCATTGAGCCATAGCAATCCACAACCGAGAATCAGTTGGCTGCAAGAAAACAGATTTTTTGAAGTAATGAAGCGCATAGAAAGGCATACCCATCATCTCATACGCTTGTCCTAGTCCATACCAAGCACGATAATCACACGGATCAATATCAACAGCCCGACGATAGGCATCCACAGCGGCAGGAGTGTTTTTCATCTCTACAAACTCATGACCCATAAGCGTCCAAGCAGAGAGATAATTTTTGTTCAGTTTAAGGGCTCTCTTAAAATATACAACTGCTTTTTCATGCTGCCCCTTTAAACTGTAATAATTCCCAATAATACAACACGATTCGGGTCTGTATTTATCAGTCAGGAATACTCTATGGGCAAGGTAACTCAAAGCAGAAAAGCATTCCTTAGAATATAGCACATTGGAGTACATATCCATGTCTTCCACTCTGTAAGGATCATTTCTCAGCAACTCTTCAAATATAGCTTCCACTTGATCAAATTCTTTCAAACTGTACTGGACTTTAGCAATTTGGGCTTGGATGTAATTACTAAAACCAAAAGTTCCGAGTAGGTATTCATATTTTAACAGAGACTCACTATGCATCCTTAATTCTTGGTATACACTGGCAAGAAAAAATTCCTTCATCCAATGACTACTAAGATTAAGACTATTCAAGGTATCAACTGAATTACATAAGGATTGCAGCTCAGTCCAGGCATTCCAATTCCAAGGGTAGTTATTTACCGATTCCACAAGAACTGTCCGTGCCAAACTTTTGTTGCCTTTTTGTTTCAGTATAACACCATATAAGTACAAACAAAAGGGATCAATCGTGCCATTCTTGCGAAGTGTAGATAACTCCTTCTCTAAAGAAACTAATTCCTGATTCCCGGCATTACTCTTACCCAAAGGTCCCTCAAGTTCTAGCATCTCTTCCTCTTTTCGCTTTTCTCCCGCCTGTAGGAAGTACAAAAATGTTATAAACATGTGAAATTTCAAAAACCAAAATCGGCTTGTAGGGTGAGGATTTCTCCCACTTATAAACACAACACAGACCCTAGCAAATAGAATCAGAATTTGAAATAGATACCCTAGCCTAGACATAAAACAAAGGGCAAAAAGGGAAAACAAGAACAAACCAGATAGAGAGAATAGCATCTCAAGAAGAGGGATTTGCGACCGATTTGGTCACGAAGAACATGAGAAGCTCGCTTATACTCGCGACAATCGAAGTAAGATTTAGCCAAAAGGTAAAAATCAGAGTCAACAAGCGCATCCTCCTCCATAACCGGAGTAACAACATAGGAAACACCGGCAGGGGGAGTAGCGGTGACCTCATGAGTTCTGTACTTGCGGCGAATACTCGAGCTTCCGCGCTGAAACCTTGTATTAGACGGAGTGAACTTGGACGGATCTTGCTCGATCCCTACCAATTGTTCCGATGCCCTGAAAAATTGAAGAGAAACAGAAATGAGATTTTGGGAGAGGAGAGGGGTTAGGGTTTGGAATATTTGGCTATTATACCATTTCGAAGCGGAATTCAGACCACGATCGCTCAGTTGTCGAATCGCGATGCGAAGTTCGCTTCTGCAACTTTCTTTCGAACTCATTTCTCACTCGCCCGCTCTTCTGCTTTTTCAAAACTTCGCTCTCCCTATTCCCTTTTCTTTTCCTCTCCCCATAATATCATACATAATATACTTCTCTTCTCTACAACGGTTTTCTTTTCGTTTTTGAATTTTCACCCAACTACACGTTTCTACATTTCAAATAATAATAATAACTCTATTATAAATATATAAAACCAAAACTACTTCAAATTTACACTATAAGTTAAAATTAATCTAATACCACGGGTAATCAAGACTATTTACATAATACTTGCTTCATATTGATTGGTAATTAATATCGCTGATGTGGCATGCCCACATTTTTTCTTGTTAATTTATAATTATTTTATTTTATTCTTTTGCAACCCTAATTACATTACTTAATTTCCAATTTAAGTACCGGTTGAAACCAAAAGACTTTTTATTCCTCTGTTGCATAAACATCTTTTCCAATGCAAGTCTATTGAATAGAAGTCATATATATTACAACTTCCAACATAGACATACCCAAACTTTTGGTATTTTACTACCCAACCATAAATTTCCGCCCTCTATCTCATCAAACCCCAATCCTTCTTTTCTCCCATCTTCACTTTGGCAATACTCCGATAGTTGTAGCTTCCATCGATTTGTCGATTTGTTGTTTACGTTTGCTTTTGAATCTTATCGCTTTCAACCCCAATTTCATGAATAGTGTTTTGTTAAACTGATTAGGTTAAATGTTTCATATGATGTTGAATCATTCAGTTCCTGATTGCAGATTATTTATATGCTTCAAATGCAAAATACAATTCTAAAAAATCTCTCTCTCTCTCTCATCAGAACAAGCAAAACCCAAGTGCATATCATTAGCCTATATTTCTAACTATTTGAATGTCATCCAATTAAAGAATAAATTGATACTTTATAAATGATGGTCTGATAGACAGGTAAGGACCCGTGCGATAACACGAGTTTCTAGAGTTTCTTACTAGTAAGGATAAATATAGAATAAAAATGTTGTAATGATTCTCATGTTGTCTACTTTTCAAACTGTGGAACGAGATTTTTTTTATTGTTTAAAAAAAGTATTTACATCAAAAGATATGATGATGGGATAAATTTGGTTTTCTACCTCTTAAAAGTTTATAGAGAGTTTTGTTAAGAATTGGACGTAAGATTATCCTATTCAAGACATAACATGTCGTACTAATAGCATCGGTCCAAAAGTATTTTGGTAGACCACAATCATTGAGCATTGTTCTTGCTAACTCTGCTAAAATACGATTTTTGCGCTCCACAACACCATTTTGTTGCGGAGTTCTAGGAGCTGAAAAGTTATGTTCAATTCCAAATTTATCACAATATTCTTCAAAGAGTTGGTTTTCAAATTCACCTCCATGATCACTTCCAATAACAATTATTTTTGAATTTATTTTATTTAGAGTTGTCTTGGGAAAACGTGTGAAAGTCGTGAATGATTCATCCTTGTTACGTAAGAAATTTGATTTCATTTGGTGTGTCTAATGCACCAGGTGTTTTCATGGAGTATATGAACATGATCTCTCATCATTATTTAGATAAGTTTTTCGTGGTATTTATTGACAATATTTTGATTTATTCTAAATCAGAAGAAGAGCATGTTGAACACTTGAGAATTGTGTTGCAAGCTTTGAAAGAGAATAAGTTGTATGCCAAACTGTCAAAGTGTGAGTTATGGTTGAATGAAGTGAGTTTCCTTGGCCATATGATTTCTAATAGTATAATTCATGTGGATTCTTTGAAGGTCGATGATGTGTTGCAATGGGAAACTCCAAAGTCTGCGACTCAGATTCGAAGTTTTCTTGGTTTAACTAGTTATTATAGTAGGTTCATTGAAGGGTTTTCTAAGTTAGCATTACCTTTGACTCAGTTAACTCAAAAATGTCAATCTTATGTGTGGGATGTTGCGTGTGAAGAAAGTTTTCTATAATTAAAGAAGACGTTGACAACTGCTTCGGTGTTGATTTTTCCTAATCCAGATGAATCTTTTGTTGTATATTGTGATGCATCGAAGATGGATCTTGGAGGTGTGTTGATGCAGAATGGGCAGGTTGTTGCTTATGCTTCTAAACAGTTGAAAGTCCATGAAAGGAATTATCCACACATAATTTAGAATTAGCAATTGTGGTGTTTGTGTTGAAGATTTGGAGACTTTATTTGTTTGGTTCTAATTTGAGGTGTTTGGTGATCATAAAAGTCTGAAATATTTGTTTGATCAAAAGGAGTGGAATATGAGGCAAAAGAGGTGGCTAGAACTTTTAAAAGATTATGATTTTGATTTGAGTTACCATCTCGGTAAAGAAAATGTTGTGGTATATACTTTGAGCAGGAATTTCTTGCATATGTCGATGTTTATGGTAAACGAATTAGAGTTGATTAACCAATTTAGAGACCTGAGTTTGGTGCGTGAAGAAACTCCTGACAATGCAAGGTTATGAATGTTGAAACTGACTAGTGGCATTCTTGAAGAAATTCGAGAGAGTTAGAAATCTAATTTGAGGCTAGTTGTTAGTTGAAATTGATTAATCAAGGTAACAGAGGTGAATTCTGAGTTGATGAAAATGGTGTAATGATGATTGGGAATAAAGTGTGTGTTCCGGATGTGCCCGAACTTAAGAGGAGAGATGTACTTAAAGTGAGACTTGAGTATTTATTTGTGAATTGTATCAAGTGAAAGATTGAACATCAAAAACCTTTGGGTCTGATGCAGCTGTTGAATATTCCAGAGTGGAAATGAGATAGTATTTCTATAGATTTTGTGTCGGGTTTTTCGAAGACTGCTAAGGGCAATGATTCTATTTGGATGATAGTGGATATATCGACTAGATCAACTAATTTCTTGTCGATGAAGATTAATCACTCTATGCAATAGTTAGATGAGATGTATATTGAAGAAATTATGAGGTTACACAACATACCTTTGAGTATTTTCTATGATAGAGGTCTGAGGTTTACATCTAAGTTTTGGGAAGGTTTGCAGAATGCTTTTGGTACTGAGTTAAGGTTAAGTTATGCATATCATCCGCAAATAGATGATCGTACAGAGATGACTATCCAATCATTGTAGGATTTGATGAGGGCTTGTGTGTTAGAGCAAAGAGGAGCTTGGGATAGCCACTTGCCATTAATTGAGTTTACTTACAATAATAATTTCCACTCTAGTATTTGAATGACACCATATGAAGCATTATACGGTGGGAGATATAAGACTTTATTGTGTTGGTATGAGTCAGGAGAGAGTGTTGTGTTCAAACCTAATATTATGCAAGAAACAATGAGAAGATCAAGATGATCCAAGATAAGATGAGAGCTTCTCAGATTCGTCAAAATAGTTATCATGATAAGAGGAGGAAAGAACTTGAGCTCCAAGTGGGAGACTATTATACCCTAATTTTCCCCTAAGATCATTTATCATCTCATATCATCACAATGCATCAAGATCACACATTAGGGTTGGTTCTCTCTTCTACTACCTGTTATCTTTAAGTTTTTTCTTGAGGGATCACCAAGCACCTTGAATTATGTATCTTATATAGATGTGTTTTATGTTTGCTAACCCTTAATCAAAATCCAAAAGATGTATATTTGTCTTTGTTATTTGTACATTGTAGGTATGGAGCCAAGTGAATCTTACCCACCTCTTAAGTTAGGGTTTGAAAATTGATTCTCAATCAAATAGTGATCGAATGAAGTTCAAGACATTGAGTTTGAAGGAAACCTCTATGGCATCAAAGCTTTTTGGCCTAGGGATATCTCTCAACTTCATTTAGTCTAGTTTGTCCCAAATATTAGTGGTGGGAATCATCAAGAGGAATCATAGGTTCATGTGTTTAGTTCAATGCCTTGTTCAACAAGTTCCATTGAGAAATGAATTTAATCATCAAAGTTTATTCAAGATAATATCATTTGAAGGTCTAATATATTTCATCATGCCTTAATTTGAAAGGAAAGCTCAAACAAATTCAAGTTTGAACCAAAAGGTTAACCTAATTGGGAAAAGTTCTTGATTATATGATCACAAGTGCCTAACTCTCTCAATTTTCAATATTTTGAGATGGTTATTTTTTATATGGATTATTATCATCATCTACAATAACTTCTTTTCACATGGAAAGGTCAATTTATGTAAGGAAAACCATCAAAGGTTGGAAGGAATTACAAGTCACTTTGGTACTTTCTGAAGGAGGTTTGTTGATTTCTAAATTTCATATATTTCTCAATTTTTGAGATTTTGAAGTGATTCTAAATCCATGATTCTCTTCAAGGAATACTTAACAACTTCTCTTCAAGGATCAAAGGCTAATTTTGAATGGAATACCATTTAAATGTGAAGGAGGTTACATGTCCTTTTGGAAAAGCCATTGAATCATATGATTGGACTTCAAATGATCATAACTAGGTCAATTTTTATCTTCTTAAGCTCATTATTGTTCCATAATAAACTTGAGAGTGTATAATACAAACTTAATTTAGTGTAAAATTAATTTCGATTGAATATGTGATGAACAAGGCATGGTTCGAAGGTAATGCAAAATAAGCCTTATGAAGACTTCGACAGATGAAGCTATCGAAAAGGCTTATTTTTCTAAGTGTTTAGGAAACTGGTTCGAATAAGGTTTAAAATTTGAATTATTCTAAGTTGTATTTAGATTCTTCGAATGTCACATTTTGGCGCTTCAAAAGGATAATGGAATTCGAAAAGCTCGATCTTATCCGAAAGGACGCGTGGAGGTTTGAGGTTTGAAGAAGCATGCAGACATCGAACATGGCAATTCGCTGTTAAGAGACCGTTGGGTTGAAATTAGTATAAATAGGGGTCTTAGTGTTAAGATTTTGTGTGTTCACGTCTTTGTACAAATACTTTATATTACTCAAAGTACTAGTGTTAGAGAAACGAGTTATTTGAGAAATGTACGTATGATACACCGGTTTATGTTCATTGTCTTTTATAATTCAATCAAAGTATTTACAACTTTATTTCCAATTTATGTTTAAGAGTTTTCATTACATTTATTTTACTTTCGAAGTTTATTTACATTATTACTTTTGATAACGTGAAGTCTTCATCGAAAGGTCTCAATATATCAATAAAACTAAAACTAAAACACATGTCCTTAGGATCAATTTGGTCGATCCTACAAGCAAAAGAATTGTTTCTTCAATTTGGAGGACCAGTAGTTGTTTAACAATTTTCAGGGTAAACAAATTAGGACGCCCAGTGGGACAAAGTGTCTTAGATTTTGTTGTAAAAATAATTTTTAAACAATTCTAGTCTGATCTATTTAACATTGTTGCATGAGATTAAGGAGTGAAAAAATAGCCAACAGTAACGAACTTATACCAAAATGAAATCATAATAGAAGAATGGTTAATCCATCCTGTAACAATGAAGAACAAGTTTCCCCTCCAAATGGGGGAGGCACGGCCGTTTCAGGAACGACTAAATTGATACCACCAACACAAGGGACAACATCTGATCCTTTGAATACAAATTTGACACATGTACTGTCGAATTTAAATAGCATACCAACCATAACATCTGTGGCTAGTCAGGGGCAACCTTTGACCCCAAGATATGTAGGAAGTAATGAGCCTAGAACATATATGCCTAGTAGATTTTTCGGAGCCCCAAGGGAAGTAGTTCGACCACACCAACGTGAATGGGTAAGAGAAAACCAAGGTTAAATTTTTCAAGAAGAACCTACAATTAACCAAGCCCAACCAGTTGGGCAAAATAATGATAGAATCAATCCATACTTGCGTGTCGAACAACCTAGAGTTCAACAAGTTATCCCTAGGGAAGAACCAAGAAGAGATGTAATGGTGAACCAAAACCAAGATGCTGAAAAAGTCCTTCAAGGTTTTTGACGTGAAGAGAGGGTAGAAAATGACAACCTGGCTGCTATGATCAAAAGGATAATGGCATGAAATGGGGTAAACGTTGGCCTTCGAAGGTCAAATTACACTTCCCCTTTGTCAGAATATATTTTGCAAACTGAATTGCCCAGGGGCTGGAAAGTCCCAAAGTTCATAAAATTCTTTGGAGATACCAGCAAATTAACTGTCGAACATATAGTCAGGTACCATATAGAGGATTAGGATTTAGCCAATAATGAAAATTTAAGGATAAAATATTTCCCTAGTTCTTTAACAAAATATGCTTTCACTTGGTTCGCAACACTTGCAGCGAATTTAATTAAGGATTAAACGCGCTTCGAGAGGTTATTTCACGAACAGTTTTATATAGGTCAATTGAAGAGAAGCCTAAGCGAATTGGCCAACGTCAAGCGCAAATTTAACGAACTAGTGGATGATTATCTCAACAGATTCTGCCTGCTAAAGGCAAGATGTTTTGTAACACCCGTATTTAATTAATCATTTTAATTAAATATTTCGAGTATTTTCCGAGTATTCATTGAATATGTTGTATGAGTTGATAATTGGATAATCGGGTTAATGGTTAATTTAGCCGGAGAAAATCATATTATAAAATATTATTAGGTTATTAGAATAATTAATTAAATAGGTGGGTTAAATTGCATGTGGCAAATAGCAAACTAAAGGTGTTAGTTTTAGGCCCATTAGGAACTTGTACGAGACTGATTGGAAATTAAAACAAACTAGTGCTAGTTATAAAGTAGCCTTTCAAAGTGGCTAGGGTTAGAAGGAAAAGAACCAAACCTGCTACGTGATAGAAAAAGTAAAACTGCCATTAAAGAGGAAGATAAGAAGAATCATTCTCAAAGTATCAGAATTAGGGTCCGATTAGGTTCGCGAAATTTGATCGAAAAATTCGAGCTGCCTTCAATCCAAGGTAAGGGTGAGGTTCGAATTTTATAACCAAGATTATGATAATTGATATGTGGGATTGGGATTATATGAATTTTTTGTGATGTGTTCAATTTGCAGTGTTGTGATTCTGATAAAATTGTGGTTTACCATTAGTGAAATTGTGCTGGATAAAAGTTGTAACACCCCTTCTAATTTCCCCGCGAATTTTATATTTAATCCGAGTTTTAACATAACGAAAGGGCGTCACAATTTAAAAATTATTCAAATAATAAAACTCCATAACAGTAATCATGCTTTTACTGAAGAACTTATTATTCAAACCAATGATTATGTTTTACACAGCGGAAAGAACATAAAATCCGGAATAACTCAATCATAATTATTCCAAGCATAAACTCAAAAGAAACAAGTTTAAATCCTTAAAATTCCAAAACGATCGTTCCCCAGTGTTACAACTACCAGAGCATGACACTGACACGCGGACAATCTAAATAACATAACTCTATTAGCCATCCTCACCAAATTCCTGAGCAGCTAATCACTTTAATCTGAAATCATTAAAGTAAGGGTGAGATTTCATCAAAAATTAAAATGCATTATACGTTTCTTTAAAACAATAAAACAATCAATTCATTATTTCATCCTCATTAGTATATTCAGATTCCAGTTCACAACACAAAATCCCACAGTTCAACAATGCACATAATAACAATCAATGCAATTACAACACTGGAAATCATCCTAACATGTTATAATTACATATGCAATGCAGACTCAAATGCATGTGGTACCAAAACGTGAACCAAGTCACCAACATCGAGTCATCCACAATCACCCGGACACGAATCCAGTCTCACCACCCACAATCACCCGAGTATGGTTATTGGCAATACGAGCCAAATTTCACACAATGGGAATTAACTCCACCAGAATGCATATGCATGCACATCAAAAGCATGCAACATTCAACACAGATTATGAACACATCAGACATCATAAACCAACATCAACCACAACATGATATCAGCACCTATCATGAAATAAATCATCCCAAAGCATAAATATGCCAAACGCTTACCCTTCAATTAGTAGGACTATCACCGGTATATACAACAACAATAACTCATGATATCAACAAGCATCATGAATATACAACATCAGCAACAACAAATAATAGCAATACAATCATGACTATATGATATTAATTACTACACATAGAATTAACACCCAGCCAGTATACACAAAGTTAATGACACAATCACGAATTACAACGGATCCTTCCTACGGAAACCAAAACAATCCTTCAAGATCTCAATTACTGGTTTTGAAAATGTTTTTAATAGATAGTACTTGTTCTAAGCTTTCCAACGATACCAACTATGGCTAAATCGGAGTTACGGTCGCATAGATATGACCAAAACAATTTTCAGAAAATCACCTTCTGTTTCCACACAGCATGTATCGATCCAAAACCCCATGTGTCAATATATAAACTGCTTGTGTCGACACAAAACACGCATGTGTCGACTCATACGTAATAATTTTTCCCATTTTTCAAAATCTCTTCAGTTTGAGTCGATGCATGGCCTTCTTGTGTCGATACAAAAGCTTCTTGGGTCGACACATAACTCTCTTGTGTCGATACAAGAGTTCATATTTTGCCCTATGAGTCGATGCATAGCTTATTCCAGTTTCTGTTTTCCCAAATTTTGACTGCTTGCATCGATGCATAACCCTATGGGTCGATGCATAACACGTGATTTTCACAAAAACCAGTTCCTTTTCACTGTTTTCCAATTCTCATTGACTCCATTCATTACCAAACTTCATATTATCACAAAACAGAATTAATTCATGCGTTTTCACATCCAATTGACCACAGAATCATGTTTTCTAATTTGCCTACAATCATTCTACATAAATTAATCGTTCTTATCAATTCCAATTGAATTATTACGTCGAATCATAACGTTAGGGCACAACCTTGAATCCTAATTCGAGATTCCTAACAGATTAAATTATTCTATTGATCATCAAAACCTATAAGGCATAATAATCTGATCAAATCACCTCTTACCTCGCGATGATTCTTCGAACTTCTGACGCCTTGACTTTTTCCACTTTCTCTTCTCTTCTCAAAAGCACGTAGAATGCAAACTCTAATTTCTCTTCTCACTTTTTCCCTTTATTTATTCCTTTTTAATTTCCAAATAATAGAAATAAATAAATTAGATTAATTAGAGCCTTTTACTCTACACACCTCCCAAATCCACTTTACACCTCCAACACTCCCATCTATTTAATTAATTAATTAAATCCATAAATACTAATAATTAAACCTTTAATTAAATTAATAATTAAATTTCTAATTATTTAATAGTTGAATTAATTTGGGGTGTCACAAAAGTGGTATACGTTGTTGCTATTGTTGGTATTGTGTTGTTGTGAAATTTTATAATTGGTATAATTGGTATATGTTGAAATTGAATTACTGAATCGAGAGTTGTCTGAAAATTTTGATGCAAACTAGACTGAATAATAAGAACAGATGATACAGAAAATACTGAAAAACGTATGAAGAAGAAGATTAAGGGACGATCATCCCCAAGTTGTGAAGCAAGAGTGGGCCCCACCATGCTTAGGGGGCGGGCGCCTCATGCTTGGGGGTGGGCGCCCCACTCTCTTTTCCCTTTCCTCCCATTTAATTTTGTGTTACTTGTGCAAGTATGTTGGTATTACTTTCAATTTTTTGGCATGTGTTTATCTGATACAACAGACAAGGAAAAGAGATATATGTATGGCACTAGGGGGATGACGCCCCTGGGCTTAGGATGGGCACCCCAAGATGTGTGTCATGTGAGGGGTGGGCACCTCACACCAATACATTCTCCTAGTTATTTTTGTTTTGTTTACTATACGTGTATTGGGCATAATTTAGTATTCTGGAAATTATTTTAAAGTAACTTAGCATATGTATATATGAGTTAGATATAGTAAATGATACTATGGAAAATCGATCAATGATTTATTAAGATAATAATCAGTGACAGAATTATCAGAATTCGCGTAACGGGAAGTTAACATGTTTTGCAGAAGTAAATGTTACAGAAATTAGAAACTGGTACCTGGTAGTAGAAAATTATTGGTAGTATGTAGGAGATGATAATTAGTATTTATCAAATGAAATTATGAAATACTCAGTATCAGTGAATTAGCAGGTTTGTAGTTCGAATCCATTTTTAGCAGAAAACAGAAATTGACAGCAGATTAGCAAAAGTCTAGCAGAGCTTAATTTTGTGTAGTAGAAGAATTGATTTAGCAGCCGTAGTAGTTTGATATGTAGTAATTAATCACAGTAGTGGAAATAATTAAATGGAAATTTAGTTAAACAATATAATAGCATAATGTTGGAAACAATATCGATTTAGCCGAAATAACCGAATTAAGCGGTAAAAGTAGTTGTTCATAATCGATTGAAAATTCGTCGTGATGGTTCGTATATATTAATAGGTGATTGTGAGTGTTTCATATTATCGAAAAGAAGTTGAATAAGTTGTTATTTAGGTATAACCGATCAGTTGAATAATCTCGAATTATGGATATGTTTTAGTTGTAGGTCGAATGACCAGTGTTGTTTAAGTTACTGTTTGAGTTGTTGTTTAAGTTGCTGATTAAGTTGTTGTTGTTTAAGTCGTTGTTGTTTAAGTTGTTGTTGATATTGTGGTTGTTGTCGCGTACATAGAATTTTCATGATTAAGTTGGCCTTTGAAATTCCTGGCAGCAGATACGTGATGTCACAGAGAATGTTATGACACAGTATCTGACACTATGTTAACAGTTCACACAAGAATACAGAAGCAAGAAAGAACACAATAAGTTGTTCACCCGGGTTCAACAAACCTACATCCGGGGCTACCAAGCCAGGAGGAAATTCACTATTAGTAGAATTAATTCGTGAATAAACCACCGCTTATCTCCTTCACTTAAAACCTACCCAATGCAACTTCAACCTAAGTCCTACTTAGATCCAGTACCCACTCACTCCCCTCAATCACGCAGTGATATCAACCTATTGACTAATTGAATTGTGAAGACACACTTCAATAAAATATCTTGATCTTGCTTCAAAGCTTCAATCAAGAGACAAACACTCGTGCTTTAAAGCTTTGAGTGATAAACTACCCTTAAGAAATCCTAGTCCAATGCACTTATCAATTGATAGTTGCTTGGCTCACAAGAGAAACTAGAATTACACAATATCAATGTTACAAATCCTAACAAGACACAAATAACAAGTCGCTATCTCTTCAATACATTCAAAAGGTGCAACATTGTAAGGGTTCTTTTCCTTTATAGAAGCATCCCGAAACTTCGCTTTGGGCTTCCATAAAGATAGCTAGGGTTCACTTAATTTAATCCTAAAAACATGGTCTTTTCAACAACCAATTTAGGTTTAATTAAGATTAACCTAGCAGCCACGTGAGCATGCTTTCTAATAATAGAAAACAATATTTAGCACTCAACAAACTTCCCGAAAAATCTCAGAACAAATGTATTCGAGCGAATGTCACACGAATGTCATAACATCGTTATGACATCGATTTTCTGCAATTTCCAAAGACCTTTAGCTTCCGCTCGAAATGTCTTTTAACATCCTTAAGTAGGATTTATCTTCAATCTCTGAATGTCATAACATCTATCATGACATTGCTAAATCCTAGTTTTACCAAAATTAATGCCAACCTAAAAACACTAACAAACTCCCCCTTTGGCACATTTTTGGCTAAAACTACTTAACCTATCAGAGTACATATGCAGCAGAAGACAAACTAGTTCTAAGCTTAAATAAACTAGAACCTAGAGATAAGATAAATTCTACCCATACAAAAATTCCACAATTCCCACAATTGCCCACATACAAAGTTTAAAAACAGGCCATACAAATTCCCCAAAGTTCCATACTACTGTCACACAGCAGGCCATACAAGTTCCCCAAAGTTCCATGCTACTGTCACACAGTAGTTCTTCTCCCCCTTTTTAGCCATAAAGGGCCAAAGGAAACCATACAATTACCCCAAGCATTTCAAGCTTAAATAATTAAAGGAGGTACCAACAATTGTCAAGAGTACAAAGCTGTCAACAATAAGTTACAATCATCCAAACAAAATTGGGAAAAGGAAACAACACAAGAACAAGAAAAAAAAATAACAAGAAAATTGACAGAACAGCAGCAACAGGGTAAGGAGCAACATCTCAAGTGCTTTCTTCTCCAGAAGAAGCACTGTGGAAGGAAGCATCTTCAGAACCTTCTTCAGCAGCAGCCATCTGAATATCATCATCTTCAGCATCACCAACAACATCACTATCAGCTTTCCCTTCATCCTCAACCTCTGTATCCTGCTCTAGTTGAGAGATTAGCTCTTCCAGACTTTGCTTTCTTGCTTCAAGCTCCTTGCAAGTTGCTCTTAGCACAACAATGACATTTTTCCGAGAATTTTCTTTGACATTGATGTCTCAGATGTCATGACAATGTCGGGACATGCTTCCTTGAAAGTTTGTAGTGGAATCCAAGAGCAGGGCTCTCTTGCATGCATCTCTTTCGGCTAGAACATCGTGGTGGTCGGTGATAATTCCACAGTAGGGAGGAAAGGCTATAGGTCCTTTGATTGCATAGCTTTCAAAGATGCTCGAGGGTCTTTAAATATGTATGATCCATAGTCAAATGCAGCTGAGTACCTCGCATATATGAATCTTCCCAATCCATTGGAAATGGTGGATTTGTGATTGGTTGGGACCCGTTGCAGACCAATCTTATGCAAGATGGCAAATTTGACACTCAACTTGCTTGCCGAGAGTTTTCCTTTAGAGGCCACTGTCTTACTTGATTTGCAGTGATGGTTTGACAAATCTTGTTGTCGGTTTCCTCCACCGGCCGAGTATTATCGATCTACCAGAATCATAATCACATTTGGAGAAAACGACTTTCCTCCCTCTCACATACATACCGTAGTCCGCAGACTCCCATCACCACAACCATTTGACAAATTCACTATGAATTCCTTTACCAATACATCATAACAGCTTGAGAAACTCACAACTCTTCATTAATCCAAAGATCCTTAATCGATTGACAATCTCTTTACACTCCGAGCACTCTTATTCACTCCTCTCCAAAGCAATCCTCTTCAGTAAACATACTTCCATCTCCCAAGATTCTCGGGATGATGGAATGAGATGTTGTCAATGGCCACTTCTGGCACCATGGGCTTTCCCAAGAGTTGCCTTCTTCCTTGGATGAATGTCGGTGACATTTATTTCAACATCAAACTCGTAATCTTGATCCGACTGGTTCGTGCATTTTCTTTTCTTCACAATTGGTGTCCTCTTGGGTCCGGAGCCACCACCAGCAGCTTTTACTCTACATTTCATTGTAGGGTTCACCTTGGTGCTTTCTCACCTTAGAAACATTTTCATCAACCTTTTCTTTAACAGACTCGTGAGGCTTTTTTCCTTCCTTCTCATCATCCTCTTTGCAATGCTAGGATTAACATTGGCTATGAGGTCATTGTCTGAGAACTCTTCATCTAAATTAATGACAGGGGGATCAACTAAATTTTCAGAGTCTTGAACTGGAGACTTTTCAAGATTATCTCCACTAGGTTTTTCTGGAGTCTCTTCTAAGATACTATCAGAAATGGAATCTGCAGGAGTTTTATCTGAAGCACTCTTTGCAGGGGATTCCTCATGTACACCATCAGACATCACATTTTCATTAACAACGGGGGTTTCATTATAAACATCACCAATACTCACTTCAGAATCTTTAACTGAAGGATCAACAACATTCTTGACAGGAGAATCAACATGATCACCAGATGTCTTGACATTCTCTGTGACATCTGGATCAACTGCTAAGCTAGGGCTAGCAGACTTTTCATTTAGAGGGACTGAAACCCCAGGAACAGATTGGTCTTCATTGAGGATCCTGGTTACCAATCTAGCAATGGCTATATGCACAGCCCTAGACTCCTCTGTGTTTACCATTTCTGAGGGAACATAAGAGGATGGTACATAAGTCTTACCAGAAGGTGATGCTTGTGTCCTTCTTGCATTTCTTGTACGCAATTTCTTGACCTTTTCTGGGTCTGTGGCCATTGCGCGTAGAGGAGTGATTCTCAGAGCTTCAACATGCATGTCATCAGTATTTGCCCTAACTTCATCCATGGCAGGAGATGATGAACCAGATTTTTGAGAAGATGAAGATGATGAAGACATATTTTGCTGGAAGATTTTGAGGAAATGAGAGCGAGAATGGCAGAGGTTTTGAAAGTTTCTTTTAGATGAAGGAAATATGATACTTTCAAAAGAAGAAACTATTATATGAAGGAGTTTCTTCCTATTCTTGGACCTTTTAAAAATAAGAGGAAAATACTTAAATAACCTACTTATAAATACTTGAAGAAAAAGATCCTTTCCATTCCTTGTTGTATGCAAGGTTAATTGCTACAATTCCTCATTTGGACAATTACCCAACTTGCCCCTTAACATTTCAAACTGGCTACTCTCAAGCACTTTAGTAAAAGTGTCACAGTACAATGTCATGACATCCTGTATGACATTGTATTCAACAAGATCGCTTCATCCAGATCATCTGAGAACAATTGCTACCAGCTGCTATGTGATCAGTCTCAACATTGTACAGGAATACACAGTTTTGCTTCTTGCTGACCCAAGAAACAGGATGATTTCTCAAGATGAACCATCCTTCAAAAGAGCTTTCACACAAGCATTTATCAACACTTTCTTCACTTATTTTCTTGGACAACTTCAAGTGTGTAGGAGCACGAGTCCTTTTATGGCTGACATTCTTCATCCCAGTCCCCTTGACAATCCTCCTTGCATATTTGCTCTGTGAAAGTTGTGTTGAGACTTCCATTATTGTGTCTGACATTCCTCCAAACACTATGTCACCAACATAAATTTGAATCACCATTGTCTTTCCTCCTTTATTCTTGAAGGAGAGAATTTTATCCAAGACTCTTTTCCTATATCCTTTATCAGTAAGTAGCTTGGTCAGCCTATCATACCAAGCCCTAGGAACTTGCTTCAGCACTCTAGAAGTGGTCAGATGTCTAGACATTGGTTGTGACATTCTGGTTTGCTTTCCAACATTACACTTATCACAGACTCTCCCTTTATCAATGTGAAGTCTTGGTATCCTTCTGACTGCCTCCATGGAATTGATCCTTTTCATTCCTCTGAGATGTAATTGATCAAGTTCTTGGTGCCACAATCTGACCTCCTCTTCATCTTTGTATGTAGAGCACACAGAAGACAGGTTGGTGTTCTCAGATTCCCACATGTAGCAGTTGTCCTTTGATCTGACTCCTCTCATAACCACTTCTTGATCATCATTGATTACAGACCGCACTAAGTGAAGTTGACTTTGAATCCCATATCACATAGTGACTTATGCTTATGAGATTAGCAATGTGCCTTTACCAAGACTCAGTTAGGTTTGGAACCCGCAGTCTAAGTTTCCAACACCTTTGATTTCTCCTTTGGCTCCATCTCCAAAGGTAACAAAACTAGTAGAATGAGGTTTAACATTACTCAGAAGATTGGTGATTCCAGTCATATGCTTAGAACACCCACTGTCAAAATACCAATCTTTCTTGGAAGATACTCTAAGAGAAGTCTGCTATCGAGTTGTAGTCTTCTTCTTCTTCCACTGGTGAGAGTATGATGCCTTGTTGGACTTAGGCTTCACATAAGGAACTTGATTAGGATACCCATGTAGTCTAAAGCAAAACAGCTTTATGTGACCAAACCTTCCACAATAATGACATCTCCATCTTTGAAACTTTTTGTTCATGTTTCTATGATTTTGATGTTGCACCCAATGTTGTGACATCGCTTTGACATTGGTCCATTAGGTCGTTCTTCTTTTGTTATTAACAAACCTCTTTGTCTCCACATACCCCGAGGCGGACTATTCCTTGACTTGTGGTATGACATCTTCTTAGTCATTGACTTCCTGTGTTTGTTCCATTCCGTTATTAACAACTCTCTTTGGTCATATACCCCGAGCGGACACATTTCTGTTTTGGTTGGACACCGCTTTGACATTGTTTTCCTATGTCTATTCTTCTTGATCCAACAGTTGCTTTTCCACATATCCTAGACCATGCTTATTTCTTTGTCCAAGTCAAGAATTTCTTCCAACTTATCAAGACTAGATGTCAACATTTTGATGATTTAGACATCCGATCAAGTTTGGAATTCAAAGATACTAATATCACTATTGAGGTGATTTATAGTAGTCTGTTTTCCTCTTCTCACCTCCAACTTCACATTCTCGCCCAACTTCTCAATCGACTTTTTCTGCTCTTCATTTTCCGACATTCTCCATTTTTATACACATCTTCCTATAGTTTTCAGCAAGCTCTTCAAATGTCACTTCCTCATCACTAGAATCCATACCAGAGTTGTACACTTTAGAGAGAGAAGTGACAAGTTTGGCACCTTCTTCCTCAGATTCACTTCCTGAATCACCATCAGACCAAGTGAGAGCCATTCCTTTCTTTTGTTTCTTTAGAAAGGTGGGACATTCAGCTCTAATATGTCCAAATCCTTCACATTCATGACATTTGATTTTACTGCCTTGAATTCCTTTTTCCTCTGACTTGGATCTTCTGCTGGAGTCATAAGATCTGCTAATGTCAGATGGAATGTCCTTAACATTTGACCTTGACTTTGGATCAATCCTCCTGATCAATTTGTTGAACTGTCTTCCAAGCATGGAAATAGCTTCAGATATCTTCTCTTCATCTTCCACCTTGCATCCCTCTTCAGTATTGGATACAAGTGCTATGCTCTTGTTTCTCTTGTCAACAGGTTCACTGATTCCCATCTCAAAAGTCATAAGAGATCCAATAAGTTCTTCAACCTTCAAAGTGCTGATGTCTTGAGCCTCCTCTATTGCAGTGACTTTCATTGCAAATCTCTTAGGCAAGGATCTGAGAATCTTTCTCACCCTTCTCTCGACATCTTTTCACCAAGTGCTCCGAGGCATTGGCAATTTCCAAAATATTCATGTGAAATTCATGAATATTCTCATCTTCCTTCATCTTCAAATTCTCAAATTTGGTAGTGAGCATCTCAAGTCTTGACATCTTCACCTTGGATGTCCCTCATGAGTAGTTAGAGTGTCCCAAACATCCTTGGCCAACTCACATTGATGGACCATCAAGATGTTCTGTCAATACCATTGAATGAGCATTCAATGCTTTAGAGTTCCTAGAGCTAGCTCTTCTTCCTCTTTGCTCCATTCCTCCTCGTGTTTCAAGACAAGAGTCCCATCTTTCTCAAGCTTGGTGGGATATTTCCATCCTTTATCCAGCCTCCAAGCTTTAATGTCCACCGATCTTAAGAAGGCAACCATACGAGGCTTCCAAGAATCATAATTAGACCCATCCGAATAGGTGGTCTACCTCCAAATCCTCCTTCTTTATCCATTACGCCGTAAACTATTATCCCTAGATCTCACCGAAATAAGCGGTGCCCGCTCGATGCCAATTGAAATTCGGCAGCAGATCGTGATGTCACAGAGAATGTTATGACACAGATTCGACACTATGTTAACAGCTTACACAAGAATACGAAGCAGAAAGAACACAATAAGTTGTTCACCCATCGGTTAAACAAACCTACATCCGAGGGCTACCAAGCCGGGAGGAAATTCACTATTAGTAGAATTAATTCGTGAATAAACCACCGTTTATCTCCTTCACTTAAACCCACCCAATGCAACTTCAACCTAAATCCTACTTAGATCCGAGTACCCTCACTCCCCTCAATCAGCAGTGATATCAACCTATTGACTAATTGAATTGTGAAGACACACTTCAATAAAATATCTTGATCTTGCTTCAAAGCTTCAATCAAGAGACAAACACTCGTGCTTTAAAGCTTTGAGTGATAAACTACCCTTACAGCAAATCCTAGTCCAATGCACTTATCAATTGATAGTTGCTTGGCTCACAAGAGAAACTAGAATTACACAATATCAACTGTTACAAATCCTAACAGTACACAAATAACAAGTCGCTATCTCTTCAATACATTCAAAAGGTGCAACATTGTGGTTCTTTTCCTTTATAGAAGCAGTCCGAAACTTCGTTTGGGCTTCCATAAAGATAGCTAGGTTCACTTAATTTAATCCTAAAACATGGTCTTTTCAACAACCAATTTAGGTTTAGTTAAGATTAACCTAGCAGCCACGTGAGCATGCTTTCTAATAACAAAAACAATATTTAGCAGCTCAACAAACTTCCGAAAATCTCAGAACAAACAGATTCGCGAGCAGAATGTCACATGAATGTCATAACATCCGTTATGACATCGGATGTAATTTCCAGACCTTTAGCTTCCAGCTCGAAATGTCTTTTAACATCCTTAGCGGTAGGATTTATCTTCAATCTCTGAATGTCATAACATCTATCATGACATTGCTAAATCCTAGTTTTACCAAAATTAATGCCAACCTAAAAACACTAACAGCCTTGATGGCACCACGTTAAAGGCTTACGCCTTGTTGAAATGCCTCGATAACCTGACATATGTTTAAGTTGTGTTCAAGTTGGGAGTTCTGCTCCAAATGGTTGAGTCGCATTCGATCGGTATGTTTAAGTTGTTGTTGCTATTGTTGTGATGTTTAAGTTGTTGTTGTTGTTTACATTGAGATTGTGGTTTGATATAAGTCGTCGCCAGATATAAATTATTGTTTGATATAAGTTGATTTTTAATACATGTTGTTGCTGTTATTAAATTTCTTATTAGTTGTCGGTGTATGATCGTTGTGTGAAGCAGTGAAATTTGTATGATTCTAGTATAATATATTGATTATCATACTTTTGTTTATATTATTCGATATCTCACCCCTTTAATTGTTTTGTCGTTACCTTTATACTAGTAACATGCAGGTAACGAGGAGTAGAGACTTAATAGCTTGTTGGTGTCGTCGCTCTGATACGTAGCACTCGGGGGGAACGAACGCTTATTTGATTTTATTTTTGTTTTAAGTTGAATCGTTTATGTTTTTATTCCGAGAAGTTGTTTTGGTTTAAAGTTGTTTTTATACTGATTAAGATGCTATGACTTATTTGAGGTTTAAGTTGTGAACTCTGCTGCATGGTTTTATTAAAGTTGAAATATTATGAAGACTAATTACTAGTCATGAGTTTCTCTCTGTTAAGTGTGCTATGTATTTGTCATAAACTATTTTATGCGATTGGTTAAAGTTAAAAGTGTAATATCCCATGTTTGGTTAAAGATTTTTATACTCTGATTTTTATAATAATTACCGGGTAGAAATGGGGTGTTACATGTTTCACACAGGTACTTGAGCATGAACTTGTAGAGATGGCAACAAGAGTCCTGGACTTCTCTATCATAAAGAAACTCGATCCCCACTACCTGAGGGATATGAAACAATTGGCTGATAGGGTTAGGCAAGTAGAAAGGCTAAAGATTGAAAAATCCAGGGAAAATAAGAACCATAGAAAAGAAAAGGTGGCATATGTGGAAGCTAGGATAGAGGAACAAGAGGATCATAGTGACTCCTCATATTTCGAAGAAGTTGAAATAGATCTAGTAGAATTAAAACATGGGCCGCCATATCCTTGTAAAGTCTTAGCACCTTCGAATGGAAAAAACCTCGTCAAACCAGAAAAGAATGATAAAATCTTAAGAAAACTTACACCTTCGACGTAACTAAGTGTGACAAAAAGTTTGATTTGCTGGTAAAAGATGACCAAATGATAGTACCACCTGGGGAAAAAGTACCTCATATAGATCAATGAAAGAAAAGAGGTTTATGCAAATATCATAACTTTTTAGGACATAAAACCTCACAATGCTTTCTTTTCAGGGATCTGATACAAAATGCTATTAAGAAGGGCAGACTAAAGTTCAACGAGAAGGCAAAGACACACATGAAGGTTGACATTGATCCCCTCATGTGGCTGAGACCAATTATGCTGAGCCAGTTGAGATAAATATGGTAGATGTTGCTAATTTCAATTCGAATGAGAATCCTGAAGACAGTGTTATTGAGGACTCCGTTGCAGGAATGGAAGAAGAAGAGGATACTGAAGACCTTATCGAAGAAGAGGTTACTGAAGACCTCGTAGAAGAAGAGAAGGCTACTGAAGGGCCTCATCAACAACACTGATGAAGTTTTTGTTGCAAGTGTTGAGATGATAGAACCTGGAGTTGTTGTAGTCAAAAGCAAAGTCATGAAGGAGCAGATTTTCCCAGAGGCTGGAAATTCAAAGGTCACTGAGGGCCTTTCATCCAATTTCCAGAAGATGAAGACCACTGACAGTCCCAGTCTCGACATTAAGATGGTGGACTTGAACCAACCCGTTCCAGAAATGGATGAGGTGGAAAGGCGCCTAAGGAAAGAGGACGAAAAAATGAAGAACCCTTACCTAAGGTTGGAGAAAGCTTGTTGGACTATCTGATCCATTGCCACAAATGAAATGCTGACTTGTTGATGTGCCAAAGATGCATCATTGTGCATGGCTACAAGATAGTAGCAGCTTATCGAAGGACTCAACATACCCAAACATTGAACAATTGGAAGAGAGAAGAGAACCTGGAGAACGTGTATCCACAACTTGGAGAAAGCAATGTTGGGTTTCTTAGTGTGATGCCAGAAAGAAAAATATGATGTCTAATGTGCCTCAAATGCAGTGCAATATATGATAGGGAAAGTGTTAAGTGTTTTGAAAGGACCAAGTATGTCAAGACTACAAGTATCTGGAGGGATCCTAGGAACAAGTTCACCTTCGACAAGAAAGGGGTCCCTAGTAGGTGTGATAGTCCTTACCCTAAGGACAATCAGAGAGTGACTTTCAAACCACCTACGAATGTCCCAACATACACCTGGATCTATCCTGCTGAGAAAAAAGAATTATGAAAATGCAAGTTGCGAAGTTTAGAAGAAGGCGGTAAAACAACAATGGCATATAGAAAGCAGTTCCAAATCTCAAAACAACAAGAATTCATGATTGGAAATTACAAAGGGAAAAATCCCATGTCCAGATCTCAATGGCACAGACGCCAAAGACAGAAGAATGCGTAGAGAGAAATGGAGCATAAAGAAATCGGAGAATCTAGGAGCAACCAGGTCCCTTTGACCGTGATGATCGAAGAAAATAAACCAGTAGTAAGGATATTGTTTTCCCTAACAAAAGAGGAAAATAAAGTACAAATTCGAACAGACCAAACAAATGACGAAGACTTGCTCACTGACAATTTCCAATATGACTGAGAGTCTTCACTGAATATCATTAGCAATGTGGTCTCTGTGTTACCACATGAGTATGATAAGGTGGTCGAAGTGGAAGAATCTAAAGAAGTAGTTGACGCAGAAATGGATAAACATAAGTCGATGTGCTACTACATCATGAACAACGGTGTTGTGGAGGAGTATAATGCATGTACATGTGCAACCTCAACAATATGCAAATTAATATTCATCACCATATCTTAATCATACAAGCATATTCCACATAATTCAATTTATTTGAATTATCTTCACCTCTTGCACAACATACATATAATCATGGTATTTTCAGCAACAAAACAATACGTGTGACACCCCAAATAATTCGATTATTAAATAATTAGAATTTTTAATTATTAATTTAATTAGAAATTTAATTATTGGTATTTTTGGATTATTGGATTTAATTAATTAAAATGAAAGTGGAATTGTTGGTGGTGTGAAGGGTAAAGTGAGGGTGTGAGGAGTAAAAGGCTTTACTCACACTATTTATTTTATTTTTATTTTGTTAGAATAATAAGAGGAATAAAAGAAGGAAAAGAGAAAAAGAATCACTTTTGGGAAATATTCACCGTACGTGCAATTGAGAAGAGGAAAAGGAAGGAGGAAAACCAAAAGTGTCAGAATTCGAAGAACCCACAAGGTAAGGGGTGATTTCGATTAATTAATGCGTATTATTGGTTTTGAATTCAATAGTATGGATCATAGTATGTTAGGAATCCCAGTTTAGAAATTCTAGGTTTCCGTAGGATTAACCCAATTGTGTCGGATTGTGTAGAATCCATTGATTCGTATGTTATAGGGTCAATAGGAATGAACAAATCATGTTATATTGCATGTTAATGATGTTAATTGAGTGATTTTGTTGTGTTGGATCGTATGGGTACGTTTTGGAAAGAATGGAAAATGGTTTTGGAAAAACTGTTGCTGTCAACTGGTATTTTTGGCTCTGAGAGTCGTGGAAATCGATTCCCCAGTGGGAGAACCCGGGTTCCAGTGTGTGAAATGGTGAAAATGGGCATTTTTGAACTCAGGAACCGGTTACTCCTGGGGAGGAACCGGGTTCCACGTTAAATTTTTCCAAAAAAAAATATTTTTTCTCTGGGAACCGGTTCCCTACCTAGAGGAACCGGGTTCCCCATACATTTTTCCAGGGGCGTGGTTTTTGAACTTTGTGGGAACCGGTTACTCCCTGGGAGGAACCGGGTTCCACTGTAACTTTTTGAAAAATTCCAAACTTTGAAAATTCATAACTTTCAAACCGTAAGTCTGTTTTGAGCGCCGTTTTGGACATTGTTTCTTAAATTTCATGCTCTATTTTATAAAATGAAGAGATTTCCTATAACTTGAAATTATTTTGAAAATGTGTCAAATTCCGAATTAAGTGGTTATTAGTTGACGTACACTGGTGTGTATGCAGTAGTGAATCTGTGGCATTGGTTGTATTAGTATTGTGTGAATGGAAGACATGTTTATATTGCTGGATGAACGCATGATCGTTGAGAATATCATGTTTTGGTTTTTGACTCAGTTACGATAATTTGGTGTATTTCATAGACTGATTGAATGTTGCATGCTGGTGTTGTGCGTGCATATGCATTTCTGGTGAAGTTAATTCCCATTGTGTGGAATTTGACTTGTATTGTCGTTAACCATACCCGGGTGATGAGGGTGGTTAGGCTGGATTCGTGTCCGAGTGGTTATGGACGAATCGATGATTACTGTATCCGGTTGATGATGGATCAGTGTGGGTGACTTGGTCACGTGTTGGTACCACATGCATCGTGTCTGCATTTGTGTTTGCATGGAATTGTAACATGTTAGGATGTCTTCCAGTGTTACGATTCTCTTGTTGTTAATTGTTGTGCATAATGATTTGTATGGTTGTAACTATGTATCGAAATCTGAATTATGCTGGAACGGGTGAAATAATATGCGTGTGATATATGTTGATTGAGGAACTTATAATGCGTTTTAATTATGAGAAATCTCACCCTTACTTTAATGATTTCAGATTAAAGTTAGCAGCTCAGGAGTTGGTGAGGGTAGCTCTAGAGCTATGTTATTTTAAGTCCGTGTGTCAGTGTCATGCTCTAATAGGTTGTAACACTGGGGAACCTTTAGCCGAGGACTTGTTTAGTATTCAATTGTTATTTGGATTACTTGGGAATAATTATGATATGGTTTTATTCTGTTTACTTGATGGTATTTTTCCGCTGTGTAAGACATGGTCTTAATTGGATTGATTATTTTAATAGTGACCCTCAGTGTAGCATGGCTACTGTTTTTAATTGAGATTTTATTTATTTCATAATTGTGACATCCCTTGATATGCGTGTTAACTCTGATTTAAGTCAATATAATCGCTGGGTATTTAGAAGGGGTGTTATAATATGCATAGTATTTACCATCACTACACATCACAAATAACATATAGCATGCAACCAATCAATGTTATTCCCAACAATTCACCAAAACACAACATACATATACTAAAATTAAGTATCATGTATTCATAGCATTTAGCAACTCAACACACCATAATAACATATAGCAAATAATTCCAAAACATATTGTTTTCATTCATCATCCATTCATAACACATATCGAATAATACGCAAACTATCATTCCAACACAACACCAATTCACAATGTACATAACACATATACATATCATTTTACACAAATCACATAATGATTCAATCATCCAATTCCAACAAACCTAGCTCCATCTTATAGGTTATTTCATTAGCTTTCTAACAATTCAAATGATGCATCAAACGGACACCAGAAACTCAAGTTATGAATTTTTGAAGTTTTGGAAAAATTTTACGGTACAGACCGTGCTGAGCCCTAAAAACTGCGTTGAGCCCGGTCTGAATTTTTGACAAGAACTTTTCTGCGAAAACAGCAACTTTCCACACGAACTTTTGACCCAAAAACACATTTAAACATGCAATTTGCTCCAATTTAAGGTGTTATAACCTATTTCTAACACATAACACCAAATACTAACATCTAATCATACTTTCCAACATCAATTTGGGATTCTAATTTCAACCTAAGTGAATCAAAAACCTAGAAATTGAAATACTCAACCCTAATACACGTTACTAATCATTAAAGGGTATCCTAACATGTTTCTAATCTTGGGTCATCATTCATAAGTAGAAAAATACAATTTCTCTCCAAACCCTAACATTCAAAGGTTCTTAGAAATTGAAATCAACAACCTAACATGTTACTAATTACTACCTAATCACATACAAGATAATAATAATAAGGATTCTCCCCCTTACCTCTTGAAGATTCAACTTCTAGGGTTTCTTCTTCCTCTTTTCCACTTTCTCCTCTTTTCTTCTCTTCTTTCTCTTCTTTTGTTTATGACAACAAATAACACTAATCCCTCTTCTTACTACTTATTCCACTAATTGGACTAACTCATTAGTCACTCTATTTATTTTACCAAGCCCAATGCCAGTTAATTCTATTTCTACTCATAAACTTAATTATTCAAATAAACATATATTCAAATAATTCAAATAATTCAATATTCAAATAATTCATTTAACACATAATCACCAAATTAAATAATTAAATAACTATCACACTCAATGACCCAATTACCCCAAAATAGTCACAAAAACACAAAATCATATAATTTAACTAATTACTATATCTCATAATAATTAATTAAAATAATAAAATAAATAATTAAATACTATTTAATAAAATTGGGATGTTACATGGATGACACCATTAAGTTGGACCAAAACATTGCACTCATTCTTTGTAAGTTGGAACAAGTATTTCCGCCTGGTTTCTTTGACTCCGTGGAACATTTACCTGTGCATCTTGCATATGATGCTTATCTTGGTGGACCTGTTCAATATAGATGGATGTACCCGTTTCAAGGTTCATGTGTGATGCAAAGCGATCAGTGAAAAATAAAGCTAGAGTTGAAGGATTTATATGTGCACATTACCTGCATTGGGAAATATCACATTTTTGCAATCATTATTTTAATCACTTGATGTTAACTCCTAGAATCATACGAAATCCTGTAAATGTCAACCACAGAAGTCAATTCACCTTATCAATCTTTAGGCTTCCAGGTCGACCCTTTGGAAAGAAGGGTATGCATTGGTTGACCCCAAAAGAAATGCAATCTGCACTGCACATGTCCATGTCTTGATCAACTGCGGTGAAGTTAAAACATATCTTGAGTAAGTTTACCCAAACTTTTTTAACTTTGTTGACAATGTGTGTGTATCAAACTTATTAAAATTATGTTGTGTGTTTTGTAGGGAGTTTAACAATGCATATTTTCATAGTACCGGTGTACAGTCAATATCTGGTGTCATTCATGCTCAATTTCCCCCACGGTTTGAGGAGAGAGTGTCTAACATTGTTCCACCGACTCCGGAAATACTCCATTTGAGAAACTTGTCAGAAGGCCCTATCCAAAGCGCAAATGAATGAAACACATACTTTGTGAATAAATATAAATTTCACACTGAGGCATGAACCGAAGGGAAAAAACCATAAACAGTGGTGTATTTGTAAAAGGAGTTACGGATGGCGGTGAAGATGACTTCTATGGCTTTGTTAAACATATCTACGAGTTGGTATACAATTACTTGGACTTGGAAAATAAATTTGTCTTGTTTTATTGTGAATGGTATGATCCAACTAGAGGCAAAAAAATAGATAAGTCATATGGTACTGTTGAGATTCAAATGAATCGGAGATACCAAGAGTATAACCCTTTCATAATGTCACATATTGTTAGGCAAGTTAACTATGTTCCTTATCCTTCATTTGTACTTAAACAAGGATGGTGTGTTGTAATAAATAAAAAATCGCTGGGTCATATTGAAACTTTCGATCTAGTGGAAGATGTTGCCCACCAAGTTGATGATGTTGAACAAATTCATGATGTGGTTGCAGATGAACACATTGCAAGTTTGTCTGATACAATGGTTGATGGATATGAAGTTGATGCATGTATATTGTTGGTTGATAATAATGTGAATGGAGAGAATGATGAAGAGTTTGAATCCGAGAACAATATTACATCAGATGATGAGAATGATATGGATAACGAGCATGAAGATTTAGAATAACTAAACAATTCATTGAATGTAACATTAAGGAATATGTATTGAATGTGTTATTGAATATCTATTGATGTTATTGAATTTATTATCTTTGTTGATGAATATATATATATATATATATATATATATATATATATATATATATATATATATATATATATATATATATATATATATATATATATATATAGGTAAAATGCCACCTAAGAGTAAGAATAGTGGTAAGAAGTCCCAACTTCCGAGGGTAGTAACATGTGAGGCACCTCACTCGGCCATGTGTCCCCGAGTCAAGTTGATCCTATGTCCATGGCCAGTAATCAGGATTTTGTCCCATTACTCTCCTCTCAAACATTCCTGTCTGGGGTACCTGCATCTTTTGTGCCACCTGGTTTTCCTTTCCCACAGACCCAGATGTCCTCATTCTTCTAGCAGATTGGAGGACCTGGTTTTTCTTTCCCCCAGGCCCAAATGCCTTCATCCTTCTAGCAGACTGGAGGACCTAGTTTTCCATATCCCACACAGATGCCCTCATCCTTCCAGTAGACGGGAGAACCCAATTTTCCATATCCCACACAGATGCCCTCATCCTTCCAACAGGCTGAAGGATCTCGTAGTCCACGTCCCACACAGGTTGGAGGATCCCGCACCCCACGCGCCAAACAGACAGGAGGATCTCACACCCCACGCCCCACACATGTACCTGCACGTGAGGATGATAGTGATGTGGATTAGGCAGCTGATGAGATAGATGGAACTAATCTTCAAGGGAGCGATGAATTTATAAACTTTTATTTAAGTATGTATACATTTTATTTTTTGATACAAATATAAATTTAATATTGTTAATTCAAAATTTTGTTTTTTAGTTTCACGCCGAGTCGGACTGTTGTCGAGTTTATAAATTATATAATTCAGCAGATGTATAAATCATTTTGGAAGAACTTTGACGAGGTTACAAATAAAGAAGAATGGTTAAAAAAATTTAAGGTATTATTATTTATTTAAGTTATAAAGTTAATTTATTTATTTAGTTATTGTTATTTAAATGACATTTTCATTATAAGTACTTAACTTTTTATTTTAATGTCATACAACATTATAGGAAAAATGTGTGTGGAATCCGTTGAACGAGAAATTGATTGAAAAAACTATTACGGCAGAACCTCAAGAAGATTTTCTGACACAATGCGGCGTGTTAGGGAGAATTATGAACTTCATGGTATCCGTCCTAACTGGATAGGAGTAGAGATTTTCGACGAACTTCTTAAATATTGGGAGTCGCCAGAATTCAAGGCTAAATTGGAGACTTTTAAGAAGATGAGGGCATCTGAAAATGGGGGCTGTGTCAATATTGTTGGAAGTATAAGTACTGCGGAACATGTTCGGCACATGGTAAATATTACCAATTTTTTAAGTTATATTTTTGTTAGTGTTTTAAGTTGGCATTACTTTTTGGTAAAACAAGACTATAGCAATGTCTTGATAAATGTCATGACATTCAGAGATTGAAGATAAATCCTGCTTGACAAGGATGTTTAAAGTACAACTCAGAACTGGAAGCTAAAAGTTGTCTTTGGAATTCAGAAAATATTCGATGTCATAATGATGTTATGACATTCTGTGACATTCTTCTGAATCTTTTTCTGAGATTTTCGAAGTTTGTTGATGTTGTATTATGTTTTTGTTATTAGAATGCATGCTCACGTGGCAGTTAGGTTAATCTTAGTTAAACCTAAATTGGTTGTTGATAAGACCAAGTTTTTAGGATTAATTAAGTGAACCCTAGCTATCTTTATGGAAGTCCAAAACTGAATTTTCAGGACTGCTTCTATAATAGGAATAGAACCCTTACTTTGCTGTTGCGCCCTTGAACTGTATTGAAGAGTTTAGCAGGTTGTATTTTGTGTAATTCTAGTTTCTCTTGTGAGTCAAGCAATTATCAATTGATAAGTGCCTTGGACTAGGATTTGTTTGTAAGGGTAGTTTATCACTCAAAGCTTTGAAGCACGAGTGTTTGTCTCTTGATTAAAGCTTTGAGGCAAAATCAAGATAGTTTATTGAAGTGTGTCTTCACAATTCAATTATTCAATAGGTTGATATCACTGCTGTGATTGAGGGGGAGTGAGTAGGAACTCAGGTCTAAGTAGGACTTAGATTGAAGTTGCATTGGGTAGGTTTTAAGTGAAGGAGATAAACTGGTTGATTTATTCCTGAATTAATTCTACTAATAGTGAATTTCCTCCCTGGCTTGGTAGCCCCCAGATGTAGGTGTAGTTACACACTGAACTGGGTAAACAATTTATTGTGTTCTTTACTACTGTTTGAATTTATTGTGTGAATTGTTAACAGAGTGTCAGATACTATGTCATAACATTCTCTGTGACATCACGTATCTGCTGCCAGGAATTTCAATTTTTATTCATAATATATTTTATTAATTAATTTTAATTTTATTTAGACTAATGAGTTTGGGAGACCACCACTGATTATTGAGTTGATCACAAAGACTCGGACAAAGAGATCGGGGGTTTTGTTGACGAACACACGCGGAAAACTTATCTAAGTTATTTAATTTATGTTGTTTATATTTTTTTAATTTAATAACAAATTTGTGATTTGATTTTCATGTGGCAACCGATAAATTGTGGCGTGAATATCACGTGGCAATTGATTTTTTAAATTTAATGACAATTTTGTGGCGTGATTATCAGGTGGCAACTAATAAATTACCACGTGAAAATCACGTGGCAACTCATAAGTTGTGGCGTGAAAATCATATGACAACTTTTTAATATAATATAATATAATTAAATATATATATATATATATATATATATATATATATATATATATTTAATTTAATTTTTTTTATTGTATGTATCAGCATGAGGATAATCAAAATATTGCAAGGGTTTAGTGGAAATCAAAATATTCATAATTAAGAGTCGGAGGATGACGAAAATGATGATTTTGACATTGATAATTACCTAAACCAAGATGACCCGTAAACAAACTTTTTATTTAATTTGTTTTTAACTTTGAATTTGTGTAAGATATTAATTAATTAACACTTTTTAATTTTTAGTATATTAAATTTTGAATTTTAGTTTATTAGTGTTATTATATTAAATTTAATTATATAATTTTAGTTTATCAAATTTATTATAAAAAAATTATTATATGAATTTATTATATAAAATTTTATTATATGAATTTTATTATATTAGTTTATTCGTTTTATTATTTATAAAAGATTATTAGGGGTTATAATTAAATTTTTTTAAAAAATAAATTATCTTTAGCGATGTAAAAAACATGTCACAATGTTGTGACATGAATTTCACGTCGCAACCTAAAGTTGTTGCACTGTCCTTATCCACTGTCATGTCTGCTATGCAATGCAAAGTTGTGTTCCCTATATAAATATGTTGCGACGTGAATACCACGTCACAACTTTGTGACATGAGAAATACGTCGCAACAAGTTTGCCACTTGTTCCCCAGCGACGTATCTGATCACGTGACTAATTTTGTGTTGTGACGTGAAATTCACGTCGCAACTGAGAGTATTTTTTGTATTGATTATGTGAGATAGATTGGAAGGACAGAAAAAACGTTTCATTCTATAAGAATATTGAAGGTTCTTTCTGTCTTGCAATTCATCCCAAAGAATGATGCAATTTGGAGTTTGGGGCGACTACAAATAAGTAAAGACTAGGATAAAATTTGTTTGCTTTTTATAGTGTAATCTGATTAGTAGACCCCTCGATTATATCGTAACATCAAAGGGTTAGTTAATTTATTTTACAATTTTAATCAAAATAATACATAAACTACAAAAGTTAGGATTCGAAACACTTCCAGAATAATTTTACTCCTCAGATTTGTTAGAAAGCGAGGTAGATTAATACTTTCCTAATTAAAAAAATATAATACATGGCGCGCCTATGCTCAATTCCTCGTTGTTATTCTGGGTGACGTGAAAGTTCTGTCATAAAATGTGTTATTTGTTGTAGTGCAAGAAACTTGCATGAAAGAGGGAGGGAGGGAGAGAGAGATTATGGTGTATTACTATAGTAATACTTTATTTTTCTAAAATAATAGCTATATACGTATCTAATATGTATTCTTTTTAAGCAAGGTAACTTATAAGCTTGTTCTTCCCTTTATTCGTTTTAGAGAATGTAAATAAAGCATTTCATATTCTCCATCTCCTTTTATATAGAAACGCACCCTATTCTTCTTTCTCTGCATCACATATTTGTTCTTGAATCACTATCTATTTTCAGTTAAGTTTCTCATAAGTAAGAGGGAGAGAAAGAATAATATAGTGAGGAATGGAAAGAATGTTCCCATCAAAGAAGCCCTCAACTATGATGAATTCTCTTGATAGACCCATGTGTGTTCAAGGTGATTCTGGCCTTGTCCTCACCACTGATCCAAAGCCACGGCTTCGTTGGACTGTCGAACTCCATGAACGCTTCATTGATGCTGTTGCTCAGCTTGGAGGACCAGATAGTACCTATCTTCTTCTTTTATTCTTTTCTTTCATGTTGTGCAACTTCTATAATAAACAAAAAGTGTTTTCAAAGAATATATCTTGAAAAAATAAAATTAGCGACATAAAATATGAAATTGTCTTTAATATTATCACTAAATTTTGAAACAAGAAATCTAAGGCGTATTTTACTGTCTTTATTTCTACTTTTTCTAATAATATAATTTGTTATTTGTATCTATGTTTTATTAACTCTTCCTCTCTTTTGTGTGTTAACTTGTAGAAGCCACTCCTAAAACAATCATGAGGGTTATGGGTGTGAAGGGTCTAACCCTTTACCACCTCAAGAGCCATCTTCAGGTTTGATCACAAACTATTTATACTCTCAATTTCTTTTAATCATTTTGGTAACTTTGGTGACACTTTCAGTTTTTTTTTTCATTTTTTTTTCCTTTTGTATTAATAGAAATTTAGGCTTGGAAAGCAACCCCACAAGGAATTCAATGAACAATCTATTAAGGATGGTATGAGAGGTGAAATGGCACTTTAATTTCTTCTATGTTCCTTTAGTATATTGATTTTTTGAGCTTTTTATCTTTAGTACACACTTTGTTGAATTCACATGTATTGCAACGCTTTTGTTTTCATGACAGTTTCAGCTTTTGAACTGCAACGAAATACTGGCACCTCGTCTTCTATGACTGGCCGCAACATGAATGAGTATGCTGATTCACTTTTTCATTCTTAATTAATATATTCATTGAAACCCTCCACCACAAGTTAACTATAATATAGTAGTATAGTTTGTTTCACTCTTTTCTTTTTGCTTTTAGTACTTTTTGTTCTTTTGGTTTAGAGAAAACAATCTATGTTTTTCTTTAATTTGAATTTTTCTAGATAAATTCTAACATATTATCTATATAATTTACCATATAATGAGAAATTTTTGGTTGATGTTTTAGTTGTATTATGTATGTTTTGCTTGTTCACTGTATGTAATTATTGTTGGTGCAATAATTTAGGATGCAAATGGAGGTGCATAGAAGATTGCATGAACAATTAGAGGTAAAGAAATCTAAAAGTATTTAAGGATTTTGGGAAAATGTTGGAAGTGCTTAGTTTTTATATGTGGCAGGTTCAAAAGCACCTTCAATTGAGGATTGAAGCACAAGGAAAATACATGCAAAGTATATTAGAGAAAGCATATCACACACTTGCAGGAGAAAACATGGCAGCTGCAGCTACAAATTTCAAGGGTATAAATGGAACTCAAAGCATCCCTGACATGAAAGATTTTGTTTCTACTCATAATAACTTTCCACATTTTCAAGACCTTAACATTTGTGGTAGTGATGAGGAACAACTTGAGAGACCAACCCTTGAAGGATTTATGCCAACTAATGATAATGAAAACATGTTTGTTGGCAAGAAAAGGACTAACCCTTTTGATGAAAATGGAAAGAGTCCATTAATTTGGAATAATAATGATCTTAGGCTTCATGATTTTGGAACCACTTCATCATGCCTTAGTCCTCAAGATGTTCCTAATTTCAAAAGTGAGTCATTGGATGGAAGTGATGAAAGTGATCCTATTGGTGAAGCTTATGACACTAAGGTGAGTGAGAAGAAGTTTGGAGCATCTATGAAGCTTGGAATAACACCTATGATAAATGCTGTGGCAAATGGTAGAAGCTTATCACCATTTGGTTGAGAATATTTCATATAATTATCTTATGTTACTTACTTGATTAGAGAACAAACAATATCTATTAATTTTTTAGTTTGGTTTTAGAAATCAGTATACTTGGGTTATTTTTCACTTTTGTTTATGTTATATATGGATGTCATTGCATGACATGGCATATAGCAAATATCCTATTAACTCTAATCTATATTTTTTTCTTCATGAATGACAAATGCTAATTAGGAGACAATTATTCTCATTTTTGTTTTTGCTTTTAAATATGTGATATGGTTGATATGCTTTTAAATATCTTATATTAGGTCCACTTATATATGCTTTGCTTTACGTCGTGTATGGGGAACATTCTCTGCTTCTATTTCAAGCAGTTACTTACTGTTAATTTTTCAAAAGTTGCAATATGAGGTTTCTTTAATCACAATTTGAACATATTAAAAATGGAATATAAGAGAAAAAAACCAACAACAAACTTTACGGAAAGACAACATATATATGACAATAAACACTACAACAACACGTGAGAAAACAGCCCAAAAACACAATAGAACAAACTAAATCAAGTAAAGTATATCGGATAAATCATGCAAAGAGATAAATGATAAGTTTAGTTATATATCACATACTATTTATTCTCATCAACCATATTTGTGTTGGAAATCCACTAAAATTTATGGAGAATTTTATCAATCTTCATGGATAAAATTGTTATCAATATATAATAACAATGAATGAAAGAATTAGGGTTTGATAAAATAAGAAGGAAGGAGATGATTTTCTGTAGAGTTTTTCTCTGTCCACTAACTACGAAAAAATATTATTCACTTTCAACTGCAAATTCTATGAATATAAGTTGTGTGTAATAATAGGAGTTACTCCCTCTATTTACAATTGATCTGACTTTGTTCCCTAACTTAAACTCAAAGTATAAAAGCCCCAAATACTTATTTTAGACCTAAGTCGAAATACTGTGTGAAGAAAATTGCTTCGGCACTTCGACATACTATACAACTCGACACACTTAGACTATTTTAACACAACTTTGTTTCCGTCGAACAATCTGCTTCGACACAAAAAATTACACTTTCAACACACCACATAATTCATTGTGTTTGAGCTATCTACATTCATCATAGCTCTTAGTCTTCTGAACACTTTGATCTACACACTCTTTGTCATGATATCTGCAATCTGATTTTCAGTTCTACAGTGTTCCAAGTTCCGGTTCCCTTTAACTACCTGCTCTCGAAGTAATGGAACCTCATCTCGATGTGCTTGCTTCAACCATGTGTTATCAGATTCTTCACCAGATTGATAGTTGACATGTTTTCGGTCTTCATGGTAATTGCTCCATGATCCTTCCATGTAATCTCTTAGACTAAGTTCACCTTCCATATTGCTTGACATGCAAAAAGAGAATCAACTATGTACTCCGCTTCACATGACGATATTTTTCCTCATCATCACTACACCAAATTAAGTCGGTGTATCCGACTAACTTGCATTCTTTTTTATCGTACCTGATCAGAATAATCGTCGATGGCCCACGAACTGCGATTGGAGAAAGATGGGGGAGATACCTGCAAGGCACTCCGATGCAAAAGTGAGAAAGGGCAAGAGGAGAGAGCAAGTAGAGAAGTGAGAATGAAAGAATGAATATCTGACCCTATCAAATGAGAGGGTATTTATAACCTCCAGCGCTAGGCCAAGGTCCAGTTAGTGGGTTGCTTCAGCGAATCCCACTAAGGACTGTCAAGTTTTACGTGGGTATGGAGTCCAGCACATGGCCTCCTCCCTGGTCTGCAACTCCGAGATAAAAGGGACAGTAGACTTGTTATTCTTAGAGGGCAAGGTGATGGTTAAGTAACCGTTGGCCATGTGGCCCCAGAACGCACGTGGGGAGTTCCCTAGCGGTTATGGGCAGATGGGCCTTCAGGTCCTCAATTCCCATTGGGCTGGGCCTTAATAGATGTGGGTCATATGTTGGTCTAGTCCAGAACAGGATCCCTCCAAGTTATCGTTCTCGAAGAGAGCGGTGACTTTGAGCCAATTTGCACTTTCTCGAGGATACTGCTCGTGAGGCCTCTATGCGTCGAAGAGGAGGTTTTCTCCTGACGGGCGCGTGGTCGAGTCGTTCCATTGAGCAGGTCGATATAGGTAGCGAGCTTGTCTTTTCCTTTGGGTGCCTTATGATAGGCTTATCGTCGAGCAACTGGTTATAGGTGAAACATCACGACGTGTGGGCTAGTGTTCACGTTAGCCTAGGAATGATAGGCTTTGCGTGTTGTTGCTCAGATTGCGTATCCAATATGGGGAAGTGTAAAAGGCCCAATAGGGCGTGACTCTTCATATGCCTAGGAAAGTTTGGTTATAAAAGGACGTTTAGGGTTTCATTTGACTTATTCTTCATTCGATCCTTCAATTTGAATCTTAGAATTCTCTGCACGAGGCTCCAAGAATCTTCAAAGCATTTTCAAAGATGTCCAACGATCCTGACAATGCAAGTAAGCGTTCCTCAAATTCTTCATATTTTTCTTCATAGATCTGGATTTTGGGATGAATGTGTCGGAGAGATTCGTGAGCGTCGTGGGGACGATTGTGAACCTCTCGAGGAGATATATGAATCCCGAGGGGATTGTCATGAATCTCTCAAGGAAATATATGAACTTCACAGGAATTATCATGAATATCTCGAGGAGATTTATGAACATCGTGGGGATTGTCATGACTATCTCGAACAGGTACATGAACGTATCGGGCAGAGGCGTGAGTTTCTCGGGAAAACGTATGAGTCATTAGGGGAAATCGTGATTATAACGGACATTTTAACGGGGATTAATGGATTCCACGGGGAATGTGACCCCTGAGGTGGATATTTCTTCGGGCAGGTTGATCGACTTCATGGGCTAAAGGGTTGAGTAACGGGCAATCCCGTGTGGCATTCATTGCGCCGAGCATCTCGCCCTTTCACTTGAATTGCGGTGGAAGGGTGGATTTGATGACGTCAAATTCACTTTTCTTTCGCTACCTTTCAGGTACCGTGGCCCAACCAATCAAGGAGACACATGGAAAAGGTCCGAGCAATCGTCCACGTGTTTGTCATGCCGCAGATTTCTCATGAATTACGCCCGAACCGTGAGATTACAAGTCTGAGTTTTCTACTGACCCTTCCTCGGCCTTTAACGTGATCGAGGACTTGGACGACGGAATGAATCCTTCATGGGAAGTCCAAATCCCTGGTGAGTCTAGGTGGATATGCTCGGCCTACGCATCGACGCGGTTTCCTATGTATGAGTTTGCCTTTCGAGAGGCGGGGATACACATGTCCTTCACAAGTTTCCAGGATAAAGTCTTCACGTGGCTAGATTTGGCCCCCCCACAACTCCATATGAATGCCCTGGCTTTCATGAGGGTCTTCGAATTGGTCTGCCGATATATCAACATTGGGGACACTCTTCCCCTCTTCTTCTAGATTTTCCATCTTCAGCGACAAATGGTCGATAGTCTTCACGCCTGGGTGTCGTTTAAACAGTTTGGGAAGTTGTTTCGACCTTATATGGAGTTTGTCCGAGATTTCAAGGGGCGTTTCTATGTTGTGAAACCTCTCACCAGGGAGGCTGAGGATACACTCTTTATTAGGTCTTTGGAAGTCGACGAACAGGGCAAAGAGGTCGAGAGGTTGAACGTGCGGTTCTCGTTGGAGTGGGAGAAAAAAAATACGACCGAGGAGTTGATTTTTACTTCGTGAAACATGAGGAATTAGACATGCAGGATCATCTCTAGTATGAGAAGCTGGCGAACTATGTTAAAAGTTTTACCCTAACCATCTGTGTGGATCGGGAGGGTAATGTCCTCCTGAATGATCGCGGGGAGATCGAGATAGCTCGTCGGTTCATAAACACTAAGGTCCTTCTAGACTGTCAATCAGACGAGGGTGCGCTGGTACTTCTAGGTAACTTCCCCATGGGCCCTTGGCGGGTGCTGTTATTCTAATCATGCTTCTGTTTTCTAACTTGCTTTTTTGTTTGCAGCTCGAATAGCGGCTTCTGAGGAACTCATGCTAAAATTGAAGCAAAAAGCTTCCCGTGGTCCAGCCAAAGATCGCATTGCTAAACTGCAGGAGCGGGCGAGGACAGGGAATCAGGCGGGCGGATCCACTCTTTCCCCTCGAACTGACCCTGGGTCGTCTCCTGAACAACCCTTGAAAAAGAGACGTGGGGAGCGTCTGGAACAAGGGGTTCTGGGGATATCACTAGAGGTCGGGGAGACTTTTATGCTACCCCCTCAACACTGACGTTGTTGCTGTCATGAGGGTGCTCGAGATGGTGTTGACGCTGAATGATGAGGTCACCTCCTCAAAATCCACTCTCGACCAGGCTCGTTCCAGGATGTACGAGTTAGAGACCCTGAACAGTGATTACCATAATGAAGTTATGAAGCTTCAGGGGCAGCATGATAGGCACGTCCAACTGGCCAAAGAGCTTAACGAGTTGAGGTCCCAGGTGGACCCCTTGACCGTAGAGAATAAGCAGTTGATTGCTTGTGTGAAGGAGCTCGATGAGCTAGTGGCCCCAGCTGAGGAGGAGTCCGCCGAAGAGCAAGGTCTCTCTTCGAGGAGGGATCTGGTCAGCAGGATTCGAGTGGTCGAAGATGACACGGTGGAGGCCCTTACCTTTGGGTTTGACCAAGTCATCCACCAAATAAAGGTAGTCAATGATGGGGTCGAACTAGTGACCGAGGGGATTGGTCCCTTTCATATAATGGTCGACGGGAATATCAAGCCTCCGCCTGACTTCTAGAAGGTTGTCTTTTTAGTTTATTGGACCTACGCGTCCTTGTTATGTCTGGCATGCGTGCTGTTTTATTTGACTTGTTTGGAAATTATTAGGCTAAGCCCCTGCACATTTGGTTTGGGCCTGCGAGCCCGTTTTGTAATATTTTGTCAGCTTGGATGGTCGAATTATTAATATTATTGTCCGCTTACCTATTTTATTTGCTCGATCTTGTGATTGTTTTCAACGTATATGCCGAAGGGGCGGTCTCGGGGACCGTCGGGCGAGCCCATAGTCGCGTTTAGGACTCTGGCTTCAGGGTGTGAACTATCTATCGTGAGCCGGACGTCCTACCATTGGTACTTTGTCGTCCATGGAGGTTGTTCAAGTGTCTGTGTCGTGCAGAAGTTTCGCTAGAGCTTCGACGGGGAACTATCTGTGCATTACTTTCGAGCGCAGGCTAGTACCATTCTCCGACCTGTGGTCGAGCGAGTTCCTGCTGGTGGGAAGGTTCGTCGACGCCTAAGTTCCCGGGGAGAGGTCGCGGGACTTATCTGCAATATTGTTTTAACTGTTTAGCGTTCCAAGGTCGAGGGAGTTGCACTCCGACGAGATTTTCTAAGTATTAAGCCCCATTACCCATTTTGCCACGGACGCGGTAGGGACCCTCTCAGTTGGCGGCCAACTTTCCCTCACGGAATTCTTTTTGGTTCCTTCGCAGGACCAGGCTGCCGACTTCAAATTCTCGTTTGATGACTTTGGCATCGTGGTGCAGTGTGATCTGCAGCTTCAACCTGGCTTCGCAGAGGGATGCCCCCGAGCTAATTTCATCGACCATATCCAGCTCCTCACGCAGTGCTTCGTCGTTCATCTCCTCGTTGATGGCTTTCTTCTTCTTTGGAAGTTTAGTCAACTCCCAAGTTTTGTTTCTTTCTATAGCCTCAAGTTCTTATTTCATGGCATTCATCCATACTTTCTTCTTAAGTGCTTCTTTTATACCTAATGATTCAGAATCTACTAACATGGCACACTGAATGACTTCTCCCTCTAAGTCAACTCCAGTGTCTTGTAACATGTCAAAATCTGCAAACTTTCTAGGTATGGTTCTGATTCTTTGTGGCCTCTGAACTTGTTCTGAATATTCTCCAGAACTTGGAACAACATTAGCTTCTGGACTTTGTCCAGAAACCTTATCTTCAGAATTACCACCTTCAGAAACATGATCATCTCCAAAAGCTTATCCTCCAGAACCTACGTCTTCAGAGTTTTCCCTTCCAGGAGCATGACCACCACCAGATTCTGGATCATCATCAAAATCTGGATCAGAATCAGATTCATCATCTTTATTTTCAGAGTCTTCAGAATCATCTTCTGACTCTGACTCTTCTTCAGAACTTTTAACTTCTGACTCGTCTTCAGAAGTTATCTCTACACCAGAAATGGGTTAAGATTTACTCCAATCCCAAGCTTCTGACTCTATCACAATAACGTCTCTGTTGACTTCAACTTTGTTAGTTTCTGGACAATAGAGTTTGTATGCACCTGTATTATGGTACCGCACCAGTAACATTACTTTGCTTCTATCATCCAACTTCTTCCTTCTAGCTTCTGGAACGCGTTTGTAACACACATAACCAAAAATATTTAGATGACTAACACTTTGCTTCTCTCCAGTCCACGTCTCTAAAGGAACAATTCCCTTCAACTTCTGTGTTGGACACCTATTGAGCACATATGTTGCGGTAGCAACAGCTTTTCCCCATAAGTTGTGAGGAAGCTTCTTCTCTTTTATCATACTTCTCGTCATATCAAGCAAAGTACGATTTCTTCGTTCAGCAAGACCATTGTGTTGAGGAGTATAAGGAGCAGTAACCTTGTGCTCAATTCCATTATCATCATAAAACTTCTGGAATTCTGTAGAGTTATACTCACCTCCATCATCCGTTCTGAGAATCTTTAACTTCTGACCACTTTGATTCTCAGCCTTCACCTTGAACTTCTGGAATTCAGTAAACACCTCATTCTTAAACTTGATGAGTGTTACCCACGCCATTCTTGTGAACTCATCCACAAAAGACACAAAATACTTATTTCCTCCAAGTGAAAAATCTGGAAATGGTCCACATACGTCAGAATGCACTACTCCCAAAGTATTTTTTGCTCTTGGGGCTATTTCTGACACAAATGGCAATTTGAGTTGTTTGCCTTTCATGCATACCTCACATGACTTCTCAGGCTTCATAATCTTCGGAATGCCACGTACGAGCTTCTTAGAACTTAGATGCCCTAAGCTTCTATAGTTCAGATGGCCCAATCTCTTGTGCCACAACTTATTATCTCCTTCAGATCCTTATGCACTAAGACACTCTGTTTCAGTTATTTCTACATTCACCTTGAATGTTCTGTTGCTTCCATGTTCAGATTGCATAATCAACTTCTGATTAGAATCATACAACTTCAACAGATTATTCTTCATAACAACTGAGAAACATTTCTCAATGAGCTGACCCACACTCATCATATTGCTTTTGATTCTAGGAACATACCAAACATCCTTGATCAGAACAGTCTTCCCATTCTTCATTTTAACTTTGACATTTCTCATTCCTTCTGCATTAAGGTACTTATCATCAGCGCATATGATCTTTGTCCTCCACCTGGAGTCAAAATCTATCAGTCATTGTTTGTTTCTAGTCAAGTGATTTGAACAACCAGTGTCCATATACCACCAATCTGCCAAACATTTTCCATCAGACTCAGAAGCCATTAATAGCACAGGTTCATCATCTGAATCTCCTCTGGTTATATTTTATTCTTCTGATTTCTTTCCCTTGTTTGACGAGCAATATTTAGCAAAATGGCCAAACTGCTTACAACAGTAACATTGAATTTCCTTCTTCCCCTTCTGATGTTTCTTCTCATAAGAAGTTGAGGTTTCTGACTTCTGGAATCTATCACCACGTCTGTTCTTGGCCTCTGACCAAGAATGCTTCTGGTCGTTCTTGACAAAAGAAGCCTTCAGAGCATGCTCAACTTCCCTCTCAGAAGTTCTTTCAGTCAGACACAACTCATGCGCTTCTAAACTACTTTGCAGCTCTTCTATTCTCATGGTTTCTAGATCTTTAGAATGTTCAATTGCTACAACAATGTAATCAAATTAAGGATTCAGAGACCTCAATACCTTCTTTATGATTACTTGTTCAGAAAGAGTTTCTCCACAAGCCTTCATCTTATTAGTGATCAGAATCACTCTAGAGATATACTCTGAAACCTTTTCATTGTTCTTCATGTTGAGATTTTCATATTGCTTTCTCAGAGATTGAAGTTTCACCTTCTTCACTGATGCGTCACCACCGTAACATCTGACCAGTGTGTCCGACGCCTCTTTTGACGTTGTCGAATCTGCAATCTTCTCAAACACGTTCACATCTACACACTGATGGATGAAGAACAACGCATTATGATCTCTCTTCCTCTTGTTTCTCTGCGCCTTTTTCTCTTTTTCTGTTGCATCTGCTGCAACCAGAATATACCCATCAGTAACAAGCTCAAGAACATCTTGATCCCCAAATAACACGCTTATCTAAATCATTCATCTCTTCCAGTTCTTGCCTTAAAAAATTGGAAGTTTGGTACCTAGATTACCATTTTCGTTCATCTTCAACCTTGTACAGTAAACTCAAATCTTCACCAAACACAATGTTTCCCAATCCCACAGAATCAGAAAAAATTAATTTTGTCCAAAGATTCAACACGAAACCATAAACAAAATCACACAAACACTAACGTTTTCACTCGTGTTTCCCTATGAATCTAACCGGAGCTCTAGATATCAATTTGTTGATGCACAAGAATCAAAGATGATAGGAATAATGAGAGAATAATAAGAGAATGACGGTTGCACAAAGGAGAAAGAAATAAGGTTGTTATTATAAATGACATCTACCACTAGCTTATTTATACAAAGATAAAATTTCCACATAGGCCCTAATAAGGTAAACTAAATGACTAAGATAAAAAGTACAAACATAGAAAATACTAAATTACCCCTTCAATAGTAGGTCTGAGAATGTAGGTTCATCATTATAGCTGTAAACATTTTCCTTCTCTGATTTTAAAACACGACTATGGTAAATTTATTTCGAAATCTTCTCATAATAACATTGACTATTTTATAGTGCTCGTACCTTTGGTTCACCCTGAGAAGCTAATGTAGTTCGAAGAAGATCAAATGGATATGACCCCTTAGTAGCTGCACACTATCAGTTCAATTGCTCCAAACTTTTAGTAAATTTGAGGTAGTATATTATTTCATGATAGATGAGTTATGAGTAATTACCAAAAACCATAGATTTTTACATCAAGTTGCAATATGCTTCTTCATCAACCCGTGCCAGTTTTTATGATCTTACAGTTGCTCCACACAAGCTACAATGGCAAACCATTCAAAACCAACATCAATATTTTCAGAACATCAAATCAACAAAAACTATTAAATTATAAGAAAATTAGAAGGGTTTGAATCTGCAAAAACAAATGAAGAGTTTGTTTGATTTTGAAGATAAAAGGTGGGTCTAAGTTAAAACAGACGTACCAAGAATCTCCTTCACAGCCCCAGCCAGCTCCTTTGCCATCGACCTCGACTTTATTTCTTCACGATCTCAATAACAACACTCATCGAAATATTCCCATATGCTTGATATTATTCGTCTTCTTCCTGTTACGCTCTGGCTCCTTCAACGCCATGATAACCAACACTGTTGTAGACGGAACAACAACAACCTTCGCCTGTCGATTCTGAACGGTACACAAGAGGGGAGATGTATTTGGTCTAAGACAGGAGAAAAGATTTGAAAAGGAAAACATGGAGGTGGTGATGGCCATATGTATGTTGTAGAAAGGATTTAGGGTTTTACAGGGAAGGAGAGAACAGGGAGAGAGAAAGGTAGTATTTGTTTGTCTTCAAGAGAGAAAATGAGAAAATGAGGGAAAAGGAAATATTAGTGTAATGGAATGCATTTGAAATTTAGATGCCATGTGTACAAAAAGGGAAATTCTGATTGGTTTAGATTTATGGAGTTAGTCAATTACCATTAAGGGCATTTGCTAGTATAAATTAAAAAGTAAAAAAAGAGTAGATTAGAGTGATTGGTTGTATTTTCCAATTTTAATTAGGAAGTTGATAGTGTTTCCTATTTTTAATTTAGAATAAATCATTTTTAAAACTACTTTAAGAAATTATAGTTGGTTTGGTAAATGAAATGTCAAAGTTCTTTTATTCAAGAGTTTTATTAACTTTTTGATTTTTGCTAAAACATAAAACGAAATCATAATTTAACAAATGCATACACCAACTAAATCTTCAAATATGTAGTCTTTTAGAATACTAGTAAGTTAACATGAAACCTTTTCATGTGCCTGAAGCCAGGAAATATGAGTTTTGCCAATTGTGAATTATTTTTAGAAAATTATCAAAACAAGATTCAAACCCTTTAACATAAAAAATATAGCGGATATGGGTCAGTTTGAACTTGAAAAATAATTACTCAAGGAAAAGATTAATACATTTGATTTGATTGATTAAAATACTAGGGACTGATACATATGCACAGTGTGATGGAATCATAATCCAAAGACATATTTAAGAAAAGCATCCTGGTTTTAAACGGATTCATTAATATTGCAGAACTAATTCAGTTTTAGAATCAATAACTAAATAAAATAAAACCTAATCCTATTTTCTCTTTCCACTGAATTGAGTAAAACACATTCTCTTCTCAGTGACTGAAAGAAATTCTGCAAAATTGCATCAAAATATAGAAATACATCGAGCTAATCAAGTGAACAACAGAGTAGAGAGGATGCTCATGAAACTCTCAACAGAATGTTGGTAAGGTATGCACCTTCCGGGTATGATGGATCAATAGGATGATCACAAGCAGCTCCAGCATCTCTTAGAACAGTTATTTTTCTCTTTGCCATAGATGCTGCACCCTGATAAAATCAATATATGTAATAATTCATTAACTTGGATTAGGAAGGATACTTAGTGAAAATGTCTATCCGCTAAACTCATTAAAAAATGTGTATTGATTAAGAAAACTATACAATAAACACGAATAGGATATCATCGGGATAGTAACATTCGTGTTTAGTCTTTCTTTACAACAATCCATCTCCTAGTATGTTGTACCGATGGTGGTGGACTGGTGGTGTTTCATTCAGATCCAACCAATCAAATCGATAATTACGAGTTTAGTCATAGCAAGCATAATCATATCCCTCACATCTTTTAATTTCTTGAAAACTCTTATCAGGATCTATCTTCCCTTCTCTATAAAGTGAACAAATGAACATTTAGGCCTTTTTCAAAATCCTCAAAATATCTAACCAATGAAGTGGGAAATGCATGGGATCCAATCAAAAGTGCCGTGTCTTCATCAACATTTCTCCATTTGCTGCATTATCACTAACCACCTAGAACACATACTTCTTTCCTATAAACTTTATTGCAATTTGTTAATTCTTATGTCAATCCAATTTGTTTGTATGTACAATAAGAATTTTGATAAATATATGGGTTACTATTAGCCTTTGTGCTAAAATAGTCTTTCAACTCATACTGTATTTCTGTAATTGGATATCATGATCAAGTGTACTAAAACGAGGGTGGGAAATATTTCTGATAAGACATACAGTACCTGTAGGATCCGCGGGAATATGCCACTTTGGGTCACAGCTCCAGAACAGGAACATGTCATCAGAAGACCACCTCTTTTTGTAAGTTGCATAGCCAATGAATTCAAATTTCTGTACATACCAGATGCACCATGTAGAGCCTGTAACATAATCAATTTTACACAACATTCTAATTTCCAAGACAAAAAGCTTAAAATGAGCAGAAGCAACAATGCACGTGATAATGAGCTGAAGCAACATTGTACACATACAAGTACCATAATATGACCAGTTCTGTAATGTTGACAATATAGCATCATCGTAGTACATGATAAAAGTTAAAAAACAAATATAACCAATGACAAAGAAACCCAATTACACTCTTCTTTAGGAAGCCCAAGTGTCAAAGTATATAAAAACATAACTAAAAGTTTGCAGCCATAATTGATACCTTTTTCGAAGGTGCCAATTTAGGAGGATCAATGATGACAATATCCCAAGACTCATCTCTCAGAAGAGCAGCCTTCATGAATTCAGTTGCATCTTCTTTCAAAAAGGAAATTCTTCCAGGATCAATGTTGTTAAGTATAACATTTTCCTTAGCAAGTTCTAGAGCTGGCATCGATGAGTCAACACCTAACAAAATTGCCAATGTGACCAAACTTATTATATCAGTATACTGGCCCCAATTATCAGAATTTGTAATCCTTTCTTCCTTAATCATAAACAAAGGAAAGAATTAGCAACATACCAGTGACATTTAGAGCACCTCCATGGGCTGCACTTAGAGAAAAACCACCACTATAGCAACAAAGATCAAGAACCTTTTGACCGTCTGAAATTTTTGATATAAACTGACGACTCTCGCGCTGATCTGCATAGAATCCAGTCTTCTGTCCTTTCAGTGAAATTGTGTACACAATTCCATTTTCCATAATCTGACATACAGAAAAAAAATCTCAAACTTGGTATACTTCAAATCTTAATGATCGTTATTCCAAAATCCCAACTTGATTATAATTGGTTTATTACTAATACCCCCTACCTCGCCCTCCCCTAAAACCCACACAATGTTTAAGTGGTGAATATATAGAGGTCTCATCTTTTCAGGTCTTTAATTCAGGAATCATCAAAACATAGGGTAAGGTGCAAAATATAATTTGTATAATCTACTAATCTACTATCAAGTGCAACGTCATACTTAGCTTCATATGAACAATTGCCTTGGAAAAGTAGATAGAAAAAAGAAACAACTCAAAAAAATGTTGAACATATGACGGCATACCTTGGTTGTTTGAGGACAAGTAGATGAAAGGATTTGGTTTGAATCCGACACATTAACTCCATCTTCCTTTAAAATATCAATAGATGGCCTCCAGTTGATATGATTGATATAGTTGATTTTCCTAATGCACGCCTCTATCTCTGATTTGTACTTCTCAACCCAAGCAGCAGATGACGCTACTACAGCTACATCTCCAAAGACATCAACTATCAATCCTGATAGTCTGTAGTGAAATCAGTAAACCCGAATTAAAAATCATAGAAACAAACATCTGGGAAGCATTATGATTTGAAAATCACCTGTCACCCTCACTATTGATCAGCCGATATGCATTGGTATGGACGGAAGGAAGAGCCAAGGTCGTACGCAAATCAAGGGCAGCCTGAATTCTTGTTTGGAGCAGTTTCTCTATGTTGAATGCACTGTGTGATAAAGAAATAAAGATGAAAAGCAGGCAAGGGAGAAAGCATAAACAAAAAAGGTATATAGAAGTAGAAAAACCTGGTAGCTTCATGTTGAAGCTGCATGAGGCGAACACAGAACATAGAAACAGAGTTGTAGAAGCCCCAGCCTATTGGGTTGTCAGCTCCGTCTGAAACGAGTACAATGTCTCCGGTCTTGGGAGGCGGCCTACCGATAATTCTATCGACGGCACCGCTGTATACCATTGGGTTGCCATCCTTGAAGAGCTGCGTCTTTCCCTTTTTTAGCACGACCTTTGCAAGACCTAACAAACGCAAACTATTGATAAAATAATTTCAGTAAGCTTAAAAAAAACTATAGATTGTTAGTGAAATTAGCATTAGTATGTATGAGAGGCATTATGTAATTTTACCTTTGGATTCATGGGAAGCAATTTGTTGAAGAGTGGTTGGCAAAGAGCAAACGGAGAGGGGTTTCGTGAGAAATTGCTTCATTTTCACTATTCCCAAAATGTGTGGGGAAAGAGAGATGAAAAGGGTGGAAATAGAGAAAGTGGAAAAAAGAGATAAGGAAGTAGAATGAAATGAGAGATAAGAGGAATGAATTATTTTCTTTTCTTTTTTAGATTATTAATATTAAATTATATGATAATCAATTTCATAATTTTATGGCTTAAATGTATTTTTGGTCCTCATAGTTTTAAAATTTTAAAGTTTTAGGCCCCTAGTATAATAGTCAGGTTTTTGGTCCTCAAGTTTATCATAGTTGAGATTTTTGCAGTCCCCCTCCATCTGACTGTGAATTTGATGACTTGGCAATGAGATTTTTAACCATGTCATACATTCTAAAATTAAATAATTTGATATTATTTCTAAAAACATTAAAAAAAAAAAAAAATTTGAGGCCAAGTACTCAACTTGGCTCTCCAATGTTGTACTCGTTAAGAAATGTAATGAAAAATGGCGAATGTGCGTTGATTATATTGATCTTAACCGAGCATGTCTCAAAGATGTTTTTCCTTTACCTAACATTGATATGATGGTCGACAACTCGGCCAGTTATAGACTGTTATCATTTATAGATGCATATTCAGGTTACAATCAGATACCCATGGCGATGAGCGATAAGCGATGCACGACATTCATGACAGTCTCAGGCAATTATTACTACAACGTAATGTCCTTCAAACTTATGAACGCGAGCGCCACCTACCAACGAATGATAAACAAAGTCTTTCGCGAGGAGATCGGCGACACGCTCGAGGTCTATATGGACGACATGTTCATCAAGTCTCACACTGAGACCGATAACACCATGCATCTAAAAAGGGTGTTCAACCAAGCCCGACGGTGTCGGATGCGGTTTAACCCGAAGAAATGCACCTTTGGTGTCAAAGCGGGTAAATTCCTGGGTTTCTACCTAACCGAGCGGGGAATCGAAGCAAACCCCAACAAATGTCGTGCGTTTTCCGAACTGCCCACGCCCAGCTCCAAAAAATCTATTCAAATTATGAACGGCATGCTGACATCCCTCTCCCGTTTCATCGTCAAATCAGCCCAGCACGCTCTTCCGTTTTTCAAACTCTTGCACAAAGGCCAGACCTTTTAGTGGAGCGAGAAGTGCGAACACGCCCTCCTGCACCTCAAAAGGGCACTTTCCCAGCCACTAGTGTTGTCACGACCACAAAAGGGGGAAACCCTACACCTATACTTAGCGGTCTCGAACGAAGTCGTAAGCGCAGTCCTCATCCGCGAAACAGAAGAGGGACAAAAGCCCGTCTACTTCACAAGCAAGGCTTTGCAAGGGCCCGAGACCATATATCAACAAATCGAAAAAAATCGCGTTAGCCCTCGTCACTACAGCGAAGAGGCTCCGGTACTACTTCATCGCCCATACTATCGTCGTGAGAACCCAGCAACCCATAAAGCAGCTCTTAGCCCGACCGGACATGGCCAGGCAAATTCTTAAATGGTCCCTCGAGCTCTTAGCCCGACCGGACATGGCCAGGCAAATTCTTAAATGGTCCCTCGAGCTCTCAGAATTTGACATCCATTACAGAAAGCCTTGGCTACGATTTCTTCACGAAATGACCGCCCACGAGTTGTCTCTAAGCGGAGACAAGAGGTGGACTATTTTTGTCGATGAGGCATCAAGCTCGACACAGAGCGGGGCAGGAATCCTCCTCAAAAACGAAGAAGGGGTCGTCATCGAGCATTCCCTCACCCTCACATTCCCGACGTCGAATAATCAGGCCGAATATAAAGCATCACTCGTCGGGTTACGACTGGCCGAGGATCTGGGCGCACGAGAGATCCAAATTTTTACGGACTCCTAGCTCATCGCATTACAAGTCCTCGAAGATTATCAGACCAAAAACGATAACCTCATCGAGTACCTCAACCTCGTAAAGGAGAAAATGAGAAATTTCGACCGAGCAAAAATCAAACACATTCCCCGAGAGCAAAATACCTGAGCCGATATCCTGTCAAAACTTGCAAGCACCAAAAAGAAAGGGGGGAATAAATTCGTAATCCAAGAGTCCCTTTCCCGGGCGAGCATTGAGAAGTCCACTGCGTTGCTCGACATACACGCCATCGGGGACGCAAACTGTTGGATGACCCCAGTATTCAACTACTTAACCAAGGGAGAATTGCCCGCAGATAAGAAGGAAGCAGCCGCTACAAAATGTCGAGCATGTTCCTATGTCGTTCTCGAACAACGCTTGTATCAACGGGGATTCTCCATCCCCCTCCTAAAGTGCATCGAGAAGTCCAAAGTATCTGGCGTATTGCACGAGATACACAATGGCATCAATGCCCAACACTTAGGTGGACGGTCTCTCGCCCGAAAAGCATTACAGGTAGGGTACTATTGGCCCAATATGCAACAAGACACAAAGGAGCATGCAAAGAAGTGCGACAAGTGCCAGCGCCACGCGGACATACACGTCGCTCCACCCCATGAATTCACCATGCTCATCTCCCTGTGGCCTTTCAGTTGGTGGGGAATGGACATTCTCGGGCCATTCACACAACGCTCCTACCAAAATAAATACCTTATCATGGTCGTTGACTACTTCACAAAATGGATTGAGGTCGAAGCCCTCGCCAAGATCACCTCGTTTAACATCCTCCATTTCTACAAACGAAACATTCTCGCCCGCTTCGGCATCCTACAAGCGCTCGTGACAGACAACTGGACAAAGTTTACCAACCAGAATTTCTGCAGTTTCATCGCACGGTTAGGCACAAAGCAACACTTCACCTCGGTCGAGCATCCCCAGAAAAATGACAAGGCCAAAGCCGCCAACAGAGTCCTATTACGAGGACTTAAACGACGATTGGGTGAAGCCAAAAAGAGATCGGTCGAGGAACTGCACAATGTATTGTGGGATTATCGTACAACCCCTCATTCGACCATCGGGGAATCTCCTTTCTGACTAACTTACGGAACGGAAGCGGTCATTCCCGTGGAAATCAGGGAGCCATTATGGCGCACCGAATTCCCGTTTGACGAGGAAACGAGCGACAAAGCACTGCGCGAGGAGCTAGACTTGGTCGACAAAATTCGAGTAGGTGCAGCTCTCCGAGAGGCCCGGTTGAAACATCAAATTACTTTACGCCACGACACCAAAGTCATCAAGCGGGAGTTTGAAGTGGGCAGCCTAGTCCTCCGGAGGAATCAAAAGGAATCTTGTGAAGGGAAGTTGGCTGCCATTTGGGAGGGCCCATACCGCGTCCTCTGCAAAATAGGAACAGTGGCATATTACTTAGAAAATCTAGTCGGAGTACAACTCCTTCGACCTTGGAACGCTACGAAGCTAAAACAATACTATAGTTAAGTCTCCTATATCACGCGTCCGAGAACTTAACGGTCGACGAGTCACCCCCACCCGGGGAAGAAGCTCGACCATGGCCGCATAATGGCCACGTCGGCATTGAGGGCTTCCTTCTGTGCCCTCCTGTCGCACCCGAGGATGGCCTCCCTTTCGACCTCGTGCACCCCCAGGGAGTCCATGTTGTCAAAGAGTTGCCTGTTGCCATAACATGGGGGCAACACGAAGGTCTCCCCAGCGGCAGTCGACGTCCCCGGAACTCCCTGTTTTAGACACTCCCCCTTCACCTTTTTATGGGTTGCTAGGGGAGGATGAGGGAGAAGGAGTCGATTCGACCGCTTGGTCGACCCTCCTCGCCTGCTTTTGGAGCTCTGCAACGCGATCCTTGGTTGATCCTCGCGCAACTTTTTGCCTCAATTTCAGCATGCGTTCCTCCATGGCCTCCATTCAAGCTGAAAACAAACAAATAAGACATTAGCGAATAGATAAGTAATCAAAATAGATGGTGATCGCCAATGATCCCCGAACAAATTACCTAGGAGTTTAAGTGCGTCCAGATCCGACGGGCAGTCGAGCAGGGCCTTGGTGTTAATGTAACGACGAGCGATCTCGATCTCCCCGTGAGCATCTAGGATAATATTTCCCTCCCGGTCCATGTAGATAGCCAGGCGGAACCCCTTGACGTAATTCTCCAGCTTCTCATATGAGAGCTGATCTTGCATGTCCAACTTTTCATGCTTCACAGAGTAGAAATCAACTCCCCGATTATGGTGTTTTCAGTCCCATTCAGCGGGAACCTCGCCTTCAGGCTCTCCCCCTTTTTTCTATCCTCGTTGACCTCCACAGATTAAACGAAGAGTGTGTCCTCAGCCTCCCTGGTAAGAGGCTTCACCACATAAAAGCGCTTTTTGAAGTCCCGAACAGACTCCAAATACAGCCGAAACAGCTTCCCTGACTGCTTCAAGGACACCCATGCGCATTTGTCACTGACCATCTTCCGCTGGAGATGGAAGATTCGGAAGAACAAGGTTAAAGTGGCCCCAACGTCGAGGTACCTACAGACGAGCTCGAAAACCCTCATGAAAGCTAAGGCATTTGGGTGAAGTTGTGAAGAGGCCAAGTCCAGCCACGTGAACACCCCAGACTGGAAGCTTGTAAAGGGCATTCAGAGTCCCGCCTCTCGAAAGGCAAACTCGTACATAGGAAACCTCGTCGACGCGTACGAAGAGCATATCCTTCTGCTCTCACCAGGGATCTGGAGCGCCCACGAAGGTTCCATACCCTCGTCTAGATCCTCTATAATGTTGAAAGCCAAAGAGGGGTCGACGACAAAGTTAGAACGGAACTCCTGCGGTTCGAGCGCAACCCACGAGAGATATGCAACTAGACGGATTCGTCGAAGAGTGCTCGTGCCTTCCCCGTGTGGATTTTCGGACGGCTGAACCCCGACACCTGAAAAGCAGCGAAAAAAAAGTGAATTCGACGTTATCAAATCCACCATTCCACCACAAGTCAAGTGAAAGGGAAATATGCTCGGCATCGCCTTTGGCTCAACCCTTCAGCCCCTCGGGCCGACCATACAGGCGAACAGAATCCCCGAGAAGTCCATGTGCTTCCCCAATGCTCATAAAAACACCCAAGGTGTTCATACATCCCTCCATGGCGTTCATAGACAATGCCCGCGACACCCGTATATCCCCTCGAGAGGCTCATAATTATGCCCGTGAGATTTTTAAATCCCTTAAGATATTCTTACGCCTCCCTGGGATATTCATGGCTTTCCTCGTGTCACTCACATTTTTCCCCGGGATATTCAAGGTTATCCACGCGCTACTCACGATTTTCCTCGAGATATCCATAATCGTCCCCGCGGGATTCATAAATTTCCTCGACAGTTCTACCCCAAATCCCAAATCTAGGGAAATAAAATACAAAGAGTTTGAGGGATATTTACATACGCTGTTGGAATTGGTAGACATCCTTTAGGAGTATGTTGGAGATTCTTTAGGGTTCTTGAAGCTTCGCGTGGAGGAGTCTGAAATCCAAGACTGATGAACTAAGTGAAGAATAAAAAATGAAACCCTAAAAGCCCCTTTTTATAGCCAAATCTTCTTGGGCATACAAGGGTCACACCCTATGTAGCTCCACACGCCTCCCCATGCAAGACACATGGCCTGAGGGTTAATGTGTCAGCCGAGATGGTGTATGAAGCCACGCGGCTCTGATCATTGGCAGATCCCCATCTACCATTGTCCCCGAGGTTAGAAGGTAAATTAGTGCCCGCAGTTATTTATCCCCGAGGTTAGGAGGAAAAACTGTATCCGTGGTTATTCATCCCGACAGTAGTGAGCAAATACGAATTTGTGCCTGCAATTATCCATCCCGTCCAGCTCGATCACGTCTTGCACCTTGGGCGAACAGATCTCCCCGAATGAGGTGCCACGACAACAGGGTCCCCTAACGGACGACTAATCGGCTCAAAGTCATCGCTCTCTCCGAGAACAAAGACTTAGGGGGCTCCTGTTCTAGACTGATCCAACATCTGACCTATGGTCATTAGGGCCCAATCCAATAAGTGTAGATTCGAAGGCCTATCTTCCCACAACGGGTAGGGTTCCCCTCCTATGCATGTTAGGGCCACGTGGCCAACGGTTAATCGTCATCTGCCCCCCGAGAATATCGGGTCAAACACCATGTGTACCCCGGAACGTAACCATCACCTGCCCTCCATAAATACTGGGTCAAGCACCCCACATATCACAGAGCAACATACTAGGGAGGAGGCCACGTGCCGGACTCCTTGCTCACACAAGCCCTAACAGCCCGTTAGTGGGCTTGGACCAACTACCCACTAATTGGGCCTTGGCCCAACACTGGGGGTCTATAAGTACCCTCTCATTCGAGAGGGTCAGGGAACACATTCATTCTCTCCTTTTACTTGCTTGCTCTCTCTCTCTCTCTCTCTCTCTCTCTCTCTCTTTCCCATACTTACTTTGGTATCAGAGTATCTTGCAGGTACCCCCATCTCCTTTAACCACTGTTGTAGTCTGGGCCTTGACGAACCTTCTGGTTAAGTACGATCACCATGTATTATATCTGCATCATAAAGGCAACAAACATCATGACCACAACTCAAGCATGTAAAAAGCCAAAAGCATTCATCAATACGACAAACATAAATCATTAATACAACATTATGTCACAAAAACAAACACATAGTAGAAACCAAAGTCATACTTTTTGTCAAATTTTCATGATAAGAAAGAATGCAACATGTATGAAATATCAACATGGAGCATTATGCATCAAAATTTGGAACAAAATTAAGTTACAATAAAGGAATGAATACACATATAAGCCACTAAATATTGATGTCAAATTAAGTTAAAAACCCAAAAGGCAGAGAACAACACTGACTGACTGTATTTAGATTAAGATCAGCCAACAACTTTGCTTCAGCCATGTCCTGCATATTTAGACCAAGAGCTAATAAAATTCTTTCAAAATGTATGTCAATATACAAATCTATTTAAAAAACATGAAAGACAATTATCACATATCCAAGACTCTGTACATTTTCCTTAAGGCTATTATAACTTCATCTCAATATGACAAAAAATTAAGTCAAATCATATAATACAATAAATCAAGAACAACTAAAGGAAACAACAGCTAACCTTCTCATCCATGAGAACTATTTCCATCGCAAAAAACTTCTATTTCACATTCATATCTGGTACAAACCATAAACGAATAACTCGAAGAACAATATTCATATATAATGTTCCGTATATATAATTAATTTTCCTTAATGGCCCAATTAATTATAGAAACTTAAATAATGTAATAATAATATTTTAAATTAGTGATTTCCTTAACAAAGTTATGTCCTTCGGAAGCCATTAAAAAACTGTCACTGAATTTTAGAGGAGAATCAGGGAATATAACACTGAGGAGCAATTCGAAAGTTGTATGAAATTGGAGTTGAAATATGTTTTATTTATATGTACAGATTTATCAGGAATCATCACCAATCAACAACAAATTCAAATAATTTCCTGGAAAATTGAATATATGACATTGATGATGATATGAATCAGATATGGGAAAAGAAAAATAATTGATGACAACATAAGTGAACCAATTGATAGTTGAATCTGAATACATTGATGATGACATAAATCATATCCGATAAAAGAGAAATCTTTGATTTATTGAGAAACCAAGGTTGGAAGTAGAACATATGGTTGTTCTCATTGATTTATCAAGGAACATAGGTTGGAAGTGGAACGGTTGTTATCTCGTTGTTTTCTATGCTTATCAACTACCTAACTAAGAATGCAACATGCCACCAAACTCCCTAATTTACCCTTTGTAACATAATTATTTTACACTACAAAAAGCCATTTTTGGTAATTTGTTAAATCAACCATTCTAAACCTATTATATTCTTCCTTTCCTCCAAGTGGCACAATAAATTCAAAAATTTCCTATTGAAAGTTTGCTAATAACCAGTGGATATTTCCATCTCTCTCTTTCCTTTTTTCAAAACGTAAAACCTACTCTCTCTTGCACTTCTCTCTTTCTCTCTCGTCTTTCACTTCCTCTTCCTCCTTCAAACCCTAACGGCGTCGAATCCTCATACCCTAGAAAAAATTGTTCATCAAAGAAGTAGCAAGTGTGAGCAACGACCGAAACAACCCTGAGTCTTAAATGTGTTTCATAGTTGCCAATATTTTGGATCTGTGAGTTTTGAGGAGGGCGAAGTGATTGATGATGCAAGAAGACATATATATTCGCTAGATCTGAGATTTACTTGGGGTATTCATGTTGTTCAGAAGGTGAAGTTGTTAGCCGTCTTTTATTTTTCTTTCACAAAATTCGTTTTGTTTTTCTTTTCATCACTGCAATGATGATTTCTTCTTCGTCTGCAGAATTTGTTTGATAATAATCACTTTGAATTGCAGAATTTGTGAGTTGAATGATTTCAGTTGAATGATTGGTGATTTTGATTAAGTTTTTTCGATTTTCATTTACAAGGTTTGTGATTTCAAGAAATTTGAAACAGAATCAAGGTTGCACAAATTCACCATTTCTTCAAAAACCGGATCTGAACCATAATGCACAACTTTAGCTTTCTATGCAGATAATAATTTTTCTTCATTGAATATCATTGAATATTTCAAAAATTACTCCTTCAGAATCATGACCATCATAAGAGGCTGGAATGCCTTTAGAAGCTCCTCCTTCAGAAGATCCACCTCTAGAATCATGATTACCACCAAAAGCATGATCATCTCCAGAAGCTTGTCCTCCAGAACCTACGTCTTCAGAGTTTTCCCTTTTAAAAGCATGATCACCACCAGATTCTTGATCATCATCAAAATCTGGATCAGAATCAGATTCACCATCTAACTCATCCTTAGAGTCTCCAGAAGATTCTTCATCTTTTGACTCTAACTCTTCTTCAGAACTTTCAAGTCCTTACTCATCTTCAAAACCTTTATGTTCTGACTCATCTTCAGAAGTAGAATCTCCTTGAGATTCTAACTAATCTTCTGATTCTTCTTCAGAAGTTTCAACTTCTGACTCTTCTTCACAAACCTCAGATTCTGACTCATCTTCAGAATCTTCTATGTCATTTTCTGACTCAGACTCATAAAGAAACACTCCTTCAAAATCAGAATATTCAGAGTCATCTTCAAGTTCCGACTCATCTTCAGAAGTTTCAACTTCCGACTCTTCTTCAGAAGTTTCAACTTCTGACTCTTCTTCAGAAGTTTCAACTTCTAACTCTTCTTCAGAAGTTTCAACTTCTGACTCTTCTTCACAAATCTCATATTCTGACTCATCTTCAGAATCTTCTATGTCATTTTCTGACTCTGACTCATAAAGAAACACTCCTTCAGAATCAGAATATTTAGAGTCATCTTTAAGTTCTGACTCATCTTCAGAAGTTTCAACTTCTGACTCTTCTTCAGAAGTTTCAACTTCTGACTCTTCAATGTCATCTTCTGAGGAGTAAGCGACCTCTAAACACTAGACACCTATTTTACCCTTAAACAAAAATATTATTCATGTTTCTTTGATTTCTCACTTGTGATGTTTTCTTCATTTTGGGTGTGAGCTTTGTGATTTGTTGGATCTATATTTTAACAGATCTTGTGTTTTGGTTCATATGTAGGTCAACCTTTCTATCTGGTATTTTATTTGTGATTTGGTGTGCTTAAACAGATTTTTTATATCAAACTTGTGCTTTCTTAGTTGTGTATTCTAACAGGTTTTGTGTTGTGGATCATATGTTGACTGGATTTTCTATCTCCTAGACAGAGAAAAATAACTAAGGTAAAATCAATTTATGTTTATAAATCAGTTTATTTTTCTTACTTTTGTGTCCTCCACATGTTTGATATAATGTTTCTATGATATAATGTTTATATAATATTTCTGTTGCACTCTTATTATTGTCCTGATATTAAGCATCATTTCTATACATATCCTCATCTTATGCGCTAAGTGAATTTACATGATTAACTTTTTTTCTCATGGTAACATACATTTGTAGTGTTGCTAGAAGAATTTACATAATGTTGCATGTGCTTGTGCAGTATAATTCCAAAAATAACTCTGTGAAATTAGTTTATGAACCACAACCACGATAAATCCAATCTAACGTACTCGATAAATCCAATCTTTTATTTATCAATATAGTTGAGTTTAAATTTTATCAATAAAATACGTAAATCTAATCCAAATCGATTCATATATTTTTATTTGATTTAACTATCAGTTTCTTTCAAAATCCAAACAAAGAGGTCTTGGCAAAAAGTTCCCCCCGTTAACTCTCTAAGCTATACAAGGGTATTAATGTCAAATCAAATGAATTCAAAATGAAAATGCTCGACGCGGTCCTCTTTACTTGATATTCAATTTTGATACTGCAACGGTCTTCTCTTTCTTTTTCTCATTTCTTCTCCACAAACTGCATCGTCTATCTCTTCCAAGCTTAAGCCAAATCGAAGCCTCGATTCGATGGTTACCATCAAGGTAATTTTCAACTCCATTTTTCGTTTCTTCAAGCTTTTTATCTTCTCAGATTAAACCCTAACCTCCTCCAATCTTCAAATTTCTCACGTTCTTCTTTCTTTCTTGCATGTTCCAGGGACAATCTCGACTCGGTTCGACGCGACAATCGCGTTCAACTGGTACGCGTATATCTTGTTTTCAGATTTTTTTAATTTTATGAATTGATTTGATCTCTTGTTTGATTTTGGTGTTTTTTTATTTTTTATCGAACAGTTGGTGGTAAGAACTTCAACGTCTTTTCGGATACTGATGGGGTTAAAGTTGCTGATGGCTCCATGTATGTGTTTTCTTCTTCTTCGGTAGATGTACACCCTCTGGACGCATTTATAAGCGATTCATTGAATCATTTGAGTATCTGGTATAAAATAATGACTAGATACATCAATAATTCAATGAATCTAAAATGTGTGGGTGTATTTTCTTCGGTAACCATAGAGCAACACTGATCTATTATTTCTCTCATGTCATTTTGTAATTTATGTAGAAACAGTGCTATAGCAGCAGTTCACAAAGGCAAGGAGAAAAGTATGGGAACATGTGACAATGACACTTGTTGTAAGTTTTAATTGAACTAATTTTGCATTACAAGGTTAATAAACATGTTACAAAACACATTTATCATTTTTCTTTTTGTCTTTTGATAGCAAATATAAACCTGAGAAAAGCATTGGCTGATGTTAGCAATGATCAAGGAAACTCTACGACAGCTCCTAAGCGTAGTAATATCTTCAAGTAAGAGACTTATTTATTATGGGTTGATATAGAGAATTAGGAGGGAAGATGTTTTTGTAACATCAATGCTACTTACGGTTGGAATGCAACTTGCCATCATTTATATAGTTATTGATTATTTCTCATACTAGACGGTGTGGAGATTTACTTGCCTTTATGTCAGTGCTTTGGATAGTTCACCTTATGTCTTTTCTGCCTTACCAGGGTTTCAGCAGGTTCGACCACTAAAAAAGTGGGTATCTCTTTGAAGAAATCCTTCACGGTATGAAAAGTCACACTCTTCTAATTTTCTGCTAATTCTATGCTAGTTTTTTGTACACAATCAGCCATTCAACTAAAGGAAAAATCCTTTTTACTTGTACTACTTAATGCGCTTGATGCCTCAATGATGAAATCAAGGCTCTAACCAAAAAAATCACCTATGAAGATTTGATGCCTCAATGATGAAATCAAGGCTCTAACCAAAAAAATCACCTATGAAGATAATAATAAAAACATAAATTTAAAAAGTCATGTAATTCATCTTGTGTTTATTTATTGGGCAGATAATTGTTTTGATCTATTTGTTATTGCAATAAATCATTTATCTATATTTTTTTCCCTTTTCTCAATGGCCCCTGGCCCCAGATCCTTTTTATCTTTATAGAGAGGCTCGCTCAAGTGTTATCTGGCATAGCATTTTAAATCTAATGTATTAGTAGCTATGAAATGGATCTCTAGATTTAACAACAATGTCAAAAGGATGTAAATGTGGCTTACTAGATTTTTATTGGCAGCTATCTTCCTTACTGTGACTGATTGGGCCTTTTTTAGTGAATAAATGTACTGTGCAAGTACTTCAGAAATTGCCCTGCCTTGAATCATATGTTTAGAAGGTAAACTTTTGTAGGTAGTTGCTGGTAGATTCAATAGTTTTCGGCATCTTGAAGTAGTGGCAGCCAAGCCATATGATAGCTGAGTCAGCTGGCCACTAACTGCATGCCTACTCTATTTTCACCCTTAACCGTTTTCTACATTTAGCAACATTAACTGTGGAACTTTCCATGTTTTTCTTGTTGGGGACGTTATTATAAAAATGTGGCATATGTGTGAAGTACTAATTAGTATTCTTGCTCAAATCAGGTTAAAGAGCAGAAAAATACTAGTCATGGTGGAGTTCAATTAGATGCTCCCAATAGAGGTGACTAATTTCCCCTAGGTCTTTTCATTTTGTGCTTGAAAAGTTTTAGCTGTTTTTCTTCCTTTTATCTAATAATTAGTAGGTATAGGTTTAAGGGTTCCTTTAGGTGACCAGAAGAATAGTTCAAATGGAGGTCAGTCTGTTGCCTCAAAGGACAGGTACTTGAGAATTGAGTTCCCGTCTCTTGTTTTTCTAACATTTAATTGGATATTAAGTTATTTACTTTAGTTGTTTGTGACTTCAAACATGTTATTCTAGAAATTATCCTGACACTTTTTTTCTTTCTCTTAGGTTTGGAAGGAAGCCTCTATTACCTTCAACTACAAGGTATTTTTTTTTTTTTTTGTGAATTTCATTTTATTGATTTGTGTAAGTTTTATGAACAACTTGCGACTGACACCAAAACGTTTATATTTCTTTTCCAAGAACTTCAAGGAAGTCTCTGCCAGTTTTAGGTACAACAGGTATAAGGGTTTCTTTAGATGATCAGAGGAATAGCTCAAATGGAGGTCAATCAGTTGCGACAAAAGATAGGTACTTGAGATCCAGTCTCTTTTACCTCACATTTAATTGGATAATAAGTTATGTTCGTTTAGTTATGATCCCAAGCATGCTATTCTAGACATTATCCCAACACTTGTTTTTTCCTTTTAGGTTTGCAAGGAAGCATATGCTACCTACAACTACAAGGTTTTGTGAATTTCATATTGTTATTTGTGTAAGTCTTATGAACTACATGCGGCTAAAACCAGAACGTTTATTTGTCTTTTCCAAGCACTTCAAGAAAGTCTCTGCCAGTTCCTAGGAGGGTAAACAGGGTAGATACAAGTAACACAAAGGTTAGCATAATTTTGTTTACAATTATCTTTCCTGGTCGTGACTTTCCTCCATAAAGTTGTGCTTAATAAGTTTTCCAAATCTTCTTTCTTTTTTAATTGTTTTTTCCGAAATACTTTTCTTTTTCTTGTGTCTCCTCTTAATTTTACTTCCTTTTAGGGAAATGCTGGAAGTTCTGAAACATCCAATAGCAAAAATGGGCCACCAAGTAAGAAACCATGACATAAATAACAACTCTGAAAATGTCAATGAGCTGACTTACCTATTTTGATTGAACTTAATTTACTGTTCATTTCAGGTAAGCTGGCAACAGGCAGAAGGATTAGTTCACAACTAATCAACGCAAGGAGCCATAGATCGAAGACTCGAGTTAGTGACGGCTTTGTTCAAACGTAAGTGACAATTGATAATTAACAAGTAATCATATTATTAGTTTATGTCTCTGATAATTGCGTACTTTTAGTACATTTTGTCTGTTTGCAATGGTCTTCAAGTTGTTAAACTGGAGGAGTGAAGAAAGTTAGCCTAACTGGTACATATGACCAGAATAAAGTATATGTTAGCAAATGATGTTTCTATATTTTTCTTTATCAAAAACTGAACTTTTAGAAGCATTTTATAGATACATTTCTTATTGAAATAGATACTCATATTCTTTGAGGAGATTTAGTCATCAGTACAGTTCAAGCCCTAAAAAACATGACTCTAGATAATACCATATTAAGGATACAAATAAAGAGAGAAAACAAAAGCTTCAAAGCAGAGAGAGCGAGAAAGAGAGAGATGGAATGACATTTTGACTCATTAATCAAAGATAATGGTGCACTCGAGTCAGATTCTTCTCTAACAGTGTAACAAAAAGCACTAGCTTAAATTAACTTTAAGTGAGACCTAGAACCATATGATAATCAACATCACACATATATATAACCAGATTCAAACACGTACGCAATGTTCTAACACATTAATAATTTCATATTTTAACAAAACATTTTAATGAAAAGTTTTTTTTTTGTTGGAATTTTGTGCTACTATCTCTGTTTTGTAGTTGACCCTGCTTGTCTATTTCAGCAATTACTATTTCTCTTCGCTATGCGTTGATAACTATTACTAGTACTACTGCTACTTGAATTTTATCAAAGTTGTTAATTGCTGCTAATTTAAAGGATGTGATTTGTTATTAAATTGGTCACTTCATATGGGGTGTAGGGTTACAAGTAATGCTAACCAAGCATCCTCAAGCAATTCCACCAAGGTATGTTGGCTGTAATTTAAAGTTTGTTGTCTGCTCTAATTGGTTTATTTGGTTGATTGGTGTTGCAATTGTTCTACAGAATTTAGTTCCATTTGGTTCTTTACATTTAAAGCCATTTTTATGTCTATACTTATTTTGTATTACATTAGGAATTTCCTTCCTATGCTCCTATAAGAGTGTACAGGGTGCATATAAGAAAAATTTGCTGCTATTGTTTCAGTTAACATACTTGTTAAAGATGTTGTACTCAATATTTTCAATTTGTGATTTTAAGCTTCTATGATGTACTGTTGTCTAATGTGCATGTAAATTTTTTTTCCGCTAATGTTTGGTTAATATACTCGTTAAAGATGTTTTACTCAATACTTTTCTTGTTTCAATTTGTGATTTTAAGCTTCTATTTTGTACTATTGTCTAGTGTGCATGTCTGCTAACATACTTGATAAAGATGTTGTACTCAATGTTTTTCTCGGTTCAGTTTACTTGATAATAGTGGAACCTGATTTTTTTTCTTTCCATTTTGTACCTAGCCTATTGTTAAGACCACACTCAAATCTCAGAGGACTCTCAAATCTAAATCCATAGCAAATCAGAACTCAAAACCAACTACTGCCGTGACATCTAAGGGTGAGGAAAAGGTTTCTTCTTCACTTCCTAAGGATGAGGAAAACGTTTCTTCTTCACTTCCTAAATCCATAGCAAATCAGAACTCAAAACCAACTACTGCCGTGACATCTAAGGGTGAGGAAAAGGTTTCTTCTTCACTTCCTAAGGATGAGGAAAACGTTTCTTCGTCTCTTCCTAAGGATGAGGAAAGTGTTTCTTTGTCTCTTCCTGAGAATAGTTCAGTGGTCATTTCCGATGGTGCAAGTCAAAGACATCAACCATCTGATGGGGATAGTAGTCTAAAAACAGATTTGTCAGAGTTGATTCCAAGAAAAAGTTCCAGCCGTCGGAAGTCTTATACGACTTCACTAATGGAAAAATCTAAGGTATCAATCTAGCTGAATGCATTAAACCACTTTTTTTAAGGTCAAAATTGAAAAATGAGGATAAGCCTTAATTTGCAGATTCTCAAGGAAAATGGTGAAGTCAAGAAGCAGGATAGCTTACCAAATATAGATGATGAATGTAATCATCTAGAAGTTTCTGAATATATTGATGATATATATCATTACTATTGGGTCACCGAGGTAATATTGATCAAGTTTCTGATTTCAATTACTCACAGATTGAAAAATTTGAAATTGTTTACCCCACAGTAGATACCCATTCTGTTTTTTGATTAGTTTTCCTAATTATAGAATTAGTCAATAATTTTACATAAAAAATATGAGCATATAATTGGACCTTTAGTGGATGTCACTTGCTAGCTTGTTTTGTCTCTTCTATTGAGGTTTATGGCTGGAATTGTTATAGCTAATGCGTGCAATACATAACAATCATACTTATAGTAAATATAGTCGATGTCTACATTTGTTATCCAAGTATATTGGATCTGGAGCTCCAAAATTGTGAACATGTACGAAGCACAAATTTTATTTTGACGTCACTTTTAATCCCATATGTTATTACTAGATACTTAGTTATCTTATCAGAAATCGTGAGGCAACGTAGTTCTTTAGTTGTGCTCATAGTTTCAATGACTTTGATGCTTGACATAATCATAATACTGCCACTAGCTTATAGTTTTCCACGTACTAACTTTTAGGCTCTGATTGTGAATTAGCTTTTAGATATAAAGTATTTTATCTAATACTCCCTCTGCTACCATTTATAAGAAAAAGTTAACTTTTTAGATACATTGAATAAGTCATGTATTTGGACAATAATCACAATATATTGTCCAATTGTCCAAATACATTAATTGTTCATGTATCTAAAAAGTTAACTCTTTCTTATAAATGAGTATATTTTATCCTTGTTCTATAATTTCAACTAATGTTTTTTATTAAGTTTTTTTAAATTGCTTTCAATGGCAGGCACATAGTCAAACTCTGTCAAATTACATGTCAATTCAGGCAGAGATTACTCCTCATATGCGGGGAGTATTGGTCAACTGGCTAATCGAGGTACATAATTAATTTCCATTACCCTTAAGATGTATTTTCTTTCATCCTTGTCCTTTTATAAATATTGATCCAACAATGTCACTGTCAGATATATTGTTCAATCTTATTTCCTCTTTTGATGATAATTTTCTTTTGTAGACCCAACCTCAGTAGTCATTTTCTTTGCCTATTTATTGGGTTTTCCAGGTACACTTCAAATATGATTTGATGCCAGAAACACTATATCTGACAGTGACATTGTTGGATCAATATCTTTCTCAAGTGACTATAAAAAGGAGTGACATGCAGTTAGTTGGTCTTACAGCACTTTTGCTGGCTTCGAAGTATGAAGACTTTTGGCATCCAAGGGTTAGAAGAAGTCCATTTCAAACATTTATTTTGAAGAAAAGAGGGTGAGATTCATCGTGATGGTTCTAATTTTTATTTTGTCTCGTTTTGTTCCAGGTAAAGGATTTGATTAGTATCTCGGCTGAAACATATACTAGAGATCAAATGCTTGGAATGGTAAGCAATTCTTAGTTCTACTTGTAATGTTTAACTTTGAGAATGATCTCAGTACATTTCATGCATAGTTATGTTATCCAAAATAACAAACAACATAATTGGGAAGTAAACAAATTGGTCTTAGTTATGTTATCCAAAATAACAAACAACATAATTGGGAAGTAAACAAATTGATCTTCAACCAGAGAAATAGACAAGGAGCAGAGGTTAACCCCCCACTTGAGTGTATATAGTCTAGGAGAGAAAGTGGGAAACTAAGTCCGAAAGGCTTGCATTTGGTTTGTTGGGAGAGGGTCAGTGTCTTTTGAATAGTGTATTATTTTCCACCTCTGACCCATCTTGATACAACCGATCCAGTTACATGCTGGTTTTGTTCAATTTTCTGTTTTAATTTGCACTTGTATAAGGTTCAACATGGTTCTTACTATTATATTTTAATGCTAATGCGTGGAATTGATTTGTCTTTTCAGGAAAAGCTTATTCTTAGAAAATTGAAGTTCCGTCTTAATGCTCCCACTCCTTACGTTTTTATGGTTAGGTTTATCAAGGCAGCACAATCAAATAAGAAGGTATTTAATTCAGCATAAAAAATTTATAGACAAATATGACCAATTATTTTGGATGAGAAATTGGTCATTCTAATTGAATTTTTATGCCTTACTACCATATGTTTGATTTCTAAATTTTTTCCGTTTCTGTTTTATTTTCACAGCTGGAACACTTGGCGTTCTTTCTCATTGACCTGTGCTTAGTTGAATATGAAGCCTTACCATTCAAGCCTTCTTTACTATGTGCATCAGCTCTCTATCTTGCACGCTGTACCCTGCAAATAACCCCATCATGGACACCACTGCTTCAAAAGCATGCACGTTATGACGTTTCACAGATGAGGCACTTGTTCTACCATTTTATCTTTTTCAATTTCAAAATTGTGATTTCTATTTATGCTATAACTGCAATATCTGCAGGGATTGTGCTGATATGATGCTGAAATTCCATAAAACTGCTGGGAAGGGAAAGTTAACAGTGGCTTATGAAAAATATTCCAGAAAGGAACTCAGTGCAGTAGCAGGAGTGAAACCGTTGGACAGACTTCCCCATTAATTTGGTTTGTGCTGGAGTTATATTTCTGAACACTTAATTTTTTTCTTCCTTTTATCAGGTTGAATTCTCACAACCTTACGTTAGGTTTTATTAGAAGCATGTTTGTTAGGATACACTGAGGTCAATATGTTGTCATTATGCACTATGACAATTTCAAATGATATGCCTTTTGAATATGGATTATTGGTAAGGAGGGATAGGGTCGTATTGCATTTTTTTTGGATAGTATTGTTGCATTGCACTACAGGCATATCAACTGTGGCAAGTTAAAGCAAAAATAAAAAGCAGGCTTGGCAACTACAAACTTGGTGATTACAAAACTAAATTTATTTAAGAAACCAAATTCTCGTCCGTCCGCATTATGATCAGAATGGTAATAATTGTTACGAGGGCAACCACAAGTTGCCCTCAAACTTGGTGATTACAAACTAAATTTATTTGAGAAACCAAATCCTCGTCCGTCCGCATTATGATCACAATGGTAATAATTGTTAGAGTTCAAGCCTAAGGGTTGGCCTAGCAATGGAGGCTTGAGTCTTGAGAGTGTGCTTCTCTCAAGGTCCCGAGTTACTTTGTTACTGAATCATTTCAAATTGAATCAAAATGTTTTGTTCGGTATAACGGTTCGGAATTCCGAACTGTACCAAGCTATTAGAAGACTATTTTTCTAAACTGAACAATTTGTTAAGGAACCGAACCGTTATACTTGGTTTTGAATTTTTTTAATAAAAAATTATTTAAATTTATTTGTACTATTTTTTTATAAATAATTTTAACATATTTTATTACATTATATTTTAACTTATTCAAAATCAAAATGACAAATTAGTTTAAATCAAAATCACAAATTAATTTAAATCAAAATCACAAACTTGAATAAACAACTTATTTATAAAAATAAGGACTTATGAATAAACTTGTATAAGTCAATTAATCACTAACATGCAGTCTCTACTTTCATTGGCATACCATTTTCACTAACAATTTACAGTCTAATCTTTGGATAATACTAACCCTCTAATTGTTCATTTAGTCACTAACTGTCATCGAAAATAGATAAGAAAAACTAACAGTTTTTTCCAGCATTTGCAATTAACCTATTGACTAAGTTTCCTCTCTTTTGCGCAGTTTTCTAACTAACATTTAAACTGAAATCAATTTAAGAGTAACAATTGATATAACTAACTACTTAACAGATTTTGTCACATCTACTTAACTTTTAACTAGCTGTTCTCAATTTCTTAACTAACCTTTTCATTCTAACTATTAAAACTTTTAACTAACTGTTCTCAATTTCTTAACTAACCTTTTCATTCTAACTATTAAAGTAACTAACACTATTTCTAACTAACTTTTAACAGATTCAATCTAACATGTTAACTAACTATAAACTATCTACTTACATTCTATAACCAAAATTCAGGCTAACATTCATTAACTACTGTAACTTAATACTAAACATAAATCTAGTTCAGCACTAATCCTTAACAAAAATTAAGCTTAACTAGTTGAGTTGATTGCAAATAACTATGTAAAATAATTAGTTCAATAGTTCAGTAATTTCAACGAGAGTTTCAATTTTTGGTTTTCAAGTTTCAACAAAGTTCAGTTTTCAATTTTCCATGTATTAATTAATAGTTCAGTTTTGGTTACTTTTGGTTTGTTTTAAATTGATTCGGTTCTAGAACCATTACTAAAATAACGGTTCAGTTCACTAACCAAATATAATGATTTGGTTATTTTAACTTCTGTTCGGTGAACTGAACCAAATATAATGATTTGGTTATTTTAACTTCTGTTCGGTTCGGTTCAGTTCATAGATTTTTTGAACAGTCCTAATTAAAACCACCATTCGAATATTAGTTCTGGAAAAATGTTAAAAAAACGAATGAATTGGTGCGTATCGAAAATATACTTCCGATTTTTAGAAATATTTTTGAAATTTCGGTAGTGTGTAAGAAGTACATGGATTAAGAAATCTAGTTAGTAAAATCATCTTCTAAATGTTATTGATGATTGAAGAACCATTGAGACTTTTGAATTAACATCCTTTCATAGAGATACCTAAAAAGATAAAGATTTTTTTAAAATTTAATTACAATTGGCGGTTTCATAAATTTGATTTATTCTTATACTAATGCATGTTGACTACAGAGGAAATTGCGTTAAAGCTTCACTAGACTTACCAAATTATGGAGAGAGATTTGTTGATGCAAATTAGTGTTGGAAACTTGCTATTGTAATTGCACCAAATTTGGGTTATTAAAAATATCTTATTTGATGAGTTTTTACTTTCAACTTTTTGATATATTTATTTGTGGACGACAATCAATTGTTATTTTCATTTGTGAAAACGGATTAGTCATGATTCTGATAGAGTGTACAAGTAGACTCCTTTATTAATTATATGATTTTTTTAATTAAAATTATATTTGAAATCTGATTTGTGTGAGCTTTAACCTTTGATCTATAATGGGTAGGGATTATGTTTATATATTATGTGGTTAGATGTCCTATGTAATTACTTGAAATCAGAAACATAACTAACACCTGCACAACTTGTTTCATTGAGAGTTGAAAATGAGAATGGGAGATATAAATATTACTCATCTTTTCAAAATTCTGAATCAAGGTGACAAAACGTCAACCTTATTCTCAAATCATGTCTTTTATATAATTGATTAATGAATTTTTCCACTTACGTTTATATGAGTTAGGACTCAACTGTTTTTCGTTAATATATGATTATGAATTAAGAGTTCAACCACGCGGTAATTAACTAACCAATTGAATCTAAATGTTAGTGCTGCCATGCCGTAACCTAATCTGTTACTGTTATTTTATTTTTATGCGTAATTTACTATGCTGATAGAACTTTTTCTGCTACCCTCTCAATTATATCTGATACCTCTTTATATACGATGTTTTTATTAAAATATTTCTATAAAATACCTCTCCATATACGATGTTTTTACTAAAATATTCCTATAAAATACTGAAAATTTAGTAATTTCTGATACTTACTGAAAATTTCGTAATTATATCGAAAATTGTGCGAGAGTTACATGTTACAGTCTATGAGAAAATAATCTGGAAATTCCAAATTTCTGGTACCGTATATTTGAAAATTCTGAAACGTATAATTAGTGAAAATGCATGCCGAAAATTTTAAATATCCGGTACCGGAAACAAAACCGAAAATTTGAAATTTTCGATAAGTAGAAGGTATGCCGGAAATTTGAAATTTCCGATACCAAAATAATACCGGATGTTTAGAATTTTTGGTATGGATTTTAGTTCAAAATAAATCGAAAATTTGAAATTTCCGATATTATTTTGGTACCGGAAATTTCAAATTTCCAGTAATACTGGGAGTTGTACTTTATTTAAAATTTTTACACTTATAAACATATAAACTTATATTTGAATAAAATACACGATAAAATATCATATTGCGGTAATATATAAATAGAATTAATATCATACATAGATGCATTACAAAATAAATTATAATCACTTCCCAGACAATACTGCTCAATGTCTGAACTGACCCGCATGTGTGAGATTTCCGGTACATGAATTATTTTTTGAAAAATATACCGGTTTTTTAAAATTTCTGGTAAATTGCACTGGAAATTTAGAAATATCTCGTAAATCGCACAGGAAATTTATAAATATATGGTAAATCGGTACCTTAAATTTGTGAAATACGAAGAATTTTCGGTGTGCGCCAAAAATGGGTATCGGAAATTTGTCGGGCGTACCGGAAATTTACGTTTTTTTCAACTTTGACAACAATAATTTTTTTTCAAAAAAGTTAAAATTTTGAATAAATACACTAGAGATATTTTCGGAATATCATAAATTAAAAGAGTGTCAGGTATAATTGAGAGGGTATCACGAAAAGTTCTCCCGATAGACACACATACTTTTGTTTGTCAAACAAAATAAAATTGAGAGGGACTTTAACGCTTTCATTTATCGTTTTTTAGTTTGATTTATTGCTTTATAGTTTATTTGATGTTTTTAGGAATTTATCTTTTTTAACCATCTGTCGAGCAATTGCATGTGTTGTCGAGTCTATGTACGTGATTTTCAATTGCTACTGAATTTCCCCAAAATTTTAAAATTTTAATCTCCAATCAAATTTTTACTTTTGATGCGTGGCACACACACTCCGAAAGTATATAGGTTGTCACTTTAGGTTGTGTTAGAGATACTTGGGAAAGCTTCGACAAAATCGATATCGTTTTGACACCCCAAACCCCTAAGTATGTGAACCAATTTGAGTACCTATTATGCCAAAACCTTAAGTTTGAGTTTTAAATTAACCCTAAGTAGTTTATATAAGCAGTCGACACCGTCTTAATCACAAACTACGTAGAGACTCGATGAATATAAGTGAATGGTCGTAAAAATTCAAAAATATCATGCCTTAATAAATTGAAAACAGGGAATACGCTAATTAAGTTAGGTGACCCTCACCCGGTCGCTTAATCCAAAGGTTGCAGAACCTACAAAAATATGTTATGACAACCCGTTGTAAGTTGGTTCAGAAGTGTCTGGTGTTGAACTTGGTAGGGCGTACTATGGTTCGATCCCCTACAGCTTGAAATTAGGTAAATAAAGGGGTTAGTAACTTATGTATCAGAACCCCGTGCTTAAATAACCAGAATCACTAACCGGCAACTCTACTATGTGCGTGCAAGGATAATGGCTTAATGTGATTGCACTCGAATGAAAGTGGGTGAAATAAAGCAAAATAAATAGGTTGAGTTATAATAGAATGATTCAGACTGATTTACATAGGGAAGGAGTTTTTGACCGTGTATTGTGATTTCGTGTTATTACGGTATCCTTGGCGTTTACACTCAGTACCTATCGATCTAACATTAGCCTAGCGACCACGTATGATTAGGAGTTGTGTTGTGCCTTTGTTTCAAAAACTGCGCTTAATCATTTTCTTTTAACGCATTGGTTGATTGTTTGAGGACAAACAATGGTTTAAGTGTGGGGGTATTTGATAACATGAAAATTTATCACATATTCGACTTGATTTACATAGATTGTGTCTTTATTTTATTTTAATTATGTTGCTTTATGATGGTATTATGCTGGTATTTTAATGTGTTTCAGGAATTTAATGTTTACAAAGCTTGCTTGAAAAAATGAGAAGAAATGAAGTAAAAATGCATAAAATATTAAGAGAAAAGAAGAAGCCCAAAAGTAGAAGCCCAAGAAGAACTCAAGGCGTGTGGCCCACCACAAAGGTGTGACGAACGTCACACCCCTTCTCTCACCAAGTGTGCCGATCGACACAGATGCCCAGGGCTCACTCCAATTTTGTGACGAATGTCACACTGCTTAAGGAGATTTCTCCTTGTTGCGAACGGCAAGGAGACTTCTATATTGTTCCTATATTTTCTCAGCAACCAAGTCATAGGCTCCTATATTTTCTCAACTGACCGGTTACAATGCAATATAAATAGAAGGAAGTTGGATACAAAATTCTCTCTCTTCTCTCGTCCATTATTTCAATTTTTCCCAGAGTATTATTCATAGTAATGTTTTAGGCAGAAAATTACCATTTGTAAAAGTGGTAGTTTCTCACGTCGAGGAACTACCACACCATTAGATTTAGGTGTTGTATTTCTTTTATTTTTATTTTGTACTTGTTTGTCAAGCATATCGACATGTTATGATTTCAGTTCCAGCCATCGTACGTGAAGTTTATTTGGTATTGTTTCATAAGTAATTCCAATTTTCTTTTCTGCATTATTTACAGGTTCCTCTTTATAGCATTTCTTATTTCTATTGTTCCGCTTGTTTAATTTAATTACCATGCTACTCTTAATTGCAATCGTTATGTTTAGTTTTTTCACACTTGATTCCATGTTTAGCTAAATAGTTTAGAGTCCGGTGTATGAGGACCGTCGTTACCGTCAGGACTCGGTAGAAAATAATTGGTGCGAACTTATGATTAAAATTTTGTTTGGTTTAAATTTCCAAGTCTAATTTAAATAGCTTTGTCACGAGAGTGAGAGCTTATTTAACATGATTTTGTCACGAGAGTGATAAATCAATTAAGGTTAGAGCCGACACTGCGAGAGCGTGGGGGTCAAACAGGATAGTGGAAATTAGGCAACAAATCTAAATACATCGAGAGCGCTTTAAATGCGTTTAGGATATTATTGGCTTTCAAAATATATTTCTTAGTTATCGGGCGAGTGAGAGAAAAATCTTGGGATTAGGAAGTATGGCTTTAGTTAATACCACGAGAGCGTGAGGCGAGTATTTAAGTTGGTATATTCTATGGAGCTAAGTTATAGTCGTAATTAGTACCCGTTTTCTATAAGTTCTTCAGGAACGCGAAAATCATATTCTGACCTCGATTTAGTATTATTTGCAAAGTTCATTTATTTCATTTTTAGTTCTTAGTTTCTCCCAAAATCCAATTATTCATTAGCCTTAGCTTTACAAAGTAACGATAGATTACAATAGGTTGACATTAGCTATGTGGTTGGACAATCTTTTATATTACTTTGATATTTCCGTGCACTTGCGGAATTTACCGATCACTTTGTAAATTTTCTGATATGCGAAACAAGCACAACATCCTAAATCCAAATGAACAAGTAAGTTTCCACTCTTTGATGAGAAGAACCTTGACCTAACGGGGAAAACTAAAACGAGCTCCACCGACATCGTACCACGATGGCAGAATACCCAACTTGCGATGGGAAGTTCACGCTGCATATCTAAGATTCCAAAGACGATATCTAAGATTCCAAAGACGAGATCTAAGCTTCCTCTCTTCCCGGAAAATAATCCTGACCATTCTAATAGTTCCCGTTCCCGGCATTGTTGAGTATCAATACTATCGAGTAAAATCCCCAAAACACAGTAAAAATAACAACTCAAAACATGCACGAGAAAAATAGATGTAGAGAGAAGCAAAAATGGAAATGAAAACATATTAGATTTAAACGACAACAAAGACTGTGATTGTCAGAGATATTACATAAGAGGGGAAAGACCCCCGTTCAAAAATAATATAAGAAACGACCACGAGGGTCGAAATTATCCAAAGGTTCCACAACCTGGGCGAATCCCCATCCAAAATCCATAAGTTACAAAAAATTATGGCACGCATGCCAGACTAACATAAACAAAAAGAAAGTAAACGAGTCAATAAATCTTTGACCATATGCTTATCCGTAATGAACTCCCTCTCCCCTTCGTCCTCTTCCTCGTCGAGGTCGGGGATCTCAGGGACCACTATCTTATCATCGACAATGATGTTCAAAAATCTTATCCTTTCGATAGAAAACTCTAGCATGGGATTCACGATCTTGATCTGAGCCACCGTATTTAAGAAACCTTCCTCCATGACCTCCAAACAATCATGCTCGAGGGCTTGGATATGAGCAACAATGACCTAGGTCTCGTCCTCGGACGGTGCAACAATGACCTTAAGATCGCCAACTTTGGATGAAATTCTTCTTCAATGAGATACACGACCTTTAGACTAGCCATATCCGATATCATCCTGTCTATTGCCACCTTCTGCTGGATCATGTCATTAATCAGCCTAATCTAAATTTTATACATGTCCTTGTAGTTGTCAAAATCGATCTCCGCTTTGGTCAATTTTTGTTGAAGATTCTCTATCATTGCCTTCGCCTTTTTTAGCTATTTTGCAGGACAAGTCTCCTCATCTGCATATACCACTTCCATCTCCAAAATCCTTATCATAGCAGTAGTGTCTTGGGTCACAAGTATTTGATTCTTCCGGTGGCACGACCAATGATGGACCCTCTCGAAGAACCCCTTATTGTGAAGGCAAAGAGGCAACATAGACTTATCCTCAACATTCTCGTTAGAGAGATCTATCTAGTCAATATCGATATGTGGCCGCTTCTTGGTTGAGGTATCCTCTTTTTATGGGGATATTTCCACATTGCGCAAAGAGGACGAAGTCCTAGATCTAGTTTGTGGATGAATCGTTACTCTGGAAAAATGAGTCTTGGCAATAGAAGCTTTCTTCACATGCTTCTCCCTGTTCATGACCGGTAGCTTCACTACTTGTTCCTGTAAGCTCGACATTCTCTATGTAATAGAAAGTGGGCACGAGTCAAGAAGCAAAAAGATAAACAAATAAGAATCAACTAAAACAAAAGAAAAGACACTACCCAAGACCTCCAAGGCCCCCTAAATGGTACCATACTAAAGGAGCTCCTTGGTAATGATATACTGAGCCTCGAGCACGGGCTCCCCGTATTCATCAATAATGGATTCCCCCACTCTAAGTCTCATATTGAGCAGGGAGAAAACTATCGACAAACGTTACTAATTTATCATAGCTAGCCTGATCTTCAACATCCAGCTGGTCCACTCTCACAGTATAGTAGTCCTTCCCCTGCTCAAAATGATCAAAACTCCAGTGTTAATGAAACTTTGGGACCAACTTTTTCCTCGCCTTCCTGTGCTCGTTGTCGCACGCCCCGCCCAACAATGGCCACTCGATCGAACACCGAGCAGATAGCCTCCGATGACACGGGTTGGATGAGGTAGTGCCTAGTTTTAAAAGTACGAACTGATTTACATAACGCCTTAAATAGCCTCTCTGACTGCTTCAATGAAACTAGTTATTCCACTCCTTATGGGATTGTCGTTGGAGGTGGAAACTGCAAAGAAATATGGAATGGTGGCACCAATCTCAAGGTGTCGACAAATGATCTCAAATGCCCGAATAAAGGCAACTACGTTTGAATGAAGATGGAAGCGCCAACCCATATGGTTAAATATACCCACCTGGAAGTCACTGAAGGGCGGTCACAAACCTACTTCTCTAAAATAATAGTCGTACACAGTAAACTGATTCTTCTCAAGTTTCGAGCACACTTGCTAGTCGGGTTCAGGCCATATAATCTCCCAATTCTCGTTAGATTCCACTTGACTAGCACATTCCCCCATAAAGGTAAAATCTTCCTCAGGAAAGATGACAAAACGCGAGGCCAACCTTGGGGTCCTTCCTAACCCAACTCAGGTCGAGACAACTAGCACAACATCATCGTCATCACTATGAGCCATTTTACCTGAAAAGTAGAGGAAAACACTAAATTCGACAATTAAATCAAATCCACACTTCCACCTCAAATCAAGTGAAAGGGAGCAGAAGGCGCGAGGATAGCCCCTCGACCAAGGCCCTTGGTCGTCGACGACAAATTTTAGAAAGATTCCAATTGACTAGACAGGCCTGCGACCAACACTTTGGGAGGATCTGCGTTGAAAATTGAATGCTGAGGTCGGACATCAGATCCTACAGTGAAGAAACTCTCCGACCGATGGGATATTAACACAAAATGAAACTCATCAAAAACTTCATATGACCCATCGAAAACTTCATGGGATTCACCAAAAAATTCATAAGACTCGTTGGAAACTTCACACGATTCATTGGAAAACGCATGAGATTCATCGGAAAACCCAGAATACATCTATACCGCCACTAGAGTCACCAACACCAGCTCTATTCTCTACCCTAAATGGCTCTTGAGTCCCCCAAGAGGAGATACAAGGAAGCCAAAGTTTAAAAATGATTAAACCACTGTCAAACACCAACGACTCGCCAATCGTAACTTTAAATATCTAACCTAACTAGCATTTAACTACTGCGAATGTACGAATCATGAGAAAGGGATAAGCAACTTATTTAATTGGCATATTGGATGGTAGTTGCAAATGCACCAACAACAAAGGTGGTAACGACGACGGCGGAATCTCCAATAGTGAGAACATGCGAGAGCGGGTGAAGATGAAAATTTAAAACCTTTTGCAAATGTTCCCCTTTTTCCTATTTATAGTCCTCTTAGAAATTAGGAACGTATGCACGTGCTTAGGAAAATGCACAGCCGTTTTTCATCCATCATTAAACCTATTCCTTAGACTAGAAATCACCATGCATGCCACAAGGAACGTGGCCCGAGGCACGCAACATGTCAACTTCCAGCTTCAACAACTTTTTGTCTCCCCAAACGATGACCACCCCTCAGAGAACTCATGAATTGTCCCCGTCTCAGACAACGATAACCAATGGCGCGATCATCTCCTCGACGCACGGGCATACCTTAAGTCATCACTTATATGGCCAAAATAATATACTTGGAGTCCTATCCTGGCCTGGACCAGTGACTAAGCTTGGCCAAATCCAATCATGCTCTAGAATGGCCCAAAGGCGATGTCACAATTTAACTCATAGTTAGTAGAAGCCATGTTTTCCTTCTTCCTGACAACTTCGACCACATGGTCGTTTGGCACTTTTAGAGGACAAAACCACACCTTCCCGTGACCAAGCCTCTGCCCTCCACAATGGCTAGTTCCGCGGGTACCCCTACCCGTCACAACGGCTAATTGCGGGCACCTCCCCTAGGATAACGAGCACTAGCTGATCGTTCCTACTTTCACACAGAAATCCTGGCAGTTACGTATTTTTGGGGCCCTAATATCCAGACCCAAATATAGGAACCAATGGCCAAGCGACGAGGACAATATATAAACCCTCACACTCGTGAAGGTCAGATATTCAATATTCACTTCTAAAACCCTAAACTATTTGTTGTATCTCTTTGTACCTTTACATGCTTTAGTTCGAGAGTGTCTTGCAGGTACACCCATCTTCTCCTTGATTCTAGCCAAACAGACGCACCTATCGACCCATTACAAATTATGATCACCGGTAAGATCCCTAATAAAAATATATTTTTAGTTAATTTTTCTCTTTTTTTCATTAATGCATAATAATTAGAAGAAATCAATTAACATCAAGCTAACACTTATTCTCAAAATTAACTAAACGGTTCTCGTTAAGTACAATGACTGTGAGGGGTGTTAATACATTTCCCTCGTATAACTGACTCCTGAACTTGATTTTGATTGCGACGAACATTTTCTTTTTCTTTTAAGAGTTTTATCTATATTTTCCCTTTCTTTTTGGAATAAATAAATATCGGTGGAGACTGTTGTATTTCGGGTGTTTCATACACTCAAATATTTTTCACGCCGCGACAATATCCCCAAGAGTTATTCTTGAGAGTATCCAATACACTCGGGAGCTTTTAGAAGGATTTATCCACGAACCTCCTTATACAAGGAAATGAAATTTTCAGACTAACTTCTAACCAAACAATAAACAAGGCTTTAAAGCAGTTATTCTCCAAACGAAACCAAGATTTTCCACTAGTTGTTCTCAAATCAAGATGGAGTTTTGAATTGGTTATTCTCTTAATCGAACTAGAATTTTAAGTAGACTGACCATGAAACAAAGTTAGATTTTTATTAGCCCGATCTCGAGCCTATTGAGCTTTTACCAGGATGAATTGAGGAATCAAGTGAAATTTTAGATGGTTTATCTCAAATCAATAAAGATTTTAATTAGATTGAGCTAAAACCAATATAGATTTTAACTTAGCTGAGTTCAAGAACCTATGGGGATTTTACTAGATGATATTCACAAACCAAAAGAGAGATTTTCCCTTAAGGTGAAACTCACGAACTAAACAAAGACTTCCTACGACATTCCCCAAACCAAACAAGAGTTTTTAATCGATTTAACTTGCAACCAAAATGTTAAATTTTCACGGAAGAATTTTTTACTCAAAAAATAATACACTCATGGTAAATTCATAATTGACCCTTGGTCCAAAACAAAGATCTTCACTTAGACTCAACAAGATTCTCTAAGCACTATGGATAAATATATGTGAAAAATGAGATTGAGAAATTGATGAGATAAATGAAAAATAGGATTTAAACATGTTTTCTAGATGGTAAAAGTGATAGATAAGCTCTCTATTTATAGACCAAGGCGTGATATAAATTTGGAAACAATCTATGAGCCAAATCAATGCTCTAATCGATTAGGATAATCAATTATTAACTTTCAATAATCAATTGAACAAACCACAAATGAAAGATTATGATATAAAGTTGTTACCAATCATTATGATATGTCTTACTCGATTAGGTTAAATGTCTAATCAATTATTTAGTAGAAAAACGTCTTCCAATCAATCAAACATTATCCTAATCAACTGGCTAGGCCCTAAAAATATTTTCCAATGGCTTAAATAAATAATGAGATACTTCTCAAATATTTTAGTGTGTGTATAATTTAACCATAGTATTTCTAGAAACACTCTTGTGTCTTTACAAGCCACAAATTACTCATACAGACACGGCCTGACAAGCTTTTACACATTCTTTCTTTCACAACTTTGAAGTTATAAGTCTTGGCATCATTACCTTTGAATTTAGAATAATACATGAACTTTGAGTCTTCTTAATAAGGTTTGAGATATGTCATCATTTGAGAGGATAAACCACCAGTGACTCTTCAATTGAAAGCTATTTGACCATAATGTTGACTTAAAAAAGATGTCTTGATCTTCAAGAGCATAACTTAATTCAGGAGGATAGTTTAGTTAACTATCTTGTACATCCTTGACCAATTGTGTTATATTTAACAGATGCTTAACCTCACTGGACATTGTTTGATATTAAGTATTGTCATCATCGAAATGAAACAACTATTCTTGCACCTTTGTTATATGTTTTGTGTCGACCAAATGCCTTATAAGATAAGGCCTGCTTATCCTGGCCGCTCCATTGAGCCCAAGGTATAAATACCTTCACAATAGATTTTCAGGTGCACGATCTCTAATTTCCACTCTCACTACGATTATCTTGAACCCTAAATTAACTTGAACGTTGGAATGCTAACCTTGCAAGTACCCTCTCCCTTTTTGGTTCACTGAATCGGAGATTAACAACATCGATTCAAAATCAACATCTCTGATTCAAGATGCATCATAGTCTCATCCTCCGATCCAAGGTGCCACATCAATGAATCCCTTATGAAGCTTAGCTCCACCGTAATTTCCACAATCTTCTTCATTTTTGGTTCCACAACAGAACACTATCCAAGAACTTCACCATCTTAGATCATTTTGACTATACTTATAAATTTTGACTATACTTATAAACACATTGATCCACAGTATGAGACCCAAATAAATGGAACAATAACCTTTATACATTTTGTTTACGCTACCTCCTAAATAGTTTAGTCAATAACCTAAATAGTCAAAACAACCAGACGTGAAAGATCTTGAGACCCGGGACTGCCAATACTGACCACATTCTTCTTTTAGAAAAATCTTCCCTACCGAAAGGTACAATATCAAACTCCATGAGATAAGTTTCGCATCTTAAACCATTCTATTTCACAGGCCCTTCATATTCATCATGAACATTGGTTGGCACACTAATTAGTTGAAACAACCATTTAGAAAAGTATATTGAGTTTAACATATTTTTAGAGACTGTAACTTGTGAGATTTGTTTGTCAATACAATCATAAAGATCTTTCTTAACAAATTCCATGTAACCTAACCCGAAAAGGAATTGTAAAAGAAGACTTGTCTACATGACTTTTATCAACCTTTGAATTTTCAAAGCAATACTTAAAGAAACTACCATGAAACCAAGTAAAAGTGTAGTAAGGGACAAGAAACTTGAAAACAGCATCAATCCCTTTTAGACACTACTAAAATCTAACAAGATATAAACATTCAAAAGACACAGTATAATGCAAAAATGTCAGCATATATAGGATCAGTGTGGCGATAACACAAACATAGACAGGAGCCCAAACAAACGGACACCTAAATGAGCTGTCTATAATGCGTCATTCAGGTGTTGGCGTACAATACATATCAACCTCGGGACACAACTAAAACAGGCTGTGCTCGTGCTTCGTCCTATATAGATATTTGCCAATGAAAAGAAAAACATGTCAACAAGATCTTTGTATTAAGATGGAAACCAATATTCAATGCAATACCTAAGATGTAGTGAGACCTGTTGTATAGAAGATGTATGAAAGAAGGCAAAATAACTAATATGTTTGAAAAGTGCCAATCTTATAGTTCAACAATTATATAAGAGAAACAAAAGACAAGAATTCTTTTGTAAGAGAATCAAACTGTTAATATTAAATATAAAAATTCTGAGTATAGCATATAAATCTACCTCATCTGTATAAACATACCAAACATATGAAGTTTCTTCATCTCTATCTGTATAGCATATAGAATGAACAATTTGAACTCTTCTTCATCCATCCCTATTTATATACACTCTTGTCTATTGAGAGAAACATTTCATGCTATTGACCAAATTCATTACATCTGACCTATTAAAATTGTATACTATACATTCATTGTCAACGAAAAGGACTATGAACATGTAGCGAAACCATCTTGTGGTAGCAGTTGTTTTTCTTGATCCAATGTGTTCTTAACTGCTTGATAAAACTCAATCCACGAGCAAGAGTTGGAATCCAAAGGACCCCAGAAAAATGTTGGATTTGGACTTGCAGGGCAAGCAGTAACCAAATCCAAAACCGAAACCGGCTTCATCATCTTGTGTGGAAAATTGAATGCCAAATTATCAACTTTGTGTTCATATATTTTCCCATTTCTATCCAATTTATACCGCGAAGTACCCTGAAATTCACCTTTAGCTTCCCATGGAACCCTAGGCACACCCCTCAAGTTCCACCTGATCAATATCACATTCTCTGAAGGCTGCCAGATTCTGTATACATCCAAACCAATCTCACGAAACAAAATTCTACCATGAAACCTTAGTGCCCAGAATATCAATTTGTACTTCTCAATACCAGTAAATGTGTTCAAAGGGTCCAGGAATGTTACATCATCCCTGAAAATTTAAAAAACCCAACATTAAAAATCCAATTTTTATTTTTGCAGATAATAAAAAACCCAGATGAGAAAATTACCTATACATGTCATAATATTTTACATTCAGAAACAATATAACTTAAAAGATGAAACTTTTACATACCCAGATGAGAAAATTACCTATAAATGTCATAGTTAAGGTCTTTAACAAAGATCAAGGGCATATCCTCACGAAGGGTCCTAACAGCAAGGCCAAGATTGAGATAAAAATCATCCTTCTGATGCTGATTCTGTTTATCTTGAGTAGATAATGGTGTATTAACCTGAGCAACCTGTGCAATGGAAGTTTGAAGTGAAGGAGGAGAAGAAGAAGAAGTGAAGAATAAAGAGCATTGAGAAATGGGTTTTGAAGATGAAAGGGATTGGTGAAAGGGTTTGTATGTGATTCTTGATTTGGATTGTGGTAAGAGAGAAAGAGTGAGATTACATAGAAGAAAAGCCATTGATTTTGAATGCTGAGTGCAATGGTTTTTCAAAGATATTGGAGAGAGAAAGAGAGAGAATGTGTTGTAGCAAAATTTGAGGCTGTCGTTTTATCATTTTGAGTGGTATTCAACATAGCCATGAAATCATATGAATTAAAATATGTATTTGCTTCTTTGTAATTTTTCTCCTTCTCACGTGGACACATTGCTGACATGTTTTATTTATTTCGTTAAACAATCTATTATTAACTAATTTCCATTATTTTTAATTATTTCTCAAGGAAAGTCCAGTTTTTTCATGGTAATTAGGCTCTAAAATGTTTCATTGATAGTTGCTAAAAAAACTATTTTCTATTTGCTTAAACACTTCGCTAGGTTTAATTGGGACCATTTTTTTTATAGCAAAAGCAATTTGCTATTACCTAGATGTATATTTTATTGCCTTCAATTTTTAGATTGAAATAATTTGCTTTCAAATTTCATATCTAATTACAATGAAAGTGAAGTAAAAAGCAATTGAAATAGAAATGATCCATTTAAAAAGCTACCATGTATGGAAACTTTTTCCAAAATATCACGTGGTGAAACCTTAAATTCCATAATGTCACATTAAAAAAAATTCTTAAACTGCCACTTTCTTATATTTTTTTGTCATTTGGGCTGGCAAAAGGGCCCACCAGTATGCTTCTAAGTAGACTTTCGCTATTTGAAATAGAGAAAGGCTATTTATATTTTTCTTTTTTTCTATTCTGAAAAATAATTAAAGATTTTTATAATATATTTTTATTAAATAATTAATTAAATATAGTTAATATACTTTTAAATAATTAAAATTTAATTAAAATATATTTTTAAATAATAATAATTAATTAAAATTTAATTAAATATATTTTTAAATAATAATAATTAAATAAAATTTAATTAAACAAACTTTTAAATAATAATAATTGATTAAATTTTAATTAAATATTATTTTAAATAATAATAATTAATCAAAATTTAATTAAACATAATATAAAATTAAATATAAAAATTATAATTATTATAATTATTAAAATTAAAAGCTAAGTCGGTGTAACTAATTAGAAGGCTCTGCAGCATTGAGGCGATGCGGACATTTTTTGCGCATATGAAGTCCTTGACGTATACCACATCTTCTTTTGATTTTATCAACCGTGTCCATTTTTGTTCTAATGCGAGTACTCTTGGGACGACCTTTTTTATTTCGTCGCATCCTTTCATCATTATGATCGTATGGCCTAGATATTCAGGCCACTTTTCTTCTTTGGGAGGACCGGAGAAGCTCATCTCGTAAACTTTGAAGACTGATAGAACGGTATATACTGGAGGGATATACAAAGTATAATCGTGATTGATGTTAGAACAAGCTGCAATAACGTAGGAGCAAGGCACGTGAAATGTTTTAAATTTCCCACAGTCACATGTTTGTTTTTGGAGGTCGACGTTGAAATAACTAGGTGGCCGACCATGTTTATTATGAACCGTCTCTTGTACCACGAAGTAGTGTCTTTCACGATCAAAGGTCAAGACATTATAAATGTGGGATTCTTATACTTCTTCGGCAATCCCTTTCATGCAGTTATCTGTGAACTCCTTCCCCGATGACAACATTTTTGTCGCATCATGTCCTCGCTTCCCAAACAACGTTCCAACTCAAGTAGGTTGCTCTAACTAGGGCCATAATAGGTAAATTTCTTTCAGACCAAATTCAACGATTCAAGGTTGGTTGTCATGTAGCCCCATCTTGCTCCTCCGTCGTAAGCTCGCGACAATTTTTCTTTGGAAGATTCTACCCGGTTGAAAGCTTGCGTTCTTGCGGATCTCATCCCGATAATATGTAGACTCATTCAACGCATAACCTGTGCAAATATATTTAAAACATTAGTATAAAAGAACTACAACAAACGTAATAGTATAATTGTAACTGTAAGAAATAGAGAAAAACTTACTCATGTTTACAACTTTCTCGCGGAGGGCTTTATCCTTTATAGCTCGCATAAAGTTTTGGGCAATGTGTCTGATGCAATACACGAGAAGATTGAGGGTTTTTCCAGCCATTTTTTGGGGTTATTATAGGCACTCTTGATGGACTCATGTCGGTCAGATATCAAACATATGTTTGGCTGAGGTGTGACGTATAGCCTCAAGTTCTTTAGAAAGAAGCTCCAAGCCCCTCCTGTCTCACCTTCGACCAATGCATATGCGATTGGGAAAATGTTACCATTCCCATCTTGTGCAACATCCAAAAGCAAAGTGCCTTTATATCTTTCGTACAACCATGTTTTATCTACCTACACAATTGGTTTGCAATACGCATAACCCCTAATACAGGGCTGAAAGGCCCAAAACAGGCGATGAAATATTCTTTGGCCAGATATTCGTGTTCCATCATCTAAAATCACGGGGAGTGTTTCGAGATCTACGAAGGTGTCAGGCAGAAACTCTTGCATGACCATCAACCATTGGAGGCGCGTATGAGCCCTCCCAATTTCCATAGATAGCTTCAATTGCCTTGTGTTTTGCTAACCACGCTTTCTTGTACGATATTGTGTAATTGTGCGTCGCACGGATGGTAGCGATAATATGTTGTACCTTGACTGAAGCGTCACTTTCCACAAGAGGTCTGATGATGGTAGAGATCATTCTAGAGGTAAGCTTTCGATGATCCTGAGATATAAAAGATGACATACATGTGTGTTGTCCACCGATATTGCCAATAACCCATTGACCACTCCCATCTCGTAAGGATGCTCTGCACGTGAATTTGCACCCTTCCTTGTCACATTTAACCAGATATCATTTCTTATCAGACTTATAAACATCATAGTCGTAACTATTTTTTATGTGCCATACATGGATAGCGTGCTGATAAACTTCTTTGATTTCAAACGCCATTCCAACCTTTAAGCCCCCACTTGAATCTCCTTGGTCTTTGGTTTCAAAGATTAAAATGGGTTCCACATTTTCAAAGGAAACATTTATGAGGTGATACGGTGGGTTATACAGATCAAGAATAGGAGTCGGTTCTTGATCGGCTACGTCGTCATCACTCGACCCATCACCAAACAAATCAAGTTGTCTAGCATCATCTGAGTCGCTATCATCTCCAACATCCTCTTCAGGAAAAAACGGCTCGTTATGTTGTGTTTCGACTTGCTCTTCTTGTAGAGAGTTCTGGCTTTGTAGATATTGATGTTCTTGGGACTCCTGTGTGGGATATACTTCTTGTGCCTCTGGAAAAGAAACATACAACTCCATTGGATGTTGACTCCCAAACTTAGAGTGACATTGTATCATTGAACGAACATCAGAATCATCTTCGATTTTTGCAGAGTTGAAAATGACATTGTTATCCATTGGATTAATAATTGGATATTGATAAAAAACTGAAGTCAACTATAACTGGAATTTTTGTTCTATTTTTTCAGTTAACCAGGAGAAATCACTGCTTCATTGAATATTCAACATCGTTGTATTTGTATTTTGGAAAAATACCCCAAAAACATTATCAGTAACAATATTGCCATTGTAATGAATGAGACATGCAATCTTGTTATTTGACATTGTTTGAGATAATTGTATTTGTTTGTGTTTGAGATAGTTGTATTTTTTTGTGTGGTCCATTAAAAATTATGCATGTAAAATATATATAGCACAACTCCAAAAGCATTCACGTGAATCAAAATCACATGCCAACATGCTTTCTCCATCTGAAATGGCGAAAAGGTACATGCAGAAGCTTTTCTCCATCTCAAATGGCGAAAAGGTGGGCCCTGTCTCCAAATGAAATGGAGAAAAGGTACACTAGTAGGTCCTTTCTCCATTCCAAATGGCGAAAAGGTACACTAGTGGCCCTTGTCTCAATTTTAAGTGGAGAAATGGGATGATATGTGGTTGCATGTGTTACACCTATAAAATTCATCTGAAAAATTAGCAGACCTCAGATAAATATAGCTCTGATACCTTGCTCACTATACATTATTCCATACAATTCAGTTGTTCCAATGAATGCTTATTGGAATGCTTTTTCCAATCCCCTATTTGTACGGTTGATGGAAAGGCCGAAACTCATTCACTTGAAAAATATGTTGCACCAACTCACTGATATTAATAGGTCAATTATCGAGATTTTGTTCAACCGCACTATTATCGATGAAAATGAAGGATTGGTGCATAAAATTGTAAAATTGGTTAAGGATGCTGATGAATTTAAAATGCTCGAAGATTTTCGCAATGGTGTCAATAGAAGACCCTTTGAGATGTATGTTAGATTTAGTAGAACAGCCGATGAAGTTTTATCGTTGTGTGAAAAACCTTGTATATTACAATATTCACAATAATGTTATTCAACTATCTAATTTAATGTTGTAGTCTACCAACAAAGTCTTATTCAAATGTCTAATTTAATGTTGTAGTCTACCAACAAAGTCTTATTCAACTGTCTAATTTAATGTTGTAGTTTACCAACAAATTCGTATTCAACTGTCTCATTTAATGTTGTAGTTTACCAACAAAGCCTTATTCAACTGTCTCATTTATGTTGTAGTTTACCAACAAGTTATTACTCAACTAACAACTAACCACCTCTCATAAATATTCAAAACAATTCTCCTATAAATACCCATCACCACCACCTCTATTCTCACACAATCCTTCTTCACTCTATATATTTTATATTTTTAACTCTCTTGTCACATTAGTTTTCTTGACTCTCTTGTCATGGACAACATGTTTTAGTATGGTGAGACACATAGGGGAACAAGAGCAAATATCATTGTAAGTTTTTATATCCTTTTATTTGAACTCTATATGATGTTATTCTTTTTCTTTTATTGTTGTTGAGTTTTTTATATTTTATAACAGTTGGATGAAGCTGTTAATGACTAGTTTAGAACTAGAAATCACAAACCCGTTAAGGCATATGAAGTCATACTCCCTTATGTAAAACAAGCGAGTTTTGGAGAGGTGTCCAAAACCGGTGCTACGCATATTGATGCAAGTTTATGTGTAGCATTGATAGAACGTTGGAGACTCGAGACTCAAACATATCACTTTCCAACCGATGAATACACAATAATGTTGGAAGATGTTTGTATGTTATTGGGTCTTGTCGTTGATGATAAAACTGTTAATGGGCCCACTAAGATAGGTATTGGTGCATTGAGTTCTATTTTAGGAGAGGAACCAGTAGAAAGTGGTAGGGGAAAGACTTTGAAGTTGACATGGCTTAAGACTAAGTACGACCAAAATCCACCAATAAGTGAATCAAGCGAAGAATATAAAATAAAGTATGTTTGTATGTATATTTTAATGCTCATTGGACAAATTTTGTTTCCGGAAAAAACAGGTAATATTGTCCACGAGAAATGGACACCATTTCTTGTAAATCTGGAACAATGTGGCACATATAGTTGGGGAAGCGTTGTTTTGTGCACTTTAATGAGGAACATGTGCAATGCTGTAAAACACAATGTCAAAGAGATAGGGGGATGTGTTTTATTACTCCAAGCTTGGGCTTTTACACGCATGCCTACTATATCTCCGGTCAATCCAATTATCAAACCATATCCTTATGCAACAATGTAAGTCTACTTTTAGTAAATATTCTATTTTTTTATATTACAATTTTTTTATTTTACATCTATTACTTTTTAGGTGGTGCATCAAGAATCTTGATTACAAAAATAACCCACGACACCATCTCCAAGGATATCGTTTTAGGATATACCACATGAAACCATGACAGGTTTTTATTCGTTGCTCAACTAATTGACATTTTTTATTACATTTTTTTGGGAAGACACTTACAAATCTCTTATTTATTATTATTAGTTCTTGTGGAGGCCGTATATTGGTTTCGAACCGCGAAGCGAAGATGATAGATCAATTTGGAGTTCAACAACACTTCTAATATGTTTTTATCTTGTTGAAATGCATGAAACAGATAGGGTCAAGCTACAATTTGGCATTCCCCAAGATATATCTCAAGTTCCTCGATGCCTCGCAGAACACCACAAAATGAACACGAATAAATCACGTAGCTATCCATGGACCCAACTTTACATCGAGGAGCAATTATGTTGGATGAATCTCCAATTGTGGACATTGGATGAAGATCAAGTTATTGAAAATGTTGAAGACCTTAAAGATTCAAATGATTACATGCAATGGTATAAACAACTGCCACATAGATTTGCATCGTACAAGCATTTTCTCATTGATCCTCGTCAAAATCCTAATACTAACATTTCCCAACAATCCAGCCAACAACAAAATCCTGAGCCAAACTTTCCCCAACAACTATACCAACAACAACATCCTAATCCCCAACCTTTCCAACAACAAACCCATCACCCCTATTCACAACAACAAGCCCCTAACCCCCACTATTCCCAACAATAATCTCCTAACCCCAACTATTTCCAACAACAAACTCCTAACCCACATTATTCCCCACTACAAACTCTTACCCCATACTAGTTTCAACAACAAACATCAAACACACAAAACACCCCATCTCACTCCCAATCAAACTATTCATATGAAACCCAACTACCTCAAACATACAACCGTCAACCATGCACTTCACACTTATTCATCCACCAAACGCTTACTCCCTACTCCCAACATAACCATCAACCTCTAACATTAAATCAACCACGTCATCTTATATTCTTACCATCATCACCCACAACCGATCCCATACACCCAATCTAATCTCAATTTTGGCACGGATCTTAATGTTAGTGATTTTGAATTTCAAGAAATGGTTTTGCTTAACTTCCACTTGTGGCTCAACACAAGATAACGCTCCCGCACAAGAAAATCCACCGTCCCCAAATCCAACACAAGAGACCCAACCAACACAACAATATGGTTTTGGTTTTCGTGCTCCAGTACCGCGTCACTGTCATTCTGGTTCTCGTTTGCATCATCAACAATAATTTGTATTTTTTTTATCCTTTATTGTAATTTATTATTAGTTAATTAATTAAATTTTTAATTATAATTTGTATAATTATAATTTTTTATATTTAATTTTATATTATGTTTAATTAAATTTTGATTAATTATTACTATTTAAGATAATTTTTAATTAATTATTATTATTTAAAAGTATGTTTAATTAAATTTTATTTAATTATTATTATTTAAAAATATGTTTAATTAAATTTTAATTAATTATTATTATTTAAAAATATATTTTAATTAAATTTTAATTATTTAAAATTATATTAATTATATTTAATTAATTATTTAATAAAAATATATTATAAAAACCTTTAATTATTTTTCAGAATAAAAAAACAAAAAAAAATATAAATAGTCTTTCTCCGTTTCAAATGGCAAAAACCTACTTAAAAGCAGACTGGTGGGTTCTTTCACCAATCCAAATGACAAAAAGGTATAAGGGAGTGTCAGTTTGAGAATTCTTTTTTTAGATGTGGTATTATGGGACTTAAGGTTTCACCATGTGGTATTTTGGAAAAAAAATTCAGATGTAGGTTGTGTTGACCACTGATGTATGTGGCATGAGATGTATGTATTATGGAAAAGCAAGTCTATGTCGACTTAAAAGTAAGTACAACAACATAATAAAAAAACAATATCCATGGCTATTTAGTTGAGATGAGTACAAAATATGTTTTATTATGCTTTGAAAAAAAAATTACATGTTAACATTATGACACAATCACTATATCAGTTAATAAAATAGGGATGCCGCAAGCTAGTCATCTAATAAGGATACCTGTATCCATCTAGTCATCTAATAACCTTCATGTATTTTGAAAGTTCACGTGCCAAGTTCCAATTTATAAGGCTTTTAGACGGCATCCGCAAGCTGACATTCCTATAGGCGTAACTATAAAAGTTGATTTTCTTTTGGAAGATTACTTGTGTTTACTCTAGTTCTTGCTGGTAAATTTGAAGCAACTAAGCAAGGCATTCAATTGTTGTCGTTTCTTTTTCAAGTCCTACTTTTACCATTCTTTACCAGAGCTTCAGCAGAAAGAACATGCTCAAACCTCTAAAAGGAGACAGAGGAGCTCTATATGGCTACAAGAAAATTCAAATATTAATTGTTGAACTATGGACTATGAAGTCCATAAAATTATCATATCAAAGTTATGCTCACCTGTCCAGCAGATCGGCATAGTCCACACGCCTCTTCTAGCCTTTCGGCCCTTAGAAGAGTCCATACATCCTATAGAAGAGATTCATCTTATTTTTGTATCCAGGACGATAACGTCAACCATATTCAAGATTTTATAGGAACAGTATCCATAGCCAGATAGACTCTCAAAAACTATAACAGAAAACTACATTTTCCTGTTGTGATCTTATTCACTATCTATTCTCTACATAATGTGTAGTGAATTGGATACTAAATTGTAAAAAGCATTCAGGGAATACCTGATAACCAGGGGTAATAGAGGAAGCTTGACCAATTTCCTTCTCCACTAATTACACAGAAGAGAGCAAAAGCAATATGTGAACTGGTTGAAAATAGCTGAAGCATTTTTGTAGGAAAGTGAATTAGGTGCTCCATTTTTACAAATTTTTATATTCCATAATTTAAGAGTTAGAATTATGTTGAGGTTGTCAAACTTATATGAAGTGAGGCAAGCATTTGGTTGGTCAATATGTCTAGACAATCCATGTGTCCTTAAGTAAGTTTCTGAGAGAGATGTATCAAATTTGGCATCGGTTACTCTCATATTATAAGATACAAATGTTGTGAGTATTACTGATGTGAGAAGCAAAAGGATGATGAATACTTCGAGACTATTAACCCCGATCGAATCAAGTCATGCTGGCCATCTTCCCATCAAACAGCTCCCAATCTTTTCAATTTTTTGCACGCAACTACATACGCGCCTCTAGCCACTAACAGGACCCAGAACCAACACCCTGCTACTGATGAACAAATTAATCAATTTGCACCCCTGCCCTGCAATCAGCGCTACCGCAAATACATCTAGACACAACTGACACTTTATTGCCTTTTGTTTGGTACATGAAAATTTCTTACTGAATGACAAAGGTTATACACACGCACAACAATAATTTCACCTTCTTTTCTAAAATCTGAAGACTTTTTAAACAAAATTTCTATTCTTTTTTTAACTTTGTTTCAATTGCTTTATAACATTAGTTGCTTCATAAACTATTGACATAAAAGAGATAGTTACTACCTTTTTTTCGCTTCTGTTTCCAGCTCTGTGCACTGCTCCTCATCTATTTATTTTTTTTGTACATGAAAGAACATACAGATCAAATAATGAAAATGCCATATCATATCAACACTATTTGTGCCAGCCAAATAGTCCTAAAACAAAAAGGGATAAAATTGAAGTGTCAACAACTCACTAAAGAAAAAAACTATGTTAACTTTGCAGTATTTTCCACAAAGTAATTTGTCTAACCTTCGTATCTTTGATTATCAATTCAATATTTTGTTGTTCACTTCGTTCTTTCACGGTCCAGAGATCAATAACACGAAAGACGAGAGGTTGGGTCACAGTATTGTAGCGGCAAAAACTGCGAGTATAAGCCATTGAATTGACTTAACTTAAAAAACTAACAAAAGAGTCGTCACCGCGCTTTTATTTTATCCAAAGGACTAGGAAAAAGACCGAATAAAATCCTAACAAAAAGATCAGAGATCTGGGACCGGGGGTTAGTTATGCAAAGGGGAGGTGTTAGGCACCCAAAGCATCTACGGTACTCCGTAGGAACCTTTTCAAAAATTTGTATGTGTTGTTGGTTATATTGATTGGAAGCAATTTTGGTAAAATATTCTGCTAAGAAATTTCTTGAAGTTTACTGAAGTAGCAGATGTCTTGACATGTGTAACTGACCAAAGTGTAGAATTTTTAGGTAGTCAGTTTGTTATTATTTGTGTGCTTCGATTAAGGAAGCTGGTGAAACGTCTTCAGCTATATCTTTGGAGTTTTAATTTCCTGGTTTCATGGAGAGAAGACAGGAGGCACTGAAGACTTGTGAGTCAAGCAACCCTAGTTGTTGTTACTTTATTTAAAGCGCTGCAATCCTTTTTTTGCAGTTGACCTTTCCAGTTTTAGAGAATTTTAGTTTTTACTTTTGGTTGTTCATTGTTTTGATTGTTAGTTGTTTATTGTGAGCCTTTCTTGTTAGTAACTTGAGAATGACGTTTTTAAGCTGTTAGTTTTCAATCACCATAAGCTTTGAAGCAAGCGTGATTGTGTGTCTTTGAAGAGTATCTTCAGTCTTTAGTTGTTTTTAGTATCACGGGTTGTGGTACTGAGGGAGTGAGCGGAGGATTCTCATATCTAAGTGTGGTATCTTAGATAGAAGGATCACTGGGTAGTTTGATTAATTGAGGAGGTGTAAACGGGGAAGGTTTAGCTCTGAATTAATACTACTAATAGTGAATTTCATCCTTGGCTTGGAAGCCCCCAGGCATAGGTTAGTTAGAGCCGAACTGGGTTATTAATTCTCTGTGTTTTTATTATTTTCTGCACTGTTATAGTCTGTTCTATTTAACTGTGTTCTAAGCAGATATAAGTGTCGTGACATTACCTTCGACATCTCATATCTGATACCAGAATTTCAATTGGTATTCGACATCTCATATCTGATACCAGAATTTCAATTGGTATCAGAGCAGGCATCCTGCTCTGTCTCTAGGTGAGATCTAAGGAAGATACTTTCTGGTAATATGGACAAGGAGGCAATATATTTGAATAGACCACCCATCCTGAATGTGTTAGAACATGGTTTGGTTCTACACCTATCTTAGAAGTTTTGATGATAACAAGTATTGTTGATGACGTTTATGTTCTGACCCTGTTCAATAAATATTTTGTTTGAAACATTGTTCTCTCCTAATTTGTTACTAAAGTATGCAGATGATGTTCTGATCCTGAATGTGGAAGGAGAACAAGTTACAAGTTTGAAGATATAAGAAGTTATGGTATTTTGTAAATAACAAAGCTTCTGATTAGAAGAAGTTCTGATTATGACAAAGCTTCTGAAAGCACCATGTTGCACTACAATCACCGAGAAACCATACTCTTAAGGTTCTATCCTAGCGAAGGCGATTCTTTGTATAGGAAGCCCAATATGACGCTGTTAGAGATTTCCAGGTATCTTTCTTGTATGAGGCCCAAGAGAAGGCTAAACTCAACGAGGTAGTTCTTTTGTACGAAGCCCAAGAGAAGGCTAACTCAACGGGGGAGTTTTTTTGTACGAAACCCAAGAGGAGGCTAACTCAACAACTGAGTTCTTTTGTACGAAGCCCAAGAGGAGGCTATGGGGAACCTAGTTGTTATACTAGTTGTAATGACATAAATAAACGTGAACAAGTATATGAACAAGTCTTCACGCGAGGAGATGTACAATCAGTGCATTGTATGATGGAAGTGTTCCAGCATTTCTCGGAGGCCACTGGTTTACACGCCCACCCTACGAAATGTCGTATCTATTTTGGAGGGGTTAATGCTCAGGTAAAACAGGAGATCATGGACAGTACTGGTTTTGTAGAAGGTAAGTTGTCATTTCGCTACTTAGGTGTCCCCCTTTCTAGTAGACGACTTACTATCCAGCAATGCTACCCGCTAATTGATAAAATCTTGGCTTGTATAAAGCATTGGTCTGCTAGATTTCTGTCCTATGCAGGAAGATGTCAACTTATTAAAAGTGTTCTGTTTGCTATGTCTGCTTATTGGTTGCAAGTTATACCTCTTCCAAAGCAAGTCCTAAAACACATCGAAGCTATTTGTAGGAGCTTCCTGTGGAGTGGTTCTGAAGAAATAACGAAGAAAGCTCCGGCCGCTTGGGATTCTGTTTGTAAACCCAAATCTGCAGGGGGGCTGAACCTGATCAATCTCCACTGTTGGAGTAAAGCAAGCTTAGGTAAGTTGCTTTGGAACATTCATATGAAAGCTGACAAACTGTGGATCCGTTGGTTAGACACTTTCTATTTCAAAGGACAAGAAGTATTACAATGGCAGATCAAATCTACTAGCTCCTGGATTCTGCGGAAAATCGTCAAAAATCGAGATACGATTTGTCATACTGAATACTGGCAAGAGGCTGCTAACAAGGGGAGATACCAAACCAGGAATATGTATAAGTCCATATGCGGTGACCTTCCTAAAGTTAGGTGGCGTAAAATTCTATTTGATAATCATGCGAGACCGCGAGCACAGTTCCTCCCGTGGCTTGCATTGCAAAAAGGCTCCCTACTAAAGAGAGATCGAGAATTGGAATTCATCCGATCCGGCGTCGTCTCGTGATACGAGTGAAGATTTACAACATCTTTTCTTTGCTTGCAACTTTTCAAACAAGGTGTGGCTAGAGATCTTGTCCTGGCTGAAGGTGCAGCATACTCCACTGGAATGGGATAAAGAAGTAGATCGATTATTCAAAATCAACAAAAAAATGGCACAAAGATTTTGAAGATAGCATTTACAGAGGTAGTCTATGAAATCTGGAAGCATAGAAATTCACTCAGTTTTAATAATAACATTATTGAGGGAGGAATTGTAAATAGGATAAAAGACTGCATTAGGATACGATGCAATATGTATAGAAAATTGAGAATTCAATATGTTGAATTGCTCTAAGTTGTTATTTGTGCCTGGATCTCCGGATCGGCTTGCTTTTCATGGTTTTTGGTAATAAAGAGTTGCATTTATTCCAAAAAAAAAGTATATGAACAAGTATATATATGACAAAGTGTGTGTGTGCATTCATAGGAGTTTATGAAGGAAATATATAAACAAGTGTATAAAACAAGCAAATAAAGATAATGTAACTTAGATATATACAAGGAGTGTGAAAGCAAATATATAAACAAGTGTTTAAAACAAGCGAATAAGCTAGTATACTTGGATATATACAAAGGAGTTAGGACTTACACCTTAAGGGAGGCCCACTGGAATAAGAGCAGTTTCACCGGGAATAATGCTCTTCTTAATACTAGTGGAATTGGTGTATAAACAAGCGGATAAAACTAGCGAACGATACTAGTTATACTTGAATATTTGCAAAAAAGTTAAATATATACAAGGAATTGAATATGTACACAAAAGGGTGGATATGTACAACGAAACTAAGTATGTACATAGGAGGGTTGGGACTTACAACGTAAGGGAGGCCCATGATCAATTTGATTTTGAATTCGAAAGATTTTCGAGGAAAAGAACCTACTTCCGTTTGTATTTTCAAAGATTTATCGAATCGATAATAGAAAAGAGGTGCGTAACTCAATTAAAATGTTTTTGAAAGTTTTGAAAAGGTTTGAAAAGTGAAATGTATTCACAAGAGGTTTTGAAAAAGATTAGGTTTGAAAATCAAGAGGAAATTTTTTTTGAAAAGTATTTAAAAATACTTTAAAACATCTATTTTAAACCTAATAAAAATATATCAAAAGAAATTTTTTTTGGCATTTTTTGACATAATCATAAAATAGATATATTAAATGACAAGTGTGCAAAAGATCATCTCAAAATGAGAAGTTTTGATTGGTTTTTGAAAATGTTGAAGTTTGATAGAAAAATGAACAAAACAAGTGATAAAAATTTGATTTTGGTCCTAAGGAGGTTTGAACTCAGGACCTTGCACTCAAAGGTGAAAAGATTAACCACTGGGCCACATGCATGGCTTGTCAAAACAATGCCATGATTGAATTATATTTGAAAATAAGTTGGTGAAGTTAGTTTTAAAATGGTTTGAAAATTGGAAAAGAGTGAAAAAAGTGAAAAATAAAAAAGATCTGGGTGGGGTTTGAACTCCAAACCTTGGGCATGGTAAAGACTTAAGAGGCGCATGTTCTACCACTGGGGTGGCTATACATCTCGTTTAAACAAAACAAATATATATATATATATATATATATATATATATATATATATATATATATATATATATATATATATATATATATATATATATATATATATATATATATATATATATATATATATATATATATATATTATAAAACACAATTTAACAAAAAAACAAATGGCGCCATGCCCTTCTTCTTCTTCCTCATGAAAAGCTTCCATGGCCAAGTTCTAATTTCTTTGATTCTCCATCAATTTGAGAAATGTAAAATGCTATTTCACTAAGAATTTCACCACGATTTCAACCGTGCAATTTATTAAAGCTAAGACTCAAAGATTTTGAAGTGAATTTCCAGAAAGTACCAAATGAACCCTAACTAAAAAATTCAACTAATCTATAGGCACGATTGATTTTAAGTGAAATTGAGGATTTAGAAATCTTGAGCAATATGATATCTACATTTCTAACTATTAAAATGATGTCAAAGATGCTTATATAAGAGAATCAGAATTCGAAAAACTTACCTCTTGAAGCAAATTTGCAAAACTCGTATAAGTTCTTCTAGATGCAAATTTGTGATACTGCGAGCTTCCTTTGACCTTTCTGAGTGTATTCCAACTTCTAGCTTGCTTCGAAGCTCAATGGATTCTCCTACCCGAGTCAAATTGCAAGTGACTGGTTTTTGAATGGAGGATGATGATAGAGTTGTTACAGAAGTGGATTAAGGGTTTGGATCACTTCTATATGATGTATGGAAGGTGTTTGAAGTGGAAATTTGGAAAGTGCACAAGTGGATTTTGATTTTACAAGTTAAGGCTCAAAACTTGCACAAATGGAGTTTTTGTGAGGAAACTGACTTTTGGCTTATTTTGTGGTGGTTTAAAGTTATGAACAACTTCTAAATGATGTTTAGAAGAAGTTTGGATGACACCTTTGGTTAGAACTCTCAAGATTTGGAAGTTGGAATTCTAACCTCTTTGAAAATGAGAAAACTTGCAAATGAAGAAAGAAGTGAGAAAAAAAGTTTATGATTGTATTGGTGTGATCTCCAAATGAGGAAAGGCATCTATTTATATGCCAGGATGTTTGGAGATCAAGGCAAAGATAAGCTTTGATAATTTTGCAAGTTGGCTTAGATGAGAAGGAAGGAATATTTGCATTTAATGCACAAGGTTAATTTCTAAACCATGGTTAAATCACTCAAGTGATTCTATCCTTCTTCAATAATTGACTTTGGATATTTTTGAATGAAAACTTATCCCTTGGTGATGACAAGGCTTCTAGAAGGGAAAGAGAAAAGTTTTGGCAAAAACTTGGTGAAAAATGACCCATAATTTCATGTTTATGGACCAATATGTTCTAATTTCAAAACCCTATCTACACAAAATATTTTTTCATGTTCTTTGACATTTTGGAAAGTTTGGAACAAGATCTATAACTTTCATGTTGAAATTTTTTCTTGAATCAAAATGGATCTAGGTGAAAAATGGTCATGAAAATGATGAAAAAAGTGATAAAAACACTTGAAAATTTTTCTAAGTGTTAGAATAATTTCAAGTTTTGACTTTTTGTTGACTTTTTTCACACATTTTGATTTTTTATTATCATGATGGATAATTTGAAATGCATTGATGATTGAAAATTTTGAATTTCAAAAGTTGACCAAAAGTCAAAGTTTGACTGATCTAAACAATTTGACTTTTTGTCAGATGATTCAGAATTTCTCTGATGATCAACCATGGCATTTGAGATGTTTTGAATCAAGAAATTGGGTCAAGATATTTCAATGGTGATCTTAAGATCATTCTCTAAGCAATTAGGTCATTCATTGAGCAAAAGTCAATGATACACCATCCTCGATCAAAATCCTAATTTGGTCGATTCAAGATAGATCTTGAGGAAATGATTGGAATTTGAAGATCAAATGTTGATGATTGATGAAGATAGATTAATTTAGGTGAGTGACGACTCAAACCCTAATTGATCATATCTTAAACTAATGAAAATTTTGATTCAAACCCTAATTCGGCTCAAGGAGCACACACAAGCTAACTTGTTCTGAAATTTGTTAGTGATGCAATGATGCATATATGAATGATATGAGATGGTATCTTAGGTAAAAAATTGGGGTATGACAGTTAGCTGTAGGATTTTCAGCCAATATCCCTTTACCTCTCCTTTTTGTAACAAGAGGAATGTCTACCTCATCCTGCTCCACACCTTTAGCAACATGATTTAAGCCGACCCTTGCGTTAGGATCCTGGGTCACAGGAGCCTTTTCTTTTTTCTTCTTTTTTGCCACCTTGTCTTCAGCAGAGGAATCTTTTTTCCTCTTGTGGCTTTTGTAATTATGGGAGTGTTGAGGGGACTGAACATCAGGTGATGGATGAGTATCAAAAAGAAGATGTAAATTAAAGTTATTGTTTCAATCGAAAAGGAAACATAAGTCTATAAAACATGCCTCAGTCCTCTCAGAAGTGTGATGCTTGTCCTTCTTGGACCTTTTGGATTTGTCAGAGGGAGCAGTCAAAACCGCTGAGCGTTTTTTACCCTAGTAGATAAAGAAAATATTAGTACATTTAAGACCATAAAAGGAATGAAAACAATAGGAAATATACAATACACCTACAAAAGAATCAGTTTTCTTGATTGAAGAGGAAATGGGTTCGTCGGAGGAGGGTGTATGGTCAGGAACAATCTGCAAAAATATTGGCCAAGTTAGAAATACCAAGTCAAGGAAGATAATTGGCAAAAGGTTGAATTCAAACCTTTGTTTTCGACGGGCCAGTTTGGTCGACATGGGCCTTCTTGGACTCTACCTGAACAGGAATTGCTAAAATAAAAATGACAAAGAGTTAGACAGATAAAAAGTCGAAATAGAAATGAAATCAAACTTTCCAGTGTTTGTTACCATGTGGTACGACAACAAGTTATCTGACATATTAAGGATCAATATGGAGAAAACCTGGGTAGTTGTTTAACCAATACTTCGTCGGCACCACCCTTTCAGCTTTTTTCTTATAAGCATTTTCTATGTTCGACCAAGAGCTATACCACCAGTCCGAAATAGGAGGGAAAAATAACAAGGTCAAGGGGCTAGTTGGTAAAGGAGGAAATCTAATTTTTCCAAAATGAAGTGCGTAAAGATATTTGTCTTTCGCATAACCAGGAATTTTGAGTTGTGGAATCCTGTCGGTTACCTTCTCCTTTAGCTCTTGGGCTGCTTCGAAGATGATTCGATAAAGGTTATTGGGTAGATAAACCACACGAAAATATTGTTGGAAAGCTTGGATCTGCTTGATATTAGTAGCCTTACATTGGTCGACTTCCCCTACGAATCCTACGAATGAAAAGCTGCAGTTAGTTCAACTAGTTTTTTGTCAGGATCACCAATAAATGTAACAAAGTATGATTCCACCAAGTTTCAATCTCCTTAGTGCAGTAGAATGCTGGTTTAAAAGAGGTGAGGGTAAACATTGGTTTTCGAGCCCAAAGACTTTCGATATCTTCTTTCACAATTTCAAAAGGTTGGCCAGATGTGATGTCGACTAACAATTCATAAGAATTGAACAAGGACTTGAGGAAGAGTTGACAGAGCCCAAATTGTCTAGCCACTAAGTTAGTATGGTAGGCTACCAAGCCTGGATTTGTGCCAACAATTACACCAGATAGAATTTGGGGAATTAAAAAGCGCCTCCAAGTAATCAGGTAATTTTTCTTGTCTTTACTATTTTCAGGAGGGAAAGCCCTAGTAAACCATTCAGGGTCATCATGATGATCATAAAAAGGAGCCATAGAGGGTGTAAACTCAACCCTTCTTAGCATAATGTTGAACAACAATGTGAAAACTACGACATTTGGCAGAGTTTTGTCGATGGGGGTTAATGGAAGAAGGCGCTTCCAAACAATATGGTTGGTAGATGGAGAGTATGCTATTTTTCTACTTCTGAAGGGCCTGATTTCCTCAAAAAAAGTGGCATTCAACCACAATTGCAATAGCCAAAAAGGACCGTGGACAAAAACATTCTTCTGTTTTGGATTATTGGGGTCGAAGAGTTTGATTTGATTAGCAACGTTAGTCAAAGATGCATAAACGGAAGCCAATATTAGCTAGCCCAAAGCAACATTGTTACCCTGATGCAATTGGGTGTCTAGATAAGAAATTTTTTTGGCAATCTGCATCGACCTAGAACAAAAAATAAAACGAGACAACCATAAAGTTAAAAATGCTACATGCTCTTCATCAGTGATAGGACCAAAATTTTGAGCATGATAGTCGATGATGTTGTTGTAGGTTGGTTTCCAGCTTCACCAACGTCGAATTTTATAGGCACAGGAGCATCATCCCTATAGTTAAAAACTACGCCAGATGGTTTTAGCCTTGTGATGGATGCAACGTCGAGCAAGGTAGGAGTAATCATACCACACTTAGTGTGGAAAGTGTTGGTCAACCCTTCCCAAAAGTGTACAGCAGCCAGCAGCATGCCACAAGAGTAAGGCTGGCCACAACAAGAAATCTATAATAACGTGTGAATACCCAGTTCTCTCCATTGTTCTCCTTTTTCTATTTCTAAATGTGACACCCAAGCATTGAACTTAGGGCAATTCAAAGGTGGAGCAATTCTAAAATTTATGTCAACATATTGAAGCGAAATAGGGTTTGAGGAAGAGACTATCGGTCTGGTGACGTTACTAGTGGGGAAACATGCCCCTTTATCATCTACATAGATTTCAGAGGGTGTATCTGCAGGAAGCGCACCTAAGAAAGCTAAGGGTTTTTCTTCAAGAGTAAAAAGAATCAATACCTGAGATTGCCATATTTTGGCTTTCTCTTCAGTGAATGGAGGTTCCGATACATATGTTTTGCCATCGACGAGGCGTGGTTGGAGTGTTATTGCAGGAGAAGAAGTTTGATTGCCAGTGTTCACCATTGGAGAAAGTTTAAAAGAGGTTGAAGATGGTGAACAGTGGTGAAATTTGTAGGTTTTTCTGTTTTCTGAAACAAGGGTTGAAGAAAGCGACAATAAAAGTGAGAAAATGAGGAGAAAAAGTATTTATAGACCATGAGAAGAAGAAAGAAATAATGGGGAAAATCTTTGTGACTTCCTAAGTTCAAATCGTGTCACTTCAGCAGACATGTGTCGCAAGATCTTCATGGGTTAGTGGGCCACGTCTCCCACTAAAAGCGCAATGATGGCGAAAATTTAATGTCGCACGTCTCGAGACTAAAAGTGTGATACGTTACCATGATTACATGACGTCACGAGAAAAGAGGAATAGTAACGTCCACTTTTGAAGAAGTGGGAATGACTTGGTCGAATGGTAAAATCGACGCTTCAAACATGCCATTATCTCATATTAGTCGAATTTGAAAATGGCATCTTTGGGGGGAATTTTGTTACCTTGAAAAACATTAAGGTATTCAAGTACGTGCAGTAAATGAAGATGTTCCCATAAGTTAAGGGTAATCTTCTGAAATAAGGGCTTTTAGGAAATTGAAGCTAAGGTGTTTGAAATTCGGTTTTATCAAACTAGAGAAATTAATGACCAATGGGAAAATTAAGCAAAAACGTCGACCATAAGGAGAAGGATAACATTTTGCAAAATACTGAAGGATTGGTCTAGTCGACCTGAGTTTGAGGAACAAGAAAGACGGTCGAAGTTGGTCTTGTCAACCAAAAGGAGTTCTAAACTTAGAAGAATTTTGTTGATTTAATCTTGCCAAAGGAAGCGTGTCGAAGCAAGCCAGAAGTGGGAAGATTCAAATTTCGAAATTACAAGAAGTTAACAATAGTCTATGTGCTAATTGAGAGCCAAATAGGTGGCGACATCCAGTGGAGCAGTTACCTCAAGATTCAAATATGCCCATAGATTACATCTAGGCAGTTACATTGTAAATACTATAAATAAGTAGATTCAGTGCAGTTTTTGCGTGTGTTCACTTGTACTAAAATCACTTGCCAAAACTCTGTTATTCCGAGCGTCAGGAAACAAAGAGTGAAGAAGTGCTTGATGTACGTGAATCACCACCTTTATTTCAATGCAAATCTTTTATCTTTCAATTGTCTCTTTTGATTATTTTACTTGCTTTCTATTTACTTTCGAGCAAATTCTTTACATTATTTTCTGCTTCGCGTAAATAATTCAATACTCTTTGTCGGTCACGAGTCACCATTCAGTTAGTTTATTGAGTCTTACTTTGTATGAAAACCTGTTGTCGATCACAAATTACCAGTCAGTCGGTCAAATCATAGTGTGGAAAGTCGTTATACTTGTTCCCTTATTCATAGAAAACTGTTTCTCTTGATAAGGCTTTCAACAGAACATGTATAATATCAAAATCTTAGTACATGTCTTAAGATCAAATGGTCGATCTTGCGAGTAACCCTTAGTTTTTAGGGCTTTGGGATGACCAACGGTTGTTTACCATTTTACACAGTAAACATCATCCCACAATCCGGGTGGTTTACTTACATGGATAACCCTAAAGACTACATCTTTCTAAAACCAGCTAGCTTTCTAAAACTAGGTTTCAACTGCTTATTTATAACCTATTACCCAACTGGATTTGGGCCTTCAAATAACAGCTTGAAGCTGTAACAAACTGCAATAACAAACTTTCTGCAGAAAACAAACAAGTAGATAACTTCTGCTACAATCAAGGTCCTTGCTGATTTTTCTCCTTAGCTCTTAGACCTCCATAAATGCCTTCAAGATCACGCCATAGATGTTGCATAATATTCCTAGAATATTCTGCATAATTTAAAACTAGAACTGTAACAAACTTTGACAGTTCAGTAGCGTGATGTCTGATGTCTAATGTCTCGACATCTCATTTGACATGTTGTTCCAGATGTTGAAAAACTTTAATACAACATGTTTAGGCATTCAAATAGGATTACAACAATTTAAAATATCCTATTTTACATTACATTAGTTCTTCTTTTATTTTTTTTACAAAATTAAGTCAACCCTTAAAATTGAGGAACTTACATTCTGGTGAAGGCAATGGCTAGTTGGGATCTGATAATTTTGGTTGGTCTTGAGAAGTTGAAGACATGTGGTGGGCTTGTTGTTGATTTACTTGATCAGCATTGTGAGGAATCTCCTTTTAGCCCTCATCTTGATCTTCTTCGTCCTCAAAGAACTTCTCAGCCTCACTTAGTATGGCTTGATCTTCATCAGAAGAAACCAAGTTCATCTTAGGTGAAGAGTCTGCAGGATGTTCTTCATTCGATCCTTCATCCACATCAGGATTTTTGCCTACAGTATCTCCTTGTTCTCCCCCAAAATATTGTATCTTTGATTTATGATAAAATCCATGTAAAATAATTGTATCGTGTGGAGGATTGTCCAGCATGTGAGCATCAGTTGTAGACCCTTTATTGGAATCCTTGGCAGATTGGAGATGAGCAGAAGGATTGCAGCTGCTTAGTAGAATCTCATCTTAGATGGGAGATTCAGTGGGGGCAATTTGTTGGACCTAAAAATCTTTAATGTTATAAGAGTAACGGTGATAATTTAAATTGAAAAGAAAAAATTTGCTTTCGAATTATTCTTACATTCGCAGTCACATCTTCTGGGCTCGAATTATCGCTTTCGACCCTGTCCAAGGTGAGACTCTTGGAGGTTTGAGAGTTTTTCTTTTTTGAAGCTTGGAGTGGATCTTCAATTTATTGAGGTTGGGAAGAGACATCAGAAGATTTTTGTTTATTCTCCTTCTTGAGTTTCTTCGACTTGATTGTTGGAGGGGAGGCATCACTATCTTCAATAACGTTGATAGTTTCTTCAGCATGTTTCCTTTTACTTGGAGTTCGATGAGGTTTTTGACTTGCCTACAACGAATAGCAAAAGAGTTAGAAAATGTCACCAAGTTAAGGGATTAAGGTTTTGACAAAGATAACCTTTACAATTGTTGATGGTTGGTCAATTGTTGTAGTAGCGCCCTTTGAAGAAGAGGTGACTTGTTGAGTTGTTTTCTTGGTCTCGGTTGTAGAGACAATATTCTCCTTCTTCAATGGATTCTTTTCAACAGCTAGAGAAAGAGGATCAATTGAAAAAAGAAAATGTTAGTGTTAACAAGCCAAAATCTGGAAATAAGAAAACTTTTGAAGTAGCCAAAGAATTCCTTTGGTTCCACACCTTGACCTTATGGAGTAAGCATTTTGACATGTTCTAGGTCAAGATGGAGGAAGCCTTTAAAACTGTATAGGGTATCCTTAGTCTAGACCACGCGCTCAACAAGTTTTTTGCTTTGTTGTTGCAAAATCTTGTAAACATTCCCACAAACGAACCATTCTGGATAAGGTGGATAGAATGCCAGCCCAAAATCAGCACTGGGTAATTTGGGAAACTTTGGTGGCTCAAATTGAAAAGCTAGCTTGTACCTATGTTCAGGTTTTACGTTCGAACGTATTTTTAAGTGTGGGAGTTTTGCTTTAAACTTCTCTTTTAAAGTTTTTGCTGCTTCTCGAATGGTCCGACTAAGATCATCTGGCCTGCAGACAGTTTCAAAATACTTTTGGAACACTAGAATCTCTTTGATGTGTTTCTGCGTATCTTTCTTGGATTTGTCCTACACAGAAGCAAAAGCTTTAGATAAGTGATAAAAAAAAGATTATTATCGAACATGCTTGAGGAATGATATTTTCTCCACTAGTTGTCGAATTCTTGGGTGCTATAGAAAGTTGGTTTGTAAGGGGTATGCGTCACCACAACAACATTGGTGTAGGTAGCCATTCGATGTTCAACTTCATATTTGTTGAAAGTCATTCCTCTGTAGCAGAGAGTACTCTTTCGATCAAATAGTGGTTCAGGAATAATTTGGCAAAGGCCAAATTATCTAACAATAAAGTTTGGCTGGTAAGCAAGAATATGAGATTTGATAGGCATCAGTCTGGTCACTATAAGTCTAGGGATTAAAAAGGTTGTCCAAATAGCCAAACTTTTCTCTTCTTGTTCTGGTGAAAGGTTGTCAAAACTTTTGGTGAACCACTCAGGTCCTTGAGTTTGATGAGAAAAGGGAGCCATCGAAGGAGTAAATTGATGATGTTTGGCAAACATTATCACAATATGGTGAATCACTCTCAATCCCTTCTTTTCGTCATTTGGGGTTACTTTGACCAATTTTAGTCCTCCGGTAGCCCTATTTTGAATCTCAGGAGTGGATTCGTCAATTTAACCAACAGTTGGAGGCGAAGTCTCGAAGGTGGCATTCAGCCACAATTGTAGAAGCCAATAAGGGCCAACAAGTAAGGGGTTTGTTCGTGTTTTGTACTTCTTAAAATTTGTTGTGGCTTCCCCAAGACATTCGTATAGCCCAGCTAGAATTAATTCGCTGAAATTGACTTTTCGACCGGAGGGAAGTTGGTTGGCTAGGGTTAGAAATCTTTTCGCTACTTGAATAGATTTCGAACAAAAAACGCAGTGAGATAACCAAAGGGATAGAAAGGCTATGTGTTTTTTTTAACACGAAAGGCTATGTGTTATAGATCTGATACTTCGTCTTAATTTCCCGTATAATGGGCAATATAATTGGTGAACGTGGCATGCGCTAACTCGAAACCTATAGTGTTGTCAGCTTGCAGAAATGGATCGAAGGTTTCACCAATAGGTTTGAGGCCAATAATGACAGTTATGTCGAAGAGGGTGGGTGTAACCATCCCACAAGGGATATGGAAGGTATTATATGTGATATCCCAAAAGTATAGGGAAGCCATCAACATATGTTGGCAATAGTCAGGCCCAAATTTCAACAGCTGAATCAGGTCGAAGGTACCCATATCTTTTTAGGTCCGAGCTTTCTTAATTTCCATTCTAGCTAGCCATTTCAGATAATTATCATCAATTATTGGGTATGACCTAAAGGGTTTCAATTCATCTGTGATAATGTCTAATTGGAAGTTAAGCTCGGGTTCATTAAATTCTTTATCATTTTTGTCCTTAGAGATCTCTACATTTTCCGCCCTAAGAGACGTTGCAAGCTTATCAATGGTTATAGTTTTTGTCTTGCTAGATATGGGTTTAGTTAAGCGATAGACATGAAAAAACCCTTTCCATTTTTCTAGGTCATAAGCATGTGCTATTGGACCCATGTATCCTAATGTTTCAAAAGAAAAAGTAAAAGGGATTATTAGCTGAGAAGCATAAATGGTGTGTTGTTCCTCTTCAAGCATAGGGTAGGGAACAAATTCTTGATTCCCAATGGCCAGCGGTTACTGTACTTTTAGTAAGAAAAGAAGAGAGAAACTTTGTGATGAACTTCCTTCTTTGGAATATTTTGTGTTCTTCTGAGGCGCCATTGCTTGTTTGGTGAAATTTGTTTGAATAAAATTCTAAAAGTTGCAGGTTTTGGGAGAAAAAATCAGAGGTTGAAGGAGGTAAAGGTGTGACTGAAATAAGAAAAGGCTATTTATAAATTAGAATTTGAATCAGTTTATAATTTTTAATCCTAAGTCAGTGGGACGCGTGGCAAATTCTGATATGTTGATGAGGAGGTTTGTTTGTTTAAAAGCCACCTTGGAAACCTATATTGTGTAGCAATGACGGAACTGCTACACGCACGTCTTGATTAGACGTTTTGAAAAAGTGAAGTAATGAGTGCTCTAACGTCACAATAGTCATTAATCATCATGACAATTTGCATGTTCGTCGAAATATAATCTTATGGGCAAGAAATATGTGTTTCTTTGAAATTTTGAAACACATATTTATTGGGGGTAATTTGTTAGCTGGATATTTTGGCCTGAGTGTAAAATTGCTTTGGATTGAGTATGTGATGAAAAAAGGCATGACTCGAAGAAAATGTAGAAGTCTTATGAACACTTCGATGGATGAAGCTTTTAAAAGGTTTATTTTTTCGAAGTGTTTAGGAAAGTGGTTCGAATAAAGGTTTGAAATTTGAATTATTCGAAGCCGTTGGTGGATTCGAAATGTCACACTTTGGCGCTTCAAAAGGATAAAGGAATTTGAAATTCAAAAGCTTGGTCTTATCCGAAAGGATGCATGGAGGCTTAAGGTTTGAAGTCATATGCAAACATCGAACGTGACAATTCGTTGTTAAGAGATCGTTTGGTCGAAATTAGTATAAATACGGGTCTTAGTGTTATGATTCAAGGTGTTCACATCTTTGTACAAATACTCTAAATCACTCAAAGTACCAGCGTTAGAGAAACGAGTTAATTGAGAAATGTACGTACGATACACCCGTTTATGTTCATTATCTTTTACAATTCAATCGAAGTATTTACAGTTTACTTTAATTTATGTTTAAGAGTCTTTTTACATTTATTTTACTCATGAAGTTTATTTACATTATTACTTTCGATAACAACGTGAAGTTTTCATCGAAATGTTCCAATATACAAATAAAACAAAAATTAAAACACGTGTCCTTAGGATAATCTGGTCGATCCTGCAAGCAATCAAATTATTTCTTCGATTTAGAGGACCATCAATTGTTTATCAATTTTCTAGATAAACAACGTGTCACTATCAAAACAATACCTTTTTTATTTTAATCAATAAAATATTATTAATATTTATAGTTATTAATTATATTTATAAGTATTTATAGTTATTAAATATATTTGTTACATATTTATTTCTAAATATTTATAGTTATTGTTAGTCTAAATTATCAATGTTGTAAATAATGATATTCAAAAAAATTTCTACATTATATATGAAAACACCTCCAATTAGGATTTAATTGATTCACACGTATATAATTAGTCCTCATGATATTTTTGTACACCTAATATTAATTATATATAAACATGGACTTTGAATAGTCTTCATTTAAATTTTGTCTCTAGGTTTTATTTTTAATATTCAGAAACTATCATTATTTCGCGGATTACAATTTCTCTTCTATTTTAATCAATAAAAAATTTATAATTGTTTATAGCTATTATGTTTAAATATTTATAATTATTAAACATATTCAATTTATTATGTTAGTGATTTATTATAGATTTATTTTAAATATTTGTAGTTATTAATAATTTATATTAACAATAATTAAACTTTATTAAATGATTTAAAATATGAACGAATTTATCTGTGTGGACGTACGAGTCTTCAACTAATTTTAATCTTATAAGAGTTATTATAGAAATTTATTTTCATAAATTTCAGAGAGATATATCTCCGTACTAATTTATGGCAAAATGAAAATGTTACACACTGATATATCTATGTACTAATTTATGGGGCATAGTTTTAAAATTTGTGAATGATAATTTTGAGTTTTAAAAAGGATGACTCTTTAGCACTTAACAGTGTGTTTGGTATCACTGAAAATGAGAGGAAAGATTGATGTGGGAGAGAAAGTTTATGGAGAATCGGTCCCACCCTATTTGGCTCATTTATAAAAGGAAAACAAGGATTGTTTTCCTCTCAATTTTAAAAAGAAAGTGGTAAGCTGCCATTTTTGTGAACAAAATTCCACAAACACCCTTCTACTTTCTAAGATAAACCATTATACGTTTTCTTTATATTTTAATTTGTATATGTTTCTTGTATTCCATCCTTTAATAACTATAAAAAGATACATTTATTAAGAAAAAAGACATAAAAATTTATGTTATTTTAGGTCTTAAAAGTCTTAAGAGAATAATATACAATAAACATTAATTTTATTATATAAAATTATTAAATAAATAAATAAATATGACTATAATATTTAAACGAAAATGTTTGTTAGTAAGAAAACACAAATATAAAAAATGCAAAAATAATTCTCCATCATTCAATATCACCATCACCCTATGATTTCTATTAAAAAAGAAATTAAAATTAAAAGCAATTTAAAATTCACCACTAAAAATAATGACATGTATACATTCTTGCATTTCTTCTTCAAATAGTTTCGCATTAAATAACACTACTCATATTTAAAACAAAATTATAAAGTATATAATCTGAGTTTAAATAATAAAAATAAATATTGCTCAATAATAATAAAGGTGAAACTATACTAATTATTTTTATAAAAAAAATTATTTTAGAAAGATAAGGTTATTTTAGTCATCTTATATCAATATACATTCTTTCCTCTCACTTTATTTTCACTTTCACTCATAACAAACAACTAAGAAATTATTCTACTTTCCTCTAACTTTCTCATCACTTTCCTTTTTTTAATATTCTTTCTTCTTACCTTCTTTCCTTTCATTTTATGTTCTCATCCAAACAAAGTATAAAGGTAAAGAGCGGACTCTTTCGAAAAATCTCATCATAATTAATCAATTTAATAAAATTAAAAATTTCGGAGTTGTGACCACAAGGTGATGAGAAATTAAGTAAATTTTATTGATTAATTTTTTTTATAATATTTTAAATATTTATGTGACTTAATAACAAAGATTAAAGTTGTTTACAAGATAATTTTGTACAACTCAAAAGTGCTACACTTATGAAAACCAAAAACAAAATTTGTAAAATTTACAGAAGTTATACTAAATATGAAGTATTTTTGTCTATAATCTAATAACACCCATATGATATACTCATTAATCATTACCATATGCTTTTGTATTAAGATGTGCCATGTCATCTTAAAGAAGGATCCATCTCTTAATCATGCTTATAGAAAATGTAATTAATCTTTGTACATTCTCATTAGTTTACACTATTACATGATGCTAATAGCTTAGTAACATTTTAGTTTTTAGTTGGCAATGACAATACAATCTAATTTATCAGCAACTACAAACATAAGAAAGCAACAATACCAATTACAAAAAAGAAAGATAATCAGCTTGCTAGTTGATCATTCAAACCATTTAATCACATTACTTACATTACACCATCATCTTGTGTTCAGGCCTGTGAGTAAATTCAAAATCAATGTGCACAAAAGCTCTTTCAACTTCAGGAAGTTGCTCAAGCTTCTCTTGAAGTGTCTCACCAATATTGTGTGCTTGATTTAATGGCATGTCTTCTGGCAACACAATATCCACTTCAACAAAATAATGAGCACCAAAAGTGTATGCTCTCACAGTATCTATATTTTTAACTTGTACATGATGATTCCATATTAGATATGTCAACTTTGCTAGAAAATCAGGTGGTGCTGTCCTTCCAATAAGTGATGATACATTCTCAATCACTGTCTTCACCCATGTATTAATTGTGTACAGTGCTATCTACATTACATATTATCATGAGGTTAACTAGCAGTCACAAACTGTCCTTGAAAATATGTAACAATAGTGAAATATGCAAACTAAATAAAGATTATTAACTGTAAAATTATAATCCAATTAGTGGAAGAAATTAACTCACAATAATAGCTCCCAATGGATCAATCAACCAATAGAACTTGACAGCCAACACAGCAGCAGCTAATCCAACTGAATTAGTAATAACATCAAAAAAATGATCTTGGGCATAGGCTTTAACAATTTCGTTTGTAAACCTTCGACAGTAGACCATTAAAATGAACTTTACGATCGTCACAGATACCATGATCACAATCATCCACATCAACTCACTATCATTCATTTCAGCCTTTGTCTAAGATAATGAAACAAGAAATTAAAAAACAAGTTTACTTACTAGTAAGGTTCACAAAACAAAACAAAAAATTTGATCACTCATTCATTGTGAAACTGGCACTAATCTCAACTACCTTGGAAATAATTTGCCTGCCAGACTCAATCAAAATCTGCAATCCCAAAGTTGCCATTACGGATGCAAAAACAATGATACCCTGCATATATATAATCAAGATTATACAGAAATAGCAGGCAAACGGACAACAAACTGTGCCGTTTAAACTGGTTGCATCCTTTTCAATCTCATGACAATAAGATATTATTGGCACACTACATTTGGCAATTTAAACTCTTAAAGGTTTAAATTAAAAGACATACCACTGGTTGCATCCTTTTCTTTCCAATTGGGTAGTGATAATTGTTTGGTGTTTTCATGGCATTGGCAGTGAACCACAATATGAAGCCTGACAAGAGATCTAAGAGAGAATCCAAAGTGGACGCAATCACAGCTAATGATCTACTCTCAATTGAAGCATACACTTTGGCTGCAAATAACACCAAGTTAACTGCGTTTGACACATTAACTGCTAGTCTCTCACTTTTTGCTAATTGCTTCATTTCATCCTGAGAATCACATATATGAGTATAACTAAAATTGCTACCACCGCGACCACAACTATTGTTATAATATACTGTACCTACCTCGGTAAGACTTCCTGGGAAAAGTCCAGTTTCAGTCATGGTATCCATGTCATTATATCCTTCAAGGAGCCTCTCCTGTTGTTTGTAGTATTCTGCAACCTTGCGTTGCTTTTCTGAAATCAAAGACCACTTGTTAAAAACAAGATTGAATAAAAGTAAAGCATATAAGATAGTTAGACTTAGGTCGATGAAGTAATCAATACTAAAGAAGTTTCAAGTATGAAAACTAATATCATGAACGTGAGTGTATTGTAAAAAATCAGATAGTTCAAAATTTGTTAAGAAAGTTGACAATCTTTTGCATATGCTTTGTTTGAAGAAAGATCTTTAAAGGGAACATGGTTCAGTTTGGTAGCTTAACATGTGATATACTTTATTAGAAGAAAAATCAAATTTCCTAAGCTTTGAGCATGGCATGTAATTCTTGTTGTATAATATAATAACCAAATGAAATTAGTGCATTCAGAAATAAGATGAATAATCACAAAGTATAGTTTTACAATTTTTGTTGGGATTTTAGGACCGTCGCTCGCTAAAGTTCTCCTAGCCAAAATCTGTCGTCCACTAAAATCTGTCGTCCACTAAAACCCGTCGCACCTATCCGTTCAGTTTGTCCCGCCTTTATATTCTTCTTTTTTTTTAGTTAATTCTAGTCATGCCAATTTTTAACGGTTCTATTTTATATATTTATTTGTGAATATATGCAATATTTTTTAAGTAAAATTTCATAACAAGATACTTAAAAATAATTCTAAAAATTAAGTGAAAAATCTTATTAAAATGTATTGAAAAAACCTATTAATCTATTAAACAAATGAAATAAATAAATTAAAAAAAAAAAACGACAGGCAAATTCGCCGCCCATCAACTTGACAGGGCGAACTTGATTTTTATGTCCACTGTACTCTTGATTTTTATGTCAGTTATACTTTGCGGGCTTGTCCGTCCCGCTCCTTTTTTAAAAGGCGTAAGGCAGGACGGACGGACCGCCTGTTTTGCCACCCCTAGACATCTCGGAGACGTATTCCTGCTGTATCAGATTTTTTTAAATTATTTTATAAAATAAATAAGTCTGAATACTCGTCAGATACGTATCGGCGTCGTATCAATACGTATTAGATGCGACGACACTGCGGGCTGTTTGTGCTTCATAGGTTATTATTAATTAAACTGAAAAGAAAACCATGGTATATTCTTTTACACCAAAAAGTAAAACTTAGTAGAATCCAAAGAAAAATGGAAAAAAGAAGCCAATCAGCATAAAACTGAGTTATTAATTAGTTAATTCAAGAAAATAAAACCAAAATTGGAAACAGTTGAGAGTAATGCAATAAGAGACTTTCTTACTTGGTTTTCCAACAAGGCCACTAAAAGTGAAGGAACGTGGACGGTGTTGATGATCATGATCATGATGGTGGGGATGACGTGGCAACTTAAACTCTTTTACATTCAATCTCCACGACGATGACGGTTTATCACTGACAATTTCCGCGGTGGAGCCGCCGCTTCCTCTGCCACTCTCCGACATGTTTGCAGATTTTATACAGTAACTAACTACTACCTTTCCTTCTAAGTAACCGCTTATATAGAATAGAGAAAATTAAATCAAGAGAGAGAAAAGAAAAAAAACAGAGATTTTAAAATTGAACCGCCCGGTTTGAAGTCTAAACCGTCATTTCAAACCATTTCTTCCTATGCATGTCTAAAAGATTGTAGTATTGTTGAGTGATGTTACTTTATTGAAGAAAGATGAGTCACAAGTATTTATTAGTATATATAATTAATCCTTTACGAGAGGATTTAAAGTTGACAACTTTTCCTCCATTATTCAAGTAAATTTACTTTACAAATGCAATATAATCACTTTTCTATATTGTACTCATTGTCTCATCTTCATAATTAATTTTACATATTAAAAAAATGAATTATACATAATTTTATTTTTAAAAAATATATAGGGCCTAGTGTCATTTTACTAAAATAGAAAAAATATATTTAAGATTAGATGTGGTAGATTCAATTTTTAGAAAGAAGGAAAGAAGGAAAAAACTCAACTTTTTTCTCTTGTTTATTCATATTTTCAAAATTAAAGCAAAGTTTTATTCAAAAATCTAAAATAAATGGCGTTTGTTTTTTATATTTTTTATTTCCTAATAACATAAGTAGTTGATTTGTTATAGAGAGTTTAATCTGTAGATGTAATTAGGGGTCTAATTAGGTCAATTCAGTGGCGGTGTCAAGGTAAAAAATTTAAGTTTTATGGATAAGTGCATGGTAGTAATTGAAAGAACTGATCCACCTAACAACTTAATCATAAACAATCACCTGACTCCAAGTGTCTTGCAGAGTCATTTTCAGAAGTCCATTGTTAGAATAATATAGCAAGTGTGAGTAAGTGAGGAAATAGTCTCACATTGAATAGGAATGTGGAGACTTAAGCATATATAAGTGGGAGAGCCCACTCACCTATCACCTCAAGGTTTTAGTTGGACAAGTGGCGTGTCTCTCATAAGGTGTTTGTTCCTCAACTTTATAGCAATGGTCCTACTATTAACTCCCTCTAACATCCATGACATGGGAACCAGAAAGAAATCTAGAGCTCCGTTCTCTGCCATTAACACGAAGAAGGTGCCTATAACAATTTTCATGAACCACACCGTATAAAAGATATGAGTAGTGCTTCCAATTGTTGGTACACCCAATCTTCAACATCATTTGTGCTTGTCACATGGTTGCAAGACTTGCACCTGAAGATTGATAGCGTTATGCAAATCATAAGAACAATAATTCTACCAACAATCAAAGGCTTGAACTACATCAGGCAATAAACCTTTACCTTAGTCCTAACCCAAGTTTCATGCAGACAAAGTTATTCAATAATCACATGCAGTCGTCTGAAATTGATTCATGAAAAAGAGAAATGTTAACAAAGCTAATCAGTAACCCAAGCTTCATGTTATCAAAGCCTCAATTAACTCCATTCAATTCCAATATTTTTAAGAATATCTTAATAACTATGTTGTCATGAAACAAATAATAATATTATTAGTGGGTGCATGGGATTGTACTAACTTGGATTCTGACAAATGCAAGATACCTCCACAACACATACATGTATGGCTTTTGATAGCCACCAATAGAGCTACCATCAGCCTTTAATAAAGAATAATCTTAATGTTGTAAGCCTCAACTAACTAAGCTACTCAAGGGAAAGAAACAAGAAACTGGCCTATGTATTTCATCGAACACGTGGCGTGCGAGTTTCAAATCGATAACGATAACACAATAATCAATTCACAGACTGCATCTTCATTTGTATAACAATTAAACATCTCATCTCAAGAAAATTAAAAGAGAAGCAAAAGAAAAGAAAAGAAACCAGTGGAGGCATTTCGTCGAACACTTCGTAGAAATCATGGCTGAACCAAAATTGTGTGTGAATCCAAAGGAGAGTCCAAGAGATTGTTACTATTGTGAGAGTGAATCTGAGTGTGTACTTGAGGTTAGGCTTAAGGTTATACGCGGAAGAGCCCGGGCAGGTGCCCAGCCTGGCTGGGCCTTGGCTTCGCCAGTGGGTCAACTAACAGGGGTCTACGACATAGCCTACATAGGCCAAGGTTAGACCTGACTTTTTTTAAGTAGAAAAGACCTAAGCTTTTATATAAGCCTATTTAGTTAAATAGGCTAGGCTACATGCCATAGAAAAGCTTTTTAAGCTTGTCAGACTAGCTTATTTTAATAAATATGAATAAATTTATTATTTATTATATTATATTTTGTACTTTATATTAAAATACAAAAGAAAAGTTTTGTTATCTTGAAGAATTTGTGAAAATAAGTTGAAAATACCTTATAAATAATTTTATAAGTTGTTTGCATAAGTTCTCCCAAACAAATAATTTCTCAAAATTTATGTTACTATGTAAGCTCAAATAAATCAATGTAAACAAACATTTATTCTCATTCTACGTTTGATTCTCTAGTATATTTAAACATTAGTTGAATTGCGTATTTACACGTGTTCAAATGATATAAATTTTTTAAGTAGGCTAATAGGTTAATCAGGCCTTCGAAAAGGTCGGCCTCAGGCCAAAAAGTAACACTATGATAGGTCACAGGCCAGACATAAGCTTTGACTTTTTTAATATGTCAGACTCGTAGTTGACAAAGTCTAACTTGGTCCAGTCTATTCTCACCTTTAAATGTAGTTTTTAAAAGGAATGATTTTGTATTGAGTGTGTCAAGCATTCATGAATTGAACCATGTGAAAAGCAAGAAAAACTGTAGAGCAAGGAAGAAGATGAAGATAAAGCTTTTTTCATAGTGGAAACAATTATAGTTTGTCATGATTCAAGAAAATAGCGGCGCAATTTATTGTCTGATTGCCTTCTATTTCTATATTGACCAAAATTTTCATGATTAATTGAAAGTGAATTTTCTTCTAAATAAATGTTATGATAAAAATGATTAAATTAATTGATTTTACTATTAAATAAATATTTAAATAAATACATTATATTAATGAAAAAAGGATTTTTATTTTAAACATGGGTAATTTTTTTTTTTAATAAGTAAAAGTTATCCTATTTTATAATTTTTAAATAAAATCTCATATTAAAACTTGTTTTAGACTTCAAATATATATTGGTCGGCCTTAAAATCTCGAGAGCTAGGTGAGTAGTTACAAATACATAAAATTGCAATTTTACCTTATGATTCTAAGAGCAAATTCTAAGAGAATTGCATTTTTACATGTTTTACTCATCATGATTTGATTTTGTTATAACCTAAGTAGACCCTGCCGTCGTGGTTGATCCGTATGTCTAAAATAATTGAATGTGTTTGGACGGAAAACGTTGAAAGGTTTAAGGATTAAGGCTTATTTTATTTACGGTTTATACTATAGTACATTTTATCAAAATAATCGATGATTTTATATGTTTATACTCTTGATACTATGAAAAAAGTTGCATAGGTACTTCTAAGACAAAATTGTTATATACTTAAATTTATTTTAAAATACTTTATTTATGAAAAATATGTGGACGACGCATCTAGCAATAATGGGGATATTTTGGTCTTTTCTTACTCCATGCAGTCCAGCAAGAAGTGCAGCCTGAACATTGATGACATTGGCAAACACACGCTTGGATTAGATCTAGGTATAGTAATAAAACTCGTCCTCGTAAATATTTATTTGATTGAATTTGAATTTGAGTTTAGATTTTTTCGATTACAAAATATGAGGATGAGTCGGATAATAAAGGCACTAGTATCTATTTCGAATTCGTGCCTGAGCCCATCCCGTTTCTTTTATTTGTATATTATTATTTACTTTTGATATGAGACCAAATTTTTGATAATTTATTTTGTGTTTATTATTTAAAATAATTAAAATGTATGTATGTAATTTTTTAAGACTATTTTATTATATTATTTATAATATAATATAACTTTAGAAAAAACAAATATTTTTATTTAAAAAGTTGATTTTATTAAATGGAATGTGGCGGGGCGGTGATACCAGAACCCAATCTAAATTTATTTGAGATGGGTTTGGATTTTAGTTATCCATCCCCATTTGAATTTGGGCCGGAAAATAGGAATAATTTGAAAATTTGAATTTGAATTTGAGAGAAGTAAAAATCATCTTCGACCCGCCCATTGTCAGGCCTAATCACTTTTATAAATAAAAAAATAATCGTCAATTCTCTATTTAGTAACAAAATGTGGACAAATGAATTTGGAGACGACTTGAAGATATTTTCTTAAAAAAATGAAGAAGATATTACTATATAAAATTAAGTAGAATCAGACGGGTCTGTAAAAAAATAATAAAATAAGAATTATAACACGACATTTAACATCTTATAAAAAGCAAAATAGTAAATTCACATGGACAAGCACATGAAAATTATAATATATGAATAAAATAATCTATAAATTACAATATTCAACTAACTTAATTAATAGCATGAAAATTATAATATATGAATAAAATAATCTATAAATTAGGATATTCAGCTAATTTAATTAATAGCTAGGGTGTATATATGTGTGGCACAAGATAAAATTTCTTATGCTAAAAAGCTTCTCTAAACTTTGGAAAGTGTATTGAATTCTTAATTACAAATATGTGTATATAAATACAATGAGACCATCACAAAATATTCAACAACAAAAATTTAATTTATCATCTACATAGACAAGATTATGAGCACATGAATCACAATTTTTTATTAAAAATAAACTCAATTATCACTCTATTAAGTTAACAAAAAAAAAAACTAAACACTAATTTTTCTTGTTCATTGGACCATTACTTTCTTTCTTTGCTTAATTTTTCTCAGAATCTGTACTATTTAGTGTTTCTCCAACACTTTCATCTGCGAAAATCAGCTCTAAGAGAATATAAATCGATTTTTTCAAAACTTATCGATTCAGAGAAGTTGAGAGAAATTTCTACAAAACCACTTATGATAATTGGATTTTTAAATAAGAACGAATTTGATGATTAGTCTTTGAATCCTTCCACAATCTTGCTCCGTTATAGCTTTTTCACATTCCTGCAAGTTTTCTGATATGCATAGCTCTCTGTAGGACATAGTTAGTTCATCATGAGATATCTCTTCAATTTTGAAGTATGCCTTAGAGTCTCATATTCTTGTTAAGGAAATCCCAGTCTTAGCAGATTCTTCCTCAACATATTCATCATTTGGCCAAGAAACAGTCAGTCCTTTAGATTGTCTCTTGAGATAAGTAGGACATATGTTTTACTGTGCCCAAATCCTTTACATTAATGACACTAAATTCCTTTACTTTGATAAGACATATATCCAATTTTGAGTTTATTATGGAAATCATGATTATTGTTGATGTCAGAAGCAATGTTCTTGACATTTAATATTTCTTTCCTTTCTAATCTCTTCAAAATTCTATTGAATTGGCTTCAAAGTAACACAATAGAGTTTGACAATCTTTCCTCAAAATCCATAGTACTAGAAATATAGTCTCCATAGAGCTCACCCAATAAATATAACATTGTGCATGCTCTGATGTCAATTGAAATTTTGGCACTTGGAATACAAATGTCAAGACTGATGTCCTAACACCAACACAATGTCAAGACAAATGTTATGACATCATTTGCTGAAATAAAATTGGATATTGTGCAGAAAAATAACTTGCAAAAAATTAAACAACACACTCAATTGTTTACCCAGTTTGGTGCAACATCACTTACTCTGGGGGCTACCAAGCCAGGAAGGAAATTCACTATGACAATATTAGTTCAAAGCCTAAATAATTCCAGTTTACAATTTCTCACCTATCACTATCTTGTGCTACTTCTACCTATACACGTATAGATATGAGATCCCCCTCTCACTTCCAATCACCTCAGTAATAACTATAATCACAAACCTTGTGACTATAATAAAAAAAACAAATAGAAGATTACACTTCAAATAAATAATACTTAGTTTTGCTTAAAAACCTTACTAAGAACAATACTCAAATTTTTGCTTAAAAGCTCATGAGTGAGAACGATAACTTGATAAACTATTAAGTAACAATAAGTCTACCTCAATATATAATAAGATACATGAGTGACATACAAATAAAAACACTAAAATCTTAAAAGACTACCAAAACCCTAAACCCTTTTGTTGAACCCACAGTTTCTTCAATGTGAATGCTTACTATTTAGGTTTAGAAAGTCCTTATTTATAGACTCTTGCAATATAAGTTTGGATTCTTCAAATTAAATCCAATATTCCGTTTTAAATTAGCTACAAGATCATCACATAAAAATAGGAACAAATCTTCAAAGAGTTTCGTAAAAAGTCTCCAAGATCCTTTTTAATAAAACTGAATCAATTTTGCATTATTCCTAATAAAATATTCTTGACCTACGAAAATCAGTGAGATATATCCAATAGGATCTCACAAAATCATATCAAATATGTCAAGAGATATAACAACAACTCCTATTGTACAATAGGCCAAGATGTCAAGACATCTGACTCAACATCTGTCTGGTATACATGACAACAAAACATGTCATGACAGTTGGTCAAGATGTTGTGACATCTTGCTCAACATTAGTTCATAACCATGTTTTAGGAAAATTTATTCTAATCATAAAACCATGGAACTAACAGGATTTTTTGGTGTCATTATAAAAAATGTTATAATATGAAGAAAAAAAACATTCAAGGGATGTTATATTCAATCATTGTGGTTGTGATGGAATTATTCAAAATTACACAAAATAGGTATGACATGGTGAAGGGACAAAAAAAAGACCTATGTCATATATAGTTGAATATGAAGATGAAGAATTTATGAATGATACTCTATAAGACATGATTCGTGATATTATAGTAGATGATTACAAGAAAGCTAATTTGGTAGATACTTTGCGAAGAGACATTGAAGATTTGTTGTATGTAAAAGTCTTACAAGACTGCCAACTGTGTTAAGACTATTCAATCTTAAGGCAAGAGGTGGGTGGACGAAAAACAATTTCAGTGAATTGCTTGAATTATTGAAAGAAATGTTTCCTGAAGGTAACATGTTGTCGAACCATACTTATGAGGCCAAGAAGATATTGTGCCCAATGGGTTTGGACTATGTCAAATTACATGCATGTTGTAATGATTTCATCTTATATTGGAAGGAGTTTGAAAAATTAAAGGAGTGCTCGAGGTTTGAGGATTCACACTACAAGCAGAAGTACAATGATATTGGTGACAATGATGGTGTAACTAGAAAGGGTGTTCTTACCAAGGTGATGTGGTAGTTACTGATAATTCCAAGGTTCAAGAGATTGTTTTCTAATGTTAGTGAAGCAAAGAATGATGGCATGCAGATGAAAGAGTGTGTGATGGAAAAATTTACCATGTAGCTGATCCAGTGCAATGGAAGAAAATTAATTCCTTGTTTTCAAATTTTTCCCTTGAACCGAAGAATCTTAGGCTTGGACTTTCCACTTATGGAGTGAACCTTTTTGATAATTTGATTACTAATCATATGTCATGGCATGTAACTCTCATAATTTATAACCTATCTCCATATTTGTGCATGAAGTGCAAGTATATGATGCTATCGATGATGATTTCACATCCAAAACAACCAGGAAACCACATAGATGTTTATTTAAAGCTATTGATTGGAGATTTAAGACTTTTGTGGGAGGAAGGTATTGATGTTGATAATGCGTATAAATGGTGATAAATTTAAGTTGTGTGCCATGTTAATTTTCACAATCAATGACTTTCATGAATACGATAATTTGTCTGGGTAGAGCGTCAAGGGACATAAAGCATGTCATATATGTAAAGTTGATAAACGTCACCCCCAATTACAGAAAAGAAAAGACAGTTGATCTTAGGCATAAATTTTTGTTAAGAACTAATAATCCATATCATAGATTGCAAAATCCTTTTAATGGAGAGTATGAGTTTGATATCGCTCCAAAGATCTTAACATGAAAGGAATTTATAAAAGACAATAACACATTAATGTTGTCTTTGGGAAGAAACAAAAAAATCACGAGGAGAAAAATATTTGGAAAAAGAGGTCGGTATTCTTTAATCTTCCATATTGGTCTAGTAATGATGTATGACATTGTCTTGATGTGATGTATGTGGAGAAAAATGTATATTTGTTGAGCTATATTTGTTCCAAGATTCATGTATATATTTCTGCACATATTGGTGCAGCTCTCGGTGCAACAAGAAATATATGGGCAAAGATTCAAGTCCCAAGGATTGCTGAAGAGTATTTAAAGAAACTACTTAGACCTAAATTCATTAAGAACTTTGTAAAAAATAAAGGGAAGCCGTATTTTCTTAGTATTGGGTTTTAAGGATTCTTCAAGGGGTTTTTGTTTGTATTTTGTACGTCCTCACGTGTCTTAGGATACATTTGAGTTGACTGATTGTTCTTGACATGTTTTTCAAGCTATTATTCTCACTCGAAGCTTTTAAGCATGGGTTTATGTATTGTTGGCTTGAAGTGTAAACTTCAGGTTTAGTTTTGATTTCGAGTCACTGTGATTGTGGCTGGATTACAGACATTCCCTGGGGTTAGTATTTGTCTTTTATCACTGCGGTGATTGGGAGTGAGGGGGCTCTCATATCTATAAGGTGACTAGGTAGAAGTTGCACTAGATAGAAATTAAGTTAGAAGTTGTAAACGGGGTTTAGCTTCGAATTAATATTGTTAATAGTGGATTTCCTTCTTGGCTTAGTAGCCCTCTGAATAAGTGAGTTTTCATTGAACTGGGTTAACATATTGTAGTGTTATTTTACTTCCTGTAAATTATAATTCTTTATTGTTATTATCTCGTTGCAGTTCTGCCAGCAGATGTCATGACATCTGTTGTGACATTATGTGTTGTTGAGACACCTGTCTTAACATTTGAGTTTGCACATGCCAGAATTTCAACTATGTTTCTTTTAGTGACTTTATTTAAGTGCAATTTGATTGACAGTAACACTGGTGTAGAAACCAATAAATTAGGATTCACACAGGTTGATATTCGAAAGACAACTTATAAAAATGAACCATTCATCATGGCAACCCAATCAAAACAAGTTTTTTTTGCACTAATCCTTCTAACACTAGATGGACAATTGTTCTTCAAGGAAAACATCTTCCCGATTGTACTGATGAAAATGACGATTTTAACTATGAGATGCCTTGTTTAGAAACACACGTACGTCAATCATCTAAAGAAAATGATTAAGATGATGTGGATGTTATTCGTCGTGATCATGAAGATGAAATATTAGACAAGTAGTAAGTAAATGTATGTTAATCATTTGTTTTAGTTTTTATTTAAAAATATAAAATGTGTGTCATTTTGGGTTTGAATTTGGTGTAATAAATGAATATGTATGGTACAATATTTTAGATTGATAAATTGACAAAATGTACAATGTTTATGTTTCAGGAATATGCAAAATATGGTTCTATATTCTATAATATGGTTATGTAATATAGGTGCAAATGACAGTACAGAAAATGGAAAATTTATCCCCTCATTTTTTACATAAAACTGAGGTAATAACATTGAGATATCACCTCAATTCTACAAAACACCGAGTGTTAATATTGGACACGCCATTCAGTCCTGAAAATAATAAATATGCATATGTTGGGGATAGAACTCACTTATAGATAACTTTATCCCTCGGCTTTTAACTAACCGATGTCTAAAGTGGTAACTTTTCATTACGCCCTTCGTTACCTCGCTTTCATAGCCGAGGTTAAATGCATTTCGCGTTCAATGTTAGATGTGTTTTTTTGTAGTAGTGGACCCTGAAATAATGAAAAACGCATGAATCAAAAGTTGATTCCCTTTGACAGCGTCGTTGTCTTATTCTGGAACATAGATAGAGTGGTGATAGGAAGTGATGGTGAATCTGAACTTCCGGTGCAGTGTGTTAGAATAATAATGCAAGTGTGGGTAAGTGGAGAAATAGTTCCACATTGGATATGAATATGGAGACTGGAGCATATATAAGTGGGAGAACTCACTCACCTATCACCTTAATATTTTAGATGGACAAATGGTGTGTCTCTCACAAAGTTGTCTATTCCTCAACTTTCCTCACCCAAGGCAACTACAACATGAACAAAATCTTCATTGATTTTTCTCTCAAGACAATCCCTTTTAAAGTGGCCAACTTTCTGACAATTCAAACATTTTACCTTTAACTTGTCAGACCTCTTTGATTTTGTTATCCCTTTACGCTCAGCTCCTTCTATAGACACATTTAAGTCTTTGCCACTATCTTCAATCATCAAATCTTTCGACTTTGAAAATTCTTTGGATTTCACCGTCGTCTAGACTTCATCCAAAGTCATTATACCTTCCTTACCATAAAGAAGGGCATCCTTAAAGTTTTTAAAGGATCTGGATAATAAACTCAAGATTAGTAAAGCCTTGTCCTCATCATCAATCTCCACTTCAATATTCTCAACTATATATTTATGCTCCACCATTCATAATGAATAAAGTTGTTGTTTCAGTGAGCCAAAGACTTAGTCATTTACAATGATTCAATTTTTGTCCAGGTAGCAACTACACTTTGCACTATGGAGACCTCTCTTAGATTTGTATCCCTGAGGCACAAGATAATGGCACTTCTGGCCTTATCCACCATCACGGTTTTCTGTACTTGTGTAAAACTTGCGGGTATCAATGCTTCACTCTTCAAAGCATCAATACACTTCTCTTGAATTAAATGAATAATATAATGCAAGAAAAAGACGAGAATAAGGCAAAATAAATGGTCTTCAGCAATAATAATTTGTACACAAATAATATAACAGAATAAGGTGAGAAAAAGACAAAAGATTTATTTCCCCAATTCGATCAAATAATCTATTATGGGGAAGAGAGCATCTCTCCAATTCACAATACTCAAAAAGTTGTTACAAGATATTACATATGAGTTACAAGAAAATAGCATTCGCCTTCAGGTTTCCAAGAACAACCCTGAAGGTTTCCAAGAATTACCCTACTTTTTACTCAAGTGTTTCCCAACTTCTTCAACCTTCAATATATGAATAACTCAAACCCAACGTGTAAACAAGTGTTTCCCAATTCCCTTAGGTAATCTCAAAGGTTTCCAAAACATTTGTCTTTCTAAGGTTTTCCTTGGGGATGGTCAAAACCCTATGCTATACCTTTAAACCCTTGTTCTTTTTTGTTGGTGTAAGCTCTAAGGTTGCCATACTATAATAACACAAGAGATGTATATTTATAATAGTTAAAATCCAACAAATCTATAACAAATCCCACAACATATCTCCTTAATTGTTTGAATAAAAGATATTATTATAATCTTATAATATCTCTCAAATATTATAATATCTCTTAGACTATTATAAATATATATCTTATAATATCTTTTAAAATACTGTAAATATATATATATATATATATATATATATATATATATATATATATATATATATATATAATATTTTTAAGAATATTATAAATATCTTATAATGTCTTTTTATATTAATTTATATGATCTCAAAATTAATATAAAATATTCTAACATTAATAAATGGATCAATGAATCAACTTGATACTCGTAAATCACTCAGACCAAATTATTTTCAGACTTTCTAATTTTTGACAATTTCGAAACATGTTTTCTTTTTCTTCATTAAGAAAGATTTTATGGCACATTACAACAATCTTCACCTTATCTTTAAACCATAGTGATATCAACTGCAAAATTAACACTTCCATACTCGAGTTAGTATGTGAGCAAGAAGAATGATTCAAATAGTGTTTGAAACTTGTCACAAAAATTTGGCGTTTTCTTTATATATAAATAAAAAACATGTTCCTAGTTAGGAATAAATTGCAAGAGAATCGTTGAATACATTTACATAAATAAAAAACATGTTCCTAGTTAGGAATAAATTGCAAGAGAATCGTTGAATACATTTAAAATTTAAATCATGAAAAAGATGTTGGTGTTAAAAAATTCTTTAAAGTGGTCGGTAGGTGTCACCAAATCTATGTGAATTTTAACCCATAAAAAAGTGTTAAAAGAATATGTATTTAAAAAGAGTAATGTTATTTTTACACCTAAATTCTACATTAATACTTATATTTAATACTATTTATCATTACTATTTACCATATTTATACGGTGAATAGTATTTTTTTTAAAATAAAAATATATATTTATGAATAATAATATAATATTATAATATAAAAAATTTAATAACATTTTATATTTTTTTAATAATAAAATTAAATTAATTAATGAAATATAAAAAATTGATTAATAAAGTGATTAAATTGATTAATAAATATTCAGATATTAAAAATAATTTAATAGTAAAATGAAATTGATTAATATAAAGTAAAAAGTTGGTTAATAAAGTATTGAAGTTGATTAATAAATATTCAAATATCATAAATACTTTTTAATAGTAAAATAAAGTTGATTAATGAACTATAAAATGTTAGTTAATGAAATTATGAAGTTGATTAATAAACATTCAGATAATTTTTATTGCTAAATTATTTTTAATATTTTTAATTATTGATTAATCAATTTTATTATTTTATAAACAAATTTTTATATTTTATTAATTTATTTTATTTTATTATTAAAAAATATATTTTAAATATTATTATAATAATATATTATTATTATAAATATATTTTTTATTTAAAAATACTATTTATTATATTAATACTGTGAATAGGATCTAGTGTAATTATTGATGTAGAATTTGGTGTAAAAATATCGTTCCTCATTTAAAAAATACGGTGTTAGTATTATTCATATTCGAAAAGTTAACACGTTACAATGGATCTTATATGCGTGGCGTGGTATAGTGGAATATAATGACATAAGCATTTCTCGATTAGGACGTAAAGTTATTTTTTTTCTTATAAAGTTGCCACTAGCCAATACCTACCTATTCAACTTCTATCATGCAAATACATGAAATGATCTTGTGTTAGAAGACAAACTAGTAGTAGCCACTCGTGTATGTTTGTCCACTATTATTATAGGTTATTATTACTTTATCATCATTTTCATTGTATTTTTGGAGAAAATGGAGATAAAGAAATGTAGAAAATATTTGTTGCCAAGCAAGAAAGGCAACCTAATGAATGGAGTTGCGTGGAGAGTCATGCTGCAAATTGGAAGTGGGAAGAAGGAAAATATCCATAATTTTTAAATTTCAATTTTTTTCTTGCTAGCAAAAGGAATTTCTATAGGAAATTTTCAATTCACAACCACTTTTTAGAGACCTTTTGAACTAGACTTTGACCCAGAGGATGCGAGGGTGTTGAATTTTTTTTGTATTTTTTAATTGAATTTTTAAATATTATATATATAAAATAAATATTAAACATGTTAAATAAATTTTAAAAATGATAATTTTGAGTAAAAATAAAGAATTCTGAAAATGCATTAAAGTCTATTTTTTATAGTTTATAATTTATGTGGAAAAATATAATTAATTTTGATAACTGAGTTATCACACCACAAGTTATTAGTGAAATATCCATATGATTGATGACTTTACAAGATTGTTTCTCTTGCCTTAGTAAACCAGAATTGGCAAACAAGGGCTGCAATTGAAGAGGATGTTTGATACTACATCATGGTGTAAGTTTTGAGTTCAAAAGAGGTCCATAAGTGGTTCAAAAATCGATCCAAAGTGAAGAATCCAATTTAGTCAAACTTGCCAAAACACTTGGAATTCTTTTCTAAGTGTCAATTAGCTTTGAGGTTCAGTTTTGAGGGCAACATAGCACATTACTCAAGTATTTTCTCATTAAGGTTCCAACATTAGACTTACACTATGCCATGGCCTCTTCAATCTGGTACCAAGATGGAAACATTTGGTTCATTGAGCATGAAGAAATGATGGTGAGAAGTCACCATGTCCAAAAATTTGTTTCCAACTTCACCGAAATATGTCCTTAGCATTGGTACCAAAGCTTCATTGTTTATATCTATTTCAGGTCATCACATTATTACAATCCAAGCTCATTCCATCATAATCTTTTGTCCACAAAAATCACAGCTCATTTGCACCAAATTTGATTCAAATTCGTGTATGCCATTGAATCCCACAAAAATCACATCTCATTTGCACCAAGTTGTCTAACTTCATGTTCTTCCTTAGATAAGTTGACTTGGTTGAGAAGTTTCAGAGGGAGTCGAGCTACGGTATTTATATTTCATACTTCTGCTGCTTCAGGCAAGTTGTAGGCATCATTTTTTGTCCTTAAACTTCACTGAGAGAGGCATCATACCTACTTCGATAGGTACAATTTCTAAAATCTCAGTTCTCCTACTTTCAAGTATCATTTTCCACTCCTCTTGTTGTTGAATCATTGCTTGGGTTAACATGAGCTGAAGCCCTATGAAAATAGGCATTGGTTGATTGTGTACATGATTTAATATATGAAAATGATTATGGAACGTAGTGCAGGTTTGTGGCTTGAAATATATGAAACTAATTTAAACATTGTATAATATATGATCAAACATTTTTGGTTTGTTACATGATCTAATTAATTTAAAGAAAATGGACCTCAGTTGTTGTGAGCACCTGATAGATCTTCCTCATTTCTCCATGGTGTATCAAATCTCTTGGTCATTTGGTACTTTCTGATTGCATGCTACTTGACATATCGAATCTCAGTGGAATCAATGTGAACAACATTCCTATAAATATCAAGCATCTTTCACATTTAGAATCTCTTGACTTGTGCAAATGCATGAGCATTTAGTCTCTACCAGAACTCTTATCATCCATTGAAGTGTTGGATGTCAATCACCAACTGCACATCCTTGAAGACCATCTTTTTCACCTCTCCTGTTATTGATGAACTACTACAAGAGCACAAAATGAATACTCCCGGAATGTTATTATGTTAGATGCACAACACAAGGTATAACTCACCAGTTAAGGTGATTAAGTAAACATTTCCACAATACTTCAATAATGGTTTTGTTAAGCTTCTTTATAAGAAAGGTTTTAGTTCATAAGTTTACATTAATTGTTCAGCATAAGAAAAGACTGCAGAAAAATCCATTATTAGAAAGCCTGCAAAATATACATAAGTTGTACTTGTACCAAGACATGAGCAAGCACTAAAAGAAAAACCAAATTGCTTACAACCTAATTCAAGAAGACAAAACCAACAAATTCAAATTCAATTTCTCTCAGATTCCAAAGAGTCTTATCAATCCAAGTCAAACCTCTTCCTATAGTTAACAACATAGTCATAAACCTCTTTCTCGTTAGCAACCGATTTGGAAACACTTTCCCTTTGTTTGCATCTCTTTGCCCAAGCAATCAGCTTATCACACTCTGCCTCAACTTTAAAGTTACATAACTCCTCATAAGTATAAAACCAACTATAGAAAGGGATCAAAGCAATATCAACAAACCCAAAGGTGTGACCACCAAAATAAGTTTTGTCTCCAAGCACATTCTCCAATTCCTTTAACCCTTCAATCAACTCCTCTTTTGCCACTTTAATCTCATCTCTCTTTCCAGGCCATATCCTCCCCCCAACATCACCAACCTGCAAAAGGTACAACATAAATATTTTTATTTTCTAGTATACAATTATAACTTATAACTTAAGTCATTGAATTGGCTATATAAACTTACCTTCTTGTTGACATAATCAGCCCAAAATTTTGCTTGAGATTTCTGATAAGGGTCTGAGGGTAGAAATGGAGATCTATCATTCCAAACTTCATCAATATACTCAACAATATTTATAGACTCACAAATGGATTTTCCCTTATGGATAAGAACTGGAATCTTCTTGTGAATTGGGTTCATTTTCAAAAGCATTTGGCTCTTGTTGTCCAGATCTTCTTCCTTGTACACATACTTTATCCCTTTTTCAGCCAATGCTATCCTTGCTCTCATACCAAACATACTCAGCCATTCATCTAACAATATCAATTCCTCAGCCATTTTTGTCAAAGACAACCAAAGTGCTGCAGAGAGAATCAACCAGAGCAAGTTTTTTTAGAAATTGTGAATCTTTTTGGCTGTGGAAAATCACATGTACCAGATAAGACACTTGGCAAGTTATAAGAGTAAGAAAGTGATGAAAAGTTGACATGGACAAACAATTTCTTTATTCTCATGTTTTTATTTATTTATTTATTTATTTATTACTATACCAGCAAATTAGTTCTGTATATTTATGCGATTGTTTACTAAAATAAATGTTTTATAACAATTGTGAAAAATTATCAGCGAATAAATTTTTGGGTTGAGTCGTGGACTATAAAATGTTTCGTCATAATGTCCAAAATTATGTAAGACAAACGATCAACCATAACATATCCGGAATAAAATAACTTAGTTTTATACTATATGATTACTAATTCACGATAGATAATTGATTTAGAAATACACTATGATGATACAAAACCATACGAATATGATATAAATATCAGTTGTATTATTTGGTATATAGACTCGTCGTAATAATTTCTTAAACGAAGATAAATTCAAATAATTTTTAAAGAGAAATTAATAATGATCGTTTGACCACTTAATAATTTCTCAACGAAGTAGAATTTCAAATAATTAGAACCTATATGCAATCCAAAAAAGAGAGAATTGGGATAAGAGTGAGATAGATTAAGGAAGACATTGATTGATACATTGGGTCGTTTGCGTAGGAAGGAGAATGAGAAGAAAGTGAGTGTTTGGAAGATGAAGAGCCACATCATATTTTCGACTATTATGGGATTAAAAGAGGGGGTTCTTGTTATATTTTAGCCGACACCTTAAATTCAAGGAAGAGATAAAGGGTTCGTCGAAAATATTAGGGTTGGATGGGAATAAAGGTACAAGAGATGAGAGAGGGAAAAGTTATAAAAAAAGAGGAAAACGAGATTTTCAATTTGGACCAATAATAATTCAATTTGGACCAATAATAATGTAACATAACTACACCCTTGTAGGATTTTTTCTTTATCATGGACGGCGATCCATAGTGGGTAACGCCGAGAAAGAAAGTATTCTGTCATATTGGCATATCTTGGGATTCCTTTTCGTCACCATCAAAGAGAGGGGTTCTTTCAAGCTCTTCTCTAGTTTCTTACTACATCTCGGAGTTTCAGAACAGGATATTTGCCCGTGACTTGTTCGAACTTTTTGGATGCGTGAGTTTTGTGGTGGAGGTTAGCGTTGCACCGAGAAGGAATGCTATTGGTAAGAGGTTTGGATTTTCTAGATTTGAAGAGGTAGAAGATGCGAGGATGCTAGAGGTTCGATTGGATAATATACAGATTGGAGAAAAGAAAATACACGCAAACATACCCAGGTTTAACAGAACCAGATATATTCTGAAGACTTAGGGGAAAGCGACAAAATAGGTGATTGTGTTCTCAGGCTGAGGTTTTTAATCTGTAATGACTCCTTAGGTCCTAATGTGGTTAGAGGTGGAAGTTCCTTTGTTGATGTGTGCAAGAATAATAAAGAGGTTCCAGGTGGGAGGAGCAAGGTTTCTTTCAATTCATGAGAGGAGGTATAGCTAGATTTTCTTTTGCATATGTTGGCAAATTGAGGAAAACTTGTTCTGCATTCAATTTACAACTGGTTTCGATAGGGAAGGTTTTTCAAATTTGAAAATCACCCTATTAGGTTACAATACTTGTCTGTTAGAGGAAAAATCAAGTGGTGAACTAGAAGAATTTATTAATGGTGAAAAGGAATGGTGGAGCTTGCGGTTTAAGGAGATCAATCAATGGAAGGAGGAAGGAGAGTTTAGCAGTAGAATGATGTGGGTAAAGGCTTATGGAATTCCTTGTCACGCGTGGGTTAGCTATTTTTTTATATTTTTGGAAAATTCCATTAGAGATTTCATTTTCTTGGATGAAGCTAAAACTAATGCGAACCAAATGGAGGAGGCAAGGTTTTTAATAGTGGTTGAGTCATCTTTTGTTCTGCAGGATAATATAGAAGTTATCATTAACAACAAAAGCTTCAGTATAGTGTTGAGAGAGGATTCTTCAGCAACAACGAGAGGGAGTTTTTCATCAGGCGTTCGAGTGTCTTCTTCTTCTGATGATGATATTTGGTAAGATTTTGACTCTAGAAAGGAATCAGGAAGAAAGGACTACGAAAGTTATTCTACTGAAGGCACACATGTTATAGAAGAATTTGACCATAGTGATAATTCTAGCCCTGTATTTGTTAAGAAGGGGCAATTCGAACCGAAACAAAGGGAGAGGGATTCAATTATATCGGATTCCATCTTCGATACGGAAAATTTGCTCTTGGAAGGATCCTTCGACAAAGCAATGGATATGGTCAAATCGGTCAATTCTCATAAGAGGTAGGGTAGTGGATCGATAGGTAATTCTCTCTTATATGTCTCTTCTTGTACTCTAGGATCTCAAGACACTTGTGTTAGATGCTCGGTCGAGAATCTGGTATCTGGAAAATGTAGTGGCAAGACAGTGGGGAGGAATGGTTTAAAGAAGAAAAATTTTAAGCTAGTGGCAGATATGGTTGGTTTCAAACATGTAAAATACAACATGAAGATTAAGAGGAAGAGTAAAATTTCCACTCAAGCTCATACAGATTCGATATCGGTTCAGGCAGCAGCAGACAGCAAGGCAAATTCTCTGTTTTTCGGCAATCAGGAAGCTTGGTCCGACGTATGCAGGAATAATAAGAATCTATGGAAGAATTTGGATAGCAGCATTAATGAGAAGTTATGGCGAGCAATCGAAGGCCTAGGAGTTGTGTCGAAGAAGGGACAGTGGGATTTTAGACAGAAAATTCAGTGTTTGGAGACAAATTGTGGCGATAGAATCAAGAACCAAAAGGAGTCTGTTCTAGTTTTCCAATGATAATCGGAACTTTGAACATTAGGGGGTGGAAATGCTTTGAAAAGGAGAAGAATTAGTGCACTTATTGACAAAGGTAAAGTGGATATTTTCGTGATCCAGGAAACAAAAATTTCAAACATGCAGGATTTTGTGGCCAAAAGCTTCTGGAATAGACCGGAAACTGGTTTCTCTTTCACAAATTCAGTTGGTTTTTCTGGAGGTCTAATTATTTTGTGGAAGGAAGGAGGGATAGAAGTTATAATCAGTTTTCGTGGCGAAGGTTATCTTGGAATTAAAGTGAAATGGAATAACAACTTGTATTATATTGGGAATATTTATGCTCCGTGTGATTCCAACAAAAAGAAATTACTTTGGTCCTCTTTGTTAGATTTGAAAGAAAGGAATAATGATGGAGAGTGGGTTCTTTGTGGTGACTTTAATTCGATCAAGAACCACAGTGAAAGGAAAGGTAGGTCGGCTTCTTTCAATGCTGGTGACTCTGTTTTTTTTCCTGATTTCATAGAAGACATTGGTCTCGTTGATCCTCCGTCTAAAGGTAAAAAGTACAATTGGTATAGTGGTGATGGAAATTCCATGAGTAGAATAGATCATTTTTTGATATCGGATGCGATAGTTAATAGATGGGGGTGGTGGTTAAATTCATTAGTTCGAGGACATTTCAGATCATTGTCCTATTTGGTTGGTTTGCGATGGAAAAGATTGGGGGCTAAAACATTTTAAATTCAACAAAGAATGGTTTTCTCATAAGTCTTTCTTACCTTTTGTAGAAGAGGAGTGGAATAAATTGATAGTGGGGGAAGGAGTGATTTCATTCTGAAGGAAAAACTTTGCATCCTCAAAGGGAGATTAAGATGGTGGAATGGGGAGATTTTTGGAAATATTGATTTGAAATTGGAAGAAGAAGTGGGCAAAATTAATAAAGCGGACGCCGCATTATAAAACATTTCGAAGGATAGAAGGGTTGAAGTGGTAGGTGGTAGGAAAAGGACTACTCGTCGCTTTTTGCTTAATCTTAGAATAAAAGAGAATATGCTTCTTCAAAGGTCAAAGCTCAAGTGGCTCAATGAAGAGGATGCAAATAATGCCTTTTTTCACAAAGTTGTGAAAGAGAGACGGAGACAATCATATTGGTCATATCAACTCTTCGGAAGTCTTGTTGGATTTGATTTCGGAAGTGAAGGAGGAGGTTCACGCTCATTTTTCTAGAAAATTCAAGGAGTCGGATGATTCGAGACCTTTACTGAATGAAATTTTCTTCAATTCTCTTAATGTAGAAGACAATTTCTTTCTTGAAGCCCCTTTTTCAGAGGAGGAGATCAAAGCGGCTATTTGGGATTATGGGGACTCTAAGAGCCCGAGTCCGGATGGATATTCATTTTTATTCATCAAGAAGTGTTGGTATTTTCTCAAAGTATATTTCATTAATTTTTTTAATGATTTCTACTTCGGCATAGTCTTATACAAAGCGGTAACTTCTTCTTTTCTCACATTGATTCTGAAATCTAGTAATCTGTTGGGTTTAGATGATTATAGACCGGTTTGTTTGGTAGGTTGTTTGTACAAAGCTCTTTCTAAGCTTTTGGCAAACCGTTTGAAAAGTAAATTGTCTTTTATCATCTCTCCGTGTAAAACCGTCTTTGTGTCGGTGTAGACAATTGTTAGATGGGGTGTTAGTAGCAAATGAAGAGGTGGATTATGCTACAAAGGAGGGAAGAGATTGTTTACTTTTTAAGGTAGATTTTGAAAAAGCATACGATAAAGTGAGTTGTAATTTCCTTAAATACATGATGAGGAGGATGGGTTTCGGTGAGCGTTGGAATAGGTGGATGTACTTATTGATATTTCAAAGCAAGATGTCGGTTTTGGTAAACAGGAGCCCAACGGAAGAATTTATTGTTGAAAAGGGTTTGCGACAAGGAGATCCTTTTTCTCCTTTTCACTTTGTGTTGGTGTAACACGGTGGGAGAACTGACTTGTTTGTTTTGCATTTGATCGCAAATGTTGCGGATAGCAAGAGTCGCCACCGACTTTTCTTTTATCCAATTAAGGGAAGGCGAAAAGAACAGGAAAAGACCTTCATTAGATTCTGAGTAAGGGAGTTGGTTATTAAAAGGGAAGGTGTTAGCACCCTTTTTATCCGTAGTTATCTACGGGCTCTTAATTGCTTTAGCTCACTCTAATTGTTTTTTTTTGTGTGTGTGTATTTGAAAAGGTTTTTGAATAGGCATTTTACTTTGACTTTGTAATGATTCACGCTGGAATGTATACGAAGTGTTCGGAAATGTTTTGTTTTGGAAAAAAGTTTTGAGAAAAGCGTGAGGTGTAAAAAGAATATTTTAATTTGAGCAAGCAAAAGAGACTTATTACCTACTCAAAACGGTCGTTTCCGTGTTATTTTGCTTTCCTTTAGAATAGAGTTATCCATACCATTAGTTGGTAGGTAACCTTGTTCGTTGGATGTAAAGGGACATTCGAAGGGACATTGGATGGTCATAGAAGGCAACTTGTAGGGATATCCTACCACATTCGTAGGGACGATCATCACTTTTCGTAGGCAACAACCGAGGGACTAGATCATGTATTCGTTTAGGCAACATCGAGGGACTATGATCTTTTAAGTAGAAGGAACTGTGATGATATTTCGTAGGCAATTGTGCTAAGATATCTCCACGTTCGAGGGACTTGACCATTTATAAGGCAACGAGAGAGAATACCCTAGGGGGTACATGTGTGAGAATAGTGTATTATTTGCAGATATTTATCTTGTGATTAGTGATCTACGTTAATTTTATCTTGCCATACACGCCTAATTACTAGCAGTTTAATAGGTGCAGAAAGTAAATTGCGGAAATATAAAGGGTCCTACGCTATTACATGGCTTTGGGGCAGATACATAACAGGAGGTGCGGAAAGTAAAATCCTACGCTATTACATGATAAAAAACTTGCGACCTATACAGCCTTTCTAGAATTTAAAATGCAAGAAAAATAAATAGCAGAAAAGAAAACTAGTCCTAATATTTTTGGTATTTTTGAAAATTAGAGTTTATGTAAAAAAACAACCTAGTTCTAGTTGATTTTAATTAATTTACAAAAATATTAGTGAATACTAACCTAAATTAATTAATTAGTTAAAAGAAGATATTTTGTGAAATCTTCTAAGTACCCTAATTAATTAACCTAATTACTAATTAAATTAATTAATTATTTTTTAAGAAAAAAATAAAATAAAAGCAAAAAATAAATAAAAATATGAGAGAAACCCAAAAAACTTGCTTTTGGCAGAAGCTATCCTAGAAGTTTGAGCTTCTGGAGGTTCCGTTGCTGGAGGCACCCGTGTCGGAGGGATTCGATCTGGCGCCCAGGTCGGGGTTCGTGTCGAAAGATCCGTGGAGCCTGTTGTGGCCGAAAGGGTCCAGAGCCGGAGCTCGGAGACTCTAGATTGGGACTTCCGTGTGGAGCTTCTAGGGACTTCTCATCTAGGGCCATCCAGAAGCTAGAGCTTATGGAGGATTTTGGCGTTGGTGACTCGTGTCGGAGCTCGTGTCGGGAGGCCGTGGAGCTTCGGAGGCATTCCTTCCGAGATCCGAGACTTGCAAAATAAATAGTGAAAACAAAAGGCAAAGGTGGGGTTTGAACCCACGACCTGATAGAGAGAATGACATAGTACGCGCAAGGTGGATCGCTGGGGCGGTGATACATCCATTCATCCTTTTGGACCCATAAATAGGTAAGGGTTATTGGCTTCTGAGTCAGAAGCACCGGAGCAAAGCTTCGGTCATCTTCTCCGATCGTGTTCAAACATCAACCTGCAAAATAAGCAATATGAATGCAACAAGGTACCCTATCCCCCTAATTCAAGGGCTACGAATCGATTGGTGGTGTTAAATCGTTCTGAATCGGCCTAGAACTATAGATACGAAGCTCTTACAGTTCGTGCCCTAACAATGGCAACTAGCGATTAAGTCATGGAAAACTTCAAACGGCTGCCCAGATATGTTCTATATCATGCTATAAACATCTTAGAAACATTACTTGCAAGCAAAACACGCTCAAATGTAAAACACGGATTCAAAGAAAAATGCAAATTGGAGCAGTTCATATGGCATGTTTCAACGTGTTATGTTCATGTATAATGATGCATATTTACTCAGACTTACCTCAGGATCACAATGGAATGCTTAAAACTGACTGAAAGTGGCTGGAAAGTATAATACGAGTTTGCCAACTTTGAGAATTCTTTGATAAAATTCTAGGGTTTGTGGTAGGCTGGAAATCCGTGTAAGAGCTCTTCCAAAAGTCTTCTTGTCTTGTAAGAGTGCTAGGTATATATATGAGAGTGGAATTAGGTCAAGGCATTAAGAGAAAATATTCTCATTAAATGGAGAATATTTGATTTGAAAATTTGCACAAAATCTTTCCAATTTTGATCAATCTCTTCCTCAGTCTTCTTGCACGAAATTAACAGCTTGTAATGAGCTATCTTGGATCCCAAGCCATGCAAATATCTAGCCCAACTTGCCTTATCTTTTATGCATTTTATTTAATTAAATTTAAATTTAAGCTATTAAATTCAAAAAATATATAAATAAAAGAGTGAGAGGCGTGGCATGCAGCATAGTAGTCATGGATAATCTTATGATCAAGTTTAAATCATAAAATCTTAAGCCCATTTGAAAAGTTTTGGCTTTTGCTAGGTATTTTTCTTCATGCACGTCCTCAAAAATGCTCAACTTGCATAATTTGTATCTTGCTCAATTTTCAACATTTTTAGGTGTTCTTGGACTTTTAAGAAAGCTCAAGATGTATTATAAACATCCTTTTTGGTTTCATATTCATTGGAGTTTCCATGCTCATGGACACTTCTTTGCAAAAAGATGACTTTTGTTGACTTTTCTAGAAGGACCTGTAATGTCTTGATCCATATCTTCCAAATGAAGCATTTCTTGCCCAAGCTTGTGAGACATGAAGTTGTAGATAATTGAATTCTCTTCAAAATGAGCTTTGGTGGAGAAATCTTTGATGAAGTATGTGAAAGTTATGCTTGGTAAAAGTTCTGTTGACTTTTGTCTAGAGAAGCCCTAATTTGGAAACTTTGACTTTTGATCAGATCTTGGCTTTTCCTGATGAATCATGATCAACTCTTGATAAAATGATGAATATTACTTCAAAATCTTGATGTTGACCAAAAATTATGGAGTTTGACTGTATGTTGACCATAGTTGACTTTTTGTCCAGTACAATTGATTTTCAACTATCTGAGCAATTGGATGAGCAAATTTGACTTGAGACACTTGAAACTTGACATAGTGATCCCTTGGAACATAGGATGAGGTATGATGACCACTTGAAGCATTAAAAGTCCATCTTGACTTGAGAATAGCAAAACCCTGGCTTGGATTGATTGCTTACGAGAGGGTTTGTCTGGTCAACCCTTGTGAAATCCGTGAGAATTGAGATGTGAATTCTCTTGAGAAGTGGGAGGGAAAATTTTGGGTATAACAGTTGGTAATCGAAGGTCTCTCGGGATTGGTTAGGAAGTCCATGGAGGTTGGAGAGTATAGAGGTTTCTTGATTAATAGGAGGTGTATGGTCGATATTTTATAATTTTCCGATGATACTCTTTTGATTGGGGAAAGTAATTGGAAACATGTTTGGGCCATTAAAGCGTTATTAAGGGCGTTTGGGATGGTGTCGGGATTATGCATTAATTATCATAAGAGTAAACTCATTGGTATTAATACTAACTCGTATATTTTAGAGGCGGTGGCTTCCTTCTTATCTTATCAAACGGAAGGGAGTAAACTCACTTTTCTTGGGATACCGATTGGTTCTAATCCGAGGTTGATTGCTTCTTGGGACCATTTAATCATGAATATGAAGAAGAGATTTTCGAGTTGGAAGAATCGTTCTTTGAACAAATCAGAAAGAATCACTCTCTTAAAATCGATATTATGCTCTTTATCTATTTTTACTCTTTCTTTTTATAAGATGTCAACGATGGTTATAAAAGAAATAACAAAGATTCAAAATAAATTCTTGTGGGGAGGAGTGGAAGATAAGAGGAAAATCATTGGGTGAAATGGAATGATGTTTGTTTACCGGTGGAAAAAGGTGGTCTAGGTACTAGGAGAATTGATGATGTTAATGTGTCTCTCCTCAACAAATGGAGATGAAGCATTTTGAAGGGATCAAATTCGGTTTGGTATAGTTTACTTGTTGCTAGATATGGAGATGTTTGTTTACAGGTAGTTCATGGCAATTGTTCAAAAAAAGATATATCTCATTCTTCATCTTGGTGGCGAGATCTTACATCGAAAGATAAAAGAGGAAGCAAAGAGTTGTTCTTGAATAATTGTAAGTTCATAGTTAGGAATGGTTACAATACTCCCTTTTGGTTTTCTAAATGGTTATTTCAAGACACTCTCAAGGATGCTTATCCGACGATTTTTGAAGCTTCTCTTCTCAAACCGGTTTCCGTTGAGGGAATGGGGCTCAAAATTTAGTCGGTTTGGCATTGGGGTGATTTGGGTTTGTCTCCGGTTTCAGCCGTTCTTCTGATGGTTCAGGCCGAGTTGCATTGTTTAGTATCAGCGCTTAATGCTTTTGTTGGAGATGCCGATGGAAGAGATTCTATTGTGTGGCCCTTGGAGGGTGATGGCTTGCTTTCGGTTCGGTCTTGTTATGCGATTTGGAAGCAACTCATGTTCCTTTTGGGCCTAACAAAAAGTTTGATGAAGCTTTGTCTTTGGTTTAGAAAATTGATATCCCTCGCAAGTTAAAAGCTTTTGGGTGGAGAATCTTAATCAACAAATTACCGACGAACGCCTTTTAAAAGTTAGAGGTCAGAATGTTGTTAATCATTTACATTGTTTATTTTGTGAATATGAGGATCATTTTATATTTCACACTTTTCTTCATTGCCACATTGTGAAGTTGATTTGGGGGAGATTAGGGAGTGAATTAGTTTTGATTTAGTTTTGGATGGGTCGATGAAGGAGAGTTTTGTTTCTTGGTATAATTTTTGTATGACTAAGAAAGTGCCAAAAAGGAAGGCGGGGTATATTTGGATGGCTACCATTTGAAATATATGGTTGGTTAGAAATGAATTTATTTTCCGCAATCAAAGTTGGAATATGTTGGATACGGTTTGGAACATTAAAGCTATAGTGTGGAAATGGTTGTGAAGCAACTGGTTTTTTAAAATCATTTATTTTTCAAAACAATGAAGTCACCACCTAATTTTATTTGTTTTTAAAAAGAACGGGAAAAATATAGATAAAACCCACGACATCGGATAAGGCGGTATACAAGACCGAAAGATATGGATTCGGGAGTCGGTTATGCAAGAGGAAGGTATTAGCATCCCTCACAATAGAACGTCAACCACTTCACACACTATCAAGCTTGCAAGATAAGTCTACTAAATCCAACACGATCTCGTCTATTATCAACAAGAGATTAAGGGTGATCAGTTCCTCAATTTGTCGATAGATAGCCGGCAATCACAATGGAGTATAAACCACTGTACCACACTATAATAGTGTTCCTTTAGAACTTGTGCTCGAAGTCACCCAAGCCCTATGGTCCAATAATCTTCCTTCAGGGTTTACAACTTCTTCCACACTTATTCCTCATCTGATATCGACGATGAGATACCATCGATCAAACAATTTACATAATCTCCTTCACCCTCACTTAGCATCACACAAATGTTAAGTATTTTCCCCCTCATGAGATGCTAACATACCAACTACACCATAACTCATTTTGTCCCCACTTGAAGTCCTCATAACATCTAGGATCCATATATGTTCAGTCTGAATCTTATTTCAAATGCAATCTCAGTAATACACCTCATCATATGATCAGTAAAAGAAACTTTCAACATTTTCCTAACACACGTCAATATGATTGCATTTCCTATCGAATTTATTTTTCTTCTAGCATCACCTATCTTTTCCTCAAAAGCTAACGTCACTTATCCATCCTTATTCGACATAAGCCGCATCTCTAATACTTTCGCATTCTTACTAATACCAACATCTCACATTAAGAATATCTCATTCTTGATCTCGTCTCAAATAACTGCGACTGTTACTGGTTATGTCCATAAAATCTTCCAATACCCGCAACAAATTTTGGACTTTACCACTACAACACTACATCAGCCTCAGATGGGTCTACCGCATTACCGTCACTTGAGATAACATGATAAAGAAAATTCATATCCTCATACCGTAATCTACACCATGAAACTTAACAAAATTCTACTCCCTTTCGAAGTTGGAATTCACCTCACAACATTCAACACACCTATACCGAGTTTTAGAAGCTTCTTTCTAACTATCTTCATCCTTAACCTGACCACGAAGGTAAGTTAATCTAAACTCAACTTTACTGAAGGCATACTTTCCAACCAATTGATCCATCAAATCACCAACAATTTGAAATAGATATTTAGTCTTAATCACCACTTAAATCAGTTATCAAAAATCCACATGCAATTCGCGCTACTTTCTTCCTCCTTGACTAAGGAAATTAAAGCTCCCCAAACAATACACTTGGTTTTACAAATCCATTTCACTGCGCATCTTCCAATAGCTTCTTCAATTCCCTTAACTCAAAAGTTGACATCTTGCACGGTGTCATAAAAATAAGTTTTGTACCAAGAACGACATCAACAACGACTCTGATTCTCCTCAAACATCATTACATGATAAATAAATTACTTTCAAGTGTTGGGACCATTTTTAAAACAAGGTTCATCACATTATCTTTCCAATGCTTCAAACAGAACTCAAATCAGACATCCAAAACTCAAGCTATGAATCTTACAAGTTTCCGGAAGGAATGCTGTCAGGAAACCAATTCCCCGCAATAGGTAGTCGATTTCCACCTTGTGGGAGTGAGAAATCCCAAAACATCCTAGAATACAAAATTTGAGATCCTAACTTCAACATACCGCAACACACATCATTCTCCATGATCACTTGCGTCAAGTTACAATTCCAATAACCAATTCACACAACTGCATACTTTTTATCAACCATTGACACAGTCAATCTTTTCAAGAACACAAAGGAGTAACTCACACAGACAACTCCACAATCAACTGGAAGGGTCACAACATTCCCACCCCACCAGCTTCATCTTTTCAAAGTCATCCTTCTTAATTACCAAATATCTTCTAGGCCAAGAATATGCATCGACTCCTCATAACGATTCATAATCACTTGGTTTAACTTCAAACATTCAACCCAAGGATGACCTCAAGCTAACCCAACATCTTGCTCAGACGATGAGTCGCTATTATTCCCAGGGAAACGTCAGAACTCACACCCCAATTGAAACATCATTATCCATAACATCGTCCTCCACTTGCTTCTAAACCACTCCTGCAACTAGGTAACCAGGAAAAACAAGCAGTACCGACAGTGTTTCACACACACATGTCGTATACAAAAGGAGTAATGACATTAAGACACTGGTCACAACGACCGACTATGCTCTGATACCACTATTGTAACACCCCATCTAAATACCCCGAATATATTAAATTAAATTAACATTTAAATCATCTTTAATCAGAGTTTAACACGGTAATCACGGGATGTCACAATTAATAAATAGAATAAACCTTCATTCAAACAAGAGCTATGCTACATCGAGGATCATCATTCAACAATTCAATCATTATAAGACCATGTCTTACAGTGAAATACCAAAACCAAAATTTAATAAAACATCATAGTTCTCAAGGAATTCAAATCCAAAACTATTAAACAATAATGATTCTCTTAACTAGCGTTCCCCAGTGTTACAACCTAATCAGAGCATGACACTGACACACGGACTAAAAAGATATGCTCTAGAGCCATCCTCACCGACTCCTCACCGCTAATTTAATCAAATGGTAAAGTAAGGGTGAGACTTCTCATAATTAAAGCATATTATAAGTCTTTCAATCATAATATATAACATATTATTCATACATCATGTTGACATCCTAACATGTTACCACTTCATACAAATACAACTCAATGCATGGGTGACCCATCATCAACCGGAATCCATCGATCGTCCATAACCACTGGACACGAATCCATCCTAACCACCCATCCTCACTCGGTATCGGTTATCGGCAATCCAAGTCAAATTCCGCACAATGGGAATTAACTTCACCAAACAATGCATATGCACGCACATCACTAGCATGCAACATCAATCAGTCTATGTATACATTCATTGAACATAACTGAATCTCAACAATCAACATGATATATCAACTAATCATGCATACATCTAACATCAAGATAAACATGCAAACCAATCAACATGATATATCAACCAATCATGCATACATCAACACAAAGTTATAACCACCTCGGACATCATAAACCCTCATCACCCACAACATGATATAATCACCTATCATGAAACAATTCATCACAAAGCATAAATATGCCAGACACTTACCCTTCAATTGGTAAGACTATCACCAGTATATATCACAACAACGACAATTAAGATCAATAGCCATCAGGCATATACAACACCAACAAACACATGATATCAATACAATCATGACTACACCAATTATCATAAACCGAATCAAAACCCAAAACATGATATTCCAACCATCATGCACACAAATAACAAAGATAACACGCTTTACATTCACTCAAGATCAATATATCCATCACCACAGATCTCTACGCATACACATCAATATCGCTACCAAGAGTCATCTATTTCGGAATTTGGCCCATTTTCAAAATAATTTCAAGTTTTGGAAAATATTTTCATTTCATAAAATAGAGTTTTAAATTTAGAAAATAACGTCCAAAACGGACTTACGGTTTGAAAGTTATGAATTTTCAAAGTTTGACATTTTTCAAAAATTAAAGGTGGAACCCGGTTCCTACATATACAGGAACCGGTTCCTGAAAAGTTCCAAAACCTCGTTTCTGGAAAAATGTATGGGAACCCGGTTCCTACCCATACAGGAACCGGTTCCTACGTGTATTTTTCCAGTTTTTGCCAATTTTTCAAAGGGAACCCGGTTCCTACATATACAGGAACCGGTTCCCACGTGTTAAAATGTCATTTTCTGCACTCTTGACAGCATTCTTTCATTTTCAATCAAACCCATTCTTACCCATACGAACTCCAACATGGGAAACACTAAAACACATCATTTTGCATCATCTATCACATCAAACAACATATTTCCATCATCTATTTTCATCTACTGACACTCTAATCATATTCCATACACATTCTGACTCAATCAGACTCAATCTGACACCATCTGACACTATTAGGTACACATCCATGGGAACCTAGAAATTCCTAAACATAGATTTCCTAACATGTCATGATCCATAATATTAAAATCAAAACCTATAATAAACAATAACCAATCGAAATCACCCCTTACCTTGTGGGTTCTTCGATTTCTGACGCTCCTAGGTCTTTTTCCTTCTTTCCTTCTCTTCTCACTTCACGATCTTGTTTTCTCCAAAATGATTCCTTTTCCTCTTTTCCTTCTTTTATTTCTTTTATTATTTTAACATAATAAAAATAACATAATTAATGTGAGTAGAGCCTTTTACTCCTCACACCCTCACTTTATTCATCATACCACCAATAAACCCACTTCCATTTAATTCAATTGACTTCCAATAATCCAAAATATTAAATATTACATTCCTAATTAAATTAATAATTAAAAATCGTAATTATTTAATAATCGATTTATTTGGGGTGTCACAACTCTCCCCCACTAAAAGAGTTTTCGTCCTCGAAAACATGACCTAGACGAACAGTTCGGAATATGAGTCCTTCATCTGACTCTCCAGTTCCCATGTAACATTTCCATCCGCTGGTCTTTCCCAAGCTACTCTTACCAATGCGATCTCTTTGCCTCGCTACCGTTTCAACTCTTTCTGATCAAAGAGATATTTCAGGCTCTTATGATCACTAATACCTCAACTCGAGAACCATATAAATAATGCCTCCCCAACTTCAAAACAAGTACGACAGCTGCCAACTCTAAATCATGAGTCGGATAACTCCTTTCATGCACTTTTAATTGTCGTGAAACATAAGCCACAACCTGCTTATCTTGCATCAACACACCACCTAATCCCATTAATGATGCGTCACAGTACACAACAACAGACTTAGTCGGATTCGACACTAGTCAACCTCCTCTTCAGCTCTTGAAATCCTTCCTTCCAACTATCACGTCATGTTTGACATCATTTCCAATATCACTAACAAATATCCTTCTTATTCAACCGCTAGAATCCCACACGACCCATTGCTATCGGGTTAAGAATACATCAGCTCAGCTCACTCCTTACCCCCTTCACTCTAGGGTACATGATTTATCACTTCTTTACACCGCAACACAATTATAAGGACCTCCACATAACCGCAATGTCCACAAAATTTATACACAATGCTAGTACCACAAGGTTACGTTCCAACGATAGAGCTTGCAAATTAATACATCTATTATAATGGATGTAACATCAATAAGACATAGAACCCTTCACCTAAGAATTCCATTCTGAAATTTCTAATAGTTTCATAAACTCCACACCTTCTAACGTTTAATTTGTGACTTCCAAAAAAAAAAAAAAAATCATACTCGCATAACAAAGTGCATCACGTTACGCTTTCGCTACGCGACTCTGATTAATTACCTTAAGTCATTATCTTCATTCGATTTTCATCAACTACTAGCTCTACAAGTTTCATATTTTATCTTTAGACTTTCTCCTTAATATCTATCAAAAATCACTGTTCAACTTCTTACATTCCAACCTTCCACTCCACGGCATAAACCCTAATGATGAGTTTAGAAAGAAATTTTTTCTGTTGAATACTTTCTTATTTATATTTTGCCATGATTTCTAACCATCCATTCTTTCCTTGTGTTTCATGAATGACATGGATTGGTGGCAAAGCAAAAGATGAATAGGAATTAGAAGCTTTGCAATAAGTGTTTGAAGGACTCACTAGCAACCTTAAGATTAGATTAAGAATCATTTGAGCTTGCATTGTAAAGTCTTCGAACTTGGTTTCTTTGTAAATTGTAGGAATTTAATGTAACAACTTCTTTGTACATAGACTTAAAATGTTGAATGTAATTCGATCTCAAGTAAATTAAACTTGAAAGATAAATGATGTATTGTATTGTAACACAATGTGAAACCTCTTGAAAGTTTCATTAAGAATGCATGATTTGGAACTTAACTTGCAATTCTAATTAGTTTTCTTAGAATTTAAGTTGGACTTGAAAAAAATGGGAACTTTGAATGTCTCTTTGAATTCAAAAGTTCTGGCCATCGAAGCAAAAGTTCGTCAAAAGCAGGTTATGGCCGTCCGAAGACAAGTTCTAGCCATCGAAGCGCAAGTTCCGCCATCAAGCAATGTGTTCGCCATCAAAAGCATTGAAGTTCGGTCGCCGGCAGGTTCGCCATCAGCAAAGAAGAAGTTCTGGCCATTAGGCAACAATAGAAGTTCTGGCCATCAAAAGCAACATAAGTTTTGGCCATTAGGCAACAGAAGTTCTCGATTTAATTTGACTTTTAGTCAACTTAAATACAACTAATGATGCAGATGCGATGAGTGAACGATTGTTTTATGTTAATGACCTAATGGGAGCGTATGTAGATGAATACGAAGCCTAAGCAAGATAAAATCGAGATAGGAGGGCAAATTTTGGGGTGTAACAGCTGCCCCTATTTAATCGTCTTAAGCCTGAAATTGAGATTGGTGCTAGCCTTTCGAACTTTTAAGGTGGAAGAAGATTAAATACTAAAAGAACACTTAAATTTGCGCTGCGAAGAACAAGTAGAAATATTTATGCTTTTTGTATTTTCGATTTTTTTGTAAAAGGTAAAATAGAGAACAAACATTCTGATATGTCAGGTCAGGGTTAGACACACAAGAAGTAAGAAACAAATGTATGTGTCCAATGAAGATTTTGGACACACACGATACAGAGGCCAACTCATAGATCTTTGGCACGAATACGCTTGAATAAGCAACTTCATAGATAAAAAATGAGAACAAACAAATCTTTGGCACGAATACGCTTGAATAAGCGGCTTCGCAAATCAGAAAGGTGGGAACTCATAAATCTTTGGCACGAATACGCCTGAGTAAGCGGCTTCGCAGATCAAAATAAGAAAAGACAGATCTTTGGAACGAATACGCTTGAATAAGCGGCTTCGCAGATCAGAAGGGTGAGAACTCAGAGATCTTTGGCACGAATACGCTTGAATAAGCGGCTTCGCAGATCAAAATGAGAATGGACAGATCTTTGGAATGAATACGCTTGAATAAGCGGCTTTGCAGATCATAAAGGTGAGAACTCATAGATCTTTTGCATGAATACGCTTGAATAAGCGGCTTCGCAGATCAAAATGAGAACGGACAGATCTTTGGAACGAATACGCTTGAATAAGCGGCTTTGCAAATCAGAAACGTAAGAACTCATAGATCTTTGGCACAAGTACACTTGAATAAGCGGCTTCGCATATCAAAATGAGAAAAGACAGATCTTTGGAAGGAATACGCTTGAATAAGTGGCTTCGTAGATCAGAAAGGTGAGAACTCATAGATCTTTGGTACGAATACGCTTGAATAAGCGGCTTCGTAGATCAAAATAAGAACAGACAGATCTTTGGAACGAATACGCTTGAATAAGCGGCTTCGCAGATCAAAGAGGTGAGAACTCATAGATCTTTGGCACGAATACACTTGAATAAGCGACTTTGAAGATCAAAATGAGAACACACAGAATGGGATTATATGTCAGGTAAATATTTTAGACATATACGAGAAAGAGACCGACCGAAGCAGACTCACTGGGGAAAAGATGTATGAAATGGTAAAATCGTCGATCGAAGACGAATTCACGGGGAAAGAGGCCAACCAAAAGGGACTCTAGCAAGGATTTCCAAGCTATGTTGGACTTTAAAAGGTTGCAAATGTGCAAGAAATACAATACCCTCAGGCCAAAGGCGGGGTGCAAATCTTCAAGAGTGACTATTATCTGAATTACCACACACCAAGTATGGATACTGTAATACGGTGAACTGACTTTGAGATTTTTGTATCGCAAATGTGCGGATAGCAAGAGTCGCCACCTACTTTTCTTTTATCCAATTAAGGGAAGGTGAAAAGAACAGGAAAAGACCTTCGTTAGATTCGAGTAGGGAGAAGGTTATGAAAAGGGAAGGTATTAGCATCCTTTCCATCCGTAGTTATCTACGGCTCTTAGTTGCTCTTAGATCATTTTCAAAAGCGTCGTGTGTTTGACAAAATGTTTTGAAAAGGCATTTCACTTTGACTTTGTAATGATTCATGTAGGAATGTATACAAAGTGTTCGAAATGTTTCATTTTGAAAAGAGTTTGAACTTTGACAAAAGTGTGTGGTGTGAAAAGTATTTGATTTGAGCAAGCAACTAAAAGTCTTATTACCTACTCGAATGGGTCGTTTCGTGTTGTTTTACGCCTTTAGAATAGCGCTATCCATACCATTAGTCGGTAGGTAACCCTATTCGCTGGATGTAAGAGGGACATTCAAGGGACATCGATGGTCATAGAAGGCAACTTGTAGGAAGTATCCTAGCACATTCGAAGGGACGATCATCACTTTCGTTAGGCAACAATCGAGGGTCAAGATCATGTATTCGTAGGCGACATCGTGGGTCTATGATCTTTGTATCGAAGGGACTATGATGATATGTTTGTAGGCAACGTGCTAGGATACCTACGCTCGAGGACTTGACCATTTATTCGAAAGGCAACGAGAGAGAATTACCATAAGGGGTGCATGTGTGAAAAGAGTGTGTCAAATTCAGATATGTTATCTTGAAATTATGAGTGATCTATGTCCAATTTTTATCTTGCCATACACGCCTAATTACTAGCAGTTTAAAGGGTGCGGAAAGTAAATCGCGGAAATGTAAAGTGCGGAAAGATAAAGTCCTACGCTATTACATGGCTTTGGGGCAATTACATAATAAGAGTGCGGAAAATAGAAGTCCTAATTAAACTATTACATCCCATAGGCAGTTACATAATTGAAAAAGAAAAGCAAGAAAAATCGTCCGATACGTTACAACCTGTGAACAGATACATAATCAGAAAACAAGAGAAATTGCATAAGAGGAAAAATGTTAGTAAAAACATGATTTTTTGAATGAGGAAAAAAATTTATGTTAGTAATGACAATAAGATGACAAAATAATTTTTTGGTAATTTTCGGAATCGATTTCGATAATTAAAAACAATTAAAAGTCATTTTAATGATTAATTAGTAATTAAATAAAATATGCATGCAAAAATATTAATTTTAATATTAAAAATTAAATAAACATTTTTCTGATTAAAATGCAAAAAGGAAAATATTTTTGGTGATTTTTAAATGCATGAAAAAATAATTTAAAGATTAATGAAATTAACATGAAAATATTAAAGAAAAATAAGAAAAGAAAAAGTTAGTTTTGTAAACTGGTAAAAAGAAGGTGAACATGCCAGGAATCGAACCACGTCCTCTGGAGAAAAGACACGCCTTCTTGCCATCTGAGCCAAGCGTGCTTGGTGTTTAGGATCTGGGAACAATTGATTATATACGTACACGTGTCATGATTTCTGATTTTCAAACACAGTCAATGCGTGGGACCCAGGATGCATGGATGGACGAATCGAGAGTCGACGCTGCAGACAACCGAGTCAACAGCGACGCCGGAGCCCTAGCTCCGGTCGTCTTCTCCGGTGAGACAAAATGCTAAACCTGCAAAATATGTGAAATCAAAGGCTAAGGTTAAGGCTACCCCCCTAAATCGGGTCTCGAATCCAAGCAGTGACGCTCTTTTCCCTGAATCGACCTGCAACTATGGTTTCGAAGCTAACAGTTCTAAAAAATCCTAAACATGGCAAAACGTGTTTTAGACGTTCAAACTTCAAAACGATGGTCTAGATCTTACCTATGGCATCTCATGAGCACAATGGAATAGTTAGTTTCGATTAAAACACACAGATAATAAAAATTCAGATTCAAGAAAAATATGATTATATATGCCCATGTATGGCTCGATTCAGACTATTTCAACCATGGACAATGATGTATACGTACTCCAAATTACCTCAGGAACACAATGGAGTGGTTTTGAATGGCTGAAAGTGGCTGGAAATAAGAACACGAATTTTGCCAACTTTGAAGAAATTTTGAGAAAATAAGGGTTGCTTGTAAGGGCTAGGGTTTCGTCCTCTTGTCTTGTGGATGTGTTGTGTATTTATAGAGCAAGAATTGGAAGTAAAAAGAAGGAAAAAAGATATGCCATTCAATGCAAAATAATTTCCCTTTCAAATAAAATCAAATCTTTTCAAAATTTGATTTTTCTTCCCATGCATGAGCTAGCACGAAATTGGTATGTTTTGTGGGCTATCTTGGACCTCAAGCTTGATAAAAAACCAACCCAATTGAAATTATACCTTGTTTTCATATTTTATTTAATTTAATCTTGAATTAAATGCTTTTAAATTCAAAAATAAATCAAAAAAATAGAAAGAGGTCGTGGCAAGGCATCAAGTGGTCACAAATAATATTATGATCAAGTTTGGATCATAAAATTATAGGCCCATTTGGAAAAAATTGGATTTTGACAAGTATCTCTCTTTGTGCAATTGTTCAAAAATGCCCAACTTGTACAAGGTGTATCTTGCTCAATTTTCAACATTTTTTAGTGTTCTTGGACTTTTTAGAAAACTCTAGGTGTCCTCTAAACAACCTCTTTGGTTTCATCTCAATTGGAGTTTCCATGCTCAATAAAACTTCAATACAAAAAGTTGACTTTTTGTTGACTTTGAAAAGGACCTGTAATGTTTTGATCCATATCTTAAAAATGAAGCATTTTTTGATCATGATTGTGAGACATGAAGTTGTAGAGAATTGAATTTCCTTCAAAATGAGAGGTGGTGGAAAACTTTCTGATAAAGTATGAAGAAGTTATGCTTAGTCAAAGTTCAGTTGACTTTTCTCTAGAAAACCCTAATTTGGAAAGTTTGAGTTTTGAGCAAATCTTGAGTTTTTTTGATGAATCATGATCAACCCTTGATAAAATGATGAATGTAACTTCAAAATGAGGATGTTGATCAAAAATCATGAAGTTTGACTGTATGTTGACCACAGTTGACTTTTTGTCCAATACAACTGATTTTCAACCATCTGAGCAATTGTTTGAGGAAACTTGACTTGTAAGGCTTGAAACTTGACATGGAGATTCTTTGAAGCATATGAGGAGGCATGATGATCACTGGAGATGTTGGAAGTCTATCTGGATCAGAGAATTGCCAAACCCCAGTTTGGGTTGATTGTCTAGGAGAGGGTTTGTCTGATCAACCCTTGAGGAATCCTTGAGTATGGATGTATGAAATGTCTGGAGAAGTAAGAGGGCAAATTTTGGGGTATGACAGATACTCAAACAATTGAGAAGAAAGAAAGGTTAGACATCGACTCTTACTCACACTCTAATCACAGAGGCAAACACAGGTAAAATAAGCAAAATAAGAAATTTGAAAAAAGCAAAACACATGGTAAATGAATTGAATGATGTAAGAGACTGACACGGGGTCAAAGATGCAGATAGAAACAACAAGAAGATATGTCTCGAGGAAAATTCGTGGGGAATATCACTTGTTTTTTTATGGATAGACTTTTCTTCGGAGACGCAAAAGTTACTTGATAAGCACTTTAATCTGGCTTATGCTTAGATGCATGTTTGAGATTATCATTTTTTAGCGTAATGCTCCATATCAATGGAAGTGCTATGCATTTTTGAGGATGCAATGTAATGCAATGATGCATATTTTAATGTTTCATCCAGGACTTAAAGGCAATCGCAAGCTGCCGAGGAAGCAACAACCAACCAGGAATCGAATATGAACCATCCGGTTTTTATCAAAGAGATGATAGTCTGGACTCCGACAGGAGGATTGCAAAGTAGAAGTATCAACTTTCATCGATAACTCTTAGGGATTAACATTCATCTGGAATGAAAATCATATTACATAGAGTTCCCAACTTCAATAACCCAGGATTATAAGCTCTTGCATAAGAAGAGTTGACACTGGATTTCTTTGAAATATTAACGTTTACTTGAGGAGAAAAGGAATTTTGGGCTATAACAACTCGAAGCTCAGCTTTGTGGGAAATAACATGCACATCTTTCGGCACAGGTGAGTCTTTGAAAATGATCTCGCTGGTGTAAGTCGTTCTTTGCGATATTCAGCGCCAGGGAAAGAATGATAACACCCCAGCGCACACAAATGTAATGGATAACTCTTGTTGGAGAGAAGGAAACTTTGTCGGTGACCAAAGCTTAGGCGTATCACGCTCTTTATTCTAAAATCTTTGGATAACAAAATCTGCAAAACGCGAAACACTGCAATATTTTTGTTATAGAGATTAGAAGTTTCAGTCGTTAGCACGTGTACCCGAGATTCTGAGTAATTTATAAAAATTATTTCATGTGTTGTAGGGCTTCGATATTTTATATGCAAAGTTTATTAAAAATATTGGACGTTATTTTTACAAACAAAACAGTCAAAAGGTAAAAATAAGACAAATGAAAAGAAACACACTTTGGATAAAAAGGAATTTTATTGATTAACTGGCCCGTAAATGAGCATTTACATCAAGAAGCAATTCCTTAAAAGAGGCAATTGCGTACATATCATAGTTAAAAGAAAACAAAGATGGCAACATAGTCATGGATTTTTATCGAATCCCAAATTCGACGCACTCTTCACAACTTCAACATTCCTCAATATCGCGCTTTTCAAAATACCCCGATTAGACTGGTTCTCCACATTTCCAAATTATCAAGTTTTTGTAAGAAATTGAGAATACAGGTGAAATTCTCCACATTCTCCATATTTCCCTAATTTTTGCTTGGACCGCCCTTTCGGGTTTTCGATCCACCGGGATACCCTTTTTACCCAAGCCGCCTTTTCAGGTTTTTGACTTACCGGGTGTACAATTTTTATATTTATCCCTAATTTTTTCCTGAACCCTTTTGATTCATCGGGATGCCCTTATTTTGCTTAGGTTAGTCAACCTAACGGGTCTCTTTTTTAAGAAGTATTTTTTGACTACGTCTGCATTGACAGAGTGAGGGAAATCTTCTCCATCCGTAGTCGTGAGCATCATAGCTCCTCCAGAGAAAACTTTCTTCACGACATATGGTCCTTCATAATTTGGAGCCCATTTTCCATGAGCATTCGTATTGTTTGGGGGCAATATTCTCTTCAGCACAAGGTCACCAACTTGGAAATTCCGAGGACATACTCTCTAGTCGAAAGCCTTTTTCATCCGCTTCTGGTATAACTGCCCATGACAAATAGCTATGAATCTCTTCTCGTCAATGAGATTTAACTGATCAAGTCTATTCTGAACCCACTCAGCCTCATCAAGCTGTACATCTGTCATAATCCTTAGGGAAGGAATTTTCAACCTCTACAGGCAGGACTGCTTCCATACCGTATACCAAAGAGAAGGGAGTTTCCCATGTTGAAGTGCGTACCGAGGTGCGATAGCCGTGCAAGGCATATGGTAACATCTCGTGCCAATCTTTATAAGTGACAACCATCTTCTGCACAATCTTTTTGATATTCTTATTCGCAGCCTCCGCAACGCCATTCATTTTTGAGATGACGACTAAAGTCACCAATACAAACCCCACAGAGTCACTTTCACAAGAAATACATTCACAAGATCATCAATCCCCATAGAGCCATCGCTCTCCCTACAAAGACAAACCTTCTCCGACAAAGTACTAATCTCCTCCCAACAGTGTTCCAACACTTCAAACTTCATCATGTTAGTCCCCGAGTAGTGATCCTATCAGCTTCATCAAGCTTCAAACTTCATCACGTTAGTCCCCGATCAGTGATCCTATTAGCTTAATCAAGTTTCAAAATTCATCACATTAGTCCCCTAGAAGTGATCCTATCAACTTCATCACGTTAGTCCCCGAGAATTGATCCTATCATCCTCATCACGTTAGTGCCCGAGCAGTGATCCTATCAACTTTACCACTTTACGTCAGTATCCAAGCAGTAACAGGTTATGTTGTATCACATTGTCCCTAGCAGGATCTATAGACGATGTAATCATCCCCAATAAGGTACACACACAAGATACTCAGATGAGCATCTCTCAATGGTTATCATTCCCCGATAACAACAATATCTAGACTCGAAACTTGGTCAGATAGTGCATCGAAGGGGTCCACATCTGTTTTATTCCCCATCCAGGATTTTCAACAACATCATCCCCAAGCAGAAATCAAGAGATCTCCAGCAGAACATTCTTATCTTCCTCAAGATGGATATGCTTTGAAATACCACAACATCTATATTTCATATATTACCCATAAAAGTCATAACATATGCATGTATCATAATAACATTATTCATAATATTGCCATATACTCGCATGCATCATAATCTGCATAGGACTAACCATATCCTGTCAAGGTTTTATTTCCCCAACAAGTAAAAGTTATTCTCCAAACTGAAGGTCAAAGATTAATACTCGAAACAAGACGGGAGAACTATCTACATTCTGACAATTGTTCATCTTAGAAATAACCAAGACGAAGGTTTATTCTGACTCTCTCTTATTATCAACCGCCTTGGATGGCATCTTAAGCCCATCTCCGTTTCTCTCATCCAAAGGACGAATACAGAGTCTAGCGTACGACTCATTCCCCAGCACCAGCTTCTCCAAATGGCAACAATAAGCCCATTCCGGCGCATCGTCAACCGACGATCCCACTCCATACAGCAGCGAGTGCAAATTTTCAGGTGTATTCGAGTGTTCAATCACCTTCTACCTTCAAGTCATGAAAGGCAAGCATACCAATATAACTCTTCCGGTAATAGAAGATCGAACATGGGCAACTGTTATACCCCAAAATTTGTCCTCCTACTTCTCAAGACAATCCACAACTCCATACTCAAGGATTTCACAAGGGTTGACCAGACAAACCATCTCTTAAGCAATCAATCCAAACTAGGGTTTTGCTCATATCAAGTCAAAATGGATTTACAATGCTTCAAGTAGTCATCATATCTCACCATATACCTCAAGGGATCCTCATGTCAAGTTTCAAGCCTTACAAGTCAAAATTGCTCATCCAATTGCTAAGATGGTTGAAAATCAACTATATTGGACAAAAAATCAACTATGTTCAACATGCAGTCAAACATCATAATATTTGGTCAACATCAATATTTTGAAGTAATATTCATTATTTTATCAAGGGTCGATCATGATTCCTCAAGGAAAGTTAAGATTTGATCAAAAGTCAAAGTTTCTAAATTAGGGTTTTATAGATAAAAGTCAACAAAACTTTGACCAGGCATAACTTTCACATACTTTATCATAATTTTTTCCACCAAATCTCATTTTAAAGGGAATCCAATTCTCAATAACTTCATGTCTCACAAGATTTGGCTAGAAATGTTTCACTTGGAAGTTATGGATCAAAATATTATAGGTCCTTTTAAAAGTCAACAAAAAGGCATCTTTTTGCAAAGAAGTGTTCATGAACATGGAAACTTCAATGAAGATGAAACCAAAAATTATGTTTAGAGGACATATTGAGATTTCTAAAAAGTCCAAGAACACTCAATAATGTTAAAAATTGAGCATGATACAAGTTGTGCAAGTTGAGCATTTTTTAGGAGCTGCATAAAGAGAAATACTTGAGAAAATCAAAAAAATTCTAAATGGGCCTAACTTTTCCTTATTCAAACTTATTTCTAATCCCAATTAGAACCTCCAAGCCCAATCCCACGTCCTTGAGCTTTTTATTTCATTTATTTTTATTTTTATTCATTTAAAGTCAATTTAATAAAAATAAAATAGCAAAAAATAAATCAATCAATGCAAGGCTGAATATTTGACATTCTTGAGGTCCAAGATACCTATTAAATGGCCTGAAATTCAAAATTAAGTGATTGGCAAAATATTGGTACAAGATTGGAAATATTTGATCAAGATTGACAAGATTGGCAAATCAGATATACTCTCATTGAATGGTGTAACACGGTGGGAGAACTGACTTTGGATTGTTTTGCGTCTGATCACAAATGTTGCAGATAGCAAGAGTCGCCACCGACTTTTCTTTTATCCAATTAAGGGAAGGTGAAAAGAATAGGAAAAGATCTTCGTTAGATTTTGAGTAAGGGAGATGATTATGAAAAGGGAAGGTATTAACACCCTTTCCATCCATAGTTATCTACGGGCTCTTAATTGCTTTAGCTCACTTTAAAATTTGCATTATGTGTGTGTGTTTGAAAATGTTTTTGAAAAGGCATTTCGCTTTGACTTCGTAATGATTCACGCTGGAATGTATACGAAGTGTTCAGAAATGTTTCGTTTTGGAAAAGTGTTTTAACTTTGTAAAAGTGTGAGGTGTAAAAAGCATTTTGATAGAGCAAGCAATTAAGAGTCTATTACCTACTCAGGACGATCGTTTCCATGTTATTTTACTTTCCTTTAGAATAGTTCCATCCATACCATTAGTTGGTAGGTAACCCTATTCGTTGGATGTAAAGGGACATTCGAAGGGACATCAGATGGTCATAGAAGGCAACTTGTAGGAGTATCCTTGCATATTTATAGGGGCGATCATCATTTTTCGTAGGCAAGAATCGAGGGACTAGATCATGTATTCATAGGCAACATAGAGGGTCATCGAGGGACTATGATCTTTGATTCGAAGGGACTATGATGATATGTTTGTAGGCAATGGTGCTAGGATACCTCTACGTTCGAGGGACTTGACCATTTATTCCAAAGGCAACGAGAGAAAATACCCTAGGGGGTGCATGTGTGAAGGAAGTGTGTTGAGTTTAGATAATTTATCTTGTATTTAGAAGTGATTTATGTCGTTTTTATCTTGTCATACACGCCTAGTTACTAACAATTTATATGGGTGCGGAAAGTAAATTACAGAAATATAAAGTGCGGAAAGATAGATCCTACCTATTACATGGCTTTGGGGAAGTTACATAATATAGGAGTGCAGAAAGTAAATCCTAATTAAACTATTACATTCCATGAGCAGTTACATAATATTGGAAAAGAAGGAATGCGAGAAAATTAACCTAACTATTACAACCTGGAAGCAGATACAATAATTGGAAAAAAGAATCGATTTGCGAATAACAGAAAATAATGTTAGTAAAAAAAGATTTTTGAGTTAGGAAAAAACATTTTTAGGGTTAGTAAACCTAATTAGATGAGAAAATAATTTTTGGTAATTTTCTGGATTGATTTTAGTGAGGAAAAATGATTAAAAGTCAATTTTTCGATTAATTAACAATTAATTAAAATATGCATGCAAAATATAAGTTTTTTAATGTCAAAAATTAAATAAGTATTTTTCTAACCTAAATGCAAAAAGAAATAATTTTTTTGTGATTTTTTAATGCATTAGAAAATTGTTTGAAAATAAATTAAATGAAATTAAGAAAAATAAGGAAATAAGAGTTAGTTTGAAAAGTGATAAAAAGAAGTGTGGTCGCTGAGAATCGATCCCAGGACCCTTTGGGTAATCACACAACACCTTGAACATCGGAGCTGCGCAAGTTTGCTGTCTATGGAATACCTGCATTGGATTATATGTGATTACGTGTTCTATTTTGAATTTCAAACCAAGTCAAGCCGTGGGACCCGGTTATAGAAATGAGTGAATCAGAAGGTGCCACGCCTAGGTCACCGGTCTTCGCCAGTCAAAGAAAAGAACAGAGACGCTGGAGCAAAGCTCCGATCGTCTTCTCCAGCCGGTCCGATAATGTAATCTGCAAAACAGCCAAAATAAAACGCAAAAAGGTACCCTATCCCCCTAATTCGACCATTGCGAATCCAATGGTGCTATTGCTTTGACCTGAAACTGCCTGTGGAATGAGTTTCGGAGAAGACAAGCTAAATTTCCCTAACAATGGCATCCATCGATTCGAGCCTTAAGGCTCACAAGCGATACATCTAACTTGTTCTAATGGATGTCCTGAACACGAATACACACATCAAACATGTTAAAAATGCTTAGAAAATTAGAATCGATTTCAAGAAACCTTACCAACCGGTGTGACTTAGACAACATGCTCTGGAGGTCTTAGGCTTCGTGTAAGGACTGGTATGGACTCCTGGGATGCTCAGGAACACGAATGGATGAATGAGACGGCTTGAAAGTGGCTGGAAATAGGATTTTGAATTTGCAAGTTTTCTTGAATTTTTGAGAGATTAGGGTTGGCTCATGAGGCTAGGGTTTCGTTCCTTGTGCTTGTGAATGTATCATATATATAGAGAGCATGAGATTTGATCAGAAATAATGAGAAAATATCCTCTCTTGAATGCAAAAATATTCCCTTGTCAATATTCACCAAATCTTTCCAAAAATGCTTTTTTTTCTTCTTTATAGCTTCTTGCACAAATTATACAGCTTGCATGGGCTATCTTGGACCTCAAGATAAGTAGAAACCAAGCCCAACTTGTCTTAGACCTTGCCTTTGTATTTTATTTAATTTAAAATTGAATTTAATGCTTGAAATTCAAAATAATTTAAATAAATTGGAAAAGAGGCGTGGCAAGGAGCATAGAGACCATGGGTAATGTTAAGATCTAGTTTGGATCATAAAATTACAAGCCCATTTGAAAAATATTTGCATTTGTCAAGTATTTCTCTTTGTGCACCTCCTCAAAAATGCTCAACTTGCGCAATGTGTATGTTTTTTTTTCAATTTTTAACATTTTTTGATGTTCTTGGACTGTTTAGAAAGCTCAAGGTGTCTTCTAAACAACCATTTTGGTTTCATCTTTATTGGATTTTCCATGCTCATGAACACTTCTTTTCAAAAAGATGACTTTTTGTTGACTTTTAAAAGGACCGGTAATGTTTTGATCCATAACTTCCAAATGAAGCATTTTCTACCCAAGCTTGTGAGACATGAAGTTGTAGAGAATTGAATTCTCTTCAAAATGAGTTGTGGTGGAAAAATTCCTGATAAAGTATGTGAAATTTATGCTTGGTCAAAGTTCTGTTGACTTTTGTCTGAAAAACCCTAATTTAGAAACTTTGACTTTTGATCAAATCTTGACTTTTCTCGAGTATAAAGTATGATGAATATTACTGTTAGTGTTTTTAGTTGGCATTAATTTTGGTAAAACTAGGCTATGGCAATGTCTTGATAAAAGTCATGATATTCAGAGATTGAAGATAAATCCTACTTGACAAGGATGTTTGAAGTACACCGAACCGGAAGCTAAAATCGGCCGGAAATTGCAGAAAATAGTCTCGATGTTATAACAGATGTTATGACATTCAGTGTGACATTCTGTTCTGCAGAATCTGTTTTTCCTTAGACTTTTCAGGAAGTTTGTTGAGCTGCTATATTATGTTTTTCTGTTACAAGAATGCATGCTCACGTGGCTGCTATGTTAATCTTAATTAGACCTAAATTGGTTGTTGAAAAGACCATGTTTTTAGGATTAAATTATGAACCCTAGCTATCTTTATGGAAGCCCAAGACCTAAGTTTTAGGATCGCTTCTATAAAAGGAATTCAACTCTTATACTATCGCCGCGCCTTTTGTACCGTTAGGAGAGTTAACGGTTGTATTTTGTGTAATTTAGTTTCTTGTGAGCCAAGCAATTATCAATTGATAAGTGCCTTGGACTAGGATTTGTTTGTAAGGGTAGTTTATCACCAAAGCTTTGAAGCACGAGTGTTTGTCTCTTGATTGAAGCTTTGAAGCAAGATCAAGATAGTTTATTGAAGTGTGTCTTCACAATTCAATTAATCAATAGGTTGATATCATTTGTGATTGAGGGGAGTGAGTAGAACTCGATCTAAGGTGACTTAGGTGAAGTTGCATTGGGTAGGTTTTATGAAGGAGATAAACCGTTGGTTTATTCCTAATTAATTCTACTAATAGTGAATTTCCTCCCGGCTTGGTAGCCCTGCATGTAGGTGTAGTTAGACACCGAACCGGGTAAACAACTTATTGTGTTCTTTATCGCTGCTTATATTTATTGTGTTAACAGAGTGTCGATAAGTGTGTCATAACATTCTTTGTGACACGATCCGCTACTGTGAATTTCAATTGGCATCGAAAGGTGCACCCCGCCTCGTTATTTCGGGCCGAGATCTAGGATAATAGTTTCGCGTAATGGATAAGGAAGGAGGATTTGGAGGTAGGCCACCCATTCGGATGGGTCTAATTATGATTAGAAGCCTCGTGATGGTTGCCTACTTAAGATCTGGATATTAAAGCTGAGAGTCACGACAAAGGATGGAAACATCCCACCAAGCTTGAGAAAGATGGGACTACTGTTTTGAAACCTGAGGAGGAATGGAGCAAAGAGGAAGATGAGCTAGCTCTGGGGAACTCTAAAGCATTGAATTCCCTATTCAATGGTATTAGCAGAAACATCTTCAGACTGGTCCATCAATGTGAGCTGGCCAAGGATGTTTGGGACACTCTCAAAACTACTTATGAGGGAACATCCAAGGTGAAGATGTCAAGACTTCAAATGCTCACTACCAAATTTGAGAATTTGAAGATGAAAGAAGATGAGACTATTCATGAGTTTCACATGAATATTTTGGAGATTGCCAACGCCTCAAGAGCACTTGGTGAAAAGATGTCAGAAGAAAAGCTGGTGAGAAAAATTCTCAAATCCTTGCCTAAAAGGTTTGCAATGAATGTGATTGCAATAGAGGAGGCTCAGGACATCAGCACCTTGAAGGTTGAAGAACTTATAGGATCTCTTATGACTTTTGAGATAGGAATCAGTGAAAATGTTGGCAAAAAGAACAAGAGCATAGCACTTGTATCTAACACTGAGGAATGATGCAAGGTGGAAGATGAAGAGAAGATATCTGAAGCTATAACTATGCTTGGAAGACAGTTCAACAAGCTCATCAAGAGGATTGATCCAAAGTCAAGGTCAAATGTCAAGGACATTTCATCTGACATCAGCAGATCTTATGACTGCAGCAGAAGATCCAAGTCAGAGGAAAAAGGAAGTCAAGGCAGTGGAATCCAATGTCATGGATGTGAAGGATTTGGACATATTAGAGCCGAATGTCCCACCTTTTTAAAGAAACAAAAGAAAGGGATGATCGCCACTGTCGATGGTGATTCGAAGTGAATCTGGGAAGAAGGTGCCAAACTTGTCACCGCTTCTCTGGAGTGTACAACTCGATATGGATTCTAGTGATGAGGAAGTGACATTTGAAGAGCTTGTCAAACCTACAGAAGTCGTGTATAAAAATGGTGAAGTATGTCAAGAAAATGAGGAATGTAAAAGTCGATTGAGAAGTTGGAAGTCGAGAATGTGAAGTCGAGGTCGAGAAAAGGAAAACACAACCACTATAAATCACCTCAATAGTGATATTGTAATGTTGAACTCAAACTTGATCGATGTTCAAATCACAAAATGTTGACATCCGTACTAATAAGTTGGAAGAAATTCTTCACTGGACAAAATGCGTGAAATAAGCATGGTCTAGGATATGTGGTCGAAAAGAAACCCATTGAAGAAGAGACATGAGAAAACAATGTCAAAACAGTTGTCACAACATAAAACAGAAATGTGTCCGCCTGTGGTATGGGTCGCAAAGAGATTTGCTAATCACCAAAAGTGGAACAAACCTGGCAGGTCAATGGCAAAGAAGATGTCATACCAGAAAACAGGAAATAGGTCTGCCTCAGGATATGTGGAGGCTAAGAAATTTGTTAATAACAAAAGGAAGATTGGTACTTTGACAGTGGGTGTTCTAAGCATATGACTGGGGACAGAAATCTTCTTAAAGATGTTAAACCCCTTCTCACGCTCATATTTTGGAGATGGAGCTAAAGGAGAAATTAAAGGTATTGGAAACTCAAACTGGTCTGGAGTTCCAAACCTAAATGGAGTGTTGCTGGTAAAAGGTTTGACTGCAAATCTCATTAGCATGAGTCAGCTATGTGATATGGGATTCACAGTCAACTTCACTAAGTCTGAATGTCTTGTAATCAATGATGAACAAGTAGTGATTATGAGAGGAGTCGATCAAAGGACAATCAACATGTGGGAATCTCGAGAACACCACCGCCTCCGTGTGTTCTACGACAAAGATGAAGAGGAAGTAAAGTTGTGGCGTAAGAAGTCGGTCATCCACATCTCAAGAATGAAAAGGATCGCCCATAGAGGAGTCAAGGATACCAAGATGTCACATGGATAAAGGGAGAATCGTGGTAAGTATAAGGTGGACAGAAATCGAATGTCACACTCAATGTCTAGACATCCGACCACCCTAAAGCACTCAAGCAAAGTACTAGGATCCGCATGAAAGGCTAACCAAGCATCTTATCACAAAGGATACAGAGAAGAGCCTTGGATGAAACCCTTTGTCATAGGAGGAGAGATCATGGTGCTTCAAACTTATGTTGATAACATAGTTTTTGGAGGAACACCATGTGTAAGACATTTTGACAACCAAATGCAGCTGAATCTGGACGAGCCTCATTGGAGAATTGATTCACCTTCGATCGCAAGTCTCACAGATGAAAGACTCAATTCTTCCATCGAGCAAGTATGCAAGGAATTCGCCCGTAAATTTGAATGAAGAATGGGGCCATAAAAGGACTCCTACTCCTACACATTTGAAGTTGTGCAAGAAAACAAGTGGAGAAAGTGTTGATCAAAGCTTGTATAAAAGCCCTTTTGATGGATGTTTCTTCTTGAGAAACAATCTTAATTCTTGGATCAGCAAGAAGCAACACTGTGTGGCCTTATACAGTGTTCAAGTTGAATACATAGTAGCTGGGAGAAACTGCTTTAAGATGATTTGGATGAAGTAGATGCTGACTAAGTACAATGTCATGCAGGATGTCATGACATTGACCTGTGACATCTTTACTAAAGTTTTTTAGACTAGTCAGTTTAAGGCTTTGAGGGACAAATTGGGTATTTGTCAATATGAGGAGTTGTAGCAATTAACTGTACCTACAACAAGGGATGAAATAGACTTTTTATTTCAATTATTTTTAAGTGGGTTATTTAAGTTTTTTCATTCTTGTTTTAAAAGGTCCAAGAATAGGAAGAGACACCCACATATAATAGTTTCCTCATTTGAAAATAGTATCACTCTTTCTTCACCCAAAAGAAACCATGAAACCCTTTGGCATTTTCGCTCTCTTTCTCTCAAAAATCATCAGCGAAATATGTCTTCATCATCCTCTTCATCTCAAGAATCTGGATCTTCATCTCTCCATGGTCAAGCTAGGGCAACATCAAGCTTAAGGATTACACCATCAAGGCAATGGCCACTCGACCTAAAAGTCAAGAAGTTACACACAAGGAATGCAAGAAGAGCACAAGCATCTCCTTCCGTAAGACTTCTATACCATCATCCTCGGCCTCCAACTAGTGAACAGAGAGGGGTCTAGGTCAAGACATGAGGCCATAGCTAGGATAAGGACCAAGATCCTAAATGAGAATCAATCACATGGGATTTCACCCTCCAACCATAAGTCTGCTAGCCCTAGTTTAGCAGTTGATCCAGATGTCAATGAGAATGTCAAGACATCTGGTGAACATGGTGATTCTCCTGCCAAGAATGATGTAAACCCTTCGCTCCAGCCTCAAGGTCAGAAGATAATAAAGTTATTGGATCACCTACTGCTAATGAGAATGAGATTTCTGATGAGATTCTTGAGAAATCCTCGAAACACTGTACCTCTGCTGGATCTCCTGCTATTTCTGCTGATAACATCTCTGATAGCCTTCTTGAAGAAATTCCAGAAAAACAAGCTGATGACAACCTGGAAGATTCTTCTGAGAAAAACACTAATCAAAATGTTGATTCTCACATCATCAATCTAGATGAAGAGTTTTCTAATAATGACCTCATAGCAAAGGTTAATCCCAGCATTGCTAGGAGGGTAATGAATAGGAAAGGGAAGCAAAATGCTATTCCAAGTCCTGTTCAGGAGAAGGTTACTAAAGTTGCTCATAAGTCTCCTAGGGTTGTGAACAAGACTGTGGAAAAATCTGGTAAAGAGAAGGCTAAAACTTCCAAAGGGAAGAGTAGGATGAAGATTACTGGAGGTACCTCCAAGGCAAAGAGTACCTCAATTGTGAAGAAAAGGAAAGCACCGAGCCCTCGTAATTTGATGATCTCGATTTTGATGTTCGAGAATGTCTCGACATTCATTCAAGAAAGAGGTTGTCTCTTGGGAAATTTCCCATAGTCCCTGACGTGGCAATTGACAACATTTCCTTCCACCATCCTGAGAATGCAAACAGGTGGAAATATGTGAGTTTGAAGAGAATTGCACTTGAAAGGGAACTGAATAAAGATGCCCTTGAATGCAAGGATGTGATTGATCTGATCAAAGAAGCTGGGTTAATAAGAACTGTGGTGAAGTTCTCAAATTATTATGAAGGGTTGGTGAAGGAGTTCATTGTGAACTTGTCAACTGGCTGTGCTGATGGAAGGTCAGCTGATTTCAAGACTGTCTTTGTCAGAGGAAGAAGAGTGAAATTTTCTCCAAGTATAATCAACAAATACTTGGAAAGATCAGATGAAGCTCAACCTGAGCTAGAAGAAACTGATGATCACATCTGCCACACTATCACTGCTAAACGAGTGAAACATTGGCCAATGAAAGGAAAGCTAACTGCCAGCAAACTAAGTGTTAAGTTTGCTATTTTGCACAAGATAGGGGCTGCAAACTGGGTTCCAACAAACCACAAGTCTACCATCTCCATTGGTCTGGGCAGGTTCATTTTTGTTGTTGGAACAAAAGCCAAGTTTGATTATGGAACCTACATTTTTGAGCAAACCTTAAAACATGCTGACAGTTATGCTATAAAAGGACCAATAGCCTTTCCCTCCCTCTTGTGTGGTATTATAACTGATCAGTACCCTGACATTCTGGTTAATAGAGATACAGTGTGTAAAAGAGCTCCTGTCATTGGTTTCCACTACAAGCTATTTCAAGGAAAGCATGTTCCAGACATTGTCATGACATCTGCTGAGACATCAAATGTCCAGGCAAATTCTCAGAAGGCAAATGTCATTGTTGTGCTAAAAGAGACCTATAGGGAACTTGAAGCAAGGAAGCAGACCATTGAAGAACTGATCTATACACTTGAAAAGGAGGAAGACACAGAGGTTGAGGAAGTCAGATAGTGTGTCATAACATTCTCTATGACATCACGTATCTGCTGCCAGGAATTTCAATTACTTCAAAATATTGGTGTTGACCAAAAATTATGAAGTTTGATTGTATGTTGACCACAATTGACTTTTTGTCCCATACAGCTGATTTTCAACCATCTGAGCAATTGTTTGAGCAAACTTGACTTGTAAGGCTTGAAATTTGACATGGAGATTCTTTGAAGCATATGATGAGGTATGATGACCACTTGAAGCATTGGAGGCCCACCTTGACTTGAGAATGGCCAAACCCTAGTTTGAGTTTGATTTCTTAGAAGAGGGTTTGTCTGGTCAACCCTTGTGAAATCCTTGAGTATGGATATGTGAGTTGTCTTGAGAAGTGGGAGGACAAATTTTAGGGTATAATAAATGGGATATATTTTCTCATCAATTCTCAACCTAAATACATCCTCTATAAATTCAGAGGGATTCTAAACCCTAGAAGGAGAATTTTTTGCAGCTTGAAGAATAATAACCAAGCTCAAGAAAACTGTGTGGTACAAGCTACTTGCAGCCAAGGCTTTGCATTGGTTCAAGCCAAACAAAGGTTGCCAATAAATTCCTGGGAGTCCTCTGAAACGTTCCAGATACTCATAAGCCAGCAAAACCTCCAGAATCACAAAATCAAAGTCATAATTTGCATATTCAAAACTCAAAATTAATTTCATATATTCGTGCATTTTCAATAAGATTTGATCATATATTTGTGTTTGTATGAGTATTTTGAAGCTATCTGGGTTGTTTAATTGAAGTTTAGCTGCAGGAATCGTGACATGCCATGGTTAGGGTTTATAACCTTTGAATTAGGATCCTTTGATTTAGGCAAAATTGGATGAAACCAAAGGCACCATTGTGCTCAGGGGATCAAACCGAGTTGATCCATGCCCCCTTAGCAAATTTATATTGCATATTTTGGATTTTTGAAACTTGCAGGTACTGTAGTGACAGACAGAGTCGTCGCTATAGGCTTTAGCCACGAATCAAGACCGTGGGTAAAAGTCTAAAAATTCAAAACGAAGAAGATGACACCTTGGCGCGTTTCTGTTTCACGTTAAAGAACCCCCAGAAACGTCATCTCCAGAAGTTCCAACTTTTGGACCCTCAGAAGCGTCATATCCAGAAGTTCCAACTTCTGGATCCTCAGAAGTGTCATCTCCAGAAGTTCCAACTTCTGGACCTCTAGAAGTTACATCCCCAGAAGTTCCAACTTCTGGATCCTCAAAAGTGTTGTCTCCAGAAGTTCCAACTTCTAGATTCCCAGAAGAAACGCCAACAGAAGGTCTAGAAGGAAGCAACTTCCGTGCCAGAAAGAGGCAACTGTGTAAAGAGCCGCGTGCCTCCGAAGCTCGAAAATAGGTTTCAGAGGTTCCGAGGGAACCCTCCGTCAAGCTCCGACGAAACCCTTATTTTTAATTTTTTTATTTATTTTTCTACTGATTAATTTTCTCTGCACTTTCCTTTAAAACCTTTTTTTTCTAAAAACCCCTAAAACATGTCTAACTTTAGGATTTAAGTTCAGAACATCCTTATTTAAAATTTCAAAAAAAAAGAATTTTCTTTTAAAATCAATCATAAAAATAACATTTTTATTAGTAATTAGGGTTGCTAACTAAAACTTTTTTTACTAACTTCCAGAATATCTTTGCACTAACATTTTTCTCGTTTTTTCTACTATTTATTATTCCGCATTTAAATTCTAGAAAGATTGTATAGGTTGCAATTTTTTATCATGTAATAGCGTAGGACCTTTACATCGCTTTACTTGACCCCATATTATGTATCTGCCCCAAAGCCATGTAATAGCGTAGGACCTTTACATTTGCGCAATTTATTTTCCGCACCTATTAACTGCTAGTAACTAGGCGTGTATGGCAAGGTTAAATCAATTAAACATAGCTAATCCTAATCACAAGATAAATATCTGAATACAACACACTCTTTACATATGCACCTCCTTAGGGTATCCTCTCTTGTTGCCTTACAAACAATGGTCATGTCCCTCGAAGGTAGGGGTATCTTAGCACAGTTGCTTTCAAACATATCATCATAGTCCCTCGATGACCCTCGATGTTGCCTACAAATACATGATCACGTCCCTCGATTGTTGCCTACAAAAAAATGATGGTCGTCCCTACGAATATGTTAAGTTATCCTTAAAGTTGCCTTCTATGACCATCCGATGTCCCTTTGAATGTCCCTTTTACATCCAACAAATAAGGTTACCTATCAACCAATGATATGGATAACTTTATTCTAAAGGAAAGCAAAATAACACAGAAAAGACCGTTCTGAGTGGGTAAATAAGTCTCTTTTGCTTGCTCAATTAAAATACTTTTTCACACCTCACACTTTTCAAAATCTTTTCAAAACACTTTGTATACATTCCAGCGTGAATCATTACAAAGTCTTTTCCAAAACAAAACATTTCCGAACACTTCGTATACATTCCAGTGAGAATCATTACAAAGTCAAAGCGAAATGAATTTTTAAAACATTTTCAAACACACACACAAAAAGCAAGTCATAAAGTGAGCTAAAGCAATTAAGAGCCCGTAGATAACTACATATGGAAAGGGTGCTAATACCTTCCCTTTTCATAACCGCCCCCGCATTTTAATCTAACGAAGGTCTTTTCCTGTTCTTTTTGCCTTCCCTTAATTGGATAAAAGAAAAGTCGGTGGCGACTTTTGCTATCCGCACCATTTGCGATAAAATGCAAACCAAACAAGTCAGTTCTTCTGTAACACCCCTTCTAATTTACCCGCGATTTATATAATTTATCAGAGTTTTAAACATATGACAAGAGGCATCACAATTTAATTAATTCAAATAACCAAAACAGTTATCATGCCTTTACTAAAGAACTTATCAAATAAAACGGAAACACAGATTATGTTTAAACAGCGGAAATATAACATAAAAATCTGGAATACCTCAATCAATAATTATTTTCAAGACATAAACCAAAGCATAACAAAACAGCCAGTTTTAAATCCATAAAAATTCCAATCAAACGTTCCCCAGTGTTACAACTACCAGAGCATGACACTGACACTGACCAAAGCATAACAAAACAGCCAGTTTTAAATCCATAAAAATTCCAATCAAGCTGTCCTCACCAATTCCCAAGCAGCTAATCACTTCGAATCTGAAATCATTAAAGTAAGGGTGAGATTTCATCAAAATTAAGATGCATTATACATTTCTCAAGAACAATAAAACAATCAATTCATTATTCACCCTTATTAACAGCATTAACATACGATTCACAACCACAATCCAAACATGCATTATGCATACAACAACAATTAAATGCAATTGAAACACTGGAATTCATCCTAACATGTTACAATCACATATGCAATGCAGACTCAAATACATGTGGTACCAATCGTGAACCAAGTCCACACCCTGTTCCGCATACACTTCGGAAACAACGTCAATTCAATGATTCACCCATACATCACCGGGTCAAGCATCTAGCCTCACTACCTCTGTCCATTAGGTAAGTTTATTGGCCCTGCAAGTTCAATTTCACTCAATGGGAATGAACCATTACCAAATGCTCATGCATGCATATCAGAAGCATGCAACAATTCAAAACATGGAACATGAACACACAACATTATTCCAATTATAAACCAATAACAACAACAACATCTGGTACAACAATCATAAACATCAAATGTTAATCACAATCCATAAAATTAACATTCTGCACAATTGTTCAACACATGAACCATAAATTTTCAACGAGTTCTGATTACGGAAGCTAAATTAATCCTTCCATATTTTTAATTATTGGAGTTGAAAATATTTCCATTAGGTAATACTCGTTCTAAGCTTTCCAACGATACCAACTATGCCTAAATCGGAGTTACGGTTCAAAAGATATAATTAAAATCGTTTCAGAAAAATTATGTCCATTCCAACACAGTATGCATCGATGCATAAGGCTATGCATCGATACTTAGTCAGCTTGCATCGACCCAAAATTGTTATGCATCGATGCATAACATAAAATTTTCTGCATTTTTAAAATTTGTTCAGTATGTGTCGACACATACGAAACTTGTGTCGATGCATAACTCCCTTGCATCGATCTATAACCCTTTTGCATCGATACATGACCTTATTTTTCTTCTTATGAATCGATGCATGACTCTATGAGTCGATGCATGGCTGTTCCAAGCTTCTGGTTTTCCAATTTTTCACAGCATGCATCGATTCATACGCTCTTGTGTCGACCCATACATGTTGATTTTCATCAAAAACCCAGTTTTCTCTACTGTTACGAATTTCCATTAATTCTAATCATCCCCAAACAAAATACTAACACCAAAATAGAATTAATTCATGAAAATTCACATACTTTTGATTATAGGAATAAGTTTTCCAATTAACCTAGAATCATTCCACAACAAACTAATCATTCTTAACAATTCCAATTATGGTTTTACGTTGGATTATAACATTAGGGCATATTCAATTATTCCAATTTGGAATTCCTAACGGATTGAATTATTCTATCGATCATCAAAACCTATAAGGCATAAAAATCAGATTCAATCCCCCCTTACCTCGCGATGAATCTTCGAATTCTCGGCGAATTGGTTTTTTCTCCTCTTTCTCCTCTCTTTTCCAAAAGCACGTAGAATGAATCCTAATTTTCTCTAATCCTTCCTTTTTTCCTCAATTCCTTTTATTCCTTTATTTATTCCTTTTTATTTGCCACATAATAGAAATAAATTAATTAGGATTAAAGTAGAGCTTTTACTCCACACACCTCCAATTAAACCTTACACCCCCAACCTTCCTTTATTTAAATTGAATAATTAAATCCATTTAACTCAAAAATACCAATAATAAAACCTTTAATTAAATTAATAATTAAATTTCTAATTATTTAATACTTGAATTAATTTGGGGTGTCACATCTCCCACCGTGTTACACCATTGTACTTAGCAAAAGTAGGAACTTTGAACTTGCAGGGAATGACCACCCCTAGAACCAGGCTTAAATCATCAAAATTCAGTCCTGACATTTTCAGATTTTCCACAACATTCAGATGGTCTTCAAGTTTCTTATACTTCTCGTTGTCAGGAAGATACTGCTCGCTGATATAGTCTTCCTCCTCTTCTTCTTGAGACCCATGATGGCTTCCTTCATTGGCCTTGACGCTTCCTTCAGTTTCGCCTCTCTTGTATGAGAACTCAAGTTGTCTGACTACTTTGACTGGATCTCTGTGCTTTCTTCCCAGGTTGATAATGCTAGCAATCTTCTTCTTTTTGGTGATGAGCTTTTTCAGATCTTTCTGACCTTGGGCCAAATTGGTGAACATCTCATGGAACTAAGCGTTCTGAGCCTGAAGATCTTTGACAATTTGTTCAAGAGCCATTTCTGCTGAAATAAACAGCGGGAGAATAAGAAAACCGGTCTTCAGATTACCTGTCATAAAATGTTATGCCATGATGTGCAATGTTATGCAATGCAATATTTTCAAGGACCTTAGGAATTTAAATATGGTAAACAAGCAAGAACAAACTTTTTATTAGTCTAATTATGAATACAAGTACAAAAAATGAATTTCCTAGTGCTTAGGCCTCCCATGGGCGCCTTCCCTTTGTGTTGACGTAGGTGTTAATGCTCCATTCCTCGTAAAGCAGCTTCATAGCTCTAATACTCTTTTCTCACTTGCATAAAATTGAGCTTCGAAGGTATCCCTTTCTTCTTTGAGTTGAATCCAGTATTTCTTCAATTCTTTAAAATCAATAGGCATGTCTGGATGAAGAATGGTGTAAGATTTATCGCCTTCTGCAATAGGTTCCATAATTACTGGTAGAATAGCAACATATGGCATCATAAGATTTTGAGCATGATCTCGTACCCATTTGAGGTAAGGTTCACAAGGAATGAAATTTTTATTCCCCAAAATCTTAGTATCAGTCTTCTTCACCATGCCCCAAGCATGCACAAATCTTCGGCGATAACCATGGAGATCTTTGTCGTAGTCAAACATAATGCCTTGGATGAGAATATCATCAGGACCGTCTCTTCGAGCATAACTAAATTGACGTAGTGCTAGAGAAGGTTTGTAAGTGATACTTCCCCTTATGCCAAGGAGTGGTACATTAGGGAATTTTTCACAACGCTCAATGAAAGTGAAGTCCTTTAGAAAGGAGAGACACCAACAGATATCTGAATGAGAGAGTGACATCAACCTTTGAGACCATCTCAAACCTTGTTCATTCTTCATCACTGATCGAGGAAGGTGCGAAATAAACCACCTGGATAATAATGGTATGCAACACATAAGAGTTCCTTGTCTTTTCATAGTACGAGTGTGGAGAAAATGCATAATATCTCCAAGTAAGGTAGGCACAAGATTATGAGTGAGGAAAATCTTGATGTCGTTCACGTCTATGAACTGATCTGGATTAGGAAATAACACCAAACCATAGATTAGCAAAGCCAAAATGTCTTCGAAAGCGTGGAAACTCATAGCCTTTAGGAACTATCGAGATTTCTTTTTCAGAAACTTAGCAAGCAAGCCCTTAACTCCACTTTTTGTCTCCCAATTGTCTTTAATGTCTGACCGCTTTAGATGTAACGCTGATGCGATGTCTTTAAACTTTAAAACTTTTTCTGACCCGGTGAAAGGTATCTGATAAAAAATGGATATCCTTAGTAGCTTAGAGAATTCTTCCATTGTAGGTACCAACTAATAGTCTGGGAAAGTAAAGCAGTGATGTTTCGGATCAAAGAACTGGAATACGACCCTCATCATATCTTCTTCAAAACCGGAGGTAACTAAGTCAAGTAGATAACCATGCATCTTGATGAACTTAGAGTGATCAGCAACTTTTGAGACCAACTCCTTGAGTTGAGAAGGTATTCCCACAAAGTTGATTCAGATAGTCTTCCTGGAAGCCATAACCCTACAACAAAGAGCAAAGATAAATCCCTAGGTCCTTGAAATGTTTAGAAATGATATGATGTTATGATGTCATGATGTCATGTTTAAATAGCAAGCACAAGCAATTCACACAATATCCCTAGGTTTATGGCTTGCATGAAGTATAGGTGTCTACCCTACCAAAGTTTAAGCTAGTTCAACCTGTCTTACAATAGTAGTTGGGTTCTAGGAATCACATATCACAGATCTTTCTTGTAGGCTTTATTTCAATACGACTACCAAATGGTCGACCGAAATATCCCGAAAGTCGAATCTCAATGAGCGTAGCATCGAGTATCAACCAACGTCATTCTGCACCGAAGTCGGCTATCTCACTACCTTCTAATGGCCAAGATGGGTCAATTATGGTTCTAAAAGTTTAGTAAATGCTTGATGACACCACGCAGAAGCCAAATATTTCCTCAACTGAACATGAGGAACATCAGGACATCCAAAGTGTCGCATTTAATCGTAACCATCATTTTAACCGTTTTAGTCTACGCCAGACAATCGCGATGATCTATTGCTACTTACCTAAGGAAGCCTGGATCTGGGTGTAGGATTGTAATACGGTGAACTGACTTTGAGATTTTTGTATCGCAAATGTGCGGATAGCAAGAGTCTCCACTGAATTTTCTTTTATCCAATTAAGGGAAGGTAAAAAGTACAGAAAAAGACCTTCGTTAGATTCCGAGTAAGGGAGAAGGTTATGAAAAGGGAAGGTATTAGCACCCCTTTCCATGCGTAGTTATCTACGGGCTCTTAGTTGCTCTTAGATCATTTTTTAAAAAAGTGCTTTCTGTGTGTTTGACAAAAATGTTTTGAAAAGGCATTTCGCTTTGACTTTGTAATGATTCATGTAGGAATGTGTACAAAGTGTTCGGAAATGTTTCATTTTGAAAAGAGTTTGAACTTTGACAAAAAGTGTGAGGTGTAAAAATGTTTTGATAGAGCAAGCAACTAAAAGTCTTATTACCTACTCAGAATTGGTCATTTTTGTACTATTTTACGTTCCTTTAGAATAGTGCTATCCATACCATTTGTTGGTAGGTAACTCCATTCGTTGGATGTAGGCGGGACATTCGAAGGGACATCGGATGGTCATAGAAGGCAACTTGTTGGAAGTATCCTAGCATATTCGAAGGGACTATCATCATTTTTCATAGGCAACAATCGAGGGTCAAGATCATGTATTCGTGAGCGACATCGTGGGTCTATGATCTTTGTATCGAAGGGACTATGATGATTTGTTTTGAAGGTAACGGTGCTAGGATACCTCTATGTTCGAGGGACTTGACCATTTGTATTTGTAACGGCAACGAGAGAGAATTACCCTAAGGGGTGCATGTGTGAAAGAGTGTGTTGATTTCAGGTATTTTATCTTGGAGTTATGAGTGATCTATGTCCAATTTTATCTTGCCATACACGCCTAATTACTAGCAGTTTATAGGGTGCAAAAAGTAAATTGCGGAAAGTAAAGTGCGGAAAGGTAAAATCCTACGCTGTTACATGGCTCTGGGGCAGATACATAATAAGAGTGCGGAAAATAAAAGTCATAATTAAACTATTACATCCCATAGGCAGTTACATAATTGAAAAAGAAAAGCAAGAAAAATCTTCCGAAACGTTACAACCTGTGAACAGATACAAAATCGGAAAACGGAAGAAAATTGCATAAGAGAAAAATGTTAGTAAAAATAAATGTTTTTGAATGAGGAAAAAAGTTTTGTGTTAGTAATGATATTAATATGATAAGATAAATTTTTGGTAATTTTTGGAATTGATTTGATAATTAAAAATAATTAAAAGTCAAATTAATGATTAATTAGTAATTAAATTAAATATGCATGCAAAAAGAATAATTTTTATATTAAAAATTAAATAAGTATTTTTCTGATGATTATGCAAAAAATAAATATTTTTGGTGTTTTTTTAATGCATGATAAAAATATTTGAAGATAAATTAAAATGCATGAAAAATATTAAAGAAAATAGAAAATAGAAAAAAAGTAATGTTAGTTTTCTAACTTGTAAAAAATACAAATGCCATGGCTGGGAAACGAACCGGGGTCCCTTGCTTCACAACGCGCTGCCACGACCAACTAAGCTAGAGCGCCCACGTGTTTAGAAAACGAAACGAATTGTTTTTAAACGTTGTTGTTTTCTGATTGCGCAGAACACGCGCGAAGATCTTCATCTTCTTCGTTTGAATTTTCAAACACTTAGCGTCGGTCTTGTTCGACGCTAAGGCCCCTGCATATTTCAAAAATCAAGCATAAGCAATATAAATAAGATTCAAAGGCATGGTTCGATTGGAAACATTGTTCTGAACACGATGGTGGTGTTCTTTTTGTCCAATTTTTCCTATTTAGAGAAACCCTAAATCGGTTCAGAAAACCCTAGCAATGGTATATTTCGATTCAGGCCATGAAAACGCAATTGGATTGTCCAGATAGCTTGCAAACTTCAAACGAAATCGTGTTCTCTCAATTCTTGATGTTTTTGAGAGATGTAAAGGTCTGGAATGATTCCAGGGACTCCAAGGAATGTGTTTGGATGCTTAGAATTGGCTGAATCGAGCTGGAACTAGGGCTGCAGATTGCTTGAAGTGCACGGTTTTTTGACTTTAGGTTAGGGTTCTTTGAGGCAATTTTTCTGTTCTTGTTCATGTGGTATGCATTGTACATTTATAGTAGATGGATTTTGGGCTGAATTAAAGAGCAAATATTGATCAATCAATGCAAAAATTATTTGATTTTGTACAAAATCAAATCTTCCTTATTTGATCCAATTTCTTGCCAAATCAATGCAAATTTCGAAATTTGCCAGCTTGTGTGAGTTACTTGGATCTCAAGCATGAGAGAAAGATCAATTTTGCATTTAATTTTGATTTTATACCTTATTTTTAAATTTAATTTGTTTTTAAATGAATAAAATTCAAACTAAATAGAAAAATAAAGACAAAATTCGTGGCATTGGGCTTGAAGGTTCCAAATAAGATAAGGAACAAATTTAAACCAAGAAAAACTAGGCCAATTTGCAAAATTTTGGATTTTGACAAGTATTTCTCTTTGTGCACCTCTTCAAAAATGTCCAACTTGGGCAAAGTGTATTTTGCTCAATTTTCCACATCTTTGGGTGTTCTTGGACTTTTTAGAAAGCTCTAGGTGTCCTCTAACCAACCTCTTTGGTTTCATCTCAATTGGAGTTTTCATGCTCAATAAAACTTCATTATAAAAAGTTGACTTTTTTGTTGACTTTGAAAAGAACCTGTAATGTTTTGATCCATACCTTCCAAATGGAGCATTTTTTGAACATTCTTGTGAGACATGAAGTTGTAGAGAATTGAATTTCCTTCAAAATGAGAGGTGGTGGAAATTTTTTTGAGAAAGTATGAAGAAGTTATGCTCAGTCAAAGTTCAGTTGACTTTTCACTAAAAAACCCTAATTTAGAAAGTTTGACTTTTGAGCAAATCTTGAGTTTTCTTGATGAATCATGATCAACCCTTGATCAAATGATGAGTGTAACTTCAAAATGAGGATGTTGATCAAAAATCAGGAAGTTTGACTGTATGTTGACCACAATTGACTTTTTGTCCAATACAACTGATTTTCAACCATCTGAGCAATTGTCTGAGGAAACTTGACTTGTGAGGCTTGAAACTTGACATGGAGGATCTTTGAAGCATATGAGGAGGCATGATGACCATTAGAGATGTTGGGAGTCCATCTGGATCTAAGAATTGCCAAACCCTAATTTTGGTTGATTGTTTAGGAGGGGGTTTGTCTGATCAACCCTTGAGGGATCCTTGGGCATGGATGTATGAAATGTCTTGAGAAGTAGGAGGGAAAATTTTGGGGTATGACAGCTGCCCCTGTTCAATCTTCTTGTGCTGGAAGGGTTAGATTGGCATGTTTGCCTTTCGTGACCTGGAGGTAGAAGATGATTGAACACTCGAGTACACCTGAAAATTTGGACTCGCTGTTGGCGATGATGCGGGAATGGGCTTACAGATGCCATTTGGAGAAGTTGGAGATTTCGCTGGGGAATGAGTCGTACGTTAGACTCAAGAGTGTCGTCTGAATAGAAGAGTTGTGGGAGATGGGCTTAAGATGCCATCTGGAATGATCGATGCTGGAAGTGAGCCGTACGCTAGGCTCTATAGATTTCTGAAAGTGAATGGAGCATGGGGATGGGCTTAAGATGCCATCCGGAGGGAGTCGTACATTAGACTTCGTGCTCATCTTTGAATGAAGCTATTGGTTTGTATTGGTTTTTTAACCAAATATGCAGCATTCTGAAAGTTGAGAAATGTCAACAAATAGTCAGAGATGGGCTTAAGATGCCATCCAAGGCAACTGAGTCGTACGCTAGACTCTGTAGTTGCTGTTGATAATAAGAGAGGGTCAGAACAAATCTTCGTCTGGATTACTCTGAGAGGATAATAGTCGGCAAAATGTGGACCTATGCTCGGTATTGATCCAATGCCCGCACGGAGGATAACTTGTGATCGCTCGTATAGTTTTCCGTCTGCCGGTATTAATCTGGGATCTGTTGTCGGAGGACAACTAGGGCGGTCGTTCAGATAGTTTTCCCGTTTAGCTTCGGGCGTTAATCCTGGACCTGTTTGTTTTAGAAGTGATTTTCACCTGTTTGGGAAAAACAAAAGAAACTTTGATAGAATATTGTTAGTCTTATGCAAATTATGATGCATGACAATGTGTATGAATGACATATGCACAAATTATGACTTTTATGAGTAATGTATGAATGATAGATGTTATGGTATTTCAAAACATATCCATCTTGAAGAAGATGTTAATGCTCTACTTGGGGATTCCTGGCTTCTGTTTGGGGATGAAGCGGATTGGAAACTCTGAGAAGAAAGATAACCTCGATTCCTCCGATGCACTACCTGACCAAGTCTTGAGCCTAGATATTGTTGAGGATGGTATAGAACGAGAGACGCGCCGCTGAGGATCTTGTGCGTAGACCCTACTGGGGAAGAAATTAAGAGGCGCCTCATCGATATTTGCGAGATCCCGCTGGAGAGCATTTGACACCGCCGGAGACCAGTTAAGGATCCGAGCCCGTCGAAATCTCCGGGGAATAAAAGATGTAGGTTTCCTCCGATGCACTATCTGACCAAGTTTCAAGTCTGGATACTGCTGCTACTAGGGAGGTGATGATTGCTGAGAGATATTTTGCTGGGGATACCTCCGCTGGTGACGAATTGTTACTGCTTGGAAATCAGTTGGGGAAATTTATAAGAGTGACATTTTGGGATTGTACAGGGGAACATATTGGTGACTTTCGTCGTCATCCCAATTCCTAGAGCCTGTAGTAATTATCCTTGTTCGTTTATTTTTCGCATGTTTGTAAACAGATTTTTATTGTCAAATGCATATAATCATTCAAAGTAAACGTTGGACCTTATGCAAATAACAATAGCAAAAATTGTAAAGAGAAAGAACTTGTATTTATTTGAAATGTGGCGTATGGCCAAGTAATTTGTACACAAGAAAGGTAAAAAGCTATGCGGAAACAATCTCGTTAAGTTCCAACTATGCTAGTACATATATTTCGACTATCTCATCTCCTTGTCAGTAGAAAGTGAGTAAACTGATCTTCGCCATTTGAATCTTGAATGCTGATGGTAGTAGTCTGGAAGTAGGTGATCTGAATGAGACATATTCGTACGCTTAAATCCCTAACTTTTGCCTAGACCGCCTTTCGGTTTTCACCCGGATACCCTTTTGCCCAAGCCTTTTCGTGTTTTCACTGGTGTACGTTTTTTGTATATATATCCTTAACTTTTGCCCGAACCCTTTTGGTTCGCCAGGATGCCCTTATTTTTTCCTAGGCCGGTCGACCTAGCGGGGCCCTTATGTCTGCATTCATAGGGTGTGGGAAGTCTTCACCATCCATGGTGCTAAGTATCATAGCTCCTCCGGAAAATATTGTCTTGACTACAAACGGTCCCTCGTAGGTGGGAGTCCATTTGCCCCTGGGATCACCTTGTGGAAGAATGATGCGCTTAACTACTAAATCACCGACTTGGTAGACCCGGTGCTTGACTCTTTTGTTGAATGCTCTGATAACCGCTCGATAGATTCGTCCATGGTAGATGGACGCGAGTCGTTTCTCATCCATCAAGTTAATCCGTCAAGGCGAGTCTCGATCCAATCGTTCGCTTAACTCGAGTCCTAGAGGACTCGGCCGAGGGTATCTCGAACCTCAATTGGTAGGACTGCCCATACCGTACAAGAGAGAAGGGGTTGCCCTCGCTGATGTTCGATCAGAGTGCGATAACCATAAAGGGCGAATGGTAACATCTCATGCCAATCCTTGTAAGTCACTGTCATCTTCTGTATAATCTTCTTAATGTTCTTGTTGGCGGCTTCCACAACGCCATTCATCTTAGGCCGATAAGGAGAAGAGAGTTCTGGTTCTGGTTCCGGTTCTGACTCGGGGTCGATTGGAGATTCGATTCTCGAGACCTCTGATTGATGTTCTCTTTTATTTTCCCGTTTTTATTTTACTTTCAAAGATTCTAGTTTTAGATTTTACTTTTGCATTTTAGTTTTAAACTTTGGATTTTGTTGGTTGCCATCCAATTTTGGGGATTGGCTTGTAATTCCAATTAATATTTTGTAGGCATGGAGCCTAAATACTTATTTTTAAGTTTTAAACACCATTTTGGGGTGTTTTTTCATTTTAAGTTTAGTTTCTTTTATTTTGTTCTATTTTATTTTATTTTTAGATTATAGTATTTAGTTTGAATTTACTTCTTGTGGTTTGTCCGGATTGTTCAAATGGTTCTTCAAAGCTAGTAAGCGTGTTTCACCAAAGTGATGGTGATGATAAAATTCTCGATTCATTCCACAAAGAAGGTACACATTTAATCGTTTTGTAGAAACATAACATGTCTATGAAATTTGTTCTTTATGCAAGATATTTTGGCATGTACAAAAAAAAATTTGTGTTCACATTCGAATCATTAGGACATAAACCATATATGTGAGAAGCTTCCACTTTCTACCAAATATTGAGTGTCTAATAGTTGTGTTAACTCGTGATTCATGCTTAATCTTTACTTGTTTGTGATAACTTGGAAACTAAGAAATGATCAAGGCAATTTTTGTGCATTATGAGGAAAACCACCAATTCTAAAAAGGGCTTCAATTACCCGTGAGAGAGCGAATCTGTGAACCCTTTTGAGCTTAAATAGTATTTGTAGGATGAATGTATCAAATCAACTAATTGTTAAGTAGGCCACTTAATAGTTGTTGATGATCTTTGAAAATTCAATGATCATTCATTCTATAAATTTTCTTGTTTATGAATACCAACCCTTTTGTTAATTAGCCCTTGAAGAGCATGTCTTGAAAAAAAAAGGATTGATATAAATAAAGTTGGGGAGGTGGATCAAAAGAACCTAGAATTGATGGCACAATGATCCTAAAGAAAGAAAAGAATAGAAAAAGAAAAATACAAAAGAAGAAAGAAATTTGTTTATGAAAAGAAAAAAAAAAAAAAAAAAGAGAGGATCATTGTGTGGAAAGAAAAGAGGTTGTGAATAATGAGATGGGAATTAGTTGTGAAATGCTCTTCATATCCTTTTACCCGATTCGTTTCAATGGCTTTGTACTTAAATATCCCTTGTTTCTAACCTAAGCCAAGTTACAACCTTGAAAGTCCTTAGTGATCTTCGTTTCCATTTTATCATTTAACTTGTTTCGATGAATGCATGAATTATTCTGGATGGGCATAATTATTAGTGAGAGTGTTTGGTCCTTTGTGAATTTACATTTTGTTCTTCTTGAATTTTGAAGAAATGATTAGGTGATTCAAGTGTGAACATATCTTTTATTTTGTTATTTGTTTTGATATATTGTGTTTAGAACTTAATTCATGGCCATGTTGTGCTAGAAGAAGCGATTGATGTGTGCTTTTGCCTGGTATGTCGAGTTTGAACCATTACTCTTGTGTGAGTTTGCATGCTTGCATTTTGTTCTTTCTAGCTTTGTAAGATTATTGACTTTTGTTTGGGGACAAACAAAGAAGTAAGTTGGGGAGAGTTGTTAAGGACCAATTTGTAGTTATTTTGTACATTATTTTGTGGTCCTTAACAATGTCTTTTTATTTAATTTGTATATTTATTTTAGTATTTTGTTTTAATTAGGTTTTTATTTAGTTTTTGTTTAATATATATTATTTAACTTATTTTCACTCTTAATTGTAGGAATTTATTAACTAATTCTCTCAAGCTTGGATTCAAGGGCACTTGAAGAGCTTTAGGGATGATTCTTTTGAAGATAATTTTGGGTGATGGAAGCATGCTACAGGTCGCGCTCAGCGCGGTGCCAGCATGAGTGCGCTCAGCGCGACTTACCCGCGCTCAGCGCGGTCTGCGAAATTCAGAAAAAAGGACAGCCCATACTTTCACCTTTTGAGCCACCAACCCATCACTTCACCTGATCTTTTTGGCTTGTAAAGGAAGCAAGAAAACACACACCATCATTATCTTTCATTTTTGTAAATCTAGGGCAAGTTTAGGAATAAAAAACCATAGCTTTTCCTTCTTGATTTTCTTGGATTTTCATCATCACTACCAACAATCTTGAGAGCAAGCAACTATGGAAATGAGTGGCTAAGATCTTTTTTGTGTCAAGATTAGAGGTAGTTGATCTATATAGTATGTATTTCTATTAATCCATTTGTGTATGAACATGGTTGATGATTAATATAGTTGAATATCTTTGTTCTTCATCTTTATGCTTTGAGTTTTGCTTGGAAAAGAATATTTCAAAGTGACCTAGGATATTCATCCTCTAATAAACAAATGCTAGGAATAGATTTGTGTGTTAGAGTTTACAAAATATTGAACTTAATGATTATCATGCTAATAGTTGTAGTGAGGAATCATGCAAGGATTAACTTGATAACATTCACAATCTTGGTGGGAAATCTACAAGATGAGAGGATATGTATTTGTAGAAATCATCTATTATGTTCATCACTTGATTAAATGAATATGTATGAAACTAGATCAATGAAACTAATCTTGACATGCCTTCTTAACTTGAAAACAATCTCAAACTCTCTAATCCAAACTATAACTCTCTTTGAAAGAATTAATTTAGTTGTTGTTTGGAAACTCATGGTTCTAGTAGAGTAGATAACAAACCCTTTGTTACATCATCTTAAAACATACTTTTCTATTGAAAGACTATAACATGCACCAATCCTCGTGGAATCGATAATTAAAAATACTTTGTTCACGAGAAAACCTACAACAAAATGGCGCGCCGGGATTGGCGTTGATGTTGTTAGTATAGCAATAGTTGTGTGTTTTAAGACTTTTCTACTAATCTCTTTGTTTTTTGTGTGGCTAGACTTTTCGTGAATTAGTTTATGCGGGAAGTATTCCTCGACCAACCCTTTTCGATCCCGAAATTGAAAGGACGGCTAGGAGACTTAATAGTAGTGCTAAAAGAATAAAAAGACAAGCTAGGCAAAGGCAAGAGAGGAGAAAGAGGAGAAAGAGGAGAAGCATCTACTTCTTCAACACCACCCGTGTTTGGAGAAGTCACCACTATGGCGGAGAATCAACCACCACCACCACCACCACCACCAGGGCCGTGTCAATAGCCCTCGCCATAATGCTCAATTTGCCCGACAAGCAAATGCAAGGGTTGCGAAATGAAAACGGGCTTGCTTCAACTTCTATGCAAGTCCATTTCATGGCCACGACCATGAAGACCCTTACACTCACCTTACCAAGTTTTATGAGATCGCTGGAGCGCGGGTGCTCCTAAGACCAAGAAGAGCAATATTTCCAAAGGTTTTTCCTCATTCTCTAGTGGGCAAGGCAAAAGATTGGTATCTTGATCAATTGCAAGAGACAATGACTAATTGAATGTTTTGAGGAAAAGTTTCTTGAACGCTTTTTCCTCAATCACGCTTCATGGAAGCTAAGACGGCTATCTCGGTATTTTCGCAAGGAGTAAACGAGCCTTTGAATCGGGCATGGGAAAATATAAGTCTATGCTAAGGAAGTGTCCGAGCCACGGTTTTGACGAGCTTACACAAATTCATATTTTCCGAAATGGTCTCCAACCTCAACACAAATTGTTGTTGGATGCCACGCGGAGGTTCTTTGATGGCAAAACACCGTATGAAGCAATCCAAATAATTGAGAAGATGGGTAGGAATGATCATCAAACTCAACATGATCAAGGAGGTGTACAAGTGAAAACGGAGTTTTAGAAATTGGTTCGAGTCATGAAGACTTGTGGCGCAAAACAAATTGTTTGTAAATAAGTTGAAGAATTGACAAAACAAATGGCTAAACCCTCAACAAATCATGGAGTTACAAGGAGCATCAAATAAGCAAGCTCACCAAATAGCTTGTTGTGAATTGTGCAAAGGAGATCATAAACCGGCTTTTGTCCTCCTGAGAATGAGGAAGCTAACTATGTGGCCAACCAAGGCCAAGGGTACCAACAACGAGCTCCTTACCCTTATCAAAATCAAAACCAAGGTTACCAACAAAGGGGTAATCAAGGTTATCAAGGAGGGTGGAGGCAAGATAACAATAACCAAGGAAGGCAAAATCCATATCAAACACAAAATCAAAATCAAAGTCAACAACAAAATCAAGGTCAACAACAAAATCAACCTCAAAATCAAGCGAGATCTTCCAACATTCAAGACACTCTAGCTCAATTTATGCAAGCTTCTACGGCTAATCAAAAGAGCACGGAGGCGTCCATCAAGAATTTGGAGACACAAGTGGGACAACTCGCTAAGCAACTTTCCGAACAAAGTGGTTCGACATCATTTTCCCCAACTACGCAAACAAATCCTAAGGAGCATTGCAAAGCCATAACAACAAGAAGTGGTAGAGTTTGTGATGAGAAAAGGAAAGTTGTTGAAATAACAAAAAGGTAGTGGAGAAGGATGAAGAAGTAATAGTGGAGGAAGAGGTAGTTGAAAAAGATGAAGAGGTTGAAGTTGAAAAACATGATAATGTTGATGTGGAGGATGATTTAGTTGAAAATGAGGTGTTAGTTGAAAATGAAAAGGAAAATGGTGTAGTTGAAAAGGAGAAAGTAGAGGAGTAAAAGAAGAAAATGAAAAAGGGAAAAGAGAAGGAAGTAACTTATCCATTGAGAAGTTTACCATATCCTCACCTTCCTTCTAAAAAGGATGATGCAAAGCACTATGCTAGGTTTATGGATATTCTCAAGCAATTGCAAATAAATATTCCATTTACCGAAGCATTAGAGCAAATGCCCAAATATGCAAAATTCATGAAGGATATCTTGACAAAAAAGAAGAGATACACGGATCAAGAAACCATAATGGTGAGTTGTAGTGCAATAATTCAACGCACTATTCCGAAGAAAGAGAGTGACCCGGGGCGTGTAACTTTGCCCGTTACTATTGGGGATGTATATGTTGGAAATGGATTAATTGATTTGGGATCAAGTATCAACTTGATTCCATTATCCATTGTGAAGAGATTGGGGGAGATTGAATTAAAGTCTACAAAGATGACATTGCAATTAGCGGACAAGTCTATTACTCGCCCAAGGTGTAGCTTTAGATTTGTTGGTAAAAGTGGACAAATTCTTTTTCCGGTTGACTTTGTTGTCATAGACATGGAGGAAGATGTGGAGGCACCTTTAATTCTTGGAAGACCATTCATGAAGACGGCTAGGATGATGATTGATATAGATGATGGCCTAATGAAGGTGAGAGTTCAAGATGAAGAGATTTGCTTTAATCTTTTTGAAGCAATGAAGTATCCCATGGATAAGAAAGATTATTTCAAGATTGACGTTATTGAGGAAGCAACACAAGAGGTGAATGATGATGATGATAGTCGAGATATTGAGGAGTGTTTGGAAGGAATGGATATTTCAAAGGAAATGCACCCTTGGAAGGAAGAAGAGGAAAGTTTGAAGAAAGATCTAAAAGATGACGACCAAAAACTTGAGTTGAAAGAGCTACCGTCTCATTTAAAGTATGTGTTTCTTGAGGAGGGAGGTAAAAAGCCCGTAATCATTAGCAATACATTGTCGGAGAATGAGGAGGAAAGCTTAATTGAAGTTTTGAAATCGAACAAAAATGCGATTGGTTGGGTCTTAGCCGATTTGAAAGGCATAAGCCCGGCCTATTGTATGCACAACATTATGATGGAGGATGAGTACAAACCGGTAGCCCAACCTCAACGGCGATTGAATCCGTGATGAAGGAGGTAGTTCGCAAAGAAGTAGTGAAGATGCTTGAAGCGGGATGATTTACCCGATTTGGATAGACGGGTGAGCCCGGTTCATGTGGTTCCTAAGAAAGGAGGCTTGACGGTTGTATCTAATGATAAGGATGAGCTAGTGCAAACAAGAAAAGTGACGGGGTGGAGAATGTGTATTGATTACCGTAGGCTTAACAAAGCGACGAGAAAAGATCATTTTCCTCTTCCGCTCATGGACCAAATGTTAGAAAGGCTTCATGGACAACAATACTATTGTTTCTTAGATGGTTATTCGGATATAATCAAATATCGTGAATCCGAAGATCATGAGAAAACGGCTTTCACATGTCCGCTTGAATTTTCCAGATAGGCGATGCCTTTCGCTTATGCAATGCGCCGCAACATTCCAAAGGTGCATGCTAGCTATATTCGCCGATTTGATTGAAAAGACAATTGAAGTTTTTATGGATGACTTTTCGCTTTTGGAGCTTCATTTGATTTATGCTTGAAAATTTGGACACCGCCTGAAGAGGTGTGTGCAAACCAACTTGGTCTTGAATTGGGAAAATGCAACTTTATGGTGACCGAGGGAATTGTCCTTGGCCACAAGATATCTTCAAGAGGAATTGAGGTCGACAAAAAAAATTGATGTTATCGAGACGCTCCCACCTACCAATGTCAAAGGCATTCGAGCTTTTGGTCATGCGGATTCTATCAAGATTCATCAAGGACTTCTCCAAAATAGCCAAACCTTTGAGCAACTTGCTCAACAAAGATAAGTCTTTCTTGTTTGATAATGATTGTTTGTTAGCTTTTGAAAAATTAAAGGAGAATTTGATAAATGCACCCATAATCACCGCGCCTAATTGGAAACTTGATTTTGAACTAATGTGTGACGCTAGTGATTATGTAGAGCAGATAGGCCAAAGGAAGAACAAAATCTTCATGCTATACATTATGCGAGCAAAGTTTTGAATGATGCTCAAATAAACTATGCAACAACCGAAAAGAGTTGCTCGCAATTGTATATGCATTGAAAAGTTTCGCCCTTACCTAATTGGTTCCAAGGTTGTGGTTTTCACGGATCATTCGCGATAAAATATCTGCTACCAAACCGGACTCTAAACAAAGGCTAATCCGATGGATTCTTCTTTGCAAGAATTTGATTTAGAGGTCCGTGATAAAAAGGTTCGGAAAATTTGGTAGCGGATCATTTGTCTCGCTTTAGTGAACGAAAATTACGGACAAGGAAAAGAGGTGAAGGAGGAATTCCTGATGAGAAGTTATTTGAATCCAAGAGCGACCATGGTTTGCCGACATGGCAAATTACAAGGCCGCGGATTAATGCCTAAGATTTGACTTGGAATGAGAAGAGGAAACTTTAGCCGATACAGTATGTGTGGGATGAACCTTACATTTTTAGGTTGAGTAGTGATGGATTGCTAAGAAGTGTGTGAGTGATGAAGAGGCCAAAACATTCTTTGGCATTGTCACAATTCCCTTGTGGGGACACTATAATGGAATGCGACGGCCACCAAAGTCCTACAATCGGGATTTTATTGGCCTTCGCTATTCAAAGATGCGATGCTCACGCTAAGTCATGTGACAAATGTCAAAGAAGTATGGATAGGAAAAGAGATGAAATGCCTTTGAACAATATGTTGAAGTGGAAGTATTTGATTGTTGGGGATTGATTTTGTCGGTCCTTTTCCATCTTCGCTTTCAAATGAATATATTCTTGTAGCTGTGGATTACGTGTCAAAGTGGGTAGAGGCCATTGCTTCGCTTAAGGCCGACGCCAAAATCTGTATCAAATTTTTGAAAAGAAACATTTTTCTCGCTTTGGTGTGCCTAGGGTGCTCATTAGTGATGGCGGTCGCACTTTTGTAATGCATTGTTACAAAACTTTGAAACAATTTGGTGTAAAGCATAAAGTGACGACCCCCTATCACCCTCAAGCAAATGGCCAAACCGAGGTGTCTAATAGAGAAATCAAAAAGATTTTGGAAAAAACTGTTTCGGGTTCTAGAAAAGATTGGTCACAAAAATTAGATGAAGCTTTGTGGGCGTATCAAATCGCCTATAAAGCTCCTATCGGACTAACCCCGTTTCAGGTTGTGTAAGGCAAAACTTGTCACCTCCCTGTAGAGATGGAGCACAAAGCATTATAGGCCCTCCGATTCTTGAATTTTGATCCATCCTTGGCGGGTGAAAAGCGAAAATTACAACTCGTTCAATTGAAAGAAATGCGAGAAGAGGCATACCATTCAAATCTGAGGTACAAAACAAAAGTCAAGGTTTCTCATGATAAGAAGATAAAGATCAAGGAATTGAGGCCGGGACAAAAGGTTCTCTTGTTCAATTCCCGGATGAGGCTTTTTCCGGGAAAACTCAAAACAAAGTGGTCCGGTCCGTTTTTAATCAAAGAGGTCAAAGAGTATGGTGCAATTGTCTTGCAAGATCTTGCACGAACAAAAGAATGGACGGTGAATGGGCAGCGGTTGAAACGGTACGTTGGCGGAGAGGTGAGCCGCAACATAGCCGAATCCTTCTTTGATGATCAATGATCATCATGAACCGTCGAAGTCTACCGACGTTAAACAAAGCGCTTGTTGGGAGGCACCCCAACATTGTAAGTATTCTTCCTTGAACTCATTTACACTTGCCCGCACTGTTAGTTTTGCTGTTTTCTTAAAAATTCAAAATTTTGCAGACCGCGCTCAGCGCGCTCAACGCCGCACTTTGACCCATCTGGCAGAAACTTTCGCGCTCAGCGCGGTCTGGGATTTGAAAAAAATTGAAAAAATCAGATTTTTGGAGGCCCATTCGTGGCCTAATCAGTTTAAATAGGGGGTTATTTTCAACCCTTTTTCCTCTTTTCTTCACCATTCCTCACTCTAAAAATCCCAAAAAAACCAACCAAAAATCTCCGAATTTTTTGCGAATTTCTTTGTCCTATCAATCAACCAAGGCATCCTAGTAAGTATTCTATGTTTTTCCTTTCTCAATTTCGTGTACATTGCATGTTTAGGTTAGATTTTGAAACCTAGGGTTAGGAACTTTCGAATTTTCTCTTAGAATTAGGATGTTTATTTGATAGAGAAGTATTAAATGTCATTTCGCTGCCCTAGGAAGTGTTTTTGTGGAGAAAATTGCTTTGTAAGAATTTTTCGAAATCGCAGAGCGCCAACGGTCTCGCAGTAATTTTGAAAATTCTTCCGCTGTGTTTTTAGTGTTTCGATTAGTTGTAATGCTTTGGTTGGTTGGTTTGCTTTGCTGCTTGCATGATTCATTGCTAATGGACACCCGTGTCACTTTTCCGTTGATTTTGTGTTGAAATTTCGGATGGCACCTAAGCGACAAAGAGTTTCCTCTCCGGGCCCTCTCGGCCCGCTGCTCGATGTCGCTCGATTTTTGGGAGTCTCAGAGGCTCGCTACAAAGAGCTCGAGGAGCGAAACATCCGGATCGAGCGCACCATCGCCTCCGTGAGCAAGGGCACTACCACACGCCTCATGTCATCCTTGATAACTACGGGTTGGAAGTTCTTTGTAATTCTTGACAAAGGTGAACGTGGAGCTTGTTCGAGAGTTCTATGCTAATGCTATCCCGGCCGAGGGATGTGAGTTTAGGTTTGCTTCGTTGTTCGAGGAAAATCGCTTTCTCTCGCATCAATCGCTTTTTGGGCATCAACCGGACAGCCCTGGACCAATCGATGTCTACCATGAGCACTGCTCGTGGTAATTGGGATTACAACATACCGAGGAATAAGCTCGCTTGTCGGGCATTCTTATAAGTTGAATCGGCTGGTCAACCTTTGAAATTCAACAGGCGCCCGAAACAAGTGCCCGTTATGATGTGTGTGGCTCGCATAATGAAACCTAGGAGCCACACATCTTCGATACCCATGGAGACGGCAGGTTTGATTGCTTACATGCTCGATGAGGAGCAAATTGATTTTGGCCGTCTGATCGCGAATGAGCTGAAGAGGGTTACGCTTAGTTATACCTCCAGGGGGGAGCGTATAAAGTGTGCTCTCACTTATCCTGGGTTGATTATGGGTTTGCTAAAGAGGGCGAAGGTGGCCTTTCCTGCTGTAGGACACCTAACCATTGATGGAGTTGTTGATGATCACTACTGTGATCGATTTTGTAGGGTCCTTGATAATACTGCTGCCCAGGCTGTACCAGTTGCAGCGGCACTTCCTCAGGCAAGTCCATCAGAAGAATGGAACAGGCAGATGCATCTCGCTCATCAGAGAGCATTTTTGTTTATGCATGAGAGCATGGAGCACCTTGCTCTGCAGATTAGAGAGCCCGGAGTGAACCATTTCACTCGCACGGGTGAGCAGCCTGCAGATTGGTTCCGGTCGGGCCAAATGCCGAGGAGGAGGAGATGAGGATGATGGTGAAGAGAGTTCGTTCGTTCCGGCTCGACTGGGTCGATTGAGATTCGATTTCTAGACCTCCGATTGATGTTCTCTTTATTTTCCTGCTTTTATTTTACTTTCAAAGATTCTAGTTTTAGATTTTACTTTTGCATTTTAGTTTTAAACTTTGGATTTTGTTGGTTGCCATCCAATTTTGGGGATTGGCTTGTAATTCCAATTAATATTTTGTAGGCATGGAGCCTAAATACTTATTTTTAAGTTTTAAACACCATTTTGGGGTGTTTTTTCATTTTAAGTTTAGTTTCTTTTATTTTGTTCTATTTTATTTTATTTTATTTTTAGATTATAGTATTTAGTTTGAATTTACTTCTTGTGGTTTGTCCGGATTGTTCAAATGGTTCTTCAAAGCTAGTAAGCGTGTTTCACCAAAGTGATGGTGATGATAAAATTCTCGATTCATTCCACAAAGAAGGTACACATTTAATCGTTTTGTAGAAACATAACATGTCTATGAAATTTGTTCTTTATGCAAGATATTTTGGCATGTACAAAAAAATTTGTGTTCACATTCGAATCATTAGGACATAAACCATATATGTGAGAAGCTTCCACTTTTTACCAAATATTGAGTGTCTAATAGTTGTGTTAACTCGTGTGATTCATGCTTAATCTTTACTTGTTTGTGATAACTTGGAAACTAAGAAATGATCAAGGCAATTTTTGTGCATTATGAGGAAAACCACCAATTCTAAAAAGGGCTTCAATTACCCGTGAGAGAGCGAATCCTTGTGAACCCTTTTGAGCTTAAATAGTATTTGTAGGATGAATGTATCAAATCAACTAATTGTTAAGTAGGCCACTTAATAGTTGTTGATGATCTTTAAAAATTCAATGATAATTCATTCTATAAATTTTCTTGTTTATAATACCAACCCTTTTGTTAATTAGCCCTGAAGAGCATGTCTTGAATAAAAAAGGATTGATATAAATAAAGTTGGGAGGTGGATCAAAAGAACCTAGAATTGATGGCACAATGATCCTAAAGAAAGAAAAGAATAGAGAAAAGAAAATACAAAAGAAGAAAGAAATTTGTTTATGAAAAGAAAAAAGAAAAAAAAGAGAGGATCATTGTGTGGAAAGAAAAGAGGTTGTGAATAATGAGATGGGAATTAGTTGTGAAATGCTCTTCATATCCTTTTACCCGATTCGCTTTCAATGGCTTTGTACTTAAATATCCCTTGTTTCTAACCTAAGCCAAGTTACAACCTTGAAAGTCCTTAGTGATCTTCGCTTCCATTTTATCATTTAACTTGTTTCGAGGAATGCATGAATTATTCGGATGCATAATTATTAGTGAGAGTGTTTGGTCCTTTGTGAATTTACATTTTGTTCTTCTTGAATTTTGAAGAAATGATTAGGTGATTCAAGTGTGAACATATCTTTTATTTTGTTATTTGTTTTGATATATTGTGTTTAGAACTTAATTCATGGCCATGTTGTGCTAGAAGAAGCGATTGATGTGTGCTTTTGCCTGGTATGTCGAGTTTGAACCATTACTCTTGTGTGAGTTTGCATGCTTGCATTTTGTTCTTTCTAGCTTTGTAAGATTATTGACTTTTGTTTGGGGACAAACAAAGAAGTAAGTTGGGGAGAGTTGTTAAGGACCAATTTGTAGTTATTTTGTACATTATTTTGTGGTCCTTAACAATGTCTTTTTATTTAATTTGTATATTTATTTTAGTATTTTGTTTTAATTAGATTTTTATTTAGTTTTTGTTTAATATATATTATTTAACTTATTTTCACTCTTAATTGTAGGAATTTATTAACTAATTCTCTCAAGCTTGGATTCAAGGGCACTTGAAGAGCTTTAGGGATGATTCTTTTGAAGATAATTTTGGGTGATGGAAGCATGCTACAGGTCGCGCTCAGCGCGGTGCCAGCATGAGTGCGCTCAACGCGACTTACCCGCGCTCAGCGCGGTCTGCGAAATTCAGAAAAAAGGACAGCCCATACTTTCACCTTTTGAGCCACCAACCCATCACTTCACCTGATCTTTTTGGCTTGTAAAGGAAGCAAGAAAACACACACCATCATTATCTTTCATTTTTGTAAATCTAGGGCAAGTTTAGGAATAAAAAACCATAGCTTTTCCTTCTTGATTTTCTTGGATTTTCATCATCACTACCAACAATCTTGAGAGCAAGCAACTATGGAAATGAGTGGCTAAGCTCTTTTTGTGTCAAGATTAGAGGTAGTTGATCTATATAGTATGTATTTCTATTAATCCATTTGTGTATGAACATGGTTGATGATTAATATAGTTGAATATCTTTGTTCTTCATCTTTATGCTTTGAGTTTTGCTTGGAAAAGAATATTTCAAAGTGACCTAGGATATTCATCCTCTAATAAACAAATGCTAGGAATAGATTTGTGTGTTAGAGTTTACAAAATATTGAACTTAATGATTAACATGCTAATAGTTGTAGTGAGGAATCATGCATGGATTAACTTGATAACATTCACAATCTTGGTGGGAAATCTACAAGATTGAGAGGATATGTATTTGTAGAAATCATCTATTATGTTCATCACTTGATTAAATGAATATGTATGAAACTAGATCAATGAAACTAATCTTGACATGCCTTCTTAACTTGAAAACAATCTCAAACTCTCTCTAATCCAAACTATAACTCTCTTTGAAAGAATTAATTTAGTTGTTGTTTGGAAACTCATGGTTCTAGTAGAGTAGATAACAAACCCTTTGGTTACATCATCTTAAAACATACTTTTCTATTGAAAGACTATAACATGCACCAATCCTCGTGGAATCGATAATTAAAAATACTTTGTTCACGGAGAAAACCTACAACAAAATGGCGCCTGGGATTGGCTTGATGTTGTTAGTATAGCAATAGTTGTGTGTTTTAAGACTTTTTCTACTAATCTCTTTGTTTTTTTGTGTGGCTAGACTTTTCAGGAATTAGTTTATGGGAAGTATTCTGCCGACCAACCCTTTTCGATCCCGAAATTGAAAGGACGGCTAGGAGACTTAATAGTAGTGCTAAAAGAAGAAAAGACAAGCTAGGCAAAGGCAAGAAAGAGGAGAAAGAGGAGAAGCATCTACTTCTTCACCACCGTGTTTGGAGAAGTCACCACTATGGCGGAGAATCAACCACCACCACCACCACCACCACCGCGGCCGTGTGTCAATAGCCTCGCCATAATGCTCAATTTGCCCGACAAGCAAATGCAAGGGTTGCAGAAATGAAAACGGGCTTGCTTCAACTTCTATGCAAGTCCATTTCATGGCCACGACCATGAAGACCCTTACACTCACCTTACCAAGTTTTATGAGATCGCGGAGCGGGTGCTCCGAAGACCAAGAAGAGCAATATTTCCAAAGGCTTTTCCTCATTCTCTAGTGGGCAAGGCAAAAGATTGGTATCTTGATCAATTGCAAGAGACAATGACTAATTGGAATGTTTTGGAGGAAAAGTTTCTTGAACGCTTTTTCCTCAATCACGCTTCATGGAGGCTAAGACGGCTATCTCGGTATTTTCGCAAGGAGTAAACGAGCCTTTGAATCGGGCATGGAAAGATATAAGTCTATGCTAAGGAAGTGTCCGAGCCACGGTTTTGACGAGCTTACACAAATTCATATTTTCCAAATGGTCTCCAACCTCAACACAAATTGTTGTTGGATGCCACGGAGGTTCTTTGATGGCAAAACACCGTATGAAGCAATCCAAATAATTGAGAAGATGGGTAGGAATGATCATCAAACTCAACATGATCAAGGAGGTGTACAAGTGAAAACGGAGTTTTAGAAATTGGTTCGACTCATGAAGCACTTGTATGCAAAACAAATTGTTTGCGAAACAAGTTGAAGAATTGACAAAACAAATGGCTAAACTCCCTCAACAAATCATGGAGTTACAAGGAGCATCAAATAAGCAAGCTCACCAAATAGCTTGTTGTGAATTGTGCAAAGGAGATCACAAAACCGGCTTTTGTCCTCCGGAGAATGAGGAAGCTAACTATGTGGCCAACCAAGGCCAAGGGTACCAACAACGAGCTCCTTACCCTTATCAAAATCAAAACTAAGGTTACCAACAAAGGGGTAATCAAGGTTATCAAGGAGGGTGGAGGCAAGATAACAATAACCAAGGAAGGCAAAATCCATATCAAACACAAAATCAAAATCAAAGTCAACAACAAAATCAAGGTCAACAACAAAATCAACCTCAAAATCAAACGAGATCTTCCAACATTCAAGACACTCTAGCTCAATTTATGCAAGCTTCTACGGCTAATGAAAAGAGCACGGAGGCGTCCATCAAGAATTTGGAGACACAAGTGGGACAACTCGCTAAGCAACTTTCCGAACAAAGTGCTTCGACATCATTTTCCCCAACTACGCAAACAAATCCTAAGGAGCATTGCAAAGCCATAACAACAAGAAGTGGTAGAGTTTGTGATGAGAAAAGGAAAGTTGTTGAAATAAAAAAAAAAGGTAGTGGAGAAAGATGAAGAAGTAATAGTGGAGGAAGAGGTAGTTGAAAAAGATGAAGAGGTTGAAGTTGAAAAACATGATAATGTTGATGTGGAGGATGATTTAGTTGAAATGAGGTGTTAGTTGAAATGAAAAGGAAAATGGTGTAGTTGAAAAGGAGAAAGTAGAGGAGAAAAGAAGAAAATGAAAAGGGAAGAGAGAAGGAAGTAACTTATCCATTGAGAAGTTTACCATATCCTCACCTTCCTTCTAAAAGGATGATGCAAAGCACTATGCTAGGTTTATGGATATTTTCAAGCAATTGCAAATAAATATTCCATTTATCAAGCATTAGAGCAAATGCCCAAATATGCAAAATTCATGAAGGATATCTTGACAAAAAAGAAGAGATACACGGATCAAGAAACCATAATGGTGGATGCGAGTTGTAGTGCAATAATTTAACGCACTATTCCGAAGAAAAAGAGTGATCCGGGGCGTGTAACTTTGCCCGTTACTATTGGGGATGTATATGTTGGAAATGGATTAATTGATTTGGGATCAAGTATCAACTTGATTCCATTATCCATTGTGAAGAGATTGGGGGAGATTGAATTAAAGTCTACAAAGATGACATTGCAATTAGCGGACAAGTCTATTACTCGCGTGTAGCTTTAGATTTGTTGGTAAAAGTGGACAAATTCTTTTTTCCGGTTGACTTTGTTGTCATAGACATGGAGGAAGATGTGGAGGCACCTTTAATTCTTGGAAGACCATTCATGAAGACGGCTAGGATGATGATTGATATAGATGATGGCCTAATGAAGGTGGGAGTTCAAGATGAAGAGATTTGCTTTAATCTTTTTGAAGCAATGAAGTATCCCATGGATAAGAAAGATTGTTTCAAGATTGACGTTATTGAGGAAGCAACACAAGAGGTGAATGATGATGATGATAGTCGAGATATTGAGGAGTGTTTGGAAGGAATGAATATTTCAAAGGAAATGCACCCTTGGGAGGAAGAAGAGGAAAGTTTGAAGAAAGATCTAAAAGATGACGACCAAAAACTTGAGTTGAAAGAGCTACCGCCTCATTTAAAGTATGTGTTTGAGGAGGGAGGTAAAAGCCCGTAATCATTAGCAATACATTGTCGGAGAATGAGGAGGAAAGCTTAATTGAAGTTTTGAAATCGAACAAAATGCGATTGGTTGGGTCTTAGCCGATTTGAAAGGCATAAGCCCCTATTGTATGCACAACATTATGATGGAGGATGAGTACAAACCGTAGCCCAACCTCAACGCGATTGAATCCGTGATGAAGGAGGTAGTTCGCAAAGAAGTAGTGAAGATGCTTGAAGGGATGATTTACCGATCGGATAGACGGGTGAGCCCGGTTCATGTGGTTCCTAAGAAAGGAGGCTTGACGGTTGTATCTAATGATAAGGATGAGCCACGCAAACAAGAAAAGTGACGGGTGGAGAATGTGTATTGATTACCGAGGCTTAACAAAGCGACGATAAAAGATCATTTTCTCTTCCGCTCATGGACCAAATGTTAGAAAGGCTCATGGACAACAATACTATTGTTTCTTAGATGGTTATTCGGGATATAATCAAATATCGGTGAATCCTAAGATCATGAGAAAACGGCTTTCACATGTCCGCTTGGAATTTTCACAGATAGGCGATGCCTTCGGCTTATGCAATGCGCAACATTCCAAAGGTATGCTAGCTATATTCACGATTTGATTGAAAAGACAATTGAAGTTTTTATGGATGACTTTTCTGCTTTTGGAGCTTCATTTGATTTATGCTTGAAAATTGGACACCGCCTGTGGTGCAAACCAACTTGGTCTTGAATTGGGAAAAATGCAACTTTATGGTGACCTAGGAATTGTCCTTGGCCACAAGATATCTTCAAGAGGAATTGAGGTCGACAAATCAAAAATTGATGTTATCGAGACGCCCCCACCTACCAATGTCAAAGGCATTCGTAGCTTTTGGGTCATGCGGATTCTATCAAGATTCATCAAGGACTTCTCCAAAATAGCCAAACCTTTGAGCAACTTGCTCAACAAAGATAAGTCTTTCTTATTTGATAATGATTGTTTGTTAGCTTTTGAAAATTAAAGGAGAATTTGATAATGCACCCATAATCACGCCTAATTGGAAACTTGATTTTGAACTAATGTGTGACGCTAGTGATTATGCGGTAGAGCCAGATAGGCCAAAGGAAGAACAAAATCTTTCATGCTATACATTATGCGAGCAAAGTTTTGAATGATGCTCAAATAAACTATGCAACAACCGAAAAGAGTTGCTCGTGAATTGTATATGCATTGAAAAGTTTCGCCCTTACCTAATTGGTTCCAAGGTTGTGGTTTTCACGGATCATTCGCGATAAAATATCTGCTACCAAACCGACTCTAAACAAAGGCTAATCCGATGGATTCTTCTTTGCAAGAATTTGATTTAGAGGTCCGTGATAAAAAGGTTCGGAAAATTTGGTAGCGGATCATTTGTCTCGCTTAGTGAACGAAAAATTACGGACAAGGAAAAGAGGTGAAGGAGGAATTCTTGATGAGAAGTTATTTGCAATCCAAGAGCGATCGTGGTTTGCCGACATGGCAAATTATAAGGCCGCAGGATTAATGCCTAAGATTTGACTTGGAATGAGAAGAGGAAACTTTTAGCCGGTATTATGTGTGGGATGAACCTTACATTTTTAGGTTGAGTAGTGATCTCTTTCCGCCTTCATCGCACTCAAATTCACAACCTCAATCGACTCTTGGTCAGATAACTTGCTCTTCCGCTGTAGCAACCGCAAGTTCTCCCGGCACTTCACAATCTTCCCTCGCCTTCGCTTGGTAGATCGGATCGTCAAGTCATATGTAGCAATAACATAGTTGTTATCAACAGATTCAGAGTGATTCGCACACACGGGTGTGTAAGAAACACATAGCTTTTGAAGGGGTGATAAAGTAAAAGAAAGAAAGCAACAATTAAATGCAAAAGTCCAACGATTTTATTGAATGAAAATATGCAAATGATGATAATAACCCTCACAAACGAGCCACGATGCCCGGCAAGGCACTTGTCGATTTGAAAGGAAGATCGTGAGCTGTCCCAAATAGTACTACCTCTTCTTCAAAGCTGAGTATCTTTCAATGAGGCCATCCTAGGCGAACTTCCGAATCAGAGTGACAGGAGAGTCGACAGCATGACTGGGATTGTTTCAAAAGCTTGACAGGAGTCTCAAGAATTCACCTTCCATCTTGAGATATCGGAATGATCAGATGACCACCATATATTCTTCTTCACCACATACCGAACAACCTTCCCTTTCACCGCACTTCAGCGAAGGTAGAGGTAATGGCTCGCCCCATGTATCCAAGGGCGTCCGAGTAGGCAAGAGTAAGCTGGACGGATGTCCATGACAAAGAAAGTAGAGTCGAAAGTCTGGGAACCGACTTTAATAGGCAGAGTGAGCTCTCCAAGTATTGTTCGCTTAGAACCATCAAAAGCTCTCACAATAATGTCACTGGGTTTCAGAACCAACCCTTCAACATCAAGTCGATCAAAAGCAATCTTCGGCAGGATATTCAGAGCAGAACCGGTATCCACCAAAACATGAGACAACGTAACGCCCTTGCATTCAACAAAGATGTGCAAGGCTTTGTTGTGTTTCCTTCCGCAGAGTCGATCAAGATCGAGAAGCCTAGGTCGTTGGCGCCGCTAGCAATACAAACTTCAAATTGGTCAGTAGTGGTGTCTTGCGGTACATGAGCATTCTTCACGAGATAGAGGTCTACGTCGACTTCATGATAGCTCGATCATAGACTGAAGAAGAACATCTTGATCATTTGCGGAAACTGTTTGATAGGTTGAAGAAGTACAGACTGAGACTTAATCCCAACAAGTGCACATTTGGAGTCAGATCCGGTAAACTCTTAGGGTTTGTTGTCAGTAGTAAAGGTATTGAAGTTGACCCCGCCAAGGTTAAAGTTATTCAAGAAATGCCGCCTGCGCGAGAAGGAAGTCGAGGTTTCGCCGATTAAATTACATTCCGATTCATTGCACATCTAATCGCCTTGTGAGCCAATCTTCAAGTTGCGAAAGAAAGATCAAGTGGTAAAATGGAATGACGATTGCCAGATTGCTTTTGACAAAATCAAGGAGTACCTGTAATCCTCCTATCCCGATGCCACCAAGGAAGACCTCTTATCATGTACTTGATGTTAGAGAACTCAATGGGTGTGTGTCAACATGACGAGTCTGGTCGAAAAGAGTATGCAATATACTACCTTAGCAAAAGTTTACCGATCGTGAAACAAGATACTCACGAGAAAACTTGCGCTTGGTCATGTCACGACTAAGATGATATGTTGACTCACACTACCTTGTTGATTTCCAAGATGGATCCGATAAAATACATATTTGAGAAACCAGCTCTCTCCGGAAGAATAGCAAGATGGCAAATGATCCTGACCGAATACGACATCCAGTACACTTCTTAGAAAGGAATCAAAGGAAGTGTAGTAGCCGATCATTTGACCCATCAATTTATCTTATTGATAAAGTCTTTTTAATTGATAAAGCTTAATGGAGGTTTTCGATTTCCTTTAATATACTATTTATTTAAATTTTACCTGTTATCCTCAATTGATTTGACATTTAAATTATTGCTTAATTTCCAACTCTATTTATCAAAATCATAATAAGTGCAAATGAATTGCTCATTGTTAAAAATAAAAAATAATATTTAAATATTACTAAATAATATTATCTATTAACAAATACAATAAATTGGATAGTTTTTTATTTTTTATTTAGCATAAACCAAATCATAATATAATAAAATAAACTTAACTGAAATATTTATTTTATTTTAAAATAAACATTTAATTTATATATAAAAAAATCTTAACTTTTTCTAACGTGTCACCTTTATTATTTCTCTCGATGTTTCACTTAAGTGATTAATAAATTAACATATTGTTTAAATTTATTAATATATTATTAAAATTAATTTATATGTCAACTAAAGTTTATATTGTAACTCCTATAATTTATTTTTCATTTTTACGACATTCCTATTCTAACACCCCGATTCTACCCCACATATTTATTTAATAAAATATCAGAGTTTTTAAAAAACATCGTTATTAAAAATCCACATAATCGGAATGCCACAAAATCAACATAAACACAACGTAAACATGTCATTATCTCTTCAACAGATACATAGCACTATTCAACGGTTAACAACGTAATCAGTTCATTAAACATGCAGCGAAATTCAAATGGTTCTACAAAGCAAACAAAACGTTTCATGTCTATTCAACGATATCAATTTTAACATAAAACAACAAAATAATAGAAAAAAGGCTGCTTTTTCCCGAAAAGCTACGACGAGCAAACGACACTAAATCGAAACCACATCAGCAAAGACTACTCCTCTTGATCACTTGCACGTTACCAATATAAAGGTAACGATGAAAACAAGCAAAGGGTGAGATATCAAACCATATAATTAAAGTTATGATAAACAATTTATAGTTCGAAATCATATGGCATCACCATTTGTAATCATACTAGTAATCCACGGTAACTCACATCTACTCGTCACAACATATACTATCCACGACAACTAACAATCATACCCAACAACATAATACAATTATCACAACAACGGTATCATAGAGTAATATGACATGCGACTCGACTAATGCACATGCATGTGATACCAACGGAGTGAAACTCCCAACGTAATTCCATTGTCAGTAATTTCGAGGCATCAGACGTAAGCCTTCAACGTAAACAACATTGCCCCCAACGGCTCAACGTATTCTGCTAACATATGATGCAATGCAGGTATGCAATGAAATCAAATAACATACAACAACAACAACGACAACGTATCTAACAACGTAGTTCAACAACGCAATCCAACAATGTTGGCCATCAAGCCTCAACAACGACAACAACGAAATCACATACGGAAACTACCTCAACTTATCCAAATTCTCACTTACAGTGTTTAACAACATTATTATAGGTTAGCTCATGTTTCCAGCTTTCCAACGGTTTAAACGACATCAAAAACGGAGTTGCGGTCGCGAAGACACGACCAAAACAATTTTCAGAAATTATTTTTCACTTCCAGCACAATATGAGTCGATACAAAATCTCATGTGTCGATCCATACTCAGCTTGTATCGACACAAGCATCCTATGAGTCGACTCATACATTATTTATTTTCTGTTTTTCTGATTCCAAATAGTATGAGACGATACATGCTCCTTTTGTATCGATGCAAAACTGGCTTGTATCGATACATACCACATATGAGTCGATACAAGACTTCCAAATTCGCCACATGAGTCGATGCAAGGCTCTATGCATCGATACAAGCCTTTTTCGTGCCCCTGGTTTTCAAATGCTTAGTTACTTGTATCGATACATAACATCATGTGTCGACTCATGCTACGTTTTTTTCCACCAAAAACCTAATTTTTCCACTGTTATGCAATTCCAATCGATACCATTCATCACCAACAACCACAGTACAACAGAAGCAGTAAAATTTGTGCATTCTTTTCATACGATTGTCGACCACACAACACATACACAAAATTTACACAATCAACAACAATAATATACACAGAATACAAGATCACATATTCCAATTTGGGATTTTCTATGGTTAATCACATAGATAAGACACAACCTAGCGAATCATACATCCCTAACTACCAATTGCCCATCATATCCCCAACTATAGAGCAAGAACCCACCCTTACCTTGGATTGAAGGTTGCTCTAGAATTCCTCGGTCGATTCACCTTTCTCTGTCAAAATCTTTGTTCTGGTCACTCTGTCTCTTCTGTTCTCAATTCTACGTTTGCTTCCACTGACAACCAAAAAGTCCCAATTATTATTATTACTAATTTAAATAATAATAATAATCCTTATAATTACTGTTGGGCTTAATTCTACACCCCACCTTACTATCACCAACGCCACTCTTCAGACCCACCTCACAAACTTAATAATAATAATATTATTATCAGTATTATTCCTCGACGCGACCAACATAATTATTCAAAAATAATTATTTAAAATATTTAATTAAATAATTCTAACTAAATATTTCGGGCGTTACACCTATTGTTACTATTATATTTATTTGTACTAAAATTAATTTAAATTATAAATTAAATGTTAAACTTAATATAGTTCAAGTAGTCATATTTTTATACTAATAATATTTAAAAATAACTTACTTATTTTAATATATAAATGGAACCATAATAAATCTTCTGATAACCTAAAAGAATAATAATATAAAACACTTTTTGTATTATTGTTTCTCATTAAAAAAATTAATAATGTAATTATAAATATGATTTAAATGGATTACAAGATAGTTTTATATATAAATAAAAAATTAAATATTAACTATTTTAATATTATAAAATAATGTAATTTTATTTTTAATATACTCGTAAGCAGTGTTTTAAAAATCGGACCGGAGATCAAACCGGTGAAAGTACTGGTCACTGGTTTATTGGTTGAACCACTGGATCACTGGTCGAACCGCATGACTAAACCGGATTAAACCGGATAACTCAGTTGATTAAACCGGCCTTTATAACAAAACGATATAGGTATAAAACTTGTCGAACCAGATGACTCAATCTCTACAAAATATAATTAGAACTATTTTTTTTTAAAATATCATTTCATAATTAAATTCACAATTTGATAATTTAAATTTAAATTTTAAATATTTTAAATATTTTAAAAATATCATATCATATCATAAATAAATTTATAATTTGATAATTTAAATTTAAATTTTAAATATAAGTATCATATATAATAAAATAGTACAAAATTACAAAGTATAATTGCAACATAGTATAATTAAATAATTTATAACAAAATAATTTTATTATCTACTATTTAGTTTCAAGGAGTAAAGATTATTTTAATATTAAGATATCCTTCTTCAATATCAAAATTATCTACAAAATCAACCGCATCAACAACATTTTATTTGTCAATAATATAATTAATTAATTTTATTTTTTATTTAAATATAATATTTTAATAAAATAATCCAAATAAATAAAAAATTTAAATTGCATATTTTTTGAAAAATTTAAAATTTTGAATAAAAAATTAAAAATACAATTGAACCATCGATTTTAGAAAACCGCTTTTTTCCAATTTTTCCTTTTAATTTGGTTTTTTTTTCTTACCTCAACGATATCTCGATCTAACTATTGAACTGTCGACATCTAATTTCTTTGTTCGACGATCCGACCCCGATCCCGGTTTTAAAACATAAGGAGCACGGGGTGGATAATCTAATTTATTTAAAGTCTATGTTGTTTATTGTTTATTGGATGTATAAATATATGACCCTACCATTTCTTTAAACTAACTTTAGAATGAGAACAAACATATAAAATCTCTAATTAAACCTGAAAAGATTCAATATTTGATATTCTTATTATCATTATTTTGAAATAAAAAAAAAAACAAAATAATCATCCACAAAAAGAAAGGAAAGAAATATGAGTTATTAATTAGTATTAATTGCTATTATTTCTATAATGCATTAGTTTGATACTCTATTGTTTTGGTGAATGATGCATTAGTTTAATTGCTTAAAATAAGAAACAAGTTGGAAGAAATACAATAGAAAGCGACATTGGGTCCGACACCACTTCCCCTTCTTAGTTTGTATTAATATATAGTTATATGAGCCATCTTTGGCGTTTTATTTCTATTCGAACATGCGAAAAAAAATTCCGAATTTGATCCTGACACTGATAATATTTTTGAACATTTTAAATTGATTTTGAGACTGATACAACGATATTGATAATAATTTGAAAAATAGATAAATTAAACGTAATTACTAGTATCTGACAACACTAGAGTCAGATACTAAAACGTCTATTTTCAGAGGTGTGAGTGTCGAATAAATTAAGACCTTTTTTGACTTGTTTTCACTCTCTCTTGTTTGATTCTTCTTTTCACTTGTTGCATTCAGCTACCAACTACTCTTTCAATCCCAGCAATGCTTCTTCTCCTGCTTCCAGATCCAGCAAACATTGTACCTAACGCACTTTCTACCTAGCGTATAAAGCTCAAACGACGTCGTCTTCTTGTTTTCTTTGAGCTCATTTCCTATAGTAGAAGCAAAACCCTAGATCCGTCATGCTTCATCTAGTCGTAGCAAAACCCTAGATCCGTCATGCTTCATCTCCGTCACCGTCGAGATTCTACTCCGGCCACCACCAAGTGGCGTAACAAGGTGTTTATCCGTGTTTCTGCTTTCAATTCTCTCTTTCTCAGTGTATTTGATGCATTTTCTTGTCATGTTTTGTAATGTCTTGCAGTTTGATGAGAATCTGGAGCAATGGCCGCACCTCAATGAACTTGTTCATTGCTACACTACGGATTGGGTTAAGGATGACAACAAATACGGTCATTATGAAAGTATTGGAACTCCATCGTTTCATAACCAGATATACGAAGGCCCTGACACTGACATCCAGACTGGTATTTAGATGCCTCTGCATTCTGCTTCTAATTTTAGAAAAATAAGATATATAGTTTGAAATTTGAATGAAAACATGCACGCTGTGAATGTGGATGTGCTTACTTACTTTAAAGTATGTAGGTTCTGTGTTATGTTTATTAGCGATAACTGATAAGTGACTGCAGATAAAAATTGAATTTATTGTGTGAAAAATTTCACTGGTATACAGAAATGCGGCTTGCTAGTGCAAGAAGAAGCAAGGGCGAAGATATTAGTGAAGATGACATCCCTAGTACTTCGGGAAGGCAATTTACGGAAGCTGCAGATGGTGAACATTCAGATGTTCCAAAGGTTGATGGGATTTAGTTATGTTTCTCTTGCACTTGGTGTTTGTGACCACAACATTGCTGATATTTGTTTTGTCTATGTTTAATGTGCAGCATTTTGGTCAGTCTCCCCTTCCTGCTTATGAGCCAGCATTTGATTGGGAAAATGAGAGGTCATTGATATTTGGTCAAAGGATACCGGAAACTCCTATATCACAGTATGGAAGTTCTGAGATGTTTCTAGTACAGTTTTCTTTTGACTGTTTTCCCTATTTGTTTTTGCCCAACTGAATTTTTTCTGTCATCCCTTTTCTGTTGGGCATCTCAGTGGAATGAAGATTTCTGTAAAGGTTCAGTCTTTACAATTTCAGGCAGGATTGTCTGGTGAGTGTTATGCTGTAGTTATTGACAGGGCAGTTTAGATGGATGGCTTCCTCTCATTGAGCCTTACACACTGCCACTTCCATTGCCATTTTAATTTTAATATTATAGGCTGAGAGCAGATTCAAGTGCCTGACTCAGAGCTCTGTTTTTGAATTCATGTTTTGTAGAGCCCTTTTACGGTACAATATGCTTATACAATAGGGAGAGAAGAGAAAAATTATCAGAAGACTATTACTTTCATGTTTTACCAACCGAAATGCAGGATGTAAGCTATACAAGACCAATTTTGAAGAATTTTCTTGGATATGATTTTTTTTAGTACGTTAAATCAACTGATGATTTCATACTGACAAACCAATGGTTATTCCCGTTTATACAAATTCCAGGCCAAAGTTACCTCTGAACCTCGCGCAATTTTTTACTTAGATGCGCCATCTGCTTCGGTTTGTTTGTTAATCCAGTTGGAGAAGCATGCTACTGAAGAAGGCGGAGTTACTCCTTCTGTTTATTCGCGTAAAGATACCGTACGTATTGGTGTTTTTCTTTCATTACTGTGTGTGCTGTTTTCTATATGCTTTAGCTAGGGATTATAGGCCGCTGTTCCTATTTTATGCCACTAGTATGTAGGAGCACCTCCGGGGTGTCGGTTTTTAATTACTCTAGGATATAAACAAGATGATTCTAGCATAACTTCAAAGATGGGTGTGAACTCAAATCAAATCTCAAAGAATAACCTGCTGTTGCCGGCTTTAAAAGAAAGTTTTTTTAACTTAACCCACTCAAGCTTTACACCTATAAATAGTAATAAGCATTTAAGCCTATTTTTGTATGGACCAATTGTTTGGTAAACAGTGGTTGATCACCAACAGCTAGGGAAATATGATTATTCACCCATAGATTTTAATGATTTAAAGAAATTGGATCCACTGAGGAGCTATTCCCCTCTACACGAGATCAGTCTCTAGTTCAAAAAATCACATAAATATTTCCTACCTTCCACTGGGGAGAGATAGGACTAACAGATTACTAAATTAAGTAGAACCGAAAATAACCAGCTAACAAACAAACTAAAAGATAAGAACACTAACATAACTAATAGTCTAATATTTTACAACCTTCCACTTTTTCCTATGGTAAATCTGTATAACTCTGTTCTCTGTTGTGGGCTCTCTACTGTTTTAGTTAGGCATATTTTTCTACTTTTTCAACATAAAAGATTGAAAGATAACCTTGTAAAATACTTTTCACAAGATGTTAGTTTGTCTACTGTTCTCTGTTGTGGGCTCTCTACTGTTTTAGTTAGGCATATTTTTCTACTTTTTCAACATAAAAGATTGAAAGATAACCTTGTAAAATACTTTTCACAAGATGTTAGTTTGTCTTTTGTTTCTCTGAAAACCGATCTGTACTCTTTTATTCATTACTACATTTTTTAAAATTGTTAATTCACCAACGAGAAGCAGGGTGTAGCTATGCATTCTCCAGTTGAATTTTCTTGTACAAATATAGATCTGATCTGACTATTGGCTTGCTGACTGTGGATGCTTGACTATTTTTAATATGTCGTTTGCTGGGTGATTGGTATATGTGCATGAAATGCTACATTGTCTGAAAAACTTTTTATTTGATATTCTCTTCACTTTGACAGGTGCATTTGACTGAGAGAGAGAAGCAAAAATTGCAGGTGTGGTCTCAAATCATGCCTTACAAAGAGTCCTTCGCATGGGCAGTTGTGTCGTTATTTGATGGCACTATTGGTGCAGCTTCGGCAGGGCCTGCTTCCCCAAGCAGCCCTCTTGCTCCAAGTGTATCTGGTTCGAGCTCACATGAAGGTGTTTTTGAGACTAGTACAAAAGTATCGTTAGATGGAAAACCGAGTTACTCAAATGGAAATTCTATTGTGGTTGAGGTTTCAAATTTAAATAAAGTCAAAGAAAGCTATACTGAGGAATCACTTCAGGTATGCTCATCATGTTCCTTTGACGGGGACTCTGTTCTTGAGTACTTAAATGAATGCTTAAGATTTCAGGCTAAAGTTCTCTGCTATTTATAGCTCTTCAAAGTAGAATGACTTAATAGACAACTTATATTGCAATTGTTTAGTATACATTGGATACATATTTATTGCATTTTTATTATCATATTGGTTTCAGTTTTCTTTTAACAGCTAGTAAATGCTAAATTGTGATTGCATTATTCTTTGAACACTTGTCATTTATATTTATTCAACATGAAATTCAAACATGTTTTAAGTTCTTAATTTCTGGGTTTCAAAAAAATTAACCATAAAGTTTTCCCAAGTTCCTTGATAGACACTATTTTGTCCATTTGTCGTGCTTTTAAGACCATGTTTTTAATAGCTGCATTTCTCTATTCTTGAGACAAAATTTCATGCCTGCTATGATTTCAACCAGTATTTTGACTTGATACTCCTTTGTTGTGAACAAAATGACAAGGATCCCAAGCGGAAAGTGCATAAGCCTGTCAAAGGAGTTTTGAGACTGGAAATTGAAAAGCACCAGATTTCTCAAGCTGATTTGGAAAACATCTCAGAATGTGGTAGTGCAACCAACGATTCTGTTGATCCTGGGGATCGCATTGCTGATTCCATGTCTGGAAAGTATCATAGTAACGGTTGTGATGATCCTCAGGGTAGTATCTCTAGGTGGAACTTCAATGATGCAAAAGATGTTCTGGGCAATGGAGCAATTCAACATGGAAACTCGGATTTTAACGCTGATGGTGTAAGTATTATATCTTATGATTGAGTTGACAGCCTATATTTACCTATTGGGGTTACTTTCTTAGAGCATAAGTTAATGTTTAAAGGGATTTATTGTAAATTTTTTTGAAACAGATTTATTATAACAATTTTTTTTACTAAAATTACATTTTTATACCAGAGTTCTTATTGATAGGTTCTTTATGGTACTTGGAAAGATGATATGGATATTTTAGTATGTGATAAACAGAATAGCTCTATGGTGTACCTAGGTGTTAAATTTATCACAACTGAGTAGCTTTAGAGATGGAGTTACTAGCTGTTAGAAGTAAGGAACTTTCCAATTTTGCACAGAAAGGCATAGATAAAGCTGTGGGGTGTGCATAGTAGAACTATGTGAAATTGGACATATCCAATTGTAGATGTTTGTTTTAAATTGTTTTGTTTCTATAAAAAAGAAGGGAGGTTATATCAAATCTCTCACACCTTCAAGGATGGCCTAATTTTCAACTATTAGGGCTTAATTGTGACTCCTCTAAAGAATGAAGTTACTATCTGCTATAAATAATGAACTTTTCCTATGTTACCCTAAAGTGCGTAGATAAGGTTATGGGGTATATGTAGTAATATGTAAAATTGAACATATCCAATCCTAGAGGCTCATTTTTTAAAAGTTTATTTCTTAATTATGGGAAGTAAAGAGAAACTTATCACTCCTCTTCAAGGATAGTGTGATAGTCTACTTTTCAACTTTTAGGGATTCTTAAATGTGACTTCTCGTGATGAATAGTGATCACTCTGAAGGCGTCTTTGAATCTTACTGGTCTATGTTGTGTTTGGTTAAGATATTGAAGTCCAATAATGTTTAATTTTACTGAAGTGATGAGAATATTTCTTGATAATGTAAATATAAGTTAATTTTATGTCTATATACCATGTTATTGCTGACATGCTCTATATTGATAAACATATAGTTCCATGCCTTTGACTTTCGCACAACAACAAGAAACGAGCCTTTTTTGCAACTTTTTCACTGTCTGTACGTATATCCGTTGACTGTAAGTTTGGGTAGGAAAAGGAATTTGTTTATACGGGTTGAACTCAGAGAGGACGATGGTGATATTCGTAGACAGCCATTGGAGGTATAGACCTTCTCTTTTTTGTTCTTATGACAACTCTTGGCTTGTGCTATACTGTCTTAATTTTGTCTTTTTTGTCCAGGCAATATATCCTAAAGATCCAGGGCTAGAGACATCATTTCAGAAATGGGGTCACACCCAAGTTGCTGTTGGGGCTAGGGTTGCTTGCTATCATGATGAAATTAAACTGTCCCTTCCTGCCATGTGGACACCAATGCACCACCTTCTATTTACTTTATTCCATGTTGATATGCAAACGAAATCGGAAGCACCAAAACCAGTAAGTTTGTTAATCTGTTCCACTTAATTTCTTGTTTTTTATCTCTGTTTTTTATGGCTGGGTGTCCCGGGGCTTCTTTTTTATTCTTTTGAATTAACTCCCTGTTAATTTTTTCCCAGGTGGTAATTGGATATGCAGCACTTCCTTTATCGTCACATGCTCAGTATGTTCTCTTGATTTGATATCTTTATCTTTTGATTAGAAACCAATAACTGTTTATTTTATTAATGACAGTTGGTGCTTTAATGCTCTTGGTCAGTCAAACATATATAGACTGCACATGATAGAAATCTCAATTAAAAACCTAGACCATAATGGCGAGGGCAATTGGTCTAAATTTTCTGCTGCTGAATTCCCAAACTGAAAAAATGAAAATCAGATTGGAAAAAGATACAGACAGAGTTGTTTTGCCTTCAACATTTGTCCACATATGGGTGGATAATAGGTTGACTAATTAGCAGAAATTTAATTGCAATACAGTGAAAGCTATATCTTAAAATCATAACCCAATAACCCAATTAAATCTTTAGAAGTTATTTACAAAGAAAAGATTAAATCAGTCCCCATGCTGCATTCTAAATTATTAATCTTAATGCCTCTGCTGTGGGTTTGATTTCACTCTAGATGTTAATTGATGTTTCCTTTATGTGATTCTTCCTTTGTTTTTTTTCTGTTCGCTATTCTCCTTTTATACTAAAAGAATAAATTTATGGCTTAAAGATTTGATGCATGTTTGAGTGCACATATTTTAAGTTGAGTGTATTTAGCAGTGTCCTTAAAGAGCATCTGAAAAAAAGCATCCGCCTACCCTAAAAAAACTGTTACAAATCATTTATTGACTCTGCTTGATTTGTGTTAACTTTTGATCTTGTGGTTACAGGCTGCGGTCAGAAATCAATCTCCCGATTTTGAGAGAGCTGGTCCCACATTATCTCCAGGATGCAGGACGGGTGCGTGTTTATAATATTTGTGCGCGCCTGTATATCTAAACTGATGTTCACGGATTATATTTCCCTCTTTTCTCTTTCGAAAATGTGCACCCATGGGTATGTTCGGTTGGAAAGGGAGGATTCAATAAAAACAGTTGTCTTGTTTAGGAGTTTAATAAAATGAGAGATCGTCAAGTGATCTTCTAAGACCCTCCCTTATATGCCAAAGGATTTTAAATATTGAAGGAGAGCGAATTCCCTGCATACCATTAGCCTTTTATTAATAAAATCCCAAGGACAGTGAATAGAATTATTGCTTAATCCTTTAATCTCTTTCGTTTTTGTTTTGGTGGTTATTTGTCTATTTAAGTATAATATGAGTTCTATTTAATTTACTTGAGTTTATGCTTTTTTGGGTTGTTTTTCATAACACTTTTGAATTTGAGTAATTTTCTGTTTTGTTTTCTTGCTTTTTGATATAGGAGAGATTGGATTATTTGGAGGATGGGAAAAGTGTCTTCAGATCATGCTTATGCTATGCTCTTCTTTATACCCTATCAATGAACGCATTAGAGATTTTTTTCTCGAATACGATCGGCACACTCTTCGAACAAGTCCACCTTGGGGTTCTGAACTGCTAGAGGTATCTTTATTTTTCAGTTTTATTTTTAGCATGATTTTGGGCCCTCTTTGTTATCTTGATTGTATCTTCTGGAATTTTATAGGTATTGTTGCAATTTATTTTGAACTCATTGTTGTTGGTTTCCTTTTATTTCCCTTGATCTTGAAGGGTATCTGATCTTTTTACCATGAATCTTAGGGCGATGTACCATGATAGGTTTCTCAGTGGTGAAGCTGCTGAAGCACAATTCCAAACTTTCAGATATATTATTTAAGAATTAGACCGCTGTGATTTCGGGAATAGAACAAGTCATAAATAATGCATCACAATCTGCATATAAGTCGTGTGTGTAGTATTTTCTCAACCGTTTCACAATTCTAAGCTTCCACTAGAAGTTTCCAGAATAAGTAGTTCAGGTGGGTGACTCTGACAGTGTTATTCTTCATCCGTCAAAGAAGTAATATATTCACCGTGATTGTTTGTTGTGGCAACCCTAAGACGCCACTCTCTACCCTGAGTACACCCCTCCACCATTGTTGGCGACTTGGCATGTGAGGTGATGTTCTTGTGAGTCAGTTGGAGTTGCAGATCTGTTAGTAGGGAAGAAGTAGGAGATTCCTTTGATGGGGAAGACATAAGGGAGAATAGGGTGCTCTTTCTAATTTGCACCCGAATGCAATTTGCAAATAATGGGTTTTGTGGTGAGACAAAGGCGAAGAGTGTGACAAATACTTCTTTCCTCTCCTTTCCACACGTCAAGCCCAGTAGCACTCCCCACTACTCATCGTCCTATCATTATTTCTGTTTATTAGAATGTGTGGGTTGGGCCTAACTCGACCCTACAACACCAACTTTTAAACCGGCTTGTAAGGTGAGAATTGCTCCCATTTATAAACACATGTTCAGGCCATATATTGTCTGATGTGAGACTCTTAACACTGTTCTTTTTTCTTTTACAATTACAACATCCAAAGTGGGACTATGTTTGGCGAGAATCAAATTATCACTAAAGCCGTTGAATATGTTTCTACATGTGAGCATCAAATAGGTGGTGTCGTTCAATGATGTTCTCAGTGTAGAGAAGTTTGTGAGTGAACAAGTTGAGCTTTTGTTTCATTGCATGCAATTGACTTTACCGACTAGAGAGAATGGAGTGTGCTATTCAGCGATTTATAGGATGATTCAGTGAGGCTTGATCCAAGAGAACAAATGTAGCAATTTCAACGAGTGTTTGGAGTCTGTTGCTTGAGAGTTGTGACTTATGATCAGGAAGGAATTGGTAGAGAATTAGCTGTGGTTCTGTTTTGGAAAGGGACCCATGGGTGATGCAGCATATCCTCGAGCTTCATAATTGTTGTTGAAGAGATTGTTTTTCAAATTCATATTATTTCATCTGGTGGTATGGAATAACTGGCCGTAGTGGGCCATTTTATTGCTGCATGAACACGAGTGAGGCACCTTCCGTGGTGTCCAGCCCTGCATATTACCACATGAGATGGTCATGAATCATGATTATGTCTAATTCTCCAAACTATAGTTATGTTTAGTTATTATTACAAGCCCATATAGGTTAATTTTTAAATTACTTTCATCTAATTTTAGTTTTGGTTATTAGTAAAAGGTTTGTTGATTGGTCGGCTTCTTTTTTATTGTGCAATTCTTACTTGTTCTTTTCTTTTGGGTTTCACTTGTATGTTTGTAACCATATGATGTCATTAGTTGGAGTACTAAATTAAGATTCACTTATTCTTGAATGTAGGCCATTAATAGTTTGAAGAATGTTGATTCCACTGCTCTACTTCAGTTTCTTCACCCAATTCTTAACATGCTGCTTCATCTTATTGGCAATGGTGGAGAAACACTCCAGGTTTGCTCAATCAATAATTGATCCTTTTTTGTCACGTGTTTTAAAAGATTCTAGGTGCTGCATATACTGTTATTTTTCACTAAATTATTTTTGTTGGTTCAATACTCCCTATACTCATTGCATGCATGGGTTTTATTTCTTTCACATAAATTCACCTTTCCTCAACTGCTTTTAGGTTGCAGCTTTCCGGCTATGGTTAATATTGTAACTAGGTATGCCTTTTATCTATATTTTATTCAAGTTTTAGTTTGTTAAAATTGTATTTGATAAGGATAAGGAAACATGATTTTTTTAATTTGGAAAGCTTGTTTGTTTTGAAATCATTGTTTTTTTATTCAGTTATGCTGTATGGTATAGTAATTTCTTCTTTTAGCAACTATGTTTAAAGCTACTATTTACATTTGTGTTGGAATAGCATGTGTCTGAAATACAGCGCCCTTTAAACTTTGCCTTTTTATGACTAAAAAGCTTCATTGAGAGACACTCTAAAGAGACGTTTGTGGCCCTAAAGGAAGTATGTATTCTTATGCTACACATTGTTGTTATAACCTGGTACAGAATTGGAAAGTAAGAGGCAAACATGTTGGGTTGAGATATAATGTGGTTGGATCATGTCTGGCGAACTATGCTTTTGGGTCAGAAAGATATCATGTCATTCTTTATCCCTGATTAGCTACAAGCCACTTCATAACACTCTTTTGAGCTGGTAGACAGTCTTGTATTATATATCATTTTCAGTTGCTCTTCCTTCCCTTGTTTGTTTGTGGCGGGGTGGTGAAGGGGGTGCTCAACTTTAAATGTAATTGGGAATGTATAGCTGTTAGGCTCTTATTTGCTTGTGTATGTCCGACATGTGAGAATTATTCTTTGAATTTGTAACATGCACAACATGCAAATTTAATTTGTAGGGTACAGCAGGAGTCAGTTGATGATGCTGAAAGAAATCATTTTCTAGTCAACTATGTTGATTGTGCTTTTGATGATTTTGGGGGCCGTCAGCCACCGGTTTATCCTGGCTTATCCACTGTATGGGGAAGTCTGGCTCGGAGTAAGGTATTGAGATGTTTATTATCATTTGTCTATTGCTATACCCCTTGTTTGTTATAATGATGTATCCATAATAATCATTCATCTCTCTGATCTTTCACTATGCATTAGAAATTGGCTACTTCTCATGTGCATGCATATGCTGGTTTCATGTTTTAAGGGGAATTAGGAAGTTCCCATGATGGGATGTCTGACAATGTTCTCACATTTTCAGATCTGTTTCAAGTGTTAAGCACATAATATTATTTGGTTAAAGAAGTAACAGTTGTCTTTATGTGAAACTACTTATTTACTGGTGGCATAATCATACACGAATATCTCTTATCCTCCACTTTCTTCCTATCTCATTTTTGCATTAAATAAAAAACTTTTTCCTTTTCTAACCATTTATTTACAATTTTAGTGGAAAACCAGTTTAAATATATTTCACTGGAGACTTCGACTGTGGCCATATTCAGATGAGGAAAAATAATTTAAATTATTAAGATTGTTGACATAGAATCCAGAAACTTCTTCCCTATAAGTTGAATTTTCTGTCAATAACCAATCGTTCAAGAGAGTCACCTTCACTATGAAAGATGTGGTATAAGCAAAGAAATAGATCTTAGTTTCTGATATAATCATCCATAATTTTCTGTTTAAGCAATTTGACTTTGCATTCATACACTTTTTCTTACTGTTCTATTTGAGCTGTGATACATTATTTTGACTTTCATATTTATTTATGTTGAATTGATTTCATGCTGTTATGCAATAATTGCAAGCAAATCCAATTCATTAGCAAGTATTTTCAATTTTCTGCTTCTTTTCACCCCCTTATAGTTTGTGAATAAAGTGGGTTCATGTTACAGGCCAAAGGGTATCGTGTTGGACCGGTGTATGACGATGTTTTGGCAATGGCATGGTTTTTTCTGGAGTTAATTGTTAAGTCAATGGCATTGGAGAAGACTCGCCTCTTCTATCATAGCCTTCCAATAGGTACCTATAAAAGCTTTTAATCTGATTATCCAGACATTCTGTGGAGAAGGTTTTTTCTTCTTTCAAAATGTGTATTGTATTCAAAGTTAAAACAATGATATCAAATCCGTACTATTTGAGTTGGCTTATACTCTTATGTTGATTTGAATCTCAATCTTTCTCTACTTTTTTTACTAAAGGTGAAGATATCCCACCGATGCAGTTGAAGGATGGTGTATTCAGATGCATAATGCAGTTGTATGATTGCCTTCTTACTGAGGTGCATGAGCGCTGCAAGAAGGGGTTAAGCTTGGCAAAGCGCCTGAACAGTAGTTTGGCCTTTTTTTGTTATGATCTTCTATCAATTATTGAGCCACGGCAGGTTTTTGAGTTGGTATGTTGTTTTGTATGAAGCCTTTTTTTTAGGTTGGGGGTCGATATATTTAGATGTGATTTTTCTTAACTTGAGGGGTTTTGCATATTAATTATAAAATGGGATACTTTTTGCTACCGTGCTACAGAGGACTCTTTCTGTTGAAGGGAAAATAGAGATAAGAGTATAAATTCAGTGTTCAAATGGAGGGTGCTCTGGTTATTCTTTTTGTGATAGAAATGTACTATCCAAGTTTAAGGGATAATCAGGAGGTAGATGTTGGTATGGGATTGAATTTTGGGGGATAATAGCTAACAAGAATACAAACTCAGTGTTGCAGAATGAGTGTCCAAGCACTCCGGGAACCCTCCATTGAGCATCTCATACTAGATGTGGGATTTGGGTGCCCCATAATTTACAAGTTCCTAATAGCACTCCCCCTAAGAGCTGACATGCTGGTAGTTGCATTCAACGCTTTACTTGGCCTTTTCAGCCCCTCTGTAGTCTGTAGGTAGCCCTTTCTGAGTCACAGTCAATTAGGCTTTGATATCAATTGATAAGTATCCAAGCACTTGGGGAACCCTCCCTAGTATGCTTCGTATCAAGGGAGAAGAACCAATTTGGGGCTTGGGCACCACATAATACCCAATCCCTATCACATAAATATGAATGTTAAAATGAATGGGTGAACACACAAGATAGGATGACAGAAACCAACATATATAGAATAATAGAATAGGAAATAGGGAAAATCCCTTTGAGTTATGGAGTAAATTGCACAGAACTTTTGAGGGTCAGAACCTCCCCTAATGCCAAAATGGCCCATTTTATTTCAAATTCTACAATAGTAAACTCTCTCCTATCTTCCCATGTTTATTCTCATTTTTATTCTAAACATAACCCACATAATTGACAAGACATAACTACTAATAATAATATAATGACTGCCACTAAACTACTCTTAAGTCTTAATATAATAACAGTTACAAAGCTGAATACTCAGTTTTCATTCCTTTATGAGTCTAACATAGGATAAGCAATAAATGCATTTAAGAAATGGTTGCACAACACCCTTTTTTGAATAGTGTGGATTCTCACATTAGTTTGTTTGGGCACATGTGGAGATGATAGAGAATCAACATGTGAATAGATGCATGGATTGTTACCTTGTGTTTGTCTTCATAGAAAGAGGGTTTCCCTCTGTTTGTCTCGGTAGTTAATGAGAGAAGGGAAGTTGGAAGGAGCAAAAATGAGAGAAATGTACCATATTTTCTAATTTGATTGTGGAGAGAAGACAGTGAGGGATTTGCATCATTGATGTTAGATGGTTTATCCCCCTAATTGAGATGCTGAACTTATGTTATGAACTTCATGAGATTGTGACTGATTTTGAATTGTATCTTATCTCATGGTCATGGATTTTTAATTTTATGTGATTTAGAGGTTAATTTCCTTATCTATATTATTATGGATATGCATGTGTAGTTATAATTTGACATTTTAGATAGGATCTTATGATCCATGTTACAACTCACAATTTGCCATTTCCCAATCTTAGGTCGAATCTTGATTTAGACATTGTTTCTATGTTATGGTTCTATGACTTCATGCCAAATTTATTGTCTATGCAGGTATCATTATATCTTGATAAGTTCTCTGGTGTATGTCAATCAGTTCTCCATGAGTGCAAACTTACCTTTCTACAGATAATCTGCGACCATGATCTTTTTGTTGAAATGCCTGGGAGAGACCCTTCCGATAGGTACTGTTTTTATAATGTTTATTTGATTACTTATGTATACCGTGCTGTTCCTGGGCACAAATATTTACTTAGAAAGTATCATAATTTATGCAGTGAGATTTTAGCTTAGCTTTTTTAAGCTACGATGCACGATTTTTACTCCTATCAATATTGTTAGCTGGTGTTAACTGTCTTAATTGGCCTTTGACTTATCTTTGGATGTTGTTTGTTTTCTTTGGAGTTTGGATGACATTAAATAACTAATGGTTCATCTGTCAGATTAGGTTTTGTTTTATTTCATTGACATGAAACCCTGCCTTACTTTGTTGAACTTTGAGGGGATTTAAACTTGATTGGATAAGGGATTGTTTAGGAGGAGGATTTTGGAGGGTTAGGTCTATATTTTAATGTATATTTGAGAGATTAAAATAATTGAAAGAATACCATGATATATGATCATATTAAAATTTAATCTCACTTCATTCATTTTTAGAAACATTTTGTAGCTTGTTTAATTTAGAAAAGAAAACAAGCTTCCCTCGCCTCCCTTCGAAATATCCCTACCAAACAGATCTTAAAGTAAACTAACTGGAACTTATAGGATAGTACTACCTCTAAGACTCGTGATATCTAATTAAGGTCAATGTGAGCCAGGAAATGTCCTTAGATTTCATGTATAAACAATAACCCGCATACTTGAATGTTGATACACTTGTTACAGAAACTACCTTTCGTCTGTATTGATACAAGAACTCTTTGTTACTTGGGATCATGAAGATTTGTCTCTGCGGGCAAAGGTGAGTTTAGTTGGAATAAAGTGTCTTGATTTTCTTCCTTAAAGTTGTATTATTTTTTATTCATAACATTTTGTATTATATATTATCCTCCTTGTGTGTCCATCTGTAGGCAGCAAGAATCTTGGTAGTGCTCTTGTGCAAGCATGAGTTTGATGTGAGATACCAAAAGCCTGAAGATAAATTGTATATTGCTCAGCTATATTTACCGGTTATTGGCCAGGTGCATATTTATATTTTAATGATCTTTCTTGATATGTTCATTGAAACTTTTTACCTGGGTGTTTTGCTTTTCACTATGCAATCACTTTGTGTTTTTGGCTGATAATAATATTCTTGGGCAATTTGGCAACTTTATTCAAAGTTAATGGATCAGAATCTGCAAGGATTTTATGCAAATGCTCAAAAGAAATTCTTTTACAATTAAATTTGAATATATTAAAATTATTATTTAGTAAAGAAATATTTTAATGTGTATTAGTTATGTTTTTAGTATAGTTTATGTTTGAATCTAAATAATATATTTCAATTATATTAAAATTACAAACACTAATCTCTTTATATAAGACTATTCTAATCTAATGGATTAAAAACTATTCTGATCTAATGGGCCTAACTAATGGACTAAAAGTCTGAATATAAATTACTACTAATAATAGTAAAAATAACACATTTGCAACAACCCCTATGAATGTCTATCATTCTTAGCTTGGAAACAATCTTTTCAAAGTTATTGCTGTTCAGCCCCTTAGTTAGAATATCTGCAAGTAAGACCACTATCTAACTTTTCTTTGATGAAGTGTCTGTCAACTTCAATATGATTGGTTCAATCATGCTGCATTGGATTATGGGCTATACTAATGACAGATTTATTATCACAATAAAGTCTCATTGGTTCATCACTCTTTATACTTAAGTCTTCTAATGTCATTTTCAGCCAAAGTAGTTCACATGTCCCTTGTGCCATTGTTCTGAATTATGCTTCAACATTAGATCTAGATACAACACTTTGTTTTATACTCTTCCAGGTCACAAGATTCTCGCCTAGAAAAGTACAATATCCTGTAGTTGATCTTCTATCCACAACTGACCTTGCATAGTCAACATCACTATATGCTTCAAGACTCACACTTCCATTTCGTTCAAACAAAATTCCTTTACCTGAAGTTCCTTTTAAATATTGCACAATTTTTGAATCTCCTTTGGTTGGTGCATGAATTGGTTGACTAAGCTTACAACAAAAACAACTTCTGGTCTAGTATGTGATAGATATATGAGTTTTCTAACTAATCTTTGATACATTCTCTTATCAACCGAAATATTTTCTTCTGCATTCCCCAACTTTACACTTGGATCAATTAGTGTATTTGCAAGCTTGCATGCTATGCTGTCTTACCCATCTCTTATAGAAAATCAGTAATGTATTTTTGTTGAGAAACGAAGATTCCTTTCTTGGAGCGGGCAACTTCAATTCTCAGAAAGTACTTCAATTTTCCCAAGGTCTTAATCTCAAACTTCTTGGAAGTGTTCACTTAACAATTGTTGCTCCTTCTCATCATCACCTGTTATTATATTGTCATCCACATACAATAATAAAACTGTTACCCCCCCTGTCTCAAAATGTTTAACAAATAGAGTATGATCTCCCTGACTTTGTTTAAAGTCCAAACCTATTATAATTTTGGCGAATCTTCCAAAAACCATGCTTGTGGTGATTGCTTTAGCCCATTTAAAGCCTTTTTAATTTGCACACAATGTTGGTGGTAGTAAGTTCACAGTATCCAGGGGGTACATTCATATAGATCTCTTCATCAAGTTCTCCACGAAGGAAGGTATTTTTCACATCAAATTGATGTAAATTCCAATTGTAATTAGCTTCTAAAGATAATATCATCCTCACGGTATTCATTTTAGCAACTGGAGCAAATGTAAGTACTTCTCAATACCCATCCAATAAGTTTGGGTGAATCCTTTGGCAACCAATCTTTCCTTGTACTTCTCAATAGATCCATCAGCCTTGTATTTTACACTATATACCCATCCATATGCACCCTACATGTTTCTTTCCATTTGATAGAGAAACCAATTCCCAAGTATTGTTCTTATTCAATGCCTCCATCTCCAAGTCCATGGCTGGTTTCCATTTTTTGTCAGACAATGCCTCAGATAAAGAGTTAGACATTGTTATAGTGTTTAAACTTGTGAGGAAGGCTTTATGGGTGGATGAAAAGTGTTCAAAATAAAGTTCAGTCTCAACATTGTCACCATTAATTTCAGTCTCAACTTCCAGTTCGAAAGTAAGGTCAGGAAGTGGACAATACTCATCTTCCTTACTTATATTCTCCCCTTGAGTAATAAAAGCCATTCAATTCTCTAGCATTTCCAATTGTCCTCCCAAAATTCTTGTCCTGGAAAACACAAGTATTGTTATAAAAAACAACATAAATGATAATCAGTTGTGAGTTTTTGTATGGAAATTAGGCTAGTGGACAATATGGGAATATGAAGAACATTTCGAAGGATTATAGATGGGTTTATTTGGACATCTCCTTGCCCACCTACAGTTATAAGGGTACCATCTGCAGTGGATATTTTTTTGTTGCCAAGACATGGTGAATAAGTAGAAAAGTGTGTCGGTAAAGGTGTTATGTGGTCAGTGGCTCCAGAATCCACTATCCAATATTGGTTAAAGGGTTTATATGAGGCATTGAATCCAAAAGAAAATTGAGACTTTCCACGAGAAAGTCAAAACAGAAAACGTACCTGAATGTACCAAACCTGTTGGTTTCTCTAACTTACTATGGAGGGATCTCAGCCTCTCTACTTCTTTGTTAAGTTGAGCTAATTCTCTTTCTGACATATTGATGGATCTCATGCGAATGTGTCTTGACTCGATAGAATAAAAAAGAACTAGTATCACAGGTGAACAATTTCACTGTTGATGAACAGTGTTGCCGTGATGCACATTACCTGTGATGAACAGTTCCGAGGATGAACAATGACTCTGAACCTAAAACTTGCAAATAAGGCAGCTACGGTTTTTGAAAAAGAGCCGCAATTAAGGCAGCTAGGATTTTGAAAAAAGAATCGCAATTAAGGCGTTTAGGATTTTTTTTATGCAGAAGCGAAACCCTCTTGAACAAGAGCTCTGATACCATGTTTGAAACTGAATAATATATTTCAATTATATTAAAATTACAAACACTAATCTCTTTATATAAGACTATTCTAATCTAATGAGCCTAACTAATAACGTATTTACAACAGTATACATATGTAAAATAATGCTGTAAATTTGAACTTGTAATTTATGTTAAGAGTCTCACATTAGACAATATATGGCCTGTGTTGTGTTTATAATTGGGGGCAATCCTCACCCTACAAGTCGACTTTGTAAGGTTGAGTTATGCCTAAACCACATTTCTTAACTTGGTGTCAAGAGTGTCATTTAAGATCCGGTGGGTCACTTGCTCTCAGGTTTCCCTATTGAGTTAGGTCTAAACCACATTTCTTAACAGTTTAATAACGTTTTTTAAAAAGATTTATAAAGATTAATTTTTCTATATTAAATCTTGCTATCAGTTTTTTGAAATTATTATTTCTGGACTTCATATTTCTCTAATGAATTCTGTTTGTCTTTTCAGATACTAGATGAGATGCCTGTTTTCTACAACCTGAATTCTGTTGAGAAGCGTGAAGTTTCCATTGTAATTTTGGAAATAGTTCGAAATCTTGATGATGCATCACTGGTCAAGGCATGGCAGCAAAACATTGCCCGTACTAGATTGTTTTTCAAGCTCATGGAAGAATGCTTACTTCTATTTGAGGTTACTCTTTGTACAGTAGGCTGTCATGAATCTGAATCTTCTGTTTGATTGGCTTTTGTGATTTATAAATTTTGAAGTTGCCAATCATTTATATATTTTTAAATAGGGGAGGGAGAACGTTATTATTTATTAGGGTAGCGTGCAGACTGTAGGCCATAAATTCCCTATAGGCATTCAAACTGTCTCTTTGGGTTACAAAGCTAGAGAATCACCATGATGATAACACCCACAAGATATGTCCGGAATATTTGTTGTCATTTGGATAACTTAGTTCTCTTCACTTGTAAGCTTATTTTTGTCAAGTTCATAATTGTTCTATTAACACCCGTACGTTTTACAGCATAAAAAACCTGCTGATGGCATGTTACTTGGCTCTAGTTCTCGCAACCCTGTAGGGGAGACACCTGCTTCCCCCAAATACTCTGAGAGACTTTCTCCTGCAATCAACAACTATTTATCTGAGGCCTCAAGGCAGGAAGTCAGGGTGAGCACACTTCTGCTTAGCTATTTTGTTACGGTTTGATTTGCTTCCTCATATTAGGCTTGAATGCTCGATGTAGGTGAATAATTTCTTTTTGCATCTTATGGCTTTAATTGTGTGACAGCCTCAGGGAACACCTGATAATGGATATTTATGGCAGAGAGTGAATTCCCAGTTGAGCTCTCCTAGCCAGCCATATTCGTTAAGAGAAGCTCTTGCCCAAGCACAGTCTTCTAGGATTGGAGCTTCTGCTCAAGCACTTCGAGAATCTTTGCACCCACTATTGAGGCAAAAATTGGTATTTTCATCTTATTAAAATAAATCTTTTTTTTATAATAATTTTAAAATGGTTGTCAGTACATAATATACCTTTTTTTTGCCAATTATTATTAATCTCTGCTGTAAACTCCTTTCTGCTTGCATCAATTGTTACACTAAATTTGTGTATTAAGCATTGCATGCTTTAGGCCAAATTCCCCCAAATTAATCTTGAACATAGATATATGCACCATTCTTTTGCAATATCTACTGCTTGTTTATTTGTGTGTGTGTGTGTGTGTGTGTTTAACTGACATTTGTGTCAACTTCTATTTTGATTTGGGTGTCTGGATATTGTAGGAATTATGGGAAGAAAATTTGAGCGCTTCTGTCAGTCTTCAGGTCTTGGAAGTGACTGAAAAGTTTTCAATGATGGCAGCATCGCAGCATTGCTACTGATGTTGGCAAACTTGATTGCATCACAGCTGTATTCATGAGCTTTCTATCTAGAAATCAGCCATTGTCTTTTTGGAAAGCATTTTTTCCTGTATTTAACAGTGTGTTTGATTTACATGGAGCAACTCTAATGGCAAGAGAAAATGATCGTTTTCTGAAGCAAGTCACTTTCCATCTCCTTCGGCTTGCAGTTTTCAGAAATGACAATATCAGGAAAAGGGCAGTTGTTGGGCTTCAAATACTTGTGAGGGTATGTTTTATCTACTTCAATTTTTATTAAAAGTTTTGATATTGAATTTGGTTTCATATCATATTGATCTAAACCTTTGTTTTGGTTTATCCAATTGTGCAGTGTTCATTTCATTACTTTACGCAGACAGCAAGATTAAGAGTCATGTTGATCATCACTTTATCAGAGTTAATGTCTGATGTGCAAGTTACTCAAATGAGATCTGATGGTAGCCTAGAAGAGAGTGGTGAAGCCCGGAGACTTAGAAAGTCATTGGAGGAAATGAAAGATGAAACTAAAAGTTCTTTCCTGTTGGAGGAGTGTGGATTACTTGAGAGTGTTCTTGTAGCCATACCAGAAAAAAAGGCAGAGAATAGATGGTCCTGGTCAGAGGTGAAATATCTCTCTGACAGTCTTCTTTTGGCCCTTGATGGTAGTTTGGAACATGCACTGTTGGTAAGTTTTAACTACATATGTATCCAATGAAATCAATTTTTTTTACAATTGTTGTGATAAGATGATTATTTTTTTTCATTTGTGGATGGGGAATTGCTTCTCATAATGCCAAAACTGTATTGTTCAAACTGGCTTACCTCCTTTTTAAATGATTTAATACAAGGATTCCTTCTTAAGTTTCCTGATAGTAATATAATACATATGTTGAGCTGATTGTCGCTCTGCTTTCCTTTCTCTTGAATGCCTATCACTTTTCCTAGTCTTGGATGTGGTCACTAAACATATCCCAGAGCTGAATCCATGATATATGCTTTTTGTTCGGCCCTTGTTTGGAGAGTTGACTTGAATGGGAAGTTGCAAAGACAAGTTTTTGGGATACTTGGCTGTCCCTTTCCATTTAAGTACAAGTAAAACCGAATATAAGGAGTATAAGTTAAACAAGAGCCAAAGTAGTATCTAGATTAGGCATGAAAATTGGAACATACCGTATCACCCAAGATTTGAGAGATGTAAATTCATGTAGGGTGAATCAAATGAAGACAAACTTCAGAATGTAATTTGTGATAAGAATATTTATATATAATTTCATATATAAATGAATATTAATTGCATAAGACCTGTAATTTGTGTCAAAGAATGTTGGTTGTAAAGAGCCCATTAAAAGCAAGCTCAACGTTACATGTAGAGACTGATACAATGGGTGCGTGGTTACCAAATACAGAATAGGATCAGAAATGCAAGCATTAGAGAGAATGTTGAGGTTGCACCTACTTTAGAAAAATTGAGATAAGTTCTGTAGAAACACCAATGGTGAGAGTAAATCAGATGAAGGATAATGTAAAATTTAGAAACAAGCCATTGAAGAGGTTTTACATGATTTACATAAGAACATTATGGCATTGCATGATCTATGAAGATGACTTAACATAATGGGCAAAGGCTTTAGTAATTTTTTTATAACTTGGTGATATGTAGGTGGAATGATCTGTTCATTTTGGATGTTTATCTGTTTGTAGCTTGGTTCCTGATCTTAGTGACCTCTTTAGTGGGCTTCAGTTGGTTACTAACTGTAGTCTTGTTTCAGGCCCCGGTAATGACTATGGACAGATATGCTGCAGCTGAAGGCTTCTATAAACTGGCAATGGCATTTGCCCCAGTTCCCGATCTTCATATAATGTGGTTACTTCATTTATGTGATGCACATCAGGAAATGCAGTCATGGGCTGAAGCTGCTCAATGCGCTGTTGCCGTTGCTGGTGTTGTAATGCAGGTAAAGGCATGGTTTATTTATGTATAAACAGTGCAACATAGGATATTTAGTTACTCAGTTTGCATTTAGGATTCTCAAAACAGGGTTATTTCTGGGACATTCTGTTATTGATAGGCTGGTCTGTGAAGAGACCAATTATGCATCAAAATAGATACAGGGTTAATGTTACAAAATAACCTATGAATACAAATTAATTACTAATATCTTTGAATCCATGCTAACTTGATATTTAGATGAAATGAAATATTTCTTTCCTTTTATTCTAGGGTTCGATATGTTTTTACCTTGAATTGTGACGTTAAAAAAAATCATATTTAATTCATTTCGTGGTAAAAAGATATAAATTTTAGTAGCTGAACATTTTATAATTTTACGACTTATCTGCAAAAAACCGTTGAGAAGTTTAAGAGTTTAAATGGTGTTAAATATGTTCTATCCTATAAAATGTCCTTGTTTTTTATTTTAGTCCCTATAATTTATGTAATCAATCTATAGTCTTTATCTTTTATAAAAATGGGCACTTTTAGGCCTGCGCCCTCCGCTTTTTATAATATATAATTAATTTGAAAGATCCGTAAATTTTATTGGGGACTAAAAACATCTTACATTTTTAAACATGTGGTTGCTTGTTCTTAGTAAGGAAGTTATAGCAAAAATCAAAGACAACTTATCTTATTTGTGCAATTTCCTTCAATGGCTGTGTTAAGAGTCCTGCATCGGATAATATATGGCCTGAACATGTGTTTATAAGTGAGAGCAATCCTCACCTTACAAGCCGGTTTTGTAGGGTTGAGTTAGGCTCAATCCACACATTCTAACAGGCTGAATTGTAATTCTCAATTGATCACCTTTAATTATCAATATCCTAAATAGTTTTTCCCTTTTGATATCTGACTATTTGCTCCGAAAGTCAACATCTCATTCAAAGCTTTAGCTATAAGATGAGAATAAATTGTTTCTTTCCCTCTTAAATGGACCTAATGTTTTCTCTTGCCAGTGAACTTTTCAACTTGAACAAACAACACCAAGTTCAAGCGCACTTTTTATACGCTAATATTAAGTTTGCTGATAAGAACCAAGGGTGAAAGTATTTAAGGTTAAGCTATAACTTAAGTCTATATTGCTTCCCTACATTTTATCTTGCCAATATTTCTAAGTTCTTGCCTTCCTACCATCGACCCTCCACCCCTCAATATCTATACATAATTTTTTTATCAACCCTCACTCATCTAATGCCACATATCTCATTATGTTATAACTCCTATCCAAACTGCTTCTCCCATGATGCTTATCAATGAATCTGTTGGTTCCTGATGTGTTAGAAACCAAAAGTACAGTCAATTTTGAATATTAATATAAGTAAATGGTAGGCATGTTGACTCTGAACAATTGGTCAATATTTTTTATTTTTATACTGAGTCATCGCTTTAGGTGACACTCATGCCATATCATTATTTCACCTCTCCTCTAGGAGGAGCAGGGAGGTGGGAGATGGGACTTCTTCTAATTAATATAGCAACTAATTTGTACTTGTACTATTATTTAATTTGATGCAGGCCCTTGTTGCCAGAAATGATGGTGTTTGGAACAAAGATCATGTTGCTTCTTTACGGAAGATTTGTCCTATGGTTAGCAGTGAGATCACATGTGAAGCATCTGCTGCGGAGGTCGAGGGATATGGTGCTTCAAAACTGACAGTTGACTCTGCTGTGAAATACCTGCAGCTCGCCAATAAGCTCTTTTCTCAAGCTGAGCTATTTCATTTCTGTGCAAGCATTCTGGAACTTGTTATCCCAGTTTACAAGAGCAGACGGGCTTATGGACAGCTGGCAAAATGTCACACTTTACTTACTAATATCTACGAATCAATACTTGAACAGGAATCTAGTCCGATTCCTTTCACTGATGCAACATACTATAGGGTTGGATTTTATGGTGATAGATTTGGAAAACTTGACAAAAAGGAGTATATTTATCGTGAACCTCGTGATGTACGTCTAGGGGACATAATGGAAAAACTTAGTCACATATATGAGTCCAGAATGGATGGTAATCACACTTTGCATATTATTCCAGACTCTAGACAAGTGAAGGCTGAAGAGTTACAGCCTGGTGTCTGCTACCTTCAAATCACTGCTGTTGACGCAGTTATGGAAGATGAGGACTTAGGAAGCAGAAGAGAGAGAATTTTCTCTCTTTCAACTGGAAGTGTCCGTGCCCGTGTGTTTGACCGGTTTTTATTTGATACCCCATTTACAAAAAATGGCAAGAATCAAGGTGGACTGGAAGATCAATGGAAGAGACGCACTGTTCTTCAGACTGAGGGTTCATTTCCAGCTTTAGTAAATAGGCTATTGGTAATCAAATCTGAATCCCTTGAATTTTCACCTGTAGAAAATGCCATTGGAATGATTGAAACACGAACAGCTGCATTAAGAAATGAGCTTGAAGAGCCCCGTAGTTCTGAAGGCGATCAACTTCCACGACTCCAGAGTCTACAAAGAATCCTCCAAGGCAGTGTTGCAGTACAAGTATGTTGAGTATTGATTCTTTTTACGCTATCATATGCCAGACTGATTTTCCCTATATTAACAGCACACATTTTACATTTCGGTCTCTTGATTCTTACGCTAGAGTTATTTTTGTGCAGGTAAATAGTGGTGTTTTGAGTGTTTGCACAGCCTTCTTGTCTGGCGAGCCTGCTACAAGATTGCGGTCACAGGAACTGCAGCAACTTATAGCTGCCCTTCTTGAGTTCATGGCTGTTTGCAAACGTGCCATCCGCGTACATTTCAGACTGATAGGTGAGGAAGATCAGGATTTTCATACACAACTTGTAAATGGATTTCAGTCTCTAACTGCAGAGTTATCGCATTATATTCCTGCCATCCTCTCGGAGCTATAACCACTGCCACGAGTATTTGTTTTGTAATATTGCTTCTACGTGTTCATATATACACTTTTTGTTTTTTTCTTCTTCCACTCACCTCCCTCTCTGATTGCAATGATTTGCAATTGCATTTGTATCATGGTTCACATATTTAGATAGAATTATGCTGACCTGCTGATTCCAGGAAAATACGAATCATCCTATTTGTGTATCATGTCAATTCTGTGTAGTACAATGTAGTGTAAATGTCAGAAACCGAGCATTAACATTAAGGAATGGAAATGAGAAACAAAATGCCTTGACGAGTAATTAGTACTTGAAAAAGCAAACGAATACATTTAAATATGAACTCAATACGACTACTTTTAAACAAGAATAAATATAAACATCGGAACTTTTATTTAGAGGTGTTAAAAGTGACTGATACATGACGCCCAAATTTCATAAAAATTTGTCATTTTACTCCTTTATTTATATATTATTTGTTTTATTTAATTATTTATAATTTTCTTTCCCATTATTATGGAAACTGCATCAATTAATGTGCATCATTGATACGTAAACCACGAGATCACGTTCACTAATATAGTAGCTACATAAACATTACAAGTTTGAGCAAATAGTGACTACATCCAATGGCATAAACATTGTTTGTATGAGCTGATTAAAAAAAACTTATACACCTTCCGGACACATTTATAATCAACAAAAAAATTTAGATTCATTAAATCATCAATGTATCTGGTATAAAATAATGACTAGATACTTAATGATTCAATGAATTAAATATTTTTTGTTACTTATAGATGTGTCTAGAGTGTGCTACATTTCATTTGTGACGCACATTTCACAATACTTTTTTACTCTTACAAAATTCGAGGATTTAACATGCCACTCTGTCATACATGGGTATGAAAAAATTAAATTGTTAAAATCTAAATTTTTAAAAAAAATTCTAAAATTTCAACACCACGTTGATATCGAAAATTTTGTGAAATAGTAAGAAATTTATGTAGATTTATGTAACTTTTGGTATTTTGTACCAGAAATTTCAAAATATTCAGATATTATAAAAAAAAAAAAATTTCGGGTTTAGTACTTATCTTTTGTATTGGAAATTTTGAAATTTCTAGAGCTTAAAGATGTAAGGAAATTTTCAAATTTTTTGTAGTTCAATTTTTTATTTAAATACTGGAAGTTTTTAAATTTTTGATAGTTCATATTTTTCCTTTTTTCTCATTTTATTCTTTGTTTCAGTGAGAACCAGGGGCAAAGATGATTTTGTTGCGGACAGGGTGACTGATAGAGCATAAGCTCGAGCCCGGGCTAACAGGGCACAAATTTATGAGCTAAGGGCTGAACGACGTTCTCCGACCGATTCTCACTGAAAATAGATGGCGAAGCAGCATGCACAATTTCACGTACCCCGCCATCGAGGAGTTAGAGTTTCTACTTTCGTGGAGGTACATGCTCCTGCTCCTATGGATGTGCCAGTGATGAGCTGACTTTTGAGCATACTATTGAGGAGTTTATGCCTGTTGTGGAGTCGACTCCTGAGTAGGTTATGAAGCCTATTTCTGAGCAGGTTGTGGAGCTGGTTGTCAACCGTCAGCGTTTAGGAGGTTGTTGTTGAGCACGTTTGATCGCGACTTTATGTGTCTTAAAGAATCTAGACCGTAAATATACAGTCCTAACGCGTGTAGCTTTAAAGATTATTGAATCACAAGGGACTAAATGTCGACCTATCGTTATCTAAGGTTACTATGTAAATCTAAGACTAATAATGTAAATAATTGGGTTTGGGGAACCTAACTAATTATAATCTAGTTTAGATTCAAATGGAGAATATTAGTATGTAATGGTCGGACTTCGTGGATTTAGCAACTCATCGACTTAAACTCGTATTATCAAAACAGTTTCAGTAGGAAATATTTATTTGGAAACCCTCTTCTCACACTCTCGTGTTTATTGATTAAGATCCTATAATCAAACCTAAGTGAGCGTTCTCGCTGTTTCAATTAGAGTTTAAAAATAGTTTTTGAAAATAAATAAAACCTAGTCAACTTAAAAGCGCTCTCGTTGTATTTTAAGTTGATGCACAATTACTAATATCCAGTTATTATCTCAAACTCTCGTTTTATTGATCATAACTTCTAATCTGTAATTTACTCTCGTAACAAAACAGTTTGCATTAAGTACTAGTAATTGAAAGAAAATTAATCTTTTTAAAACGGAATAGATCGAATGACGTTGTTAAACCTTGTCAGCTATATGACCTTACATACCGATAACTAAACTTAGCCTAGCATGTTATGCGATTTAGTTATAGTGCAATAGTAATAAACAATATCAGACAGTTCAGATAACACATGCATTTCAAATAATTTAGGCATAAAATAAATAAACAATTAAGATAAGCCAATAAATAAATAAACAATTAAAATAAACCAACAACTAAATTAAATAGTTAAAATAAACCTGAAAATAAAAATGCAGAATATTTGGACAACTTCAGGTGTCTCCCACAGGTCGGTGAGATCTGCCCTTCGTTGCTCTGAAAATTAAATGCGATGAGGGAAATTAAAAGGCGCAATTCTAACGTAAGGTTAGAATCGGCAAAGGTTCGCAGCAATCCCCGATGTCGAAATTGCTACGAGAAAAGAAAGCAGATACTAGACTAAATAAACCGAAACCGGTAGAATAAAACTAAACTGAAAATAATTTTAGCAGAGTAACAGTAAAGAATGTAGAAGAAAAAGCGTCTTGAAAAGTGTAGACTGACAGCCTATTTATAGAAGTTGGGTTGTGCTTAGTAACTGGGTTGGTTGCGTTTTTCTCGCCTCCGATATCTCCTCCATAGCGGTCGCTACGGACTTGCTGAGTGAAGTGTAACGGTCGTTACGCTTTTGCCTTGGTGAGGAAGACTCGGCTCCTACTCCGTCGCGGTCGCTACAACTCTAGGGTTAGCAATAGTCGTTACACGTTGCTGCGTTGTGGGCTTAGCTTGCTCGTTGGAAGTGGGCTGGGCCTGCTTGAATTCCTTTTTTAGACATTTTTACATGTCATACACCTTTTTCTTTCCATACACCCCACATTTGCATAAATGCTATTCTTTTGTGGATTTTGAGTACGATTTATCCGAATTTTCTCGACTTTCTTCGGACATGCCTTATAATTAGTAAAAACCCTAATAGATAGAAAATACCGGCATAATACGAATAAAGAGTAATTTAATTAATTAAAATGCGAATAAAATTCATGTAAATTGATCCAAATAATCAATACATTTTCGGGTTATCAAAGTCCCCTGCAATTGAACCTATGCTTGTCCTCAAGCAAATAATGGAATAAAAATCGTTTATCGCAAAATATCTGACACAATTGCACGACACGATTCGAATCGTACATGGTTGAGGGGCATTACATTAGAAAGATGGAACTGGGTTCCGACACTAATGATACATAAGTGACACGAAACCATAGAACATGGTCGAAATCCTTCTTCTTATGTGAACCAGTCCAAATCATGCTATCATAGCTCAACCTAACTCTTTTCGTTCGAAATCAACCGTTTTCGTTCTAGTGCAATCACATTAAGCCCTTTATCTTTCGCACGCACATAGTAGAGTAACCGGTTAGTGATTTTGGTCATTTTTGCACGGGGTTCTGGTACACAAGTTGGTAACTCTCTCTTTCCCAAATTATAGGCTTTGGGGGATCGAACCATGGTCCTCCCTACCAAGTTCAGCACCAGATACCACTGAATAGGCTTATAACTGGTTGTTATATTAGTTTCTTGTAGGTTCCGCAACTATTGGGTTAAATGACCTGGTGAGGATCACCTAATTTAATTAGCGCATTCCCTATTATATCTTGATACTTAAAGCTTTTTTGATTAGGACCAGTCACTTATATTCATCGGCTTCCTACGTAGTTTGTGGATAAGACGGTGTAACTGCTTGTATAAACTACTCGGGGTTGATCTAAAATTAAAACTTAAGGTCTCGGTATCATAACTACTCAAACTGATCTGCATGATCTGGAAGATTTAGGTGTCAAGGCGGTATTATTTTTGTCGAATCTTGTTCAAAAGTTCTAACGAAGCCTAATTGAGTAACCTATATACTTTTCGAATGTTCCGAGCTAATGCGTCAAAAACAAAATTTTAATTTTTTTTTATGGTTCAAGAAAAATGTGGAAGTAAGACTAACGTACGAAAATGAATACCGATTTGATAAGAATTTTTTTATTGAATGAAAAGGGAAATAACTGAAAGGGAAATAACTGAAATTCAAAATATAAGTATGAAATGCGCCTAAGAGGGGGGTGAATTAGGTGTTTAAAAATCTTATCGATTTTTTTTATGAATACTTGTAATAATTTTCTGGTTTGGTATATGAAGTTTTTACAAGTGTTTCTTTCTTTTGGTTATGGGGTGATGAAAGAAATAAATGCAGAAAAGTAAAGAACACAAGGATGTATCCTGGTTCCCCTCACAGTCTGAGAGTACTCCAGTCCCCTTATAACATGCAAGAGATTTTACTATAGTCAGAATTATCGTACAACCTATTCACACCAAAGGTGATGCCTACTATCTAACCTATAGGGAGACCAATGGCTCTTAAGACCTTTAAGGTTTAACAACACTAAGTGCAAGAAGAACAATCTTCTTCAATGCACAACTTGTTTCCAACAATCATGGACAACAAGAATACAACAAGTATATTTGAATTTTACAAGAGTTTTGAAGTTGTAGCATAATATATCAATCTTGGATTGATCTTCTCCTTCAAGCAAAACAATTCTCAATAATGGATACAAGTATTCACAATGATAGTATGAAACTTAGAATAATTTTTCAATGAAAAATAAGTATGGAAAGTCTCACAAAAAATTCTGATGTAAAACACTTGAGAATATTTGAAAATAAAGAGTTTTTTGTAAATGGAATTGTTGATTGAAGAAGGTGATTTAAATTTGAAAAATATGCAGTATTTATATGCTCTAAAACACCTTTACAAACATCTATAATTATATGAAAAGATGCCATGATTCATGTTAGAGAACCCATCAAAAATTTGTTTGAAAAACAAAAGAATTTTTCACACTGGTTCAGTGGTAACCGGTTCCCAAATGGGAGAACCCGGTTCCACTGACTTCAATGTTAAAAAAAATTAAATTTTAATGCAGGGGAACCGGTTCCCTCATAGGAGAACTCAGGTTCCCAGTATAAAAATCAGGGGTGTGAAAAACTTGAAATTGGGTAACCGGGTTCCCATATGGGGTAACCAGTTCCCAGAGCATTTTTTTCAAAAATTGTTTTACAAAGATGTTCAAACTAGATTTTGATATCTAAAATATTTTTTAACAATTTTATGGCATGCATGAATCATTATGTGAACACTTGTATGCATATAGAGAGATTGAATGCATATACCTTTTGACATTTTATTTTGATTTCACAATGATTCTTCAAGATTTGATTATATAGATGATTTGAGCCATTACTTTTTGCAATCAATTTATTCATTGTAAATTTGTCTTCATCAAAACACTAAAGGAGGCAAGCTTGATTTTACATCTTGATTTCACATTCTCCCCCTTTTTGATGATGACAATCTTTGCTTGAAATATTTATCCGTTTTGTTCAAATTGATTCTCTCGATGGTTACTAGCAATGGTATTCTCTATAGAGCACATCTTGTTGAATAAAATTTCTACGGTATAACCACCTTTCGGAACCGGAGGAGGAGCACCGAGTGCAGGATCTTCCTTATAGTGAAATTTTCCTTCGAGGTCCAATACTATACCGGTGTTTTTCAAGGCGGTTTTGACATAGATTTCATGGTCCTTTTCCGTCATCACTATCTTAGGCTCTCTTTGTACAGAAACACCAGCATTATCAATGATTTTAGAGATAGGTCTAGCATAGGGTAAGCCACCATTTAAGTGTACAAGATGATTCATGTGGTTCAGGATAGTGAGTACCCAATTAACAGGAATCCCTTGTTTCAAAGCATAAAGCAGCTTTGAGGCATTTTGCTGCCTAACACCTGCACGTTGAGATTCTCGACACATATCCAAAAATACTTCAATTTTACTATAGGATTCCCATTCATCTGGTACAGAACCTTGTACAAGAACTAGTCCTTCGTAGGGAACCCTTAAATATTTTCCAAATGATTCAACATCCAAACAAATATCCTTATTGAGAACAGAGGAGGCCAGAATAATTTCATCATTTCATCATTTCAGTAGTTACTAGAGACATATTTTGGTAAAACTCCTTAACAAGATCAGGATAGATAAACCCACAGTCACTGACAAATACATCCAACTTTGCAGCAGCTATTTTAGCAGGAAAATTAAAGCTATGAGCAGGAAAAGTATAGAGGATACCATACTTTACCGACAAAAGAGCTCAATTTCGAATGTTGAAAGTAAGTCTCCTACTCTTGAGTGTGGGTCAATTTGGATAAGCAGAATCATGGTGGTCATGACTAGTTTCACCAATTTTGAGTTTTCCCTTAGATTCTCTAGTGTTGATTTCTAATCAAGCTTCTGGCAAGTTTCCACTAACTTTGTCCATTTGAAATTCTCAATTATCTTTGATCAAGTGATGTGATAGTTCTAAAACTGGTGATATACTTGACAAAAAACAATTGAAACTTGTCGTGTGGTCGTGTGGATTCTATCAAGCTTCTGGCAAGTCTTCATGCATAAGTTTCAAGATGGTCACCTTGTTGACGACTAACAATTAACAGTTCAATTATATACTTGACAAGTTTCAAGATGGTCATCTTGCTAACATTTATTAATTGCTCTTTATTTTTCGCTCTTTACTTTCCGCATCTACTTTTATGCTCTTTATTTTTATGCATATTTATTTTTAGCATTTACATTTCATGTCATGTTTGCTTTGCTCACTTGAGCATTTTATTTTCTATGTCATCTTTCCTTTTGCTCACTTGAGCATTTTATTTTCTTGTCATTTTGAATTTGATCACTTGAGCTTTGTTTTCCTTTTCCAAAACACTTAATAATTCAACCTAAATATAAAATAAATAAATAAAGGGACTTGGTTACTATCCTTGTGCTTGGAGCTTGATCTTTGGACTTAGGATTATGACATCTACCTCAACTTGGAGATCTTTGGGCCCTGGGTGTTATTCTGTCTTGTCTGGTTATTATCTTTGTATGCAGGTTATTCCGCTATACTTGATTAAGAGTGAATTTTCTCCAAATACAGTTGTTACTGCCCGTTTTTCTTAAGACAAGAGTTCACCTAAAAGCGTTGATTTATCTGAAACTTGGTTTTTTTCCTGGTTATTTGTTGCTTATGTGGTAATCCAAAGGATGGGATATGGTATTGACTCTTGATGTCAAGTACTAGTCTTCTCACCCGGTTAAATCTTTCTTTACCCTTACCTTTTACTTTATGTACTTAGGTTAGCCTCTTCATCTCCTCCCCATTATTTAATTTTCAAAATCTTCCCTCTTTTTCAAAGAATTCATGTTTTCAAAACTCGAACCGCTTTCAAAAAAAACTTGGACTTAGGTCCATGAATTTTCAAACTTCTTTTCTTAATAAACTTTCAACCCATTTAATAATACTTTGACTTTTCTTTTCATAAGACGAAAAGACACCTAACCTCACTCAAACTTTTTTAGCCCTTTGTGACTTTTCTAAATATTTTCTTAAAATCAACCAACACTCAATCTTGGTCTTTTTTAGCCGAACTACTTGGTTTTGATTTCAACATTGCACATTGGTTGTATGTAGGCATGGAACTCATTGGAAGTTCTATCAAACCAAAAATTATAAAAATATTTTTCTCCCCACCATCCAATTTGTACATATACTTTTTTTTAGCACACATATACAAATTTTCACAAAGGTTCCTGCAAAGTACCGTAGATGCTTTGGGTGCCTAACACCTTCCCTTTGCATAACTAACCCCCCGGTCCCAGATATCTGATTTATTTAAGGATTTTATTCGCTCTTTTTCCTAGTCTTTTGGATAAAATAAAACTGCGGTGGCGACTCTTTTGTTATTTTTTTTTAGTTAAGTCAATTCAATGGCTTATACTCGCAGTTTTTTCTGCTACAACATCAATCGAACAAGTATCCTACTCCAGATGACATCAACAATATTATTTCAGCATAAATACCAGCCGCATCCGATGATAGGAAATTGTATCATTTGGTAAAGACACATATGATTCATGGTCCATGTGGGTTAGCAAACAGATCTTCACCTTGCATGAAAAATGATAAGTGCTTTAAATTTCCCCCAAAAAATTGGCAGCCTCAGACCATTATCGATCAAGATGGATATCCCGTCTACAGAAGAAGGGAAATTGGAAATATTATTTCGAAAAAAGAATATTGTTCTTGATAATAGATATGTAGTTCCTTATAATTCATATCTGCTGAAGAAATATCAGGCTCACATAAATATGGAATGGTGTAATCAAGAGACTTCAGTCAAGTACTTATTCAAGTATATTAACAAAGGTTATGATAGAATAACTACAACTGTTGTTCAGACTGAATTAGACGGAAGTACAGTTGTTAGAGATGTTGATGAAATCTGTTGAGAATCAAGTGTGAGGAAGAAGTCCCACATTGGTTAGAAAAGGAAAGAATGAACACTTTATAAGTGGGAGAACCCACACACCTATCACCTTAAGGTTTTAGGTAGATATGTGGTGTTCCTCTCATAAAAAGTGTGTCATATACATGCTCCCTCCTCGAAAGTTACCCCTAACAGTGGTTCAGAGTCTGTGGTTTTGAGATAGGAATCGGCTAACTTGTATCAAAACACTTCCCGCAGGTGGTGGGTAGAAGGTGTTTCGTTAGAGAGTACCAACAGTGATACAAGTGTATTTGGAAGAGAGACCTTTCACATGAGGGGGAGCATTGTGACTCACACTTGAGGGGGAGTGTTGAGAATCAAGTGTGAGGAAGAAGTCCCACAGTGGTTAGAAAAGGAAAGAATGAACACTTTATAAGTGGGAGAACCCACACACTTATCACCTTAAGGTTTTAGGTAGATATGTGGTGTTCCTCTCTAAAAAGTGTGTCCTATACATGCTCCCTCCTCGAAAGTTACCCCTAACAGCAATCCTCACTTTTTTTCAGCAATCTCCGCCGCCGCACTGTCCACGAAAAAAAGAAGTTTTTTTTTATTGCGCTACTGTTCACCGCGTCGTCGCTACTGTTCACGGAAAAAAAATTCCTGGCAAATTGCCTCCCTCTTCTGGTTCCAGATCTGCCCTCGGTTTTTTACCCCAAGAAAGTCTTACTCTAGTTCAAACAGCCCTCGTTGTTGTGTGTTACGCCATGGGAGATGCTGATTCTGTCTCGTTTACTAAAGTTCCGCTTATCCCATGTGAAAAACTAACCGGATCAGCCAACTATAACATATGGGCTCGTTCTGTCGAGATGTGGTTTAACGGTCGTGATATGAAGAGCATCTAACCACCCAATTGAGTAACGCTGTACCGCCAAACTCGCTAAATGGAAGAAAACTGATGCCTCTTTGTGTCGTGTTGTGGTTTTCCATAGCACCTAACCTCCAAGCACGTACCAAGCATTCTCCACTTGTTATGAGGTGTGGCAAAGGCCAAGAAAGTCTTTCCAACGACGCTCATTCTCTATACAAAGGTCATCCATAAACTTAACACACAAGTTGGAAAATATGGATGTGCAAGCTTATCTAAGTAAGCTTCGCCTTGAAAGCAAGTTACGCAACCTCATGCCTTACGAAAAGATGCAATCATGCCGAACAACAAAGTAAATATTTCATGGTCATGGCACTTAAAGGACTACCATCGAACTTGAACTGCTCGTAACTGATTTTATCGGTACTTGTTCTAACTATGATACAATTAGTGAACAATTATTGCGCTTGGCTACACCTCATGCGTTTGGCCAGGTTACCCCTCCATCTATTGCTATTCCAACATAAGGTGATACTGCTGCTCTTGCATCTCTTAGCAACAATCAGATTCGCCTTCGAGGAGGGCCATCCAACTCCAAACCTCGTCCTAAGTGTGACCATTGTAAGCGGCTTGGACACACTATCGATCGTTGCTGGAAGTTGCATAGAAAACATTCAAGGCAGGTAAATGAAACTCAAATTGATAACCCAGACACTATACAAGCTACACCTTCTCTTCAGAACCCTACGCCAAGCTACGCGGATTTTCTCAAGTGGTGTCAGATTAACCAGACCTCTGGTTCCACGGCTTCAATTGCACACACTGGTAATTCATCTGTTTGCGTCTCTCAATCATCTCCTCTTGGTCCTTGGGTCCTCGACTCTGGTGCGTCTGATCATGTTACCGGTAATAAAAATCTTTTCTCTTTCCTTTCTACCTCTGGTTTCCTACCGAGTATAACCTCTGCAAATGATTCTCAAACCCGGTCCCAAGGGATCGGTACTGTTCAAATTCTACCACCTCTCTGTGTTACTTCTGTACTATATGTACCTAATTGCCCATTTAATTCATCGTCAATCGTTTAACTCGCTCCTTAATTGTTCTATCACTTTTACTAATAGTGATGTTATTCACAGGATTAGAGTTCGGGATGACGATGGCCGATGTGAGTCTCAAGGCCTCTACTACTTTCTCGTCATCTACCACATGCTCCACAACAAATACTCCACTCATTATACATGCGCAGTTAGGTCATCCAGGTCTTTCCAAGCTACAAAAGTTGGTGCCCAGTTTAACTAAATTATCCACTTTACATTGTGAGTCTTGTCAGTTAGGGAAACATACTCGTAGTCACTTTCCCGATCGAGTCAATAAACGAGCTGCGTCTCCTTTTGCTTTAGTTCACTCCGATGTTTGGGGTTAATCGCGTACCGTGTCTACTTTTGAGTCTAGGTATTTTGTAACATTTGTTGATGATTTTTCACGTTGCACATGGTTATTTTTAATGAAAAATAGATCTGAATTGTTTTCTATTTTTGAACAATTTTATCGAGAAATAAGAATGCAATTTGGTTTGTCAATTCGTACCTTAAGAAGTGACAATGCACGTGAATATTTATTCCAACAATTTCAAACTTTTATGTCATCCAATGGTATTCTGCACCAAACATCTTGCCCTCATACACCTCAACAAAACGGGGTAGCCGAACGCAAAAACCGGCATCTCGTAGAAACCACTCGGACTTCTCCATGGTAATGTCCCTCCGATTTTGGGATGTTGTGCTCACGCGTGTTACCTCTTAAATCGCATGCCCTCATCTATCCTTAATAAAATCCCTCATTCAACTGTTCCAAACTCTCCTCTTCACCCAATTCCTCCTCGAGTCTTCGGGTCTACATGTTTTGTGCATAATCTCTCCCCTGGTCTTGACAAACTATCAGCTCGATCACTAAAGTGTGTCTTTCTTGGTTATCATCGATCCCAAAAGGGTTATCGTTGCTACTCACACACTCTGCAACGATACCTGATATCGGCCGATGTTACCTTCTTCGAGTCTGTGCCATATTTTGCGTCCACCCAAGTCACTCCGGAACCCCTTCAGGAAAGTACTCCTACACCTCTTCCGGAAGTCCCATTTTTCATTATACCCTATCATTCTAGGGAACCTGTCCCACGAGAAACCCCTATGGTTAACCCCCCCACTTCTCGCCCACTTCAAACATATCATCGCCGTCAGCCAACGTCTGTCATACCTGTCCCTGAGGTTGTACATGCCCCGAGGTCATACTGTTCTCGAGGTCATTGCACTCTCCTCCGTTATCGCCATCACCGAATTCGATCCTGCAACCTGAGTCTGATCTTCCGATTGCCCTTCGCAAAGGTATACGTCAAACACGAAATCCTTCTACACATTATATTAATTTATGTTATCATCGTCTTTCTCCGTTGCAGTATACTTGTTTGTCCTCTTTGTCTTCTGTTCTATTCCTAAATCTCCGGTGAAGCATTATCTCACCCGAGTGGGGCAAGCAATGATTGATGAAATGTGTGCTCTTCAAAGCGGTACTGGAACCGGTTCCTCTACCATCGGAAAATCTTTAGTAGGTCGTCGCTTTTTATATGAAGGTTGGTCCGAAGGTAAGATTGATCGTTTAAAGCTCGCTGGTAGCCAAAGGATACACTCAGATTTTTGGATTGGATTATAGTGATACCTTCTCGCCTGTAGCCAAGATGGCATCTGTTAGACTTCTTCTAGCCATTGCAGCCATTAAACATTGTCCTCTTCATCAACTTGACATCAAAAATGCATTTTTACATGGTGATCTTGACGAGGAAGTATATATGGAGCAACCACCTGGGTTTGTTGCTTAGGAGGAGTCATCGAGTATGGTTTGTAGGCTACACAGGTCTCTTTATGGTCTTAAGCAATCTCCGAGAGCTTGGTTTGGCAGATTTAGCACTGTAGTACAACAATTTGGTATGGTCCGTAGTGAAGCTGATCATTCTGTCTTTTATCGTCACTCAGTCCAAGGGTGTATTTATCTTATTGTGTATGTAGATGATATTGTCATAACTGGTAGTGATGAGCCGAGAATACTCCAGTTGACACAACATCTTTCGAATCAATTTCAGACAAAAGATCTTGGTAAACTCCGGTATTTCTTGGGAATTGAGGTGGCCCATTCTAAAGATGGTTTGGTGATTTCTCAACGGAAATATGCTATGGATATTTTGGAGGAAACAGGTTTGTTGGGAATTGAGGTGGCCCATTCTAAAGATGGTTTGGTGATTTCTCAACAGAAATATGCTATGGATATTTTGGAGGAAACAGTTTGTTGGACGCTAAACCACCGATACCTATGGACCCAAGTGTCAAACTACTACCCAATCAAGGGGAGCCTCACGACTCGGAAGATATAGGAGATTGGTTGAAAGTTAAATTATCTCACAACACTGCCTAGACATTTCTTTTGGTGGTAAGTCAGCTTAAATTCCCTTGTCGAACACATGGATGCTGTTATCCGAATTCTGAGATACATCAAATGTGCCCCAGGAAAAGGTTTAGTGTATGAAGATAAAGGACATACTCAGATAGTTGGATACTCTGATGCTGATTGGGCAGGGTCACCAATTGATAGACGATCCACTGGTATTGTGTACTTGTTGGAGGAAACCTTATATCCCGGAAAAGTAAGAAACAAAATGTAGTTGCAAGATCGCCGAGGCGAGTATAGAGCCATGGCAATGGCAACATGTGAACTCATTTGGTTAAAACAGTTGCTCAAAGAACTTAAAATTGAAGAAGCAAGATCAATGACACTTGTATGTGATAATCAAGTCGCATTGCACATTGCTTCAAATCCGCCTTCCATGAGAGGACCAAACATATTGAGATACATTGTCACTTTGTCGAGAGAAGATTGAATGAGACATCGTCACAAGTTTTGTCAACTCTAATGATCAATTGGCGATGTGTTTACAAAATCTCTAAGCCCTAATTAATTATATGGCAAGCTTGGTGCATTTGACTTATATGCTCCAAATGAGGGGAGTGTTGATATTTATATATATATATATATATATATATATATATATATATATATATATATATATATATATATATATATAGTGTTAAGAATATTTACATGTAGAATAGTCCCACATCGATTATATCATGTAATTAGTTGTAATCTCTCTATATATAATAAAGTCTCCGTAGTGCTTTCAAGACACACGGTTTAACCTAAATGTCTCTTAGTCTCTCCTAATTCAATATGGTTAACAAAATCAAACAATACCTTGATTGCAGGTACGTTTCCCAAAGTGAGGCATGTTGGAGGATTTTTCATATCCTATCCATGGTAGATCTTCTTCTGTTGAAAGATATTTTCATCTGGAGGGCGATAATCCCATTTACTACACTGATTATGAATTCATAGACGATGTTCTTGAAAAACCAAGTGTAAAGGAATCAATTTTTACAGCTTGGATGAAGGCAAATAAAACATACACAGAGGCAAGGAATTTAACATACTCTGCTTTTCTTTCCAAGTTTGTTTACAATAAAAGATACCATGTATGGAGACCACATAAAAGAGGTCGTACGATTGAAAGGTTAATTTGGGTTCCTCCAAGCAGTGGTGAACTCTATTACCTTAGAATGATGCTGATGGTTGTCAAGGGACCTACTTGTTATGAGGATATAAAAAAGGTGGGTGGAGAAGTTCGTGACACTTTTAGAGATGCATGCTTTGAGATGGGATTTCTTAATGATGACAAGGAATATGTTGCAGCCATAAATAAGGCTAAAGTTTGGGGTTCCGACAATTTTTTGAGAAAGTTATTTGTCACGATGTTGTTGTCCTGTACTGTTAATCAACCACGACATGTTTGGCAAAAAAACTTGGAAGTTGCTACCTAACGGTATTCTTTATCAACAAAGAAGAGCGACTGATAGAAGAGGTACAATCCTTTAATACTTATACATAACTGTTACATATCATAGAATCTCCTCCCATAGTTAACTATTATAAGAAGTTCCTATTCTTATATTATATTGTAAACTGCTGTAAGTGCAACGTTGAAAATGCAGTATAAATATGAATCTATTATGTTGTTGTATTACATTGAAGTATGGAACGCATTATGATACAACCATTTAAGTTTTACTGATGTTTTTATATGGCTAACTTCAACAATAGTATTATTGAAAATTAATTTAGCTTATCTGTAGACTGCAATACTTGGTTTTATATTGTACACAACAATTATAATTCATATTGCTTTGTATTTTTCTTGGAAGACATGTAATTGTCAACTACAGAACTGAAAAATTTCACATTAATTGAGATTGAGAATATGATGCAATCAAATAGAAGAAGTTTGCATGAATTTAAAGATATGCTATATCCAAATTCGTATATAACTCGGCACGTGAGTAATAGACTGATTTATGATGAACATGATTACAATGCTGATACAGAACGACAAAACTTTGAGAATCTATTTACATCCCTAACAGGTATTTGTTCATCTTTGTATCAATGTTGTTATCATTAAGATACCTTATCTAATATTTCTTTCGATTTGAATGTGTAGATGAACAACGTGCAATCTTTAAAACCATAATGGACGCTGTCCACAAACAAAAAGGAGGGATGTTTTTTTTACATGGATACGGGGGAACTGGTAAAACTTTTATGGGGAGAACACTATCAAGTGCACTTCGTTTAGAGAAAAAAATCATTCTTACTGTTGCTTCAGGTCAGGTGGCATAGCTTTCTTATTATTGCCAGGTGGTAGAACAACCCATTCAAAGTTCAAAATACCTGTTCCAACCCCTGACAACTCTACTTGCAATGTTGATAAAGACTCTAAACATTCACAGTTATTTCAAGCTATTGATGTCATAATATGGGATGAAGCACCCATGACTCATAAGAATTGTTTGGAGGCATTTGATAAGACCCTTAAGGATGTCATGGGCAAGAAAGGTTTTGCAAATACAATTTTGGTGGTAAAGTAATTATTTTTGGAGGAGATTTCCGTCAGATACTTCCAATTGTTCCAAGAGCAGGGCGTTCTGATATTGTCCATGCATCCATTTGCTCATCTTATATATGGGACTATTTTCAAGTCCTAACACTAACAAAAAACACGAGACTACAACATGGAAGGGATAATACAACTTCTAATGAACTTGCTGAATTCTCTAAATGGATATTATATGTTGGTGATGGTAAAATATGTGAACCTAATGATGGATTAACTGATATAGAAATTCCTCCGAATTTGTTAATATCCAATTTTGAGGATCCAATAAAAGTTATAGTTGAAAGCACATACCCCAATTTGGTAGTGGAGTTCCAAAATGTTGGATTTCTACAAGGAAAAACGATACTTGCCTCAACCATTGAAGTTTTTGAAAAAATCAATCATTACGTATTGGACATGATACCAGGTAAAGTAAAGTCTGTTTTAATCTATATATTCATACAAATGACGCGTTCTTCACTTTGTCTTGAATAACATATTCCATTGGTTTGATGTTTGTGCATTTGTTAGGAGAGGAAAAATAATATTTGAGATTTGATTCAATTGGTAGAACTGATACAAGTTACACCGAAGCCTACGAAGTTCTTACTCCAGAATTTCTTAGCAAACTAAGGACTTCAAGTCTTCCAAATCACAAGATAAAATTGAAGGTTGGTACACCAATTATGCTAATGAGGAATTTGGACCAAAACGATGGTTTGTGCAATGGAACAAGACTAATTGTTACAAGGTTGACAAATCATGTCATTGAGGCAAAAATCATGTTTGGAAAGAACATAGGTAACATCTTTTACATCCCTCGAATGTCTATGTCACCTTCTGAGTCACCGTGGCCATTTAAGTTGATTAGGAGGCAATTCTCAATTATTGTCTCTTACGCAATGACAATTAATAAGTCCCAAGGCCAATCACTTGATACCGTTGGATTGTATTTGCCTACTCCTGTTTTTAGTCATGGACAATTGTATGTAGCCATTTTAAGAGTTACAAGCAAAAGTGGTCTTAAAATCTTAATACATAATTATGAGAATGTATCATATTCTATTACTACAAATGTTGTATATTAGGAAGTTTTTCAATCGCTTTGTTAATGGGTAAGTATATGACAACACAAATACTTTTGTTTATAAATTGTTTACATATTTGGTGTCTGATTTTTGCACAAATTATCATGCAGGTCAATGAGTTGAAAACATCGATGAAAAACAAGTTTCTTCATATCTAAAGTTCAAATACGATATTGTTACTATTAATATGGTTACATCCGGATTTACAAGGCTCATGACATTATGTTATTTAGTTCCCAACGTACTTTTGAGTTAATTTTTTGAATGTTTGATACACTAATTTTTTTTAATTGATTGAACTTTGATTAAATTATTTTAATATTTAAAATTTGATTATAGAAATGATCTATTACAATTCAAAGTTAATATGAAATTCGGACGGGACCACTATTATAAAAGAAATGGAACAAGAGATGGATAAACCCCTCCATCATGGACTTAACTTAAACCTTGAAATTCCAAAATTCCAACAAGTCGCTCCATGTAGAAACTGGAAATCCATCAATGGCCCCAAACCCATTTCTTCTTTCGTCAACACCACTCACCCCAACTCTTCAAAATTCCAACTTTTTCACGTTACCCGCACCTTTCAGCAGCCGCAGAAACTTCAAGCTTCGAGCTTCATCTACAGCAGACCCAAATGGCGCTGACGGCTCTTCTTGGTCACAGTCGTTGGAACGTGCTTCAAGGCGCTTCTTTGTGAAATTCGGAGATTTGGTGAACAAGGAGACGGGTGTTGATTTGAGAGATAGTGTTGTGAAGGCAGGTGAGTTTGTGGATGGTGTCAAGAATGTTGGAACTCAGTTTCCAACTCCTTCATTGTCCGAGTTTGTCCATTGGAACCGGTTTGAATATTGGAAGGTCAGTGTCTCCATTCAATTGCTTTCTAATCAAATTTTGTTGTTAATTTCATTATAGCTTATGGCTTATTTATCTTTTGTTATACAACTAGCTTATACATAAGCACTTATATGATAAACACTTATGCTCTAAGCATTTGAGTAAATATCTTGTACCAGAATGTTAAGAATTGGGAACCTAGGCGATTCGGTGCTTTAGTTCTGTATATATTTGTTGTGGCATTTGCTTCTAGAGGAGTATATGTGGCTATTCGAGCACCATACGTAAATCGCCAAAGGAAAGAGTTGACTGAAGCCTACATGGAAGCGTTAATTCCCGAGCCATCCCCGACTAACATTAGAAGGCAAGTCAATCCTAGTTTATTCTCATATGCTTTTAATACTGAGTCAATGTCCTTAAAATTCCTAGAATATTGCTAATGTTCAACTAATTGTTGACCTATTTGAAGAATAAACTGAAAAAATTTCATGTATGTATTGAATCGTTTAATGTGTTGTATACATTTATTTATCCAAGGTTTTCATCATTTAATTGTAGATTTAAGAAGGGTTTGTGGAGGAAGACAATGCCAAAAGGCCTGAAAATGAAAAAGTTTATTGAAAGACCCGATGGAACACTTGTTCATGATACCACTTATGTTGGAGAGAATGCTTGGGAGGATGATCAAGAATCTTTAGAGGAACATGTAAAACAACCTATAGAGGATGATGAAAGGTTTGACAGTGAAGAGAAGGAAGAACTAACCAAAGATCTGGCCATTTCAGGTTCTCTTTAATTTGTAAAATTTTAGTTATTTTATACACACACATGCGCGCCCCGCACAATGGATATATATTCCTTTTAGCACTAGGCTGGATATGGTCATAATAATATAAATCAAGCAAGTTTATTGGGGTTTGGCTTTTGTTTTTATATCTGTCCAATGGGACACATAATTCAAAGTTTTCTTCCTTTTAATTCTTATTCTTATTGAAGTATTTTTTCATGTTCGTAAGCAGGCAAAGTTAAAACCGAGGGCACGTGGCGCGGAAGACTTCATAAATGGAGGGAAGTCCTTGGAAAAGAGCGTCTCACTGAGCAATTAAATTCCTTAAATACCAAATATGCAGTTGAGTTTGACATGAAAGAGGTTGAAAATAGTCTTCGCAAGAATGTGGCAGAAAATGCGATAGCCATTCAGGGAAGAAGAAGTGTGTGGATAGCTAAGAGATGGTGGCGTTATCGTCCTAAACTTCCTTACAAATATTTTCTTGATAAACTTGATAGTTCTGAGGTGAGTTTATCTATATAATTCTACTGCACTTTATATTCTAGTACATTCTTTTAACACTTAAAGTCAAATCAGTAACTATAACGACTTTGACCATTAAATTTAATAGTTGAGGTGCAGTATCTCTGTTCTAACTGTTAGAATAGAGAAGATAGATTGAATTTCATTGAGGATTCTATTATATATTCTCGATGATTGAATTCAGTTACAAGAGGATTAGCATTTATATAGACATGCTAATCCTACACCCTTAGACTATCTAATCCTACACCTCATCATAACTAACATTGAGTTAGTTATGATGATGTGGCACAAGGAGCTACTAGAAGCTCCTATTGGTCTGTTTGGGAGTTGGTTTTGGGGGAAGGCTTTAAAGGGTTGCGTCTATATTTTCAACAACAATACGATGTTATATGCAAATATATTCTATTGTTTTTCAACTTTTTAAAAATATCAATCACATTTTAAAATATAGCCGCAACCCTCCTAAACCCTCCAAAAACCACCTCCCAAACAAAAGGGAAAAACTAGTATAACTAACACTGAGTTATTTATTACTGAACTTGCAAGATAACAAATGATGGTATTGGTACATACCTCACACTAAGATGTGAACATATGAATCCTTATATCTAGTTAAATTTTATGCACATGAAATTTGAAAGCAAGTTTGGTTAGGATGCATGCAATTGCTAAGCTATTATTTTGGACAGGTAGCAGCTGTTGTCTTTACGGAAAACATGAAAAGATTATATGTGACAATGAAAGAAGGTTTCCCATTGGAATATGTTGTAAGTTACTTAATAATTGACACTGCTGATTAGAAATATCAAAGGTTCTCTTGCTGTTGGGGGCATCTGATTGATTAACATTTATCTGTAGGTTGATATCCCTCTCGATCCTTATCTTTTTGAGATCATTACAAGTTCTGGAGTGGAAGTAGATCTCCTTCAGAAGCAACAGATCCATTATTTTTTGAAAGTTGTGATTGCATTTTTACCTGGAATACTAATTCTATGGTTTATAAGGAGTCTGTGGCCCTTCTGCACATCACTTCAATCGATTTATTTACAAGAAGTATAACCAACTCTTTGATATGGCTTATGCGGATAATTTCATTATGGTAAGTTTCTGATACCGCATAAACGGTAGAGAATAGATCACCAATCAAAATTATAGCATTTAGTTGATTTTTCCGTAAAATGTAATTTTTTTTGTTCATCATAGCCATTTGAAATATTGTTATTGTTAACATACGAGAGACTAAGAGATATTTGAATAAACCGTGTATCGAATAGCACAACGGACTATGCATTTTATAGGAAGAAATACAAATCGTAGTATTAATTACATAAATATTCTACTCTATTCAAGAAAATATTAAGGAATATTCTCGAGAATATTCATATATACATATACACACCCTCAAGCTTGAGCATATAAGTCAAATGCACCAAGCTTGTTACATATATAGTTGGTTTCTTCAAAGTGATTATGTAAACACATATGCCAATTGATCATTAGAGTTGACAAAGCTTGAGATGATGTGACTTCTCTCGACAAAGTGATGGTCTATCTCGATATGTTTGGTCCTCTTATGGAAGACTCGATTTGAAGCAATGTGCAATGCAACTTGATTATCACAAATAACCGGTCTTGCTTCTTCAATTTGAAGTTCCTTGAGCAACTGTTTTAACCAAATAAGTTCACATGTTGCCATTGCCATGACCCTATCTCGACGCTTGATCTTGCAACCGTTTTGTTTTTCTTTTCGGATATAAGGTTTCCTCCAACAAGTACATAATACCCATAGGTGGATCATCTATCAATGGGTGATCTTGCCCAATCAACATTAGAGTATACAACTATCTGAGTATGCCCTTTATCTTCACGCATAAGACATTTTTCTGGAGCACATTTGATGTATCTCAGAATATAACAACCTCCACGTGTTCGACAAGGAAATTTAAGAACGAGTTTACTACACTGTCTGCAAAAGAAATGTCCGGACGAGTGACTGTGAGGTAATTCTACTTTCCAACCAATCTCCTATATCTTCCTAGGTCAGATAGAGGCTCTTCCTAATTGGGTAGTAGTTTGACACTTGGATCCATAGGAGTATCAACTGGTTTAACATTCAACAACCCCGTTTCTTCCAAAATATCCATAGCATTTTTCCGCTGGAAAATCACCAAACCATCTTAAGATTGGGCCACCTCGATTCCCAAGAAGTAGCGGAGTTTACCAAGATCTTTTGTCTGAAATTGATTCAATAGATATTATTTCACCTAGAGTATTCGCTACTGATCACTACCAGTTATAACAATATCATCTACATACACAATAAGATAGATACACCCTTGGACCGAGTGACGATAAAAAATAGAAAGATCAACTTCACTATGGACCATACCAAATTGTTGTACTACAATGTAGAATCTGCCAAACCAAGCTCTCGAAGATTGCCTAAGACCACAAAGTCAAAGAGACATGTGTAGCCTACAAACCATATCCGATGACTCCCCTTGAGCAACAAACCCAAGTGGTTGTTCCATATATACTTCCTCTTCAAGATCTCCATGTAAAAAGGCATTTTTGATCTCAAGTCGATGAAGAGGCCAATGTCAAATGGCTGCAATGGCTAGAAAAAGTTTGACAGATGCCATCTTGGCTACAGGCGAGAAGGTATCACTATAATCCAACCCAAAAATCTGAGTGTATCATTTGGGTACCAAGCGAGCTTTAAAACGATCGATCTTATCATCTGGTCCAACCTTTACTGTATAAAGCCAATGGCAACCTACTAAAGATTTCTCAGGGAACAGAGGAACCAATTCTCTGGTACCACTGCATTGAAGAGCACACATTTTATCAATCATTGGTTGCCTCCACTCAGGGTGAGATAATGTTTCACCTGGAGTTTTAGGAATAGAAACAGAAGACAAAGAAAACAAACAAGTATGCTGCAAAGGGGAACAACGATGCTAACATATATCAATATAATGTGGAGAAGGATTTTGTGTTTGACTTATATCTTTTCGAAGGGTAATTGGAAGATCGGACTCAGGTTGTAGGATCGGATCCGGTGATGGAAAGGCGTTGGTGGAGAGTCTGCAATGACCTCAAGGACATGTACAACCTCATGGACCACGATCTCGGGATGTAGACGTTGGTTGTCGATATGTGTGGTGGTGGGTCAATCGTAGGGGTATCTAGTGGACCAGGTTCCCTAGAATAATGGGGGACAATGGCAGATGGGACTTTCGAAGGAAGTGTGGGAGTACTTTCCTAAAGGGGTTCCGAAGCTACTTGGTTGGACTCAAAATATGGAACAGACTCGAAGAAGATAACATCGGCCAATACGAGGTATCATTGTAGAGTATGTGAATAGCAACGGTAACCTTTTTGGGATAAATGATAACCAAGAAAGACACACTTTAGTGATCGAGCTGATAGTTTATCAAGACCAGGAGAGAGATTGTGTACAAAACATGTGGACTTGAAGACTCGGGAGGAATTGGGGAATTGGGAAAAATGATTGAATGAGGGATTTTATTGTTAAGGACAGTTGAGGGCATGTGATTTATAAGGTAACATGGCGTAAGCACAACATCCTCCAAAACCAAAGTGGAACATTACCATGGAGAAGTAGGATCCGAGTGGTTTCTACGAGCTGTCGATTTTTGTGTTCGGCTACCCCGTTTTATTGAGGTGTATGATGGCAAGATGTTTGGTGGAGAATACCATGTTGGACATAAAAGTTTAAAATTGTTGGATAAGTATTCATGAGCATTATCACTTCTTAAGGTACGAATATACGCGCCAAACTGAGTTTTTATTTCTTTATAAAATTGTTCAAAAATAGAAAATAATTCAGATCTATTTTTCACTAAAAATAACCACGGTCAAGGTGAAAAATCATTAATAAAGGTGACAAAATACCTAGACTCAAGAGTATAGACAATATGTGAGGGACCTCAAACATCGGAGTGAACTAAAGTTAAAGGGGACGAAGCTCGTTTATTGACTCGATTGGAAAATTGACTATGAGTGTGTTTCCCTAACTAACACGACCCACAATGTAAACTAGATACCTTCGATAAACTTGACACCAACTACTGTAGTTTGGGAAAATTGAGATAACCTAACTGAGCATGGATAATGAGTGGAGAATTTTTGGCTGAGCATGTCTAAGATGACACTAAGAGGTAATAAAGGCCTAAAGACTCCCATCTGACCAATCGTCAGTCCCGAACTCCGATACTGCAGAGTAATTACTGTTAGTGAAGGTGACAATACAATCAAGAGAACGAGTTAAACGACCGACTGAAAGTAAATTAAATGGACAATTAGGTACATAAAGAACAAAAGTATAGAGAGAAGGTAGAATTTGAACAGTACCAATTCCTTCATATCGGGTTTGAGAACCATTGGCAAAAGTTATAATATGTAAGAAACCCGAGGTAGAGAGGGAAGAGAAAACATACATTTTTATTACCAATAACATGATCAAACGCACTAGAATCAAGGACCCAAGGTTCAAGAGAAGATGATTGAGAGAGGCAAACAGATCATATACTCGTGTGTGCAACCGAAGCCGGAGCAGTAGAATTTGAGTTCTGATAATTCAGATACCACCGGAGAAAATCATCGTAGTTTGGCGTAAAGTTCTGAAGAATAGCCATGAGTATCTAAAAAGAGAAAATATCACATGAACCAAGTGTAAAAGGATCTGTTTGAATTGGATCACAGTTTTCCGTGAGTGAAAAATAAAATATGAGACCGGATCTGGAACAGTTGCACGGAGGCAAGTGGGGCAGTGAAAAAATCGCTAGGATTGGCCGGATCGGAGGAGGCGCTTCTGCTGGTAGGGTTAGTTTGCCGGAAGATCGCCAGAAACAGTAGTGGCGGCAGTCCGATTGGGACCGAAGAAATTCAAAAACTGATGTCGGAATGAGTCACGAGTCACGACAGTGTTTGAAAGGCAAACCGGACTTATGATCCGATTTTCAAAAAATTTCTCATCGGAAGATAGTGGTCAACCGGGTAAAGCACTGTGAAGGGTTGTCTCTCAGCAGGCTCTGGATACCATGTTAAAATACGAGAAACTAAGAGACATTTTAATGAACCGTGTTGAATAGCACAGTGGGAAATACATTATATAGGAAGAAATACAAATTGTAGTATTAATTACATAGATATTCTACTCTATTCTAGAATGTTCTAAAGAATATTCTGTTTCTATATATACATATGTACTTATCAACAATTATAAATAATACCTCTATATGGTCGTTTTATCCATGAAGCGCCAACACAGACACAAACATGACGACCCCAGTAATGATTCAAGGAAACTTATTTGATGGAGCTATATTTAAAACACGACGACCCCAGTAGTGATTTAAGGAAACTAATTTAATGGAGCTATATTTAAATTTAGTGCTCTTTTCTATTGGAAGAGACTTCAATTTTCGTATTAATATTGACCCCTCTGAAGTTTTAAAAGCCGATGCAGGGAATCCAAATTTAAATCAAGTATCTGGTTCAAATTTTGTAATTTTCCCTCGTTTTATACTGCTTCCAAATTTCTTTACTAGTTATGTTCCTGTGTTTGTCAGCCAGTTGGAGATGTTGGTGAAGCAAAATCTATGTCCAAGGAAGTTGTGTTGGGAGGTGATGTTTGGGATCTACTGGATGAGTTGATGATCTATATGAGAAATCCTATGCAATTCTATGAAAGGGATGTGAAGTTTGTTCGGGTAAAATATTTGATATTTGCGTAGCCAGTCACTGTCATCAATGATACATTTCAAGTGACGTACAATACTAGGTAAATTGTTTGATGAAAAACCAAATTGCAGGGTGTTCTACTCTCTGGACCTCCAGGAACAGGAAAAACACTTTTTGCAAGGACACTAGCAAACCAGAGTGGTTTGCCTTTTGTTTTTGCTTCTGGTGCTGAGTTCACAGATAGTGAAAAGAGTGGAGCAGCTAGGATTAATGAGATGTTTTCCCTTGCTAGGAGAAATGTAAGCAACTAAACACTAACCACTGCTAATCTTAAATGCAATTTAAAATTTCAATGATAGTCTGGGTCCTTTTTTTTTTTTGCTTTATCTTTGTTAGAGACGCGCTTGCTGAGATTTGTTTGATCCATTTTTACCATTTGTCAGATAAATGGAAATTAGATGTTTTTAACATGTTTCAAATCCTTGAATATAATTTTAAAAGTATGAATACGTTATTTTATAACTGTTTGCCCCGAATCCATTCCACTATAGCCTTGTGGCTGATGATATTGTAACTATCCCTAAAGTTTTATTGTAATTACATATTTCATCAATAGGAAAACATTTTACTCCTCTCGATATGTTACCTTAACATTTTTAGCTCAGCTCATTTTGATCAAAGGGTGCTGTTTTCATTTACAACTTGAGCATGGTAGGTTATAAACATTATTTATTTTTTGTGCAGGCACCTTGTTTTGTATTTGTGGATGAAATAGATGCCATTGCTGGAAGACATACTAGGAAGGATCCACGTAGAAGAGCAACTTTTGAGGCTCTTGTTTCACAGCTTGATGGAGAGTAAGTTATTCAGAATATTGCAATTCTTGAATGGATTTAATATAGGCATATAAAAAACAAACTATGATGTGTAGCTGAGACTTACGCTTTCAACAGCACATGTCTTTATTTTCTCTCATTCAACATGGGATAAACAGACTATGCTGTGTATCTACAACCTCACATAGGTAATCGTAAAAACTGTGTCTACCTCATGGACCCCCTATTTTCCGATGACAATTTTTCAGCAACCACCTGTATTTTATAATATTATGAGGTTCTAGTCCTTGTATATGCTATTACACTCCACGTGGATTTTCCCCCATTTTAAGTCACCCTTGGAGGTCTATGTGTTGAAGAACCATTCATGTTACAACTAACTAGTTCACTCTCTTTATATGATGTCATATTAGTTTCTAGTACTTCCGTCTTACCATTTTATATGTAGATCCATGCTGATTGCATCTTCATTATATTTTCTTGTTAATGACTTTTGTAGCTGTCTGTTCATGAATATAGGAAGGAAAAAACTGGTGTTGACCGTCTATCTCTCAGACAAGCGGTCATATTTATCTGTGCCACAAATAGGCCAGATGAATTAGATCTTGAATTTATTCGACCTGGACGAATTGATCGTCGTCTGTTCATTGGCTTGCCTGATGCAGATCAAAGAGTCAAATTTTTGACGTGCACAGTTCTGGAAAGCAACTTGCAGAGGATGTGCATTTCACCAAGGTATATGTGTTATCTATATATTTAGTTAACTGCTATCTCTCTTCCCACTCACTCCCCTTCTCTCAATTGAACTTTCAGTTGATTTCTTATCTTCTCTAAATAGGCACATCATCGCTTCGAGGAATTGTTAAGTCTCTTTAATATGAGAAAATAGAGGCATAATATTATGTAATTATGTGTCTAAACCACACAACAGAGTCGGTTTCTATATAGGCTAAAGGCAAATGAAAAATAAATATAGGCGATATTGTTCCTATTCACACGGTGTGTTACAATACAATACTTCCTATACATCGAATACTATCAACATCATAATATATTTTCAACAAAATCCTTCAACATAGAGTAAATAATTAAGTAAAAAAAGAAGTATAAACTAGAAATAGGTTACGTACTTTATGAGAAATATTACAATGTGCCATTCTGTATAATATACCATTTTGTAAAAATAGGTTCCTTTACTATACAGCGTAGAAAGTTTACTTTCTTATAAGTTTCTGGATAGGGCATGCAGTGCTGCAATTATGAGTCAGTCTTGGTATTAGTATGCAATCGAATTTCCTAATGGTCAAAAGACTCAAAAACATAATCTGCTTTAATACTATCCACCAAAAGAGTTGCCACAAAGTTGGACAGGATTTTGCCATTTTCATGTCTTCCTAATTGTGTTTTGTCTTTCTTGAGTTAGTATATTGTTAGAATCAAAGCCTTGTACTTATTATTAGGATTAGAAGCATAGATTAGGATTTAAACCAGCAAATTATATCAATTAACATTTATAGTACTTTTCTAACATGCTATTATAAATATAGAGGTTACTTGATCTGTTTTTTTTGCTGACTATGCTCTTTCTCTGTCCCTGAACAGCTTGTCTTCCGTACTGTTGGATTCTCTGGAGCAGATATAAGAAACCTTGTCAATGAAGCAGCAATAATGTCGGTAGGTTTGTGTTTGTGCTGCATAGACAATTGTAGGCTTATAGCTGCTATTCTTCAAATTTCACCTGTTGCATACACTAGCTCCCACTGTCTTTTACCTTAGATGTTTCTCAGCATACTGAATTTTATAAATGAAATCAATATATTACATTTTCCGGATGATTTAAAAAACCCAGATGGAAATCTTAATCACATGGAAGTTATGTTTGTGTCATCTCATCTGCATGACTAGAAATGATTGCATATCATTTTCAGCATCTTGTATTCATTTTGACAATGACAACATTTTGATCTTGTTAATTTGAAAGTAATTTGTGATGAAACATAAAATTAAAATGATATCTTTTATGTTTCCCTTATTTTAATCCTATAAAGTTGTTGGTTTCAGGTGAGAAAAGGGCATTCCAAAATTTTCCAGCAAGACATTGTTGATGTTCTAGATAAACAGCTGCTTGAGGGTATGGGTGTTCTTATCACCGAGGATGAACAAAAAAAGTGTGAAGAAAGAGTATGTTTGTCTTTTGTAAACTATTTTCACCGTGGATCTAATATGGTGAAACATTCTGTATTTAATTTTTTTGCTGTACCACAGGTATCTTTTGAAAAAAAGAGACTGCTTGCTGTACATGAAGCCGGTCATATTGTGCTTGCTCACTTATTTCCTCGGTTTGACTGGCATGCATTCTCACAGCTTCTGCCCGGTGGTAAGGTATGATTATGATACGATATCTGGTTACAATAATATACAAAATGATGATATTTGATTACAGTTACTGTGGCTTTGTATGAACTTCTGTTTGACTTATGCAGGAAACTGCAATATCTGTTTTCTACCCTCGAGAAGATGCGGTAGACCAAGGTTATACAACTTTTGGTTACATGAAAATGCAAATGGTAGTGGCCCATGGTGGTCGATGTGCTGAACATGTTGTATTTGGTGGTGATATTACTGATGGAGGAAGGGATGATCTAGAAAAGATAACAAAGGTAAATACTATATCATTTTGAGATATGTTTGTTACCTCGAGGAAATGATTGATATTGTGGACTGGTTTTAAGGCATTCTATTAGGTTAAAGAATAAAGGGAGTTGAAGTTAGTTTAAGTTAACAAGAAACAAAGTGAAAATCAAATGGCAGTTCTGTAATAATTGTACTCTAATATAATTTTGCATATAAAATACCAACTAACATGTGTATCAAATTAAACTAAATCATGGTATGTAATATGTATCGGTAATATACTTTAAGTTCGATTTAATCAGTTCACTTTCTTTTAAATTTGATTTCAGATTGCTAGGGAGATGGTCATCAGCCCTCAAAATAGAAAGTTGGGGTTAATAGCTTTAACAAAAAGAGTTGGCTTAGCTGATCGGCCAGACGCTTCAGATGGTGATTTGATAAGATATAGAGTAATCCTCCTTTAAAACAGAAATTCCGTTTGTGTACACCACTCTTTGTACTGTTAACTGAAAATAACATTTTTTTTACATTCATAATTAGTGGGATGATCCTCAAGTAATTCCTACGAAAATGTCAGCAGAGTTATCTGAGCTGTTTATGCGGGAGATGACAAGGGTAATATTATTTTACTTTCTCTCTATCTTTCTTGCATGACATTTGAAGTCAATCTTAAATCAAATAAAGCTGCATGTTGTATGTTATCTATCACGCAAGTAAAGGGAGCACTTATGTGATGCCTATTCTTCAATTATTTTCTAAAGTCCATATACAATGATTTAGAGTTGTTTGATACGCTGTGACAGTACATTGAAGAAACTGAAGAACTTGCAATGAATGCTTTGATGGATAATAAGCACATCCTGGACTTGATTGCAAGAGAACTATTGGAGAAGTCAAGAATAACTGGATTGGTAAGCTATGCTCTATATCTGCTTTTTTCGTTCTCCTTAAACTGGAAGACGTGGTGTGCTGAACATGTTTTTGGAATTTATTTCCCCTACGTCGTGAGTTTGATTTTTGGCTCACTTTTTTCCTTTCTTCTCTCTTCTGATGAAATCCTATGTTTCCACAGGAGGTTAAAGAAAAATTGGAAACAATGTCTCCGGTAATGTTTGAGGACTTTGTGAAGCCATTCCAAGTAAACTTTGAAGAGGTACTTTCTTGCCCCTACTGCATAAATTGGTTTAAAAAATGGCTGATTTGGTATTTTGCAATAGAGACATGTAAAAATGAGTTGTTATTATGTCTTTATTACAACTGTTTTCCTCAACCTAACTCATTTATATCTCATTTTCCTCCAAAAAATGCACAGGACGGACCATTACCGCACAATGATAGGCAACGGTATAAGGCACCTGACATATATCCGGCTCCTCTCCATAGATGTTAATACATTTACAAACTCACTTTTGAAGATAGCCTCTCTATTAGAAACTCAGCACTTACTACACAAATTACAAATTAAATTAGCTACCTTGTCATGTATTGTATTTCACAATGTTGTAATTCTGTATTTAACTCTGGTGGTTGTATAATTTGTATTTATAATTGAAATAAAGTTATAAGCTCAAATTTGAGTTTTATTCAGTATGAATTACATCTTGTTTTAACAGTAAAAGAATATATATTACAGCTGAATTTGCACACAACTCCAACAATCACATTTTTTTTTTTTTTTTTTAAATTTTCTGTTGGATGTAGCCACAACATTAAATCATCAGAATTTAAAAGTCTAAGTTGGAACATGGTACTAATTTCAATTTATCCATTAGTGAGACCGTGTATCTGCCATCTGAGCAGTGTAATCTGCTGGCTCATAGCTAGCTTTTTGGAACGCCACCAACTAGTTCGTTTCTGGATTCACCATCAAACACCATAATGTTGCCATTCATGAATTTTCTTCACAGATTAATAAAGGGAAAGGTCAAACAGATATGGATATTAACTCCACATTTTCATTAATAGACAAAGTTACTAACCTGCATTTGATACTAGGTAGAGAACAGCCATTGCAATATCCCATTTCTCCCCAATCTTAAATAGAGGCATTTCTTCCCTGACTTTTGGAGAATTTAACTTGACATCCTACAAATTGAACCTAGCACCTCCCATTTTTTTAATTTATTTTCAAATTGTCTATGAATAAAATTTGGGGTGGCAAGAACGAAATTAGCAGTATGAATTTTCGAATTTTTTTGTACTATCTAATATTTCGAATTTTCCTGTGATTTATCAAATATTTCGAATTCCGGTAATACAAACTTTTTTTCTTCTAAAAATGAGCTATCAGATATTTTGAAAAATCCAGTAATTTTTTCAAAATTTCCTATAATTTTTTCAAAATTTCCTATTTTTGAAAAATCCGGTGATTTATTCAAAAATTCCGATAAATTTTGTTTCAGATGCTAAACATCAATTCAAGCTCTATATCTCTCAAATGTTGAAGGCCATTTGTGCATAAAACTAGGTCATGACTTGTTTGACCTAATGCCAGACTTGTTTTTCAATGCCACGTCCCCAACATTCAACTCATGCCATTTTCACATCAAACATTATTTGAATTTGTTCTTTTTGCATTGTGTTCTACTCCATAATAGAATCATTTGACAAAAATAATATTAAGAAACACACGAGTAGATTCCATTTGGTCTAAGCTTGAACATGGTGACTCAACTCTGGATCTTTGGTACATGACCCATAATTAGAAATGACCTAAAAGTTGTTTGGGACCACTTTACACATATGTAGGCTTCTTTGTCATGATGAAACTCATTTGGTACAATACAAATGACCTGAATTGCTCAACGAATCACATATTTAATGCTCATTCTCACACAATTTAGATATAAAAATTTCTCAACTTGGTTCACACGATTAATATCAAATTTGATACATATGATGAACTCACTCATTCTTTTATAAATAGAGCATCATTTTGCCTTCATTTTGTGATGTAGGAGGGCTGTCTTGGCATATCAAAGAAGATATCGCGCATTAGAAAACATTTTAATATTTGAATAATATTATTTTAATATTTAACCAATTTCGTTTATATTAATGTCATTTAATTGCTTGCCCTTTGTTTTTGTGCAATTTAATTTCTTGCAATTTATCATTCAAGTCATTTATCATTTCATATCATTTTTTATCTTTTACTTTATTTTATTTGCTTGCCTTCAAAGGCTTAAGACATTAATAAATATAAAAGCCTAAAAAATTTGTAATGTGATCTTGATGACTTTTGACAATATCCCTTGCTTATGGAGTTTCGGACTTTGGATTTGAGACCATGGTTACTTTCCCTTAGCTTGGAATTCATCTGATATGTTGGTTCATATGAGACATTAATTTCATCTGATACTTTGTGGTACCTGAGTCTTAGAATCATTTGGACCTTTTGCTTTATTTGAGACTTTGCCATGTTCCGAGACCTTGTGAACTTTATCTGAACTTTGTTATGTTCATCTGCTCATTGTGCTTGATCAACTCGTGACTTAAATTCAAATGGAAATGAATGCTGGTTTTGACTAATGTCAAATGCTTGCTCTTTTTAAGATTAGTTCACTTGCACACAAAAAAAACTTTCTCTTGGGCTACCTTACAATGAGACCTTTTATTTCTTGTCGTTTATTTTATGCTTTAGGATAATCTCTTCATCTCATCACCTTCTTTAATTTTCAAAATCTTCTCCCTATTTCAAAACTTCTAGTTTTTAAACTTCACACATTTTCTTAAATAAACTTTGACTTTGTCAAGTGATCCAGAAAATCTTTTTATTAATAAATGCTAAAATACTAAAGCATATTTAAACTCTTTCAAAACTTCCAAAAAAGATAACCCTCATCAAACTTATTTTTGTGCCTTAGTGCACTTTTCTTTTCAAACCAGACCTTTTTTTTCCTGAAAGAAATGACATGAGTCTATTCTTGAAGTGATACAAATCCCTATAATTTTACAATATGTTGTGAAATTAATTGAAAATTTTCACTTGAATGTTGAGAAATGCTTGTTGAGTAAATTCAAGTAAAATCTCCATATCAAGATGATGCAAATACTCACTTCCTTATACTTGTGAATAGTAAATTAAGTTTTCCACACGAATATGATAAAATGTCTTTGTAACTTAAAATCAATCAACAAAAAAAAAACTCTTTTCATAAACAAATACAAGTGGTTCCTATAAAGTATCATAGATGTGAGAGGTGCTAATATCTCCCCATTGCATAACTAACCATCGTACATAACTATCTTTTTTGTTTTGGTTTTCAAAACTTTTTGTGGGTTTTATTTCGACCTTTTCCCCTTTCCCTTTGAAAACAATAAAATTTGGTGGTGACTATTGATTTTTTTGAGTTAAGTTAATCAATAGCTTAATCTAAATTTTCACGTCTTGATATTAATCTTTCCTACTTGACATGCTCCACAAAGAGCATCTGAGTGTTAATCAAGATATGGAAGCTCTTTAACAATTTGTAGCTAGATAAGTTTAGAGATTAATCTCCGGTTAACATGACCTAACCTTATGTTCAAAACCCAATTCTCATCACTTACTAACATAAGGAAAATTAACTTTTGATCAGTCAATTCAAAAAGATAAATTTTATAAGCATTTCCCTTCCTCTTACCTTTGAATAAAATGGATTGGTCAGACTTATTGATGTTTAAACAAAAGTTCTTATTTAACAAGACCTCATAACCATTGTCACAAAATTAACTAGTGCTCAGTAGGTTATGTTTGAGTGTATCTACTAACTAAACATTATTAACAAAAATTAAAGAATTACCAATAATACCCATACCAATGATCTTCCCTTTCTGTCCTCCTCCAAACCCCACACTTACTTCCTCTTTTAGAATAGGGTTTGAAACACATGCCTTTCTCCTGTCATATGTCGTGAGCAGCCACTAACCAGGTACCATGAATGTTTCTTTGTTTCTCCCTTTAGGCATATTTGTAGCAAACACAATTTCAAATTTTGGTACCCATAATCTTATGGTTCCTCTAGTGTTAGTTTTGACAAGCTTTCTTTTATTTTGAGCCTTTGCCTAATAAAATGGTCTAGAATTATTCTAGAGTTTTTGTTCATAAATTTTTTGTCTATGATAAGTCTTGACTTTTTCTTATGATCCCTTAAGAACCTTTGGCCTATAGGTCTTGGGTTCTAGTTTCTTCATAACTTTTAACTTAGAGATCATTATTTCTTGATTCTTCAGAACTTTTAACATCTGAACCTTAAATATCTCATCAGGTTATTGCTTCTTTTTGGGGTCATCTCTAATCTAGTGGAAGGCTAAGAAGCAATAGACGATTTTCAGAAGCTATTCAGAAGTTGAGTATCATGCACTTGGATCTGCAACATGTGAATTAATGTGGTTGATGTATGTCTTGAGAGATTTACATGTTTCATGCTTTAAACCACCTGTTTTATACTGTGATAATCAAAGTGTCATCCACATTGCATCTAATCCTGTTTTTCATGAGAGAACAAAACACCTTAAGATTGATTGCCACTTGGTAAGAGGGAAGGTTCAACAAGGTGTGATGCGTGTAACATCCCAAATTTTAATAGTTATTTATTAATTATTAATTATATTATATGATAATTAATTAAATAGTGTGAATTGGTGAATGATTGGGTTATTTGAATATGTGCGTTATTTGAATAATTGGGTTTATGAGTAGAAATAAGATTTATTGGTTTTGGGCCTAATTATAATGAATGTAAGTAATAAGGAGGTGTTAATTTCCAAGCCCAAATAGAGTTTACTAGTTAGTAAGGGTTGTGAGAAAATAGAGATTAGAACTATCATTTGGTGAAAAGAAGAGAAAGGAGAAAAGGGAGAAAAGAGAAGAGGAGAAACCCTAAAGGAAGAATCTACAAGAGGTAAGGGGGAGAATCCTAATTATTATTTATTTGTATGTGATTAGGTAGTGATTAGTAACATGCTATAAGATTGGATATTTCAATTTCTAGGTTTTTAGTTAACTCAAATTGAATTGGGAATTTGGGGTTTATGATGAGAAAAACTAGATTTCATGATATAAATAGGTTCCCTATGATGTATCCATGTTAGATTATGTTTAAATGGTGATAAATTAGCATTAGGAAATTTTTGGTGGGAAAATTCGTGGGCTGGACATAACTGTTCCGTAGCAGATTTTTCTGCATAATCGTGAGGCCGCTGAGTGGGCTAGGGGGCGCTGAGAGCGGTCACTTGAACGCAGAAAAATAATTTCTTTTTTTATGCATGAATGATTTAGGGGATTGCTTGTTTATGATTTATCATTAGTTTTCATGAATATTAATAATTATTTCGATGAGGTTTGGATAGGTTTTGGATGCGATTTCGATGAATACATGTTACTTGAATTTAGTATATGTATGTTGTGTTTTGGAGAATTGTTGTGAATAACATGAGTTGGCTTGTATGCTATATGTTATTTGTGATGTGTGATGATATTAAATACTATGTGTATTGCTTGTTGATGATGAAATATGATGTTTGTGCAAAAAAGTGGATAATTCAAAGTGTTGAATTATTGTAATATGCTTAAATAATTAATGTTGGTGAATAATCTTAATTGCATATGTTGTTGATTAAATTGCACATGCATTCATAGGGAGATTGTACTCCGGTTGGTTGCTTTGATCCTTGTGTGGAAACATAAGCGGTGAACAATATGTTCATGTTGGTTGCTTTGATCCTTGTGTGGAAATAGAGGCGGTGAACTATGTGTTCATATTTGTGGGCTTTGGTCTTGTCTGGATCGAAAGTGTGACTTTGATTCTCGATATTGAATCGGAAGCGAGGTGATCTTGATGTTCACGATGGTAACCACATGCATGAGTCACATTGCATTGATGTCTCATGTATAATTAAAGAATGTATGTTGTATGTTGGAAAATGTAATAATTGGTTATGTGAATCATTTGATTGATTGTATCGGTGATATTTATGCTATATGCGATAAATGTGGATATATTATACTTGAAATGTTTGTATAATAATATTCTTTATTACTTGGATTGTGAAAATCATGTTTTGTGAAAATCATGTTTTATGCTATATGCGATAGATGTTTGTTTCTATATTGTTTCCAATTTATATTCATTTCGATAATAATGTGAATTCGCATCCTTCTGTTGTATGTGATGTTCTATGCGACATCGTGCATGTTCTGAGGATAGTGGTGCTTCACACGAGACTAGTGGAGAAACTTAGCTTATTTTATCTACTTTCCTTAGGTAGTGAGTCATTGCTCTGGTCTATGTAACACGGGGGGTTATATTTGAATTCATGTTATGACTTGTTTTGAGAGATATTTTTTATTACTCTCTTTAATTTGGATATGTATGAGATTATGTGATGATTGACCTTTGTGCCTAGTATTTGTGATATGATTGGTAGTATGAGATATCAATCATTTATATTTTGTTAGTGAATTAAGTATTCTGCTGTGAGATGCATGCTTCATATTATTATATGAAAATGTGAATTTGAATACGTGTTATGATCATGATCAATATGCAATTTGAATTTTTGGATGTTTGTGTAACCAAATGTGACGCCCTTTATGAGATGCATGATAAATTACTCTGATGTATGCTATATTTATTATGGGGTAGAAATGAGGTGTTACAATGCGACTGTTGCCTATTGCATCAAAGGAACAACTAGCTGATTTTCTCACAAAGCCACTACAACCATCCAAATTCCATTCTTTCGTATCCAAGCTTGGAATGATCAACATTTATCACGCTTAAGCTTAAGGGAGACTGTTAGAATATTGCATTGTTTTGAGTTGTAACTAACTGCTTTCCATTTTTAGTTAGAATAGTTTGTTTGTTAGAGTGGTTAGTTAGTTAGAGATTCAGTCGATGTTTCTTTGTATATATACTTTTGTCAGCTTCATTGTTAATCAAGTTGAATTCTCAACAATATGACTTCATTCTCCTCTTTCTTTCTTCTCAACTTTTCTATCTTTCAACTTCTTCAATGGAAGTTGCGAAGTTCTAACAATTCTTAAGAATCAAACCAACCAAAAAGTAAAGATCGAATAATTGAGAATAATTGGAAGATGTAATGTATTTGAAGCTTTTTGGTAGACTTTTTTTATAAAGGGATGTTTAATTTATGAAGTTTTAAATAGTTGGTAGTGTTTTGGTTACTGTATTTCACAGTTGATTAATATTTAAAAGATAATCATTACTCCCTCCGTCTCATATTATTTGTCACAATTGATTATTTCACACAGATTAAAATACAATAATAAATGAAAGAGAGAATAGTGATTTTACTAAATTATCCTGAATAACTATTGGTGTATTCAAATTTAACATTAATATTAAGTAAGAAATCAATAGATTAAGAGTATTTATTAAAATGTACAATTGAAAGAATAAATATAAAATTACAATGTTAATCTAAAGTGAACAGTATTTTGAGACAATTTGTTTCTTAAATGTGACACTTTGAGACGGAATGAGTATTTGAAACATTTTTTCTCTTAAATTGTATATGAGATAAGTCATTTTATGATTTTGTCAGTATTTTTAGGTCACACTGTAAAATACTAAAATACTTTCTGCCGTGAAGAGTCTTATTCAAAGCATCCTACTCCACGACCAGATATGAGATTTCTTTAGTGGTACAATATTGCAATTTGTCCAAAGAAAACTATAACTTAGTTTGGAATAAGTATTAATTTGGGAAGAGAATACTGACCAGTTCGAAATCCATTTGAGGAGAGATCCTCAGCCGGCAGCTAGAAAATTTCCAGCAGCAGAATTAATAAGAATATCGATCTTCCCAAAATTACCAATCATGAATTGAAATGACCAATTATGTGTTTATTAGAATATAATCACTTGCCACATATCACATTCAAAGTATTACACCTGAAGTTGAATACATTTCCAACCATCACAGATAACATAATGCACAATCATGTGACCTAACAATGGCTTTTTTATTTTTCTGTTGGAAGTAGCCACAACTTGAAATTATCATAATTTATATGTCTAAGTTGGAGAAAGTTGAACTTAGTAATAATTTCAATTTATAAGTTACTGAGATCATATCCTCCATCCATTTAGAAGTGTGAGGATCTAATACTGAATCTGCTGCTGGCTCACAACTTGCTTTTGGGAACACCAACTGGTTCACTTCTGGATTTCTTTTCTAGTGCCCGTGATACTTGCCTCACTGCCTCTTTCGGTATATGACGAGGATGACTCAGCCAAAGTCCACCATCAACTATCATAGTGTCGCCATTAATGAATTTTCCTTCACAGATTTAAATAGATTATAAGTTTCCAAGACAAATACATAAGTAAATAAATAAATGAAAAAAATAAAATAACTGCCAGCAAAAATCCGGATAAAATGATCCGTATCCCTATTATCACATAATTATATCTTGCAAACCTAACCTAACATATGTTCAGATTCAGAACCAGATCACTAACTGCCAGCAAAAATAATAGGGTAACTACACAAAGTTACTAACGAACCTGCATCGGATACTAGGTAGAGAGCAGCCATTGCAATATCCCATTTCTCCCCAATTTTAAATAGAGGCATTTCTTCTCTGGCTTTGCTACCTAATTCTTCAGGTGCCAGTTTACTCATGCCAGGAGTGCCACTTATTGGACCTGGTGCAATCCCATTGACTCTAATATCATAATCTGTTCCCCATTCAAGTGCCAAGTTTCGTGTTGTGGCATCAACAGCTGCCTGTGGAATAAACAAATTTTAAAGTCGAAACATTAAAGAGTTTAGCGGAAATACATTATTAATGAATATCAATTCAATACCTTGGCTGCAGATACGTGAATCTGATACCAAGAAGCTGTATAATGCAAGGTAGCACTAATGTTAATTATTGCTCCGCCATTAGAAGAGTCCCGTCCAGCTCCTCCTTTCTTGAGATATTTAAGTGCTTCAACGCACATAGTGAATGTGCCAACAGAATCAATGTCCAAAACTGCCAACAACGATTCAAAATGATCACAAACTCAGTTATTTTAACAATAAGGAGAGAATACGGGCGCCACTTACCAGTTCGAAATCCATTTGGGAGAGATCCTCAGCGGCAGCAAGGAAATTACCAGCGGCGGCATTAACAAGAATATCGATCTTACCGAAACGCTTGAAAGTGGAATCGAGAACTCTGGCGGCATCTTCTCGCTTCCTGACATCGCCTTCAAAAGCAACGGCCGGGATTGAAAGTGATTGGAGAACGGAAACAGCGGATTGGAGAACTTGTTTACGACGGCCCATGAGAGCGACGGAAGCACCATGTTTCCCTAACTGTGTTGATATTTCAAATCCGATTCCCGATGCTCCGCCTGTTATCACCGCTACTTTTCCTTTCAATATGTCGGATTTGAAGGGCGACTCCGTTGAACCCATCTTTGATCTCTTCGCCGGTGATGTGTTGCGTTGCGGTCAACTCTAACCACAATTGTGCCGGCCGCCCTTTGTTTTTCCAAATACTATCAAATATAAAAATGTCGCAATTGTGATTTTAATCCCATTTTTAACATTAATCATGTTTTTTACAATATATCATCACTATTTATTTTTCTTTTTTCTTTTAAATTAATATATGTGATACTATTTAAGAAATTTTTAAAAAACTTAGATAATAAGATCTGACTCTAATTAATTGACAAAACAATTTCACAAACTTATGACTTGTGAGTAGACATATGTATAATCTTTTAGTTGATGTGACTTGTGAGTAGACATATGTATGATCTTTTAGTCGATGAAACAATTAATGTCATAAAAATTCAATTTCTCAAGTTTTTAGGAACACACAAATTTTGCTTGATTGAAGAAATTTATGGTTCTTCAAAACTAATTCTTGCATCATAATACATTTGAGATGACTCAATCAATTTTGCCAACAACACATTTAAGTGTAATTTGTAAACTTCTGGTTCACAATAATATATACGATTATATTCTTATAATTTGTTTCCAATCCATAATAAAATAATAAAATAATTTATATAGTTTTAGGATTGTTTAATATGATTGATGCACTTCTTTTATTAGTTCTTCATGGATATATGCAATTTTATAAGAACACTTGAACACTAATTTTGTTATATTCTTCAACACGTTCTTATAATTCATGATAAAAAAATATTATTCATTGTGAATATTTTAAAATAATCATGTAAACTAATGAATGGCCACCCGTGTCATGGGACACGGCCCGTGTCAGAAATGGCGCAAAAAGGGAGTTTTGGAGAAGGAACAGAAGCTGACACGGCCCGTGTCAGGAAGCCATGGCAAATTACGCGTAGACAGAGGCCGACACGGGTGCACGTGTCATCGGACACGGTCCGTGTCAGCCATGACGCTGAGAATTATGATTTTTGCTATTTTTTAGTGTTTGGGTCATTAAGGGTGGTTTGGACATTTGGTATTGCTTGGGAATGACCTAACACTATATAAACCTTATTTTGAGAAGGAGAAGAGGACTTTTGCCACCGGAGAGAATAATTCACGATAGAAGAGCAGAGATTCAATAGATTTAGGAACAGAGAACTGGGTCTATTGTAATGTCTTTATCTAATATTTTGATTATGCTACTTTTGAATTATATGAGAGGCTAAACCCCTCAATGCTTATGTTAAGAATATTGATCTGTCTGTTTTAGTCAATATTTTAGTTCATTATGCATCAATTTCATTATTTAGATTAATTCATAGTTTGACTCTATGTGACCATAGGATTTTACTATTTTAACACAGTAGAGCTGGATGGTCGTGTTAAGGTTTTCTAAATAATGATATTATTAAGGATTTCACCTAGGATTAGGGTAATTATATTCTAACCAGAATAGTTCTTGGTAATTGCATGCTTAACCTCTCTACTAATTTAAATGGAAATTGAAATTAGGAAAGAAGGTTAAAGGTTTTGTCACTAAGGAATTAGGATAAAATAATATTGAGAATCGGTAATTGAGGATGATGAACTCTTTAAATAAATCAAAGAGGGAAGGTTATTACATGACAAATTATACACTTCCCCAGCATACTTTAATCAAATAAAAAGTCAATTTTTATCTTACGCAAATTTACTTTCTACAAGGATTAATTCCACCCAATCTTAAAACTATTGTTTTTGTTCAATTGAATAAATCATCTAACTCAGTATAGTACACTTGCTATTTTTTCGATCATACATCTTATTACTCAAAAATCAAATTATATATTATCATTTTGATTCTTTAAGCTTTTAGATTAATGTGTGATTTTAAAATTTTACTTTATCAGATAAATTTTGATTGATACATGTCATGGGTAAAGTACCTTTAAATTTATAAGGGGTTGCGAAGAATTTATCTTATAATAGGGTTATCAATATTAGTATTTATTAGACTAATGCAATAATTAGGTAGGTTAAATAACAATTAGGGGTCTAAAATTCTTTCTCTAATTTGTTTTAGTTAGGGGTAACTAGAAGAATTTGATGATATTCAACTTTATTATATTTATAGTAGATTCTCTTAATTTCTCTTTTTTATGTAATTAATAAAGAATAATAGTGTAAAATTATATATAATTTCTCTTTCTGATACAACAATAATTATTTTTTAATAAATGTAAAATACTAAAAACAACTTATAACATAACTTGAGACGGAGAGAATATTTCATTATTATTTAGAATTTCGGACTACAAAATTAATTCCAAACTAAAATTGTAATAAAAGAATATAGTAATAAAGTAAAATGAGGATATATTACTAAGTAAAATGATTCAAATACATAATTACAATTAATATCTCCACAGTAAAAAATCATTAAATGAGGAACTATAAAATTAAAATTAAATTAAATGATATACAAAATTAGAATTACTTTTATTATATATTTATATTATATATAACAAAAAAAACTTCAAATCGGGAACTATTTAAAATTTATATAAAAAAATGATTCAAAATTCAAAATTAAAATTAATTTTTATATATTAATATCTTTATATAGTAAAAACATTAAATAAGAAACAATTTAAAATTAAAATAAAGTACAATGATTCAAAATACAAAATTAGAATTAATTTTATCATACATCTATAAATAGATATTTTCTAAAAATTTAAAATTATTTAATCAAATATTTTCAATGATATGATGATTATTGCATAAAAGAAATCTTCTCATTATAATTGATTTATAAAATAATTTTTTTATTGTATCAGTGGATAGAATTTAATGTGTGATTATTATTTATCTATTTATAAGAATGTAATAATTTATAATAAAAAAAACTTGATTTTATAAAGGGAGGACAATTTTTCATGAGGCAATTAAAAAGTGCAATTTAATCCGTAATCAATCATGTTAATAATAATAATAATAAAAAGTTGTCAATAAAAAGTTAATAATAATAATAATAATAATAATAAAAAGTTGTCAATAAGAAGGGATCACAATGATTATCAATGAAAGAATTATTCATCAACATAATTATTCTTATTACTCCTTCCGTCCCAAAATAAATGTCACATTTAGAGAAAAAAATTGTCTCAAACTACTTGTCACTTTATATTACCAATGCAATTTTATATTTAATCTTTCAATTGTACTGTCTAATAAATACTTTTAATTTATTATTTTTTCACTTAACATTAATGTTAATTTGAATACAACAATAATTAACCACGACAATTTGATGAAGTCACTATTCTCTTTCTTTCATTTATTACTTTTTCTTAATCTGTGTGAAATGTTCAATTGTGAAAAATAATATAAAATGGAGGGAGTAATATTTTAAATTTTATAATAATTTAAAATAAAAATTATTTCTGTTATTACATAGTTTTGTAATTTTTCTCTGTTTAGTTGATATGCACTATTGTTATCTAATAAAAAATGAATAGTGTTATTTCATTAAAATAATTTTAAAATTTAAGCGTTATTTGCTAAAATATACGTCGATGATTATTTTATAGTGTAAAATTATTTTACATTGACAATCTATATCCTATTTAGCGGAATCAGAAATAGAACGAGGATCGGTGATCACAACGAAACTGAGCTTCCGCTGCAGTGAAGTAGGGGTTGGCCTGCAAGGTTAACACTCTAACACTCAAGTTAATAAATGAGAAAAAAGACTGAATTGAATTGAATTTGAAATTGAGTACTTGAAGTTATCGTGTTTTCTATATAATGGAGAGGAAATAACAACCTAATATTTGTTAGACGTAAGTTGTAGAGAGCTGTTGGATGTATCTAGCATTTGGATCCCATGTACTTATCTGTAGGGTAGCTCTCGTAAGAGAAGGTTCTTGAAGGATCGCAACTTTAAAGGGGTCGGTCGAGGATCAATATGGTCGGCCTAACAATTTCCCCAAAGGTTTGTAGTATTAATAATAATGGTTGTCAATCACTATTTCCTTTATCTTGGAAGAACAAAAGTAAGTGTTTCAATTTCTTGGGTATTCACGCCTTTAACTCCCCATACTTCAACATCTTTTCGGAGGTATTCTCATTATGACCTTTGGAAACGAACGCTGAGTGTATGTAAATAACTTGAAGTGTTTAAAGAGTATATTTTTTGCGCTAGCATACAATTCTTGAAGAGTCATCTTCCCATCTCTCTGGGTTATCTTTCTCAGTTCTTTGTTACCTAATTTCCTTTGATATTTAACTTTTATGTGTCTGAAAAAAATATATTATACACCATTAGTCAAAAATCATAGAAGAATGTTCGATCTTTATTGGTGGATTTTGCTTATTATTTAAATGTTTCTATCTTTTCCCGAGAGCGCCTTAATGGGGCCTTTCTTGATGTTGATCTATCTTTGAATTGGGGTGTCTTGACCCCTAGTGAAAATGACACAATATTTTGCGAGTAAGGCGCTTGCGTCATTCCTTTTAATGAATGCATTTTCTTGATCCTGGGTCCTTGGATGTCTTTCAATATTTTTGAGATGGAAATTCCAAAGCATCTCATAGTGGCTCTTGTAGATTTATCTTGTGAGTTTGGCGTATATCAAATACCTTTAACATTCTTGAAATTCATGAGTATCAAGCATATAATTCTATTTATTAAGAAGAGAACTCAGGGTTAAATTCTTTAGAGGTGGAAGGGATTGAAGTAGGAAGGTTGGTTGCGCGTATCGAAGAGAATATCGCGCGTCAAAAAATATTTTAATATTTAAGCAATTTTTTATTTTAATATTTAAGCAATTTCTATTTTATTTATTTTATTTAATTATTTTGAATTAAAGGTCCATAGGACCCATTAGGGTTATTTTGTTGTGTATTTAAAGACTTTTGGCACGACCATAAAGGTCATCTTTCATACAATAAATTTGAAGATTTCTTTATTCCTAGTGGACTACAGAGTTTATTTGACAGGTTTTGCGCTTGCAACCCTGTGTTTTTATTCTAGATTTAGCGTTTGTTATTTCCTAAGACTTCCGACTGTGTCACATTTGAAAAAAAGAAAAGGTAAGAAGCAACAATACTAAACAAAAGGAAAATAAATGGTACTTGGAAAAAAAAGGAGATGCAGAGGTAAAGCTACAATAAAAAATCGCTCAAAATGCAAGACACCCCACATACTCTTCCAAGTTGACTTTTAACTAATGAAGAAGACATGGACACGAGTTTGATTCGTCTTGATTTGGAAGAAGAGATTGAAATTGGCTTGGCATAGATGAAACGAAGATGTGGTCTTCTTATTTGAAATCTATGTGCAAAGTTGCAGGAAAATTAGGGAAGAAAATGAGAGTTACCATAAAACAAGATTCAGAGAAGATGATATTTAAAGACATTGTTATAAATAATAAAAAATAAAAACAAATATAAATATTTAATCCAACAAAATTCAACATGGTCACGTGTTTTTTTTCAAAATGTCAAATATGTCACTTGTCATTTCATATTTAGAGGAAGTTAACAGGAGACGCCAAAATTATGGAGGGAAGCATTAACAAAACTTGTGCAAAAGAATATTTTTGAAAAATTAAAAATTGAATTATAAAATATTTAAGACACATATTTAACTGTAACAGTATGTACTCTTTGATTTTAAGTTAACAGGCATGCTTTAAATTTGTGATAATATTACTATATTACTATGTTAAAGAATATGTAAAATCAATTGAGTAAAACAATTAGTGTGACAAATAAAGCTAATCAAAATGGTAGAAATAAGATAAACTATGTTTTTTGTTTCAATCCTTCTGTCAAAATCATTGATTCATTATGTGTAGTAACAAAAGATAAGAAAACAAATTCCTAGAAGGATGAATAATCTTACCTCTGAAATTATTTGTTGTCCTATGCAAACCAAAAAACTGGATTGATAAAAAGTGTACATTCATCATAATGAATGGTCGAAACTCTCAACCAAATCTGGCTCTTTGGGCTGTAGGACACACTCACCAAACATATCTTTGAGCTTTTCATGCTGTTTCATTTGATCAAGAACTCTATCCTCAAACTCCACTGCACAGCTCTTTAACTCATCGATATCAGTATTTTTAGTCGAAAAAACAAGTTGAGATAACCGATCCTTTTCGGCCTGCTTGCAATATTTTAGGTACTCAGTAGTCCCTTGAGTGAGCAGATGGTAAGTGTATACAACCTTCTTTTGTCCAATCCTATATGCTCTGCTTATAGCCTGTCTTTCAACCGACGGATTCCATACAACATCAAGTAGCACCACCCTTGAAGCTCCAACCAAGCTAATTCCTTCGGAGCAAGCTTTTGTGGATGCAAGGAGAATCTTTGCTTGGCAATTTTCATCATTGAAGCTATGGATTAAGGATTGTTTTTCCTTTAGATCAACCTTTCCGTCCATGTACAGCATTTCCTTCCCCTCGTTCCAATTAAAAGCCATGTTTAGTTGGTCTTTAATTAAGCTTAAAGGACGAATGAATTGACTGAACACAAGAACTTTCTCATTAACAGCATCACAAAGTCTAACAAACTCCACCAAAAACTTTGTTTTCACGCCTTCGTAGGGGTTCAATCTAAGCTTTTCTAACCGGCCCTTGTCGATAACAGATTCCTCTTCTTCCAAAAGACCACATTCGAGCAAAAGAGATGGATGGACTGATGCCATTGTCAGTTTATGCTCATAGATCAATGTGTTTTGACAACTTTGAATGCTCTCAAGAATTTGTTTCTGCAAACGGTCAGGCTTCAAAGCTAGCACACAATCTCTTAGTCCAGGAAGCTTCTTTTGAAGGATCGCGCCTTTGTGAACATGAACAAAGGGATCCATTAGAAACTTCAATTGCATGATCTTATTGTCAGAAGGATTTTCTGTTGTGCTGCCATGAATTGGTTCCCAGCTCCATTCTTTTGACGTTTTTTTAGGTTCCTGCGTCTGGCAAAACTTCTTCAGCTCACGTGGGATGGTGTTAGGAAAAGAAGGCTTCACTAAGCTCAAAGTGTTGTAAAGTTCATAGAAGTTGTTCTGGAAAGGAGTTCCGGAAAGTATAATTCGCTTCTTTGTTTGAATCTTGGACAATACCTTCCAAATACGACTTCTTTGATTTCTTGGCGTGTGTCCTTCATCTAACACCAACAAACCAGGAATTTCGCGTAGAACCTTTCCAATATCACTGCTTTCTTTTGTCTTGTCCACACTTGCATATTTTTTCTTTTTCTTATCTTGGGATTCTCTTCCTCCTCCGGCTAGCTTCTCATATAAATTGTAACTGATTCCCATAATGCTCTTTTCTTTGAACCACGAAATCAGTTTCGCGCGTTGTATCTTTACTATGAGGTAAATTATACCAATTATCTGCATTAAAAGCATCTTTGTACTCTTTATCAGATAGATTGTTAAAATTGTGAAATGGAACTCCAATGTCCCATTTTTTGAACTCATCTTCCCAAGTAAGTAACAAACTCGCAGGAGCAACAATAACCGGATGACACTCCGGGAAAACTTTTAAATAAGCCATGAGAAACACTATGGTCAACCTTGTCTTTCCAGTTCCGGGAGCATGTGAAATAATACAGCCACCCTCTCTGTGAGGATCGGCGTACTTCAACTCGTGAAGATTGATGTTTCCTGCTAAGTTTTTCCAAATGAACTCGAATCCTTCTTGTTGGTGAGGATATAAAGTTTGTTTCACATCAGGAATTAGGTCCCAAACTGTGCCTTTATCATGAGAGAAAGGATTAGTCTCTGAGTCACCACCATCAGAAACATTGAACTGAGATCCATCAAAGGGTGAGACATTTACTGAATTATCAGACAAAGCTCTTTTTCCCGAACCGTTGGGAAATCTATCAACCTGTGTCATGTGCAACACAAGTATGTAAAACACAATGCCAGAATGCTATCTCCGCAATTAAACAACCCTTTGCACTAAATCGCGTTTCAGAGACTAATAAGGATATGTTCAAATTTTTTAATCAAAATCAAGATGAAAATATTAAGCTCAACATAACCATGCTTACCACTGGTGGTGAGACATCTTTGATATCAGTGAAAACAAAACCACACAATTTGCAATATACGCCAATCTCTTCGTCAAGAAAAGTGTCATGCTCACAGAGAGAATATGGACTTGCCATTTTTCCATTTGCCCCTAAATTTCCAATCTGCAGAATAATTGTCACTGATTTCTCCTTAGAGTTTTCATTGAGTATGTTATAGGTATCATTTAGACCAAAGTTTAAGCATATAAACAAATTAAATTTAAAATCAAAATCAGCTCAAGTACTAATCCTATAGTTGACAAATTGATATTAAAATGTTGTTCAAGAGGAGGATTACCATAGATTCAGCTTCCTCTTCTCTAAGGGATGCATTCATTTCATCCCATAACACTTGCTCCTCTTCCTCCTCTTTGGTCTTTTGCAATTTTTTCACCTTCTTAAGGCTCCATATCAATGGATGTGCCTCAACCGAAACCAGAGGTGGCTGCCAATCAACGACGTCAACAGAATCATTCTTCACTGCAGTCTTGTTGCCCCAGTAGAATTCAGCAAGGCGTTTAGTCAAACGCAACTCCTTTGGCAGAAAAAGTGTGTTTTTATCTCTTTGATTCATCCAACAACCATTCTTCTCACCGTTACACATGTTAACTCTACCTTCATGATCCCTTTCTTTGCTCTTCATGATTGTGTGTTTATATGAATCCCCCATCTTTTCTTGTTTCGTTTGAAACAAAGAAACTCGGACATATTGCTCTTTTCCTTCATCATAATCACCAACATTCACACTTTCATCATCATCATCATCAAGAGATACAATTTCCACAGTTTTTGCTTTTCTTGTCTCTGAGAATGCTTCATTCAGGTTTGAACAAGAAGAAGCTTTCATTGGAACAAAAGAACCCTTCTTCTCTAAGGCACTAGAGGTTGTTACACTACCATAATCTGCATTCTCCGATTCTTCACTGTGTACAGAAGAAGGACTATTCTCAATCTCTACCCCCTCAATACTATTACTCTCCGAAATTCCACTTTTACCATCTTTCACCTCTCTCACCAGCTCCTCCACCACACTCCAAATATTTTTCTTCTCTTTTTTCTCCTCATCATCATCATCATCAGATTCAGAAACTTCACTCACCTCATTCACTTGAAATTCTTCATCACTAGTCTCACTTTCATCATCACTTTCATCATCAGAGGTTTCAGATGTCCAATCACAGTTTTCATCAACAAAATGATCATGACTTCTTCCAACACTCTCTTCTTGTTTTTTAGCATCAAACCCATAAATTCTTCCACTTTCATCACTCCCTTGTTTTCTTTTGACATCGTCATCACCCTCAGACATCTTCTCATCATCATCATCATCAATGCAAATAACATTAATATTTTGAGACAAGACAAAAGGCCTAGTTTTTTTAGAACAAGAAGCAGAGTCAAAACCTGTTTCATCTTCATAATTCTTTCTACTACGCTTTAATTTAGAGGAAGATGATCCATCAACGGAAAGACTATTGAACAACCCAACGTTCTTGCTTCGAGTTCGACTCGAAACGCCACCAGCCATTATTACAGACAAAAGAACAAGATCAACAAACAAAATTATAAATTAAAAAAGATTGAATTGAAAGGAACAAGAATCGCACGTTGGTGTGCAAGACATAGGGAGATGTATCAGGGGAAGACGAGACGGCACACAAGTATTGGCGCCAAACAACAAGAGATATTCAGAGGTCAAATATATATACATAGGTCAACAAGCGACTATTTTCTTTTTCAAAAAGATATTAGTAGATATATCATCGTAATATATTTAATGATATTTAATATCATTATATAAGTAACTTTCTTAAATATTTGAATATCAGACTTTTAAGTATTGATTTATATTTATAATAAATGGTACATTATTTTTATAACTTCTATATTATAAAACAATAACAACAAAAAATAGTTAAAAAATAGATATTAAAATGAGTTTATAGTTGGTATTTCATAGATAGGTTCACATCTATTATAACACTTCATACATATATATCTAGAATAATATGTAGTGATGCTAATTATGGTACAACAAACATACAACTAGTTGAAAAGACAAGAAATTAAAATCGAATACAATATAATTCTCAATCATAAGTATTCAAAAAGCTTGTCTTCAACATCGCACAACGGAAAGATAACATCAACAGAGGTCTTCCTACCATCTGCTCTCCTGCAGTCTTCGAAATCGATCGTCTAGCAATCCTACTACTTATAACATGTTCCTGAAAAATAATAAGAGGATTAGGGTGAGATTACTAAATCTCAGTGAGCCTCCCTATCTTAGGGGTTCGCTCGGTTCGACATGGTACATGTATCACAAACGGGTTCACCTAGAATCTGGGATTATGCCTCACGGCTAGGTACAAGTACATCACAAGGAATACGCCACCACTGGAATTCTCTTGACTTACCAGTAAGGTGGTAACAAACACAAACAAGTATTGTATCGGAATGAAGTGCGTTAATACCTTTACCACAGTTACACTTCCACATCCTCGATGAGTAACCCCAATGCCTAGTGTCAAGAGACTCGTACCAATCCATCGCACGATGAAACAGATCAGTCCTATATAGAATTCCATCTGCGACAAGTACACGAAGTGACATTGCCTATATGGCGTCACAACCACGTCAATTATCTACACGCTGATGAATTACACAAGCACGAAAACGCCTTCTCGACGCATGACCCACCGGGTGATAACCTAGTGGTATAGCCTACGTGGCACAACTAGAGGTGAGTTATACCCAAGGATTTCCTACATGGAAATTTCCTCCCCATCATACCAAGCAATACAGATGAGATCAAGGTGGAACTTCCCTCTTTCACCGGCCCATACAAGCACATCGCCTTTGGTAGCTCAGACGTGTATGGCATACCCAAATCACACAACAAGGTATCCCAGACCACATAGCAAGGCACGAACTAAATATCACACAACATTAGTCGTGGTCATAAGTGACTTACGTCCTGGTATAAGGTCTACTCCGATTCTAGCATACATCCGTCAGAATCACACAAAACGGCACAAGCATTCATATGCATATCAAGCCCATAGGCAACGCATTCGTATCGTTTCCCCCGAAAAGATTGGAATACAATATCACATCATTTCCAACAATAATACATTTCCACACATGGTATATATCATACATAATCGTCCCTTACGATTATCTAAATTATACTTGGTCATGCATTACCCTCATAATTATACACATGATCAATTGAAGTCATTATCACAAATAGTTCTTACAATCAGAACTATTCTGCACTTGGTGATAAAAATGATTTGATTATGCCCAATGGAGTGCACTGAGCGGGCCCTGCGAGTTAGGCATTTTGTTATAGCGCGCCTTGATAGGGTCTACAAAATGCGAAAACCGTTCACAACTGCTATGGAGCTTAAAATTCCATGCTACTTCTTCCAAATTATTACTCATGGCAGTTAAACATGAAAAACAACATTATATCGCACTAATCATCATTATGACAAGCATGCATTCACAATTAGCTCTCAACCCAAATATTCCCAATTGTTTTCATAAAAATTCAATTTTCCAAAAATCCATTTTTCCCAAGGTCTCTAACTAGAGACTCACCTTGGTTAATTGGAGGTTAGAATGATATACTTGTTGCATTTGAACCCTTGTCATACTCAAAACTCCACCTCCAACAATGTCAAACCCGTGATGCATTTTCCTCCCACTTTCAGCAAGCAACCTCCAACTTCAAATGTGTTTTTCTCCTTCAATATATAAATTATGATCACAAACCATTATATCAAATCAAACGGAATTTCGTGTAGATTCCAGAACTTCAAGAATTACCTGATTCGGAGCTACAAGTAAAAAGTTATGGCTTGCTAAATGAAGGTTGATCCATGGAGTTCACACTACATCATCAGCTTCATACCTCCATCTTCAAACGCGGTTATCTCCTTCCTCACAAACATGCAGAACACAAACCATATATCCAGATTGTATAGAATTTCGTGAGATTTCGAAAGTCGTAATCAACTAAATCGAGTTGTGATAGATATTACCTTTTTAGTGCAGGCTGCTCAAGAAATGCGAAAATGGAATGATAGTGATGGACTTTAAGTTCTTCTTCTTTCCTCTCTCTACTTTCTACTTCCACAAATCTGATTTGTTACAATATAAACCAAACAAGGTCTTAAGCATCATGCAAGATTGTTAAATGTCCAAGAACTCCCTTTAACTAAGTGGTATTTACTCATGTGCCACTTAGTTAGTTTCTAACTAACTCCTTAGATAATCTAGTCATTCTTTTCTTAATTGCCATTAGGAAAGGACATTTAAGAGATCTATCATCCAAATATTTCACACTTATGCTTAGACAAACATGTGGTGTTACATTGACATATTATAAAATAGGGATGTTACATTCCTTCCCCCATAAATAGAATTAACCCTTGAATTCCTTCCAATCACCATGACAACATGTTTCTTACATCTTCTTCAGACAAGGGGATGAAAGTTCCTTACATTCCTTCTTCGGTTAAACCCTACGACTCCGTCCGGAAGTCGCTCCATTCAAGAAAACACCACTCTCTTCTATACTCGCGTTCTTATCATTCTTGTCTAGAAACCATAATTGTTCAAAACACATTCTTCTGTTCGCTTCTATTTCTTCAAATTTTCTTAAGATTTATATTCACTTCAAATTTCTTCTCATTTCTTAAGATTTATGTTTACTTCAAATTTCATTAAAAAATCCATTTTTATGTTTACTTCAAAATTCATCAGATTTTTTTCAAATTTCTTCTGATTTTATTAAGATTTATAATTTCTTCAAATTTCATCATATTTTCTTAGGATTTATAATCATTTCAAATTTCATCAGGTTTTCTTAAGATTTATATTCACTTAAAATACCATCATATTTTCTTAAGATTTACGTTCACATTATTTCTTCAGATTTTCTTAAGATTTATATTCACCTTAAATTTTTTCAGATTTCTTAAGATTAATGTTCACCTAAAATTTCATCAAATTATCTTCTGATTTATGTTTACTTAAAAGTTCATCAGATTTTCTTCATATTTCATTTGATTTTCTAAATATTTATGTTTACTTAAAATTTCATCAGATTTTCTTAAGGTTTATATTCAATTCAAATTTCATCAACTTTCTTAAGATTTATGTTCACTTCAAATTTAATCAGATTTTCTTATGATTTCATCATATTTTCTTCAAATTTCATCAGGTTTTCTTAAAATTTCTTCAGTTTTTTTATATTAATGTTCTATTCAATTTCATTAGATTTTGTTCAAATTTCATTAGATTTTCTTCAAATTTATGTTCACTTCAAACTTCATCGTATTTTCTTCAGATATATGTCCACTTCAAATTTCATCATATTTTATAGAGATTTATGTTATATTCAAATTTCATCAGATTTTCTTAAGATTTATATTCACTTCAAATTTCTTCATATTTCTTAAGATTTATAATCACTTCAGATACATCAGATTTTCTTCAGATTTATGTTACTTTAAATTTCATCGGGTTTTCGTAAGGTTTATATTCAATTCAAATTTCATCAAATTTCTTAAGATTTATTTCACTTCAAATTTCATCAGATTTATGTCTACTTCAGAATTTCATCAAATTTTTTTAATATGATGCCATATTTTCTTCATATTTATCTTTACTTCAAATGAAGAAATTTCGTCAGAATGAAGTCAAATGACTCACCACATAAAAGTTTTTAATATAAATGAAGTTTTGAGGCTAACTTCGAACGAAACAATGAACTAGGCTTATAGTACTTATCCTTCAAACCAAATAGACATTTTTCATAGGCTGCTCTCGAACCAAGATAGAGTTATTAGTTGGATATCCTCTTTATCGAACATGGGTTATTCACAATCTGGCCACGAACCGAAGTGAGATTTTATATTTTCTAATCTCAACTGATTGGGTTTTTACCTGGCTATACTCAAGAACGAAGTGATACTTTAACGAGGTTGATCTCGAACCGCTTTTAAGCAGGATAAGCTAAATATTCACGGTCCAAAAGAGAGTTTTTTTCTTCTTGGCAAAACTTATAAACCAAATGAAAACTTCTTAGAACAACCCCAAACAAAGTTTTTAATTGGTTTAGCTCGCAACCAAAATAACTTCCTACAAATGAAATATTTACTTAAGAGGTAATACACTCTTGGTAAATTTACAATTAAATTTCTTTACATAACATTGATTCTCACTTAGACTTAAAAATACTCTCAAATCACTGTGATTAAATATATGTGATAAAGATGAGAAATTTAGAAAAAATGATGAGAGAAATGAAAGTGAAATCAAACTTTTGATTATTAAAAGTGATAGAGAAACTCTTGTTTATAGAAGAAATTTATGAAAAAAGAAAAAAATTGTGAACAACTCTGGTGGTATATATCTTTTAAAAATAATTAATGCCCCTTGATAATTCTCTATATGACACCCAATTGGTTTATTGAACTGGTAGGGATGAGGTTATATTACTTGGTCATACAAGGATTTGCAATGTATATAAAAAATATTTGCAAACAGAAATACTAGTGATCAGATTTATTTTTTTCTAGGTAAATAAAGAACAATGAATCCTTTAACTTTTTAAATACGGCACCATATTTTAAATTCTCTATAAAAGTTAAGAACTATGCCTGGCTCATGATATGGCAGTGCGGCAGTTTGGCAATTGATTTGGAAATTTAAGGTTTTCGAAGTACATAAGGAAACATGTGAGGACTGAATTAAATATTCGTTTTTTAATATGCAAACAGTGGTAGGTTTCATTTTTTTAAAAACAATACACTTATATTATAAGAAGTCTATACTACCTTTCAAACAATATATATAAAGATTAGACACCTAATACAGTCATATAAGATTCAAAATAGTCAAATTCCAATTCTCAGCTTCACTGATGCACACATGAAATATAACAGAATGTTTCAAATGAATAAACACCTAGCACCAAGGAGAAACAGGAGATATACATAATCGTCAAAATTTAAACAAACACATAAAAAGTTCAATAGTGACCAGTGGATTAAAACTGTAAGGGCACCAAAACTCTTTAGAGATTCGCTGTTGGTTGCTGTCGCAAATAACAATTTTCCAGAATAGGTCAGAATTTGCCAAGGCATCTGATGTTTTAATGATCACTAGATTACATTCTGTCTTCTCTCCTCCTTGGAGCACAAGTTATGATTTCATCAACCCTAAGGATCATCTCAGCTGCCTCTGTTGCAGATAGCAATACAGCTTGCTTGACTTTGAATGCTTCACAAATCCCCCTTTCAGACATGTTTCCCACCTACCATAAGTACACACAGGTCAAACAATATTAGCCAAAAAGACAAAGGGAGCATGATGAACTAGCATAGCAGTCTATAGAATACTTTTCTAAAATACACAATTAAGTCCCCAAGCACTCCTTAAAATCTATATTTCAACAGTATAGGGTGTTGATGTGGAGGATTCTTTGCTTTTGGGGTTAGAATATCCAGTTTTGAGTTTTCTAAAAGTCGGTTTGGGTTCTTTTAATTGGAGCAGCCTGGTTAATGAGACGGTTAAGGACACCCAATTTTTTTAACACCTCTAGTTAAGGGGTAATAACCAAACCATGTAAGTATCCATATCTCAAATAGGCATCTCAGACTACTTAATGTTGGACTTAGGCACCCATAAGCCCTATCATATACCGCTTAACTCCACCAGCACTTACGCACAACCCTCCCACTCTCAGATGGACATTGTCTACTATGGAGTAGATCTAAATTATAAATAGCTACATGAATGTGATTATCAGAAACAGGTCTGCTACTAACAAAGAGACAACAAATCAATATAATCAAGTCAAGAACTAAAACATTCCTTCTAAAGTGTATCTTGAAGCATCCAACCCAAACAAAAAAAAGAAACAATAGTAAAATGATATATTAGCAATTCAAATTAATTGCCAGTTAAATAAAGCCACCACCCACTCAGTATTGTACTTACAGATCCAGAGATGACATCAATTCCAGAATTACATTCCTCACTCTGGTGATCTGCACGGAGCTGAGATATCAACTCAGCACTGTCCAAACCAGCATTATCAGCAATGGTTGTTGGGATAGCCAAGAGTGCTCGGGAGAATGCCTCCATTGCGAGAGACTTTTTTCCAGGAGTTTTCCTAGCTAACGCATCCACTTCCTTTGCCATCACCATTTCAGGCCAGCCACCTCCAAGCAACACCCTGCTATCATTGACAGTCTGAGATAGCACACACAAGGCATCATGCAATGATCTCTCAGCTTCATCAAGAACGTGGTGGCTGCACAAAAACAGATGTCAGACTAAAAGTGCTACTAAAAATTAAAACTTCCAATCAAATTTGATGAAAATAGTTCTCTTCTTGTTTGTAATACAAATGACTTTTTTATTACAAACATGCTGATCTGAAGTGATATGTTATTAAGATTAAAGTCCCTGAACATGTAAATGAACAACACTGGAAAAGAATTTACAATAACAAAAGAAGAAAAAGTACCTGGCACCTCTCAGGACTATTGTGCATGCCTGCCCCATTGCAACACCAGAAAACTTAATCAATTTATCCTCGCCAATCATAATCTCTTCAATGAGGTCACAGTGCCCAAGCTTAACAGACTCAGGGTTGTCAAAGGTTGAAGCAATATCACCACCAGTTACCAGAGCCAGTCGCTCAATACCATCAAAATCAGCATGCTCGATAGCCAATATTCCAGCATCAGCAAAGAGCTCCTCTGAAAATTGTATATCAACTGTCTGTTAACAAAACAGTTGATGCCATGACTTATTATCTTGTTCACCTTTTCTTTCATTTTCTCTTTCTCGGCTCCTTCAATCTCAGCAACTTTAGCCATAGAGTCAACACGAACACGGGCTCCGTAAATCTTCACCTTGTCAGTGTCCATTGCAGTGTTTGCAACTAGTATTTTGGCATTCTCTATGCGTTTGGGTTGCCCAATACCAATTTTCTTGTCAAGAATAAATCTAACAAAAATATAATCAAACTCAGAAACATAAAGATTATTTATTAGCCAGAGACTAATGCAAATAGTTCATTATACAGGATAGTGATGTTGCTGATAATCATTTCAGTTTATCCAAATTACTTTACTACCTATGCAACTCAATAGAGAAACATTCAGATTCCAAGAAGGATGGAATAGAAGCATATGATACCAATGTAGTTGATGGCGGTCGATATGGAGAGTTAAAATCCTGCCATACCAGCCGCTTTACAGCACTGTTATAGCAGATTATGGCCAAAAACCCCACAATATTGGCTGGTATATACCATTGCATAGAGCCCAAAAACCACCCTGTATTCCGCCACAGCGGATATTTGATAACATTCTATGATACTCGAACTAAATATTCTAATCATCGAAAATATTACCCTTCATCTAAAAATGAGTCTATAAGTGATCCCCCAGGCTTCTTTATAATCTGGATAGATTCTAGATTTGTGCTTCCCTGCAATTTTAAAAAGGAAATGAAAATGTGAAAATGCATATAATTTATGCTATAATGATAGAGATTGCTGAGAGAAAGAAAAACCCTAAATACATGGCTAAACCAGAAGTACAAAAACAGGAATCACTATAAATTGTGAACTAGGAACATTCAGTATTTTAAACCATTGGAAAAAAGGGGAAAATCATTGTCATTAACGAAATACTGCTATAACCTGGCAAAAATATAAGAGTACTGCAATCAACGTTCTGAATAATATACACTTCTAAGTATTTGGCCAAGCATGCAAGTTTATAGATCAAAAGTGTATCTGTTGTTTATAGACTGAAGTTTTTCCACAAACGAACGAAAGGATAAAACCGACAATTCATACACTATTTGCTAAATCCACAAAAACTAGACACTATTAGTAGGGAAGTCAATGTTTTCCTTTAGTCTCATTACAACATCTACAGCTAATTTGGTAAAATATATACCATGGTCATAAAAAAGTGTTGCAACCAAGCTATGACTAAAATACACTTATAAGTATTATATATAGATCACAGTTGAGTCTGATTTTTAGTGAGATTTTTCCACAAATAGTCCAAGAAAGAAAACATAGCAACTGTGCGTACATGTTTTACTAATACCCCCAACACTGGACTCAATTAGTAAGGTATTATCCGTTCACCTTTAGTCTCATTACAGCATCTACAGCTAACTTTGCAAAATGCTCCTTGTCTTGTGATAGAATTTTGGAGCTCAAAGTAGTCCTTGCAATGTTCATTAAGTCTGACCTGAATTTCTCTTCACAATCGAGTACATTTATGTGTAAGATATTAGACAATAGAATGCATATCACACCCAGCTATAAACAAAATAATAAAACCAATTCTACTAATAAAGAAGTATTCAAAGGCTACAGAACCAATGGTAAAACCAAACCCCCAAAAGAAACATCAAAAAGGGAAAATAAATACCAGCATCGCCTTTGTTGTCCACAACCTTGGCAACCAATGTATCACGAGCACACTCAGCCGCCATTCGGAAACCTAAAAATCATAACCAATAATGCAAATACTATGGTGTTAATTTATCAAGGCATCATTTGAAACCAAACAATACAAAAAACTGCCCTATGGAGAGAAGCAACAAACATGCAAAGTCCATCAAAATTATTAATGGCCTTAACTTTGTAAATTAACCTATCACAACGGAATTTGAACAATTACTGGAAAGCAAAGAAATAAATTAACCTGCTATTATAGTCATTGGATGAATTTTAGCTGCAACCAGCTTTTCCGCCTCCCTCAAAAGTTCCCCAGCCAAAACAACAACCGAGGTTGTTCCATCACCAACTTCATCATCTTGAACTTTTGAAATATCTTGGCTTATATTAAGGACAATCATCTTCAGATATTAACTTACATATATTTCAGTTAAAAAATAAAAATAAAAAACCACAACAGTGAGTTATCGCTCTGAGAGTACAATATTCTTCATGCCGCTATCCGCGCTACAATTAAAAAAATGATAAGGATACCAACAAGAACTTTAGCAGCTGGGTTATCAATGTGGAGCGATTTCAAGATGGTAGCACCGTCGTTTGTAACAGTTACTTCACGACCTCTACCAGTGGACTGCAAAATCTTGTCCTGCAATCATGATCACATATATGTGAATCAGTTAGAATCAGTTAGAATTAGTTAGAATTAGTTAGAATGAGTAAAATGTTAAAGTAACGAAAAGGAGAGTTTACCATTCCCTTGGGGCCTAACGTAGTCTTAACCAAATCAGCAATAGCCATGGCACCAACAAAAGAAGACTACATGACAAAACACAATCAGTTAGGGTTAAGACCAGAAAGAGAATAATGGCAATACACGAAATGATAACGGGATCACTGACCATTCTTGCGCGTTCTCCTTTCTCTTCACTTGCTTCATCTTTGAAGATTCTATCGATCTGTAGCATTGATTGAACAAAGGAGAAAGTTTGAAAATGGAGAATAAAGTTGGAAAGGGAACGGAATGAGAAGATCTTACCGCCATTGTGGGAAGTCGGAGAGATGGAAGATCGGAGTATGAAGCAGCGTCGTTCGTTCCCTAAAACCCAATCTGTCGCCTTGAATTACAGTTGCGGCTAGGTTAAAGGAAATGGAAGCCCTAAAACCCAATCTGTGAAAATCAACTTCCTACACCTCCCACAAAGTGTTTAAAATACCCAATTTAATTTAATAACTAACAAAATAAATACTGGATTCATTTTCCTTACTTCATTCCATTTTTTATTTTCCCACCTACAGTATGTTTTACCCTTTGCAAATTATTCACAGTTCCATCGATTAATAAATTAAACTACTTCTATTCTATTTATATAATAAATATTTAAAATTAAAATAAAAAATAAAATACAAATATATATTGATATTTTGACATTGTGCACATTAAAAAAATAGATAAAAACACGAGAGAGTTTGTTTAGATGCTAATAATTATAATAGTAATAACTTCTTTTACTTTAGTTGGTTTATGTTTGACTGTTTATTAATTAGTTAATAATGTAGCAAAGTTGATGAGAAACATGTAGAATTATTTAATTAATGATGTATCTACTAGATATCCAAATTAGAAATAACGATTCTTGAATTATAAAGGGAGTGCTTGATCAACGAGAGGATATTGCGAGAATTACAATCCTGAAAAAAGTTTTAATATGAGTGAGATATATATGACTCTGCAAAATTATGGTCCCAAGGTAAGATGGAAAAACCTATTGTAAGTAATATGCAAGAACAAGAGATCAATTTATTTTTTGGTTAGCTTATAATGAAAGACTGGCGACAAATGATCGACTACTCAAATTTGGTATGATCGAAAATTTAACCTGTTGTTTCTGTACAAAAGAAGAATCGCACAAGCATTTATTTTTTGAATGTGAAACCATGAAGCATATCTGGATGGAAATTCTAAATTGGATGTTACTTGTACATACTCCTGAAAATTGGAATGAAGAGATTAACTGGTTAATCCAACAAACGAAAGGTATAGGAGTATGGGTTGCTGTCCTTAAAATGGTTGCGGCTGAAACAATATATGAGTCGTGGAAAGTTAGAAACAATAAAAGTTTTGGTGAAGCTGTTGATATTACACAGATAGGTAAGAGGACTATAAATATGTTGGTGTATAGAGGGTGGAACAACAATAAGCTTATGAAATACATAGCTATCTTAATGATAGAGGAGTAATTTGCTTCCTTTGTTTTACCTTTCTTTTAGTTTCTTGGTGTTTGATTGATAGCTAGATCTAGTTTAGATCGCTTATGATGTATTGAGTTTTTTATCTTTTATTTTTTTTTTTTTAAATGATGTAGCTAAGTTTATCTGGAACATGTAAAATTATTTAGTTAATAAATTTAGCGTGGTGGCATTATTTTTTAATTTTAAAGATTCATGTGGTATTTGATTTGATTATTTTTCTATAATCACATCACACGTTATGGAAGTTATTTTTATGAGGTTTGAGTTTCTATGAGTGGGTGTTTATTTCTTTGTCAAAAGGGCTTTCTATGCTAAAAAAGAACTTAATAGCCCGTTATGAAAGTTTTTTTAGGTTCGTGTCAAACTAATTAACTTTTGTTTACAAATTAGCTGGTCCGTTTGATTTAACTTTTGTTTACATATTATTGTTAATAATTATTGTTAATAATTGATACTTAGACAAATACTCAAAATAATATTATTAGTATTGTTAATACTATTATTATTAAATATGATTTATTTACTTAGTATTTTATTACTATTATTAATATGGATATTAACATATGGAAATACTCTTTTTTAAAAATATACTATTAGTTATTAATACGAATTTTAATAATATAATTGTTTTTATTGATTGTGTTGACTATGTCAAAACAAAGTTTAAATCCTTAATCTGACTCCGCGCCTAATTTTGGGTCTTCTTTTTTCCTAAATCTTCATAGCCCAAAATCTATAAGCTGAGATTTTCGAATCAAATCTCCACAACAAAATTAAATCAAATATCGAAAAATCGTTTTATTGAATATAGATGCAAATAAAATTTGGTAGTGTTTTTGGTAGTGTTTTTTTTACTATTAAATCAACACTAATATTTAGTAGTGTTTTTTTTACTAAAAATAAAATTAATCTTTTTTTTTATATTATTAAATACATAATATATGGAGAATTTATTTTAAAGATGAGTTTTTTTTAATTATTTTATATAAATTTTTCTTTGCATTTTTAATTTAGATTATTTGATATTATTTTCTTGATATGAATTAATTAGATTTTTTTTGTAATAAATCTATTAAAAATAATGAATAATGAGTATTTAAAATTTACTTTATCTATTTAATTTTATTAAAGGATGTGTTTTCTATATAATTTTATTTAAAATTTAAATTATCTATTTAATTTAAATCATTTCAAATTATGATTATTTTCTTGATATAAATTAATTAGTTTTTTTTTGTAATAAATTTATTAAAAAAATATTGATTAATTTTATCCACAAAATCGTAAAATAAGGATGTGCTTTCTATATAATTTTATTTAAAATGTACTTGAAATATTTTATTTAAATCACTTCAAATAATTTATGTTATTTTCTTGATATGAATTAATTAGATTTTATTTTATTTGTAATAAATTTATAAAAAAATATTGAATAATTTTATGCACAAAATATTAAAATAAAGATATGGTCAATGTATGCCAAATAAATGCTATCACAAATATTTTTAAATTACATATATGCTATCACAATAAATGTTGTTTCTCATCATTTACATAAGAAGCGTGATCCTTGGAATTCTAAATGGTATCAGAAACAACATTATTCGGTGCCGCTTGAATCAACCTTCTCTCTTCCAAACCTCAATCAATTTTCTCTCTTCCAAATCTAATGTCTCTTTTCCTGTATCAAATCATGTCATCGTTTTCTTTTCCCAAAACATATTGTAATATGGAATCGTTGCTACAATTTTCTAGGTATCATTATCAATTTCTTTCGATTAAACGCATAAAAATGGGAGCAAAAGCATCTATTTTCAATCACAGTCCTTCTGTATTAGGTTGTTACAATGGCTGCTGTTAGAAACGATGTTGTTAAGGAAATCAATCCCTCAAAGGAATCGTGGGACATTGTTGTTCGGGTGAATCGCTTATGGTTTGTTCCAGATATGAATTCGAAAGAAAAATATTTTGCGATGGAGATGGTTCTAATGGATGATAAGGTTGTTGTTGTTGTTTCATTTTTGTATATTATGTATTATGTAGTTTTACAGTTTTATTCTAATTCCTTTTTTCTAAAAATTTATAGGGTGACAAAATTCAAGCTTCAGTTAGAAAAGCTCTCCTGTTCAGATTTGAAAATAAGATACGTGAGAGAACGGTGTATAATTTCAAATCTTTCGGTGTTGCCGCTAATACTGGAGGATATAGAACCACAAAACATCAATTCAAGTTGAATTTGCATAATGGCACAATTGTTACAGAGGTTGAAACTGGACAGATAACAATGTCCCCTTACTCAATTGTATCTTTCCCAGAGATTGTTGGGAAAATAGACATGGACTACTTGATTGGTAAATCTTTTAAATCTCAAATTTGTAAATTTTTTAATGATGTATGAAAGTTTTGTATATTATATTTTCTTTTTTATCTGTTTCATTTTGTTGTCTTTATTTCTTAATAGATGTTGTGGAAATTCTAGTTGGGGTTGGACGTGAAAGAGTCTATGAGAGGAATCGTGTAGCTACTAAGTATAAAGTTATTGAGTTAGAGTCTAATGGGTAAGCTATTTTATCTGTTATAATTTTTTAATTTCATATGTCATTTCTATGTAACTTATAGACCTTATAATAACTGATTTCATTTTTTTTACACTTAGGATGAAGCTTGAATGCACACTTTTTGGGTCATATGTTGTTGATCTTGATGCGTACCTCCAATCAGGCAACACATGGAATATTGTTGTGCTTGCACAGTATTTGAAAGTCAAAATGTATAATGGAAAAATCCAGTTGCAGAATGCAATGAATTGTACCAGGCTATTTTTTAACCCAAACATTCCTGAGGCAAATAGTTTCAAACTCAAGTAAGTAGTTACTATTAATTTGATCAATTTTGATATGTAGTTTCAAACTCAGGTAACTATTTATGATTACTTTTATTGTTTGCTTACCAGTGATAACATTGGATCACCCATTCAGCTATATGAAGGATTCTTCTGACTTGAACTTAAAGGAAGAGTTATTAAATCTGAGTCAATGCAAAACAATTGAGGAACTAAAAGACTGTCAAAATGTAATCTTAATTAGGTTCTTATTTCATTCTTATTGTACAAATCATGCTTTACATGTATTTTTGTTTATTTAACATAATTGTTACTTATATGTGTGTAGCACATGGTTTGTGTGGTTTTAGGTACAATCAAGCATGTTATTGGAGGCAATGATTAGTGGTATGCTGCATGTGTCTACAACAAGGGAGTTGTTGCAGATTCTAAAAGGTTTTTCTGCCCTAAATGTAATAAGTATGTTTGGACCATTGTGCCGAAGTGATTGTCGTAAAAACCTTCTATTATTCATGAGCAGGTGTATAATTTGCTCATTGTATTATCTAATTTGATTACTTTCTTAATTATATAGGTATTGTGTCAAACTTATAGTGATTGATGAAACAGACTCTGCTACTTTCGTGCTTTTTGACCGTGATTGTTGTTTGCTGACAAAGAGGACATGTTATGATTTGATTGAGGCAATGTATCGTGTGAGTAGTTCTATTTTATTCTTTTATTATATGTTTTGTACTGTCTTATTCAAGTCGATTTCATCTCTGACAGAAACTTTATTAACTAAATGTGTGGATTAGGAACTTGAGCCAATCATTGTGCCTAGAGTTATCGGTGATTTGGTTGAACAAACCTTTCTTTTTAAGATAGATGTAAAGAATAATGTGAATTCAGGATTTGAGCAATCATTTCGCGTAAGAAAAGCTTGTGCCGACAAAGATATTGTCACTAGGTTCAAATCTGTTGTGAAGGTGTTTAATATTCTCTTACATTTTCAACTATTTTTTGTTTAGTGTATGCTGACAAGTATTTTTACGATTGTTTATGTTTAGAATCCTGCAAATTTTGAGGATGATTTGCCTGATGGCGTTGTTCAGAGTGAGGCTACTTCTGTTGTCGTTCAGGATCTGAATTCCAAATTTGAAAACATTGTTGCTGAGGAGAAATGTGAAGATAATTGCTCATTGTCCAAACCTGTTGAAGTTGAAGATGCAAATTGCACTCTTGTTAAAAGGAGTTTTGTAGAATCTGCTGATGAAAGTGATGGAGCCAACTCAAGAATTATGAATAACATCAAGATTAAGAAGGAGTGATTGACATGCCTCATCATTTCACTGTTATTTTGTTTGATGCTTTGTTTTTTAATTATGTTGGAAGGCACATTCCATGGACTAAACTTTTTATATTTTGGATTTTTGGGTCATTTGTTTCGACCAACTTTGAGTTTGTTGAATTGGTTTATGTTTACCTTGCTACTCTCATATGTTTTGTTTTGGATTTATTTCATTTCGTGTAATGGATTTTGGATGTTAAAATTTAAATGTTAATTTTTATTTATGATTGATTTCACTTTTTAATCCTTATTAAAATCTTATGAAAAAATAAAACAGCTTTGTTTATGGCAAAGGTGAAATACTCCTTCCTACCTTATGTTTTGTAGTTTTATTTTGGTGGAGCATAATCTCCAATGTATCTTTTTGGGTTATTTTGATGCGGCATAATCTTCAATGTGTCTTTTGGCCATTTTTTCCTTCTGAAAAATCTAAATAATGTCATTTATGTTCATCAAATCATGAAATAAAATATGCAGCCAATACAGCCCTCCATGTAAAATATTAATCATACTTATTACAAGAATCTTAGACATAGATTAATATCGTTTACAATCCACAAACTACCACGTTTGTTATTTGTATCTGATTCAATTCAGGGACGATATTCTTTGTCTTCTTCTGTTTTGTTTGGATTGTATTATATATACTCATTTGGATTTGTGACGTTAGTAAGTTTTCAATGTGGTTAATGGTAGATGGAACTTTGAGATGTTATTAGAACCTTGATTGGCTTACAGGTTGAAAGAAAGTAATTCACCTTTCATAAGACTAAGGTATGCACTAAAATATTATTATTTATTGAAGGTAAATATTCACACTTTTATAAGAGAAAATAAAGTTAGTAATAACTCTGATGTTACTAATCCATTATTAACTATTGTTATTCTAATGTATATCATGATTATTTATATTGATTACTTTGTTTGTTTCATTCATCTTGGAATGTGTTGATTCTAACATTAAAGACCACACATGCTGTCATTTTTTCTTTTGCAATTTTTCTTTTTGACGGTACCAATTATGACAACAGATTTTTCACATTAATTACTTTTAAGTGTTCATTTCATATTCTACAACACACTCATATTTATATTGTCTTTCTAAATATCAAGTATAATTTTGGTGATACTCAATGCCTACTGCAAACATCTATTAATTTTGGCATGAAGGGCTCACTTTGCACTGCTGCCATATCTTGAAACTATTGGTAATGGACCAGAACAACTTAGCCAATTCCAGATTTAAGAGAAAGATGTTAATGAAAGACAGACAATATAAACGACAACGACGAGACCCAGGTTTGTACGTTATATATCTATATATAGTTTGTATTTCATATTCTAACTATAATATGTAAAGTATGGCTGTTATTTATTAGATGAAAATTGTACACTGCTTGCACAAATGTTTCGACTGGAAGCTTTCAACCAGTGCACAACATCATGTTCCTAGAACTCCATTATCCACATTGTATGTCGGTATAACTACTTAACAAAATTCTATTTGAATACTATGATTTTATTATTTTCCCATTGAAATTCGTCTTGGTCATATTTTTCTTGCACATTCAATGCAACTGCTAATGTTCCAACACCTACTAATTCAATTGTAACATCAACTTATGACAAATATTATAATAGTTTGCCCAGTAAAAGTAAGCATCCTTCTGGTGTAACCTCATTCCTGCCTGATGTTACGAATGATGCAGGTTAAGCATGCCATATTTATGTAATTTTTTATAAATAAATTTGGCTATCTTTATTTTAACTGATATGTGTTAGTTTATTATATGTATACTTCAGCGGCATCTAAAAGGCGTAGGATGATGTTAATTAGAAACAAGGAGATGCGTCGAACTCAACATGTTTATGGTTCGTAGTTGCCTATGATAATGCAGTTTTGTTAACACTTGACTGTTTTTATGCACAAGATTATACAATTTAGATTTCGCTAATTTTTGTTGTTGGATCTTGCAAAATCCAGAACAGACAATCCCGTGTCCGAAATGATAAATTCAACATCCAGTCATGTTAGAAAACGTGTGTCTCAACCTGCCCATGTTCTTGAATCCATACCTTCATTCACATTTGATTTTCGTGTCTATCCAACAGACGAACCCGTGAACAATCGAGGTATGTCATTTGTGGTAACAGTAGCTTATTTTACATGTAGTTTTGTTTTAAAATCATTCATGTTTATGTATCATGTGTCTTTAACCCAACAAGTACAAGCATAAATAATAATGTAGATTTTCGGCATTATGACATATATGACCAGGCTAAAACCGAAGGTAAGCAAACATGTTAAAGTGTTAAGAAAGTGAATGTAACACATGATATACACAATATACACACAACAAGTTTTACCTATGATATTGAACTTTTATTGTGTTACTATTAACAAAGATGATCGATTTTAGAAATCCATCATATATATGTTCTTATTGTGGTGCAGATATGTGGTATGAGGAGAGATCTGACAAATGTGACAACACCACCGTAAATCTTAGATTTTCACTTTGTTGTTCGAAAGGCATTGTTCATCTACCGTATGAAATTAGGCCTCCGACATTGCTAATTAACTTGATGAATGGACAAGATTCAAGGAGTAGACATTACATAGAAAACATACGAGCCTATAACAGTATGTTTTATTTTACCTCAATTGGTGGGAAAGTACAATAAAACACAAGTGGTGGTCCTCCCCAAATTATTCTTGGTGGACAGAATCATCACAGAATGGGTAGTCTGGTTCCAGATGAAGGAGTAACTCCCAAATTTGCACAATTGTATATTTATGACACATAAAATGAAATATCTAATAGAATTAGACATTTCAGGTATATTCTTAATTGGTATATTCTATTATATTATTATTGAAGCTTTTTTTGTGCATGACGCTTTAATGGCATGTTTGGCAAATCCAGCGATAAAAACTCAGGCCTAGACAAGACATTAGTTGAAGACATCACTAAAATGGTGGATGACCACAATGTCTTAGTCAAGTATTTTAGAAAGGTTCGCGACCACTTAAAGCAGAACAACGAATCCAATTTTTGTTTAAGGCTGTTTAGAAATAAAACAAAGGATCCAAGAACACATAGTATTCCCTCATGCGACGAGGTTGCTGCATTAATTGTTGGAGATTTTCCGAACCTTGATCCTGCCGAGATATTATTGTTAGGAAGACTTCTGGTCATTTGGTGCAAATTAGAGAGACGCATGCTTCATTTCTAGCTCTTCAGTATCCATTGTTATTCCTGTTTGGTGATGACCAATATCATGAAAACATTCCTTATAGAGAATCAATTATCAACGAAGAAAGAAGGAAGAGGTTGCGAGTTACTTTTAGAGATTTTGTTGCATTTCGCATACAGGAGAAAAAATGTGAAAGTGGAAGTATTGTAAATGTTGGACGACTATTTCAACAGTTTGTTGTTGACGGTTTCTCCATGATTGAGTCTCAAAGGTTATGTTGGCATCACATGAACCAGACAACTATTAGATGTGATATATTAAAAGGTTTGCAGGAAGCAGTACACAACGGAGAGAATCAACCATTTGCAATTGGAAAACGTATCGTCCTACCTGCGTCTTTTACTGGAGGTCCGCGATACATGTTTAATAATTGTCAAGATGCGATGGCAATTTGCAAAAAGTTTGGGTATCCTGATTTATTCATCACCATCACATGCAATGCTAATTGGTCAGAAATTAAGAACTTTGTTCATATAAGAGGCCTTACAGCTAGCGATCGTCCAGACATTGTTTGTAGAATATTTAAGGCAAAACTCGATCACATGATGAATGCTTTTGAAAAGGAAAAAATATTCGGAGAAGTTGTTGCAGGTAATGTAACTAGATTTATGTTTTTACTATAAATTATTGTCATGTATTTTCTTTAAATTAGTGACATCATAGTTTAAAATATTAAATATTAATATTTATTTATTTCTTAATTAGGGACGTATACTATAGAGTTTCAGAAGAGGGGTCTGCCACATGCACATATTTTGCTATGGCTTGAAGCATCAAATTCACTAAAAACAGGAACTGACATTGACAAGTTCATTTTTGCAGAACTTCCAGACCGTAATCTCTATCCAAACCTTGCAAATGATGTTTCGAGTTTTATGTTACACGGTCCTTGTGGAAAAGCTAACTTAAGTTCCCTGTGCATGAAAGATGGCAAGTGCTCAAAGTATTTTCCAAAAGATTACCAGAATTCCAAAATAGTAAGTGACAAAGGCTATCCAAAGTACATGCGCCGGCCGAGATAATGGTTTGTCGGTTGTGAAAAAGGGAATAACTCTAGACAACAAGTATGTAGTTCCTTATAATCCACAATTGTTATTTAGATACCAAGCACATATCAATGTTGAGTATTACAACAAGGGAAATGCTATAAAGTACATGTTTAAGTATGTTAATAAAGGCCCCGACAGAGCCATTATTGGAATTTCAAATCAAACTGAAAATGGCAAAGTTTTGGATGAAATAAAACAGTACTATGAGTGTAGATATTTGGCTCCTTGCGAATCTGTTTGGAGAAATTTTTAGTACGACATACATTAGAGGTGGCCTCCTGTTATAAGGCTTTCGTTTCATCTAGAAAATGAGCAGTCAGTTATGTTTTTAGAAAGTAATTCAGTTGAATCTATCATGAACCATAATGAAGAAATTGACACGGTGTTTTTGGCTTGGTTTGAGGCAAACAAAAAAATTTCAGATGGAAGGGAATTGACTTATGGTAAATTTCCTACAAGGTTTATTTATGATAAAAGTGTCAGAGCGTGGCATCCGAGACAACGGGGTAACTCTATTGGAAGGATTACGTATATTCCCCTAGGGTGTGGTAATGTTTTTTATTTAAGACTCATGTTGACTATACAAAAGGGATGCACAAGTTACAATGATATTAAGACTGTGGCTGGAACAATTCACGAAACCTTTAAGGATGCATGTGTTGCACTTGGTTTGTTGCAAAATGACAAAGAATTCGTGGATGCTATCATTAAAGCCAGACATTTGGCCTCTGGTAACCAGATGAGGAGATTATTTGTCATGTTATTATTTATGGATTCAATGACAAATCCCTTTGTTGTTTGGGAAGCAACATGGAAACTTTTGTGCGATGGAATTTTGTATGATGCAAGGAAGAGACTTAACAACCCAGGTTTAGGCTCAAACATATGTTTTACTTGAGTTTGCATGTCTACAGTATGTTTAGGCTCAAACATGCTAATATGTTTCTACTATGACACTAAGGTGGAATAAACTTGATTGTGTTTATTCTTACCTATATTTATTTAGCAGAATCACATTAGCAAAAATTCATGTGTAAGTATAATGAAACTTGAATGATATTTTATTGAAAACACTTTACAGTTATTTGTCTTCCTAAATCATGTCTACTGAATTCAACCAAGCTTAATTTAATATGCTGTACCCCGTAATATGATATTTTTTCTCATAGTTGAAGTTATGTAGTACTAAAAAAACTACTCCTTGTGATTTCAACATGATATATTTGTAGTTTTAACACTTCATTCAATAAACTGTGCCAATAACAAACAGTTTGAAAAATCAAAATCTCCCACAAATAGTTTTAAATGACATATGTTTTTTAATTATATATTTAATATATGGTTTACTTATATATGTGCATATGTTTAACTATATTCTATTTGTCGTAGGTCTTCAAATTATCGATGATGATTTGAAAAATCTTTGTTTGATTGAGTTTGAAAGATTGCTCTCCATGAATGGGAAGTCTCTTGATAATATTGAGTCGATGCCACAACCTTCGAATTCTGAAATGCAACAATTTAGAAATAGTCTGTTGGTTGGTGAATTAAACTATGATAAGGAAGAGATGCTTGCAACCCATATGTCATTGATGTCAACCTTAACTGCTGAACAAAGGTCAGTTTATGTTCAAATTATCAATACAGTGATTATGGATTGTGGAGGATTTTACTTCTTGCATGGTTATGGAGGCACAGGTAAGACGTTTATTTGGAAAACTGTGTCAGCTGCCATTAGATCCAAAGGTTTAATTGTTTTAAATGTTGCTTCGAGTGGAATTACATCTTTATTGTTGCCTGGAGGAAAAACAACTCATTCTATGTTTGGAATTCCATTAATTACAACTGAAACATCTTCTTGCAACATCAAAAAACGGACTGATAGATGTGAACTTATCTTGCAATCAAAGCTTATCATATGGGACGAAGCTCCAATGCTAAATAGATTTTGTGCTGAAGCTGTCGACCGTTCTTTGAGGGACATCATGAGGACTGTAGACGACTCTAACCAATATAAACCATTCGGTGGTAAGGTGGTTGTTTTTGGTGGAGATTTCAGACAAATCTTACCTGTTGTTCGAAAGGGTTGTAGGCATGACATAGTGTCCGCTTCAATAAACTCTTCTGAATTATGGAAGTTTTGCAAGGTATTGACTTTGTCAAATAACATGCGGCTGAAAGCTCCTAAGTCCAACATAGAATCTAAAGAAGTTAAAGAATTTTCACATTGGATGCTTGATATTGGAAATGGTAAACAAGCCTCAAATGAGTGTGGAAAGAGCACACTTCATATTCCCGAAGACTTATTGGTTATAGATTCTAATAATCCTCTCTTATGTCTGGTTGAATTAACATATCCACTACTTTTACAGAACATGAACAATTTGAAATACTATGAAGAGAGGGTGTTACTATCTCCGACTCATGATTCTGTAGATATTGTTAATGATTTTGTTTTGTCGTTAATTCCAGGTGATGAAAAGGAATATTTGAGTGTTGACTCAACAGTTCTTTCTGACGAAAATTGTGTCGTTCGTGCAGATTGATTTACACCTGAATTCTTGAATGAAATGAAATGTTCGGGAATGCCAAACCACATAATAAGGCTGAAAATTGGAGTTCCGGTCATGCTTCTTAGAAACATAGATCAATTCAATGGCCTTTGCAATGGAACAAGGTTACTCATAAATGAAATTTGTCCAAATATTATTGGTGCCACTGTGATTACTTGAAAAAATATTGGTGATAAGATTTACATTCCAAGGATGAATTTGATTCCTTCCGATCCAAGCTTTCCATTTAAGTTTCAGAGGAGACAATTTCCAATTGCGTTATGTTTTGCAATGATAATAAATAAAAGTCAAGGTCAGTCTCTTTCTCAGGTCGATTTGTATTTACAACGCCCAGTATTCACTTATGGTCAATTCTATGTTGCTATTTCGAGGGTAAAGTCTAGAAAAGGATTGAAGATTCTTATTTTAGATGGCGAAGGAAAACCGTGCACGGACACTACAAATGTTGTTTACAATGAGGTTTTCGACAATTTGTAAGCATGAGACCATTATGTTAAGTTATGTTTTGTATCTTAAATTATGAAAACATGCATTTTGGATGCTTCACTTTATATGCTATTCATGATGTCAATATGATTATCTGCTAAATTTATGAACAACAACATTATATTTTATTTTAACCAGCCAAGTTTTGTTTTACACAATGGTTAGATATAATTATCATACCCTGCAATATTTTTATTATAACATAGATGAAATACACACATGTTTGTTTTATTATAACCTGCAAGTTATTATAACCAACAAAACTAACATATAAATTGTTTTTACTATTAAATACAATATTTTAATATTTAATTCAGTCAAGTTATTATAACATGTAATGTTTTATTTTATACTGTTGTTATGAATTATAGTGGATTTTAGTTATTACTTTAAATTTTTATTTCATACAATATTTTAGGAAATTTACATCTTTTATTTGACAGTGAAACAAACATTAGAGTTTTGACACAATTTATATAAAAAATTAGATTCACCTTTAATATATTCAATACACCTTTAATATATTTAATTTTAATTAAAATATTAAAACTATTGTAATTATTTTATATCACTTATATTATAGAACCATTATTATAACAATTATTACAATTATTTATTTACTTTAATCATCATAGAATATAATAAAGTTAGACGATTTCTAAGGAAAGTTTGACACATGTTGCTTTTTTAAAATACCATGCTATTTGTAATTATGCTATTTTAGGTGAAATATTATGTCAATTACTTTTAAAATTTTGAAAATAACATTAAATTTAATTTGACTAAAACTGTTGATCATTTAGCATTTTAAAGAAAAATGTATCATAATTAATGATTTTAAATTATTTATTTAGAAATTTCATTTATCATTTAAAATCATTTATTTAATTCTTAATGTTAGGATAATAAATTATATTTAATGCACATTAAAGTAATTATACTAATTGTATTTACTGATTTTTTTTAATTATTTTATATAGTAACTTTACTACTAATTATCCAACATTTCAAATACAATTATGCTAAATTTATCAAATTTATATTTTACATATTATGCTAAATTTCTTCCTAAATTTTCTACATATTACTTAAATTTTTTTTTAGCTACTAATAAATTTTTTTTCGCGATCTCTGCATATTATGTGTTTTTTTTGCCGGTTATTGGGCTTCTTTGAATCCTCCTATTGATCTTCAATCGGAGTCTGGGACTTCTTACAACGGTGAATGGTGGTCGTTGTTGATGAGAAGGCGGAGGAAGAACAAAGAAGTTAGGAAGAAGAGAGCGAGGTTTGAGAAGAAAGAGAAGAATTATGTGAAAATGAGAGAGAATTGAAATAAAACAAGAGATATACTCCCTTCGTGATGGCACTCAATCGCGACGAGACTATATCAGACTTTCCTACTCAATATCCTACCATACTCTTTAAACAAATCAAATATTCAAGATAGTTAACCCACCAAACACTAATATTTTTTTACTAAGTCAATTCAAATTCAACTTTTTTTCAAAAAAGGATTATGGAGACATTTTATATTACCTACGATTTGCGTCTACGAATACGCTATTTTCAAATCCGACTTAAAAATTTCAACTGGGAAAGAGAAATTGTATTAATTTTTAAAAATGGGCATATAGATAGGTAATTTGTGTACAAAGTGACCAATATCCTAGTAAGAGAAAATTGTCAGAAACATTTGGAAAATAGTAAAAGCTATGTGGAAACAATCTCGTCGGGTTTCAACTATGTTATTGCTCATATATTTTCGCCTATCTCATCTCCTTGTGTTAGAAGAAAGTGATTAAACTGATCTGCGCCATTCGAACTTAATAGTAGTGTAGCTTGTAAGTAGATGATAGACATAGTCGTACGCTTTTATCCCTAACTTTTGTTCGCCAGGAAGCCCTTATTTTTGCCTAGGCCAGTCGACCTAGCAGGTCTCGTTTATGCGTAGTATTTTTTGACTATGTCTGTGTTCATAGGGCGTGGGCAGTCTTCTCCATCCAAAGTGCTCAGTATCATGGCTCTGTCGAAAAATACTGTCTTGACTACAAATGTTCCTTCATAGGTGGGAGTCCATTTGCCCCTGGGATCACCTTTTGGTAGGATGATACACTTGACTAATAGATCGCCAACTTGGTACGCTTGGTGTTTGACTTTCTTGTTGAAGGCTTTGATCATTCGTTTCTGATATATCTCTCCATGGTAGATAGCTGCGAGTCGTTTCTCATCGATCAAGTTGATCTGGTCAAGTCGAGTTTGGACCCATTTGTCTTCGTCTAACTCTGCGTCTTTGAGTAGTCTGAGTGAGGGTATCTGAACCTCGATAGGTAGAACTGTTTCTATAATATATACGAGAGAAAAATGGGTTTCCTCTGTAGATGTTCATATTGAAGTGCGATAACCGTGGAGAGCAAATGACAATATCTTGTGCCAATCCTTATAAGTCATTGTCATCTTCTGTATGATTTTCTTAAGATTTTTGTTGGCGGCTTCCACTGTGCCATTCATCTTTGGCCGATATGGAGAAGAGTCGTGATGCTTAATCTTGAACTGCGTGCAGAGTTCAGTGATCATCTTATTATTGAGATTGGTACCATTGTCTGTGATAATCCTTTCGAGGACGCCGTATCGACATATGATATTATGTTTGATGATTGAGCCATAACATTTCTTGGTAACAGATGCGAACAAGGCTGCTTCTACCCATTTGGTAAAGTAATCAATAGCGACGAGGATGAACCGATGTCCATTAGAAGCAGTAGGTTTGATTTCTCCGATCATGTCAATGCCCCACATTGCAAAAGGCCACAGAGCAATCGGAAGATTCAATGAAACTGGAGGTACGTGCACTTTGTTTGCGTATATTTGGCATTTGTGACAAGATCGAGCATATCAATAACAATCAGCTTCCATAGTGGACCAATAGTAACCTGCTCTCAAAATTTTCTTAGCCATCATATGTCCATTAGAGTGGGTACCAAATGCGCCTTCATGTAACTCTTCCATAATTTGTTCAGTTGTCTTCTGATCTACACACCGGAGTAAGCACAAGTCGTGTTTGTGTTTGTATAAGATGTCGTTGTTGAGAAAGAACTTGGCAGAGAATCTTCTTAGGAACTTCTTATCATTGACAGATTCCCCTTCAGGGTATTCTTGAGCCTCGAGGTACCTCTTCACTTCGTAGAACCAAGGTTTCTCTTCTACTCTTTTGGTATCAAGTTCGCAAGAGTACGCTGGTTCGTCTAGTCTTTCAATAGTGATTTGAGGAGCTTCTCTGTCCCATCTGACTTTGAACATAGATGACATGGTAGCTAACGCGTTTGCCAACTGATTTTCTTCTCGCGGGATATGCTCGAAATTAATTTCTTCGAAGTAGGGGATCAGATTCAGCACATACTCTCGATACGGAACGAGGTTTGGATGTTTCGTATATCATTTGCCCTTGATTTGACTGATCACCAAAGCTGAGTCTCCATATACTTGCAAAAATTTGATCCTTAAGTCAATAGCAACTTTGATACCCATGATGCGCGCTTCGTATTCGACCATATTACTGGTGCAGTCAAAATATAGTCTGGCGGTGAAAGGCGTATGGCCGCCTTTAGGAGATGTAATTATGGCACCAATACCATTGCCAAGTGCGTTAGAAGCTCCATCGAAGACCATAGTCCATCGAGATCCTGGCTCAGGTCCTTCGTCTGGAGTTGGGAAGATCTAATTATTGATGTCGAAGTCACCATCCTCGTCTTCTATAGCATGAACTCCGTCTTTATTGACGCGGAATGGAGTTTGTCCCAACTGTTCCACAACATTGTAGTCGGTCTTCTTAATGATCTTCAGAATTTCCTCCATTTCTTGCACGAAGGTGTCTTCAGCAACTTCCTTTGGTACTTCTGTCTGAGCAGGTTGAGTCACTTTTTCTTTCCCTCGAGCCTCGGAAGTTGGTTCAGTAGCAGGAATGCGAACCGTTGCAACAATATCCTTTGGAGGAGAGATATCTGGAGAAAATACTCTTCCGGTTCTGGTTACTTTGCTTGATCCGTTGATATTGTCAATGTCAAGATTTGTAGCTTCAATTGCACTATCTTTAATGGTCAATGGTTCTTGCTTGACATCATGATAGTAGACTTCGACTCCATAATTCTAAGGTATAGCTTTGTTAGAGGAATATGGAATTGATCTGGGCGAGGTAATAATGAGAGATGTCACTATATGTGTAGGATCGTCAGAGGTGATCCTTATTGTGTTCACATCAGCATATTCTTCGAGATAATCATCTCCCTATCCAGTTGCCTTGATGTCTTCAATTGCAATCTTGAAGCTATCAAGAGTGGTATACTTCACCATGAAATCATACTTTTCTTACCATAATTTTGTTTTAACGGTGGACACCTGGTTATTTTCTTACCATTTATAATTATTGTAGTTCTAGTGAAATTCAAAGCTGCAACCTTTTGTGAGGGCATGATTCATGTTTTCATGATGCCAAAACCCCACAATATCCCCTGGTGGCTCACATCTCAGTGGATTAGCAAGTGTGGTGTGAAGCTAGAAAAAATATAAGTGTTTGGCAACAATCTTTATAGATGTGTTGACGTATTTTGAATTTTGGTCGACGCACGGCAAAGCATCACTCCCTAGTTGTTATGCGTCGACCCTTTGGTCGACGCACCTCTCTAGATAAACTGGGAGCTAAATGTGAGAATCTTGCATCGATGCAATCACCCTAGTGCGGTCGACGCACTCAAAATGTTTGACCCTCCCCTCTGGCTCGGGTTGTTATGCATCGGCCCTCCCTCCAGGAGCGGTCGATGCATCCCACGTATCCTGCATTTTATTCTAATTGTTTCTGCCTTATCTTAAGTTCATTTTTACGAACATATATAAATAGTGAGCTATTTCATTTTGAGCCGTTAATAAGAATAGAGTGAAAGATACACATAGAGAGCACTTCATCTGCATTATTTCTTCTCAAATTTCAACCTCTTTCACATAATCAAAGTTGTTGAATCAAGATTAGAGCATTGGTGATAACGTCCAAATTGAAGATCAATTTCAGATTTGGGTTGTGTTTTGTGGGCTTGTTCTTGAATAAAACCATTAGGGCTTTCTCCTCCAAGATCCAATTGTTGAGGGTTTTTTTGGTACAAATCTTTGCTTCAATGGATTCAGCCGAGTGAAACGTTCGAGGAATGGTGGGTTCACTTGATCAAGTAACGGTAGACGGAGGATCGTGAAGGAAGATTTTAGGGTCGATCTTGTTCATTCGAAATCAGTCGAGAGAAAGAAATTATGCAGTAAGTTGGTTGTGATTTCTAGTATCGTTAGTCGGAGGTTTGCTCGGAGAGATCGACGCTTGGTTTGGCTCGAACCAAAGAGCGTGAAGAAGATAGATTCATCACCATCAATTGATTTGTGTGAATTGGGAACTATTTCTCCACCTGTTACATTTTACAATTTTATACAAAATTTCTCAATTTTAGATTCTAAAATTGGGGACAGATGTACTCTCTGCAAGGACGATAAAAGGATCTGCCTTAAAAATTTCCCGTGTTCTTCTTCACATTTTACTTTCTATACTTGATTGCTTTAATTTGTGCGATTAGAATTATCAAACGTATTTATACTGAATTTATGGTGTGTCAAGCTCAAACATTCATATCGGTAACAATCCTTTTGATTTTTACTTGACAAAAATCGACATCACAATTTAGTAAATTCTAACCTTGTGAATTTTGCTCACAAGGTGTTTGATAAATTGTCTTTTCCACAAATTATTCATTGTGCTTGATTTTATTCTTAAACAAATTCATTGGAAGTATTGGATACTCATTGAGATTGTTTAAGCGATTAACCATTTGAGTATTGATAGTATTAATTCACACATTTTTCTCACACTTTCCCGTACGGTTCGCATATTTGATCTTTTTAATAGTGGATCATTTAGACAATTAAAAATTCAGGAAACTTTCACAATAAATTTTCAAAAGCGTAAAATTTCAAATAATCGATTTATTCAACCCCCTTCTAAATCTATTTCATCGTCTAACACCTTCTTCTTCATTGAAATCGAAAGCTCCGAAGCTTCTATCTTCACCATTGTCTGCAAAAATTCAATGCAGATATACAAGAAAGTCTCATCATAAGTTATGCGGTATTTGCAATGGTCTTTTTTGTTGTGAGATATTGGGTCGAACTCTATTGTGTCGAAGGATGCTAGGATTGTTAGCATCGAATTGGGCCTGTTTGTTATGTCCAATTGGTTTAGTTAGTTTGTACCCAAAGTTAGCTTGTAATGGGTATTTGTGATAAAAGCCCATTAGTTTAGTATGTTAGGTTTATTATAAATAGCATACTAGTCTCTCATCATTGTATACTGCAAATCCTAAGGTAGGGTGAGAGGGTTATTTGTTATTCTTGTATACTTGTAATCTTGTTTTGAAGATAAAGGAAAGAATAGCAGTTAATAACCAATCCTTGTGTTCATCGTGTTCTTCATTCTTTTTCCCTACCTTACAACAAGCTTATATATATATATATTTGTTTCAAGGCATCCAATTCATAACAAATTGGTGCGGTGAGCGTGGAGAAGATGCCTTCGACAAAGTATGATATTGAAAAGTTCACCGAGTGAACGATTTTCTGTCTTGAAGATGAAATAGTTCGCAGGTTGTTTTTGAGAGATGAACGAAGAGTTGAATGAAGAAGGAAGGCCCACAACGCAATTTTGTTGAGCCTTGGTGATAAGGTTCTTGACGGTATCAAAGGGCGACGGAGGTAGGGTTATGGGTGAAACTCGAAAGTTTGTACATGACTAAATCGTTGGTGAATCGACTTACTCAAGCAAGCTTTGTATTCATTCAAGATGATTGAAGACAAAGTGTTGGTGAAAGTTAGATATGTTCAAGTCGATTCTTGATCTTGAAAATATTGATGTGAAGATTGATGATGAAGATCAAGCTATTGTTGTTGTCGCGTTGCGGATCACATGCCCACTTCAAAGAAACTCTCTTGTATGGAAGGGAGTCCACGACTTTGAAGAGGTTCAATTTGTATTCAAGGACTTGAATGAACGAAAGGAGCATAAACCTTGACGGTTGGTGAAGGTTTGCCGTTTGTTGCACCCAAAATTTGCCCTCCTATCTCGATTTTATCCGCTTAGGCTTCACATTCATCTCGCATACATGTCCATTAGATCATTGGCATTAAAGTCATTCATTCATCACATCGCATTATTCGCATCCGAGGCGGCGATTTCAAACTCGTATCATTTTGTGTTTGGGAGTTACCGTCGTTGCACATATGTGCATTGATGTCTTTGGTTCTGGGTTCTTAGGGTTTGGACTGGCTTAAGGTAATCATGTTACAAGATTTAGAGGGTGTTCACTTGTTTTAACCAACCCGGGATTTGGGAATGGCAAAGGCAGTTTGGATGTTTAGGGTTTCTCTTTAGATTACAAGTTCGAAGCTATCCTATTGTATATTCGATGCTTTGTTGAGTTGGAAGGAGGATTTAATAGTTGAACGTGTACAGAAGGTCGTTATTCCCATATGTCTAAATTTTCACTCTTGGTGATTCACAAGGCCTCTTATCTTTTAGAACGCGACTCAAGAGCGTACATGAAGTTATGTTTAGCAACCATATCTTTACTTGTGCACGAGATTTTTGATTTGGTTTGAATTTGGAAGTAAATATGCATTTTAGTCGATACTTCACTATATCGAATATAAACCATTCATTTTAGTTACGGTAAGTGTGGTTTCCAAATAATAGCTACAAGTATTATGACGAAATTGCATTAGAACTCGTTTTGTTTATGATATCCTAAGCTCGTGCATGGACATGGTGCAAGTTTTTGAGCCGTTAATTTTCAAAGAAAACTTTGCAAAGTTTCAAACCTTTTGTCACATAACTTCTAACCATTCCACCTTCTTTTCAACTCTACGGAATTTCACAATGCCACTTTCGAATTCACAAAGTTTTGTATTGTGAACAAAATTCATGTTGTTATTCAATAATTTGTTTCTTTACAAAATCTTTGGAATTCGCAAGTTATAACTCAAATATTTGTGATGATTACAAATTCCCAAGCTTCTATCCTAACATACAAGTAAAAATTACAAATGTCATGTCTAAATCCTATTTGCTATTGGGAATTTTGTGGTTCTTTGGTTTCCTTGCTTTCTTGCTCTAACTTCAAACCTTGCCTTCTTGTCCGAAACTTTCTTTCACCATGCTCCAAAGCTCATGTCAACACCAACGTTCATGAAACAACAAAGAAAGAATTCAATTAGCAATAATGGACAGATTGAAAAACAAAGACTCAAAGCAACATATTTGTATCTCATCATTGGGGAAATAATTGGGATGGTTCATGTTAAATTTGTTTCTCATTCATGTTAAAACCACCCTTTTGCAAATCACAACTCATGTTGGTTCACAGGGGTGTGGTTCAAACATCATCACCACTAAGGCTGCTGCAAGTACAAGTTCATTCCGTAATCGAAGTATATCAATAACATTCAGTTCGTAATTAGCTACAGCCCATCAAATCAAATGCTAAAGCCCAAAACAGAAAACATCATATGGCACATGTTTTCTAAACTAACGATTCAAAACATAACACTCTAAGCCTTCTTGGTTTTGTTTTCAAAAGCCTTTATCCCAAGGACTCATTTGAAACCCTAGAACAGACAGATAAAGAGAAGATGCACAGTAACCAAGGAGGCAGCTTTGGATTTTCGAAAAAACCCTAACAGCAATATTCAAACAAAAAACGAAAAAGACATTCAAGCAAACCCAGAACACATCAGACATTCAAGAAAACCCAGAAATATCATACAAGCAAACCTAGAACAGTCAAAACAATACATATATAATCATCATTTCCCATTAAAACCCCCTTCAGAAAAGCCGAAATAGCCACGAGAAAGAAGAGAGCGGAAAGGTATTACCGGTTTTAGCAGAGAAGGGAGGAGGTTGCGGACCCTTTGTGTCGCCATCCTTCTCCTTTCCTCACTGTTTTTATATTTTCTGCATCGTTATCATCGCTATCATCATGTTTAGGAAGTTAGGGTTTCCCTTTCCCCTTTTCGTTCCAACCTGTAACACAACAATCAAAGGTTGTTTCAGAAATCAAAGATAACCAACAGCGTAAGCAAGTGAGAGAGAGACGAAATCGCAGTGAGATCGCGAGCCGCCATGAGCGACGGTGAGTTCGAGAGTGAGAGAGACGAAGTCACGGTGAGAATCGCGTGAGAGGAAGCACAGTTCCTGGGTTCGAGAGCAGCGGTGAGGGTTCGTCATGATCGAGAGCGGCGTTAAGGATTCAGTGAGTTCGTGAGGAAGAGAGGATGAGCGTTTGCATGAGATCGCAAGAGAGGGGTTGAGAGGATGAGACCGTGAGAGATTTGTGAGGGTGAGTTTATGTTTACAAAAATCTTTTTTTTGTTTTTAAAAACAACTTAGTTTAGTTTTAATGTTAAGATATAATTAAGATTAACGCTTAGTTATTTGGGTAAATAATAAAAAACATTAGCTCAAGCACTTTTTATATATATATTTTATGGCTAATGTTTTATTTAATTAATAAATAGATTAATCTAGTTTAAATAGGTTTTTAGCTTTAGGATGTGTTGGTTAGTCTAGGTGGTGACACTTGTCACCACCTGTGTGGCCTGTTCGCGATCTGGTGTATACACATGTATGGTATCAAATCTGCACCCTCCTGCATCAAACCATCAGATCTGATGAGGTCCAGATCCGACGATCCAGAATGGTGGACCACACTGCATCCATGGAGCATCTCATACAAGATCCAGCAGCATTTTTGGGCTTGGGCTTAGATTGCTACTCACACCCTCCAGCTTAAAGCTCCAATCAGGCCCATTTCTCAACTTTTCTCTTTAAAATTAATATTATGCAAGTTTTTTTTTATTATATAATGATGTATTAAATAATATTTTGGCATATGGTAGTTTTTTATTTGTTGAATTACCAATTAAATTGTTAATTGATTTTTCATCAAGTAAAAGAATATCTATACTAATAATTATTTAAATTCCGATTTTGTATTGTGTGTTAATTTATTTTCTTTTATTATCCGCTATTACATTATCCGCTTGCATGTTTATTTCACGATCGTACACTTACTCTCAAATTAATATAAAATCAACAACGCCTCCGCTCTTTCTCTTATCTTTGGTTACCCACACCAAATTCTCTAAGGGTCTCATGGTTGGGGATGGGCATGGCCATCCTCACGAGGTTAATTAGGGCCCTCGTTGCCTTGATTAATCATAACCAAAAATAATTGGTCCATATACCAATCACCATGCACAGGTCTCATGGTTAATCAAGTCCATATACTTGGTTAACCATAACCGAAATATCATTTCTCTACAAACGCAAATTTTCCAAAATAGCGTTATGGTACTTAATTAAATTGTTAGAGGTTCGCCTAACGATTTAATTAAAAATGTAAAGTATTTGGGCCATTAGAGGGAAACCCAATGACTCGAATACTTTATTCCATACATGAACATTTAAAACACTTTCAAATTAAATTAATTAATTGAAGTTGTTTTCAAAAATCAATTTTTCTACAAAACAAAAAACATAGTGATATGGAATTTAATTAAATTGTTAGAGGTTCGCCAAGATTTAATTAAAATGTAAAGTATTTGGGCCATTAGAGGGTAACCCAATGACTTAAATACTTTATTCCATAACACTTAATAAAAGTGAACTTTGTTTCACCTCACTCTTTTCATAATAAAGATTTTGGATGAGAGAAGATCGGTTGACCTCAATCACCAATCTCGAGTATCGAATCGTTAGAGGATATCCGACGTTTTGATACTTGTCATCTACAATTAAAATCAATTCAACCCATTCAAATTCATTTCCGCTCATACGCGGTCATCAAAATATTTTCAATTAAAATCAATACAAACAATCCAAGACATTTTCAACAAGAACTACGGAGTTTTGACTTTCCCATTGCACGAGGAATACGTAACGCGGTTTCAAACCGTGTCAAACTCAAAATAATAACAAACAAATCCATTTTCTTTTTATTTATTCATGACTTAGAAATTAGCGATTACACACACACAAACACATTTTGAACTAAATGGGTCCCATCGAGTACGATGGACGTAAGAGGTGCTAATACCTTCCTCTTGCGTAACCGACTCCCGAATCCATGCTTTTTGGTCTTGTAGACCGCCTTATCCAATTTTTGTGGGTTTTATCTATATTTCCCCGTTCTTTCTAGAACAAATAAAATTAGGTGGCGATTTCATTGTTTTTGAAAATTCATTTAAATGATTTTTGAAAATCGAGTTGCTTCACCGTTAAAGGAAAATTCTTGCGAAAGGATAATAAGTTCGACAAGAAGAAAGGTAAAAGTCAGCAGAAGTTTTACAGTGGTGAAGCATCTGGTATTCGATGCTATCATTGTAAGAAGGAGGGTCACACAAGAAAAGTGTGCTCTGAACGCCTGAAAAATCATGGAGGTAAGGATAATGGCAATGCAGCTATTGTTCAAGATGATTTCGACTCATCTGATGTTCTTGTGGTTTCGAAGCAACTCGTCGAAGGAATGGATTATGGATTCGGTGCACTTGGCACATGACTCAAACAAAGACTTGTTCGAGGAATTATGTGATCAAGATGGTGGATCCGTATTTGGAAACAACAAAGCGTGCAAGATTGCAGTGTATTGGATATGTGAGATTCAACTCCATGATGAGTCAATAAGGTTATTGATGAAGTCGTATGTACTGATTCAAGAGAAATTTGATTTCTCTTGGTGAATTCGATAAGAAAGGATATGTTTTCAAGGAGAGAAAAGTATCCTAAGAGTCATGAAGGGTCGAAGGAAGTCTTGAGAGGCGGAAGAAACAAGGCTTGTATACCCTTGTGGGTGAAGTTGTAAGTGGTTCGACAAATGTTGCATCCACGAAACCTTTGTCGAAGATGTAACCGCACATGAGATTAGGCCATGGTGAAAGGGTCCGTCGAATTGGGAAACAAAATTTGCTTGGTGGAGACAAAGTCGAAAAACTCAAGTTTTGTGAACCCCTGTACTTGAAAATCTTGAGTGAAGTTCAACAAAGGCAAACAAAGAACACATGGATCCCTTGATTACATCCATGCCGATCTTTGGGGCCCGCAAGGTGTCCATCACATTCGGAGCAAGGTATTTTCTATCCATAGTAGATGACTATTCCGAAAGTTATGGGTATTCGCTCGTAAGACTAAGGATGAAACTTTTGAGAATTTCAAAGGTTGGAAGACTCGTCAAAACCAAATTGGCGTAAAGGTCAAGAGGTTGAGAAGACAATGGTCTTGAATTTTGCAATGAGGCATTCGGCTTTTGTCTGCCTCGGTATTGCAAGACAGAACTCTGCAGCACTCCACAACAAAATGGTTTGCTGAAAGGTTTAATCGAACCATCTTGGAGAGAGTTAGATGCATGTTGACTAGTTTGGATTAAATAAGGTGTTTTAATGAGGTCATTTCGACAAAGAACATATCCGATAAATAGATGTCCTTCGATCGCGTTAGATATGAAGACACCAAGAAGTTTGGTCGGACATCCACCAAATCTCGACAAACCGAGTATTTGGTGCGTAGCCTATGCTCACATTAGGCAAGACAAGGTCGAACCTAGAGCTCTTAAATGCATGTTCACGGATATCCCGAATGAGTCAAAGCTTATAGGCTATGGTGCCTAGAGTCAGTCACGAAGGATTATCACCATCGAGATGTTGTTTTCAATGAAGTGAAATGGCTTTCAAGAAAATGGATGATGTTGGTCGGCGCGTATATCGACGAAGAGTCAAAGTAGATATTCTGTTGAGGTGGAGCATGTTGATCCGAATCGCATATCCCGGATAAAGTCGAAGAAGCGGATGATGTTGATGAAGTTGAGGAAACTTTGATGACTATCTATTAGCAAGAGATAGGACACGAAGAGTCATCAAACCCCTCAAAGGTTTGGGTATGCGATCTTATAGCTTATGCCTTAATCTCAAGTGAGGTTCGGACGAAGAACCAAGAGACCATAAGGAAGTTATGAGGAATCGAATAAGACCGAATGGTCAAGGCCATGAATGATGAGATGAAGTCTCTTCATGATAACAACACTGGGAATTGATCAAGAAACCGCTAGAGCCGTGTTAGTCGGTTGTAAATGGATTTTCAAAGTTAAGGAAGGAATCAAGGAGGGCGCCGAAAAGATACAAGGCAAGGTTGGTTGCAAGGGTTTCACCTCGTAAAGAAGGTATAGATTTCAATGATGTATTTTCTCCGTTGTGAAGCATAGGTCCATTCTAATGTTGCTTGCCATGGTGGCAATTCGATCTTGAATCGAACAGATGGATGTGAAGATCGTTCTTGTATGGTGATCTAGATGAAACAATCTCGATGAGGCAACCGAAGGGTATGTCGAAAGGGAAAGGAAGATTATGTGTGCAAGTTGAATAGATCTTTATATGGGCTGAAACAATCTCCTCGATGGAATAAGAGATTCGACAAATTCATGACACGATAAGTTTCGTTAGAAGTCGGTTCGACCACCGTGTTTACTTGATTTCGTCCCGGTAATTCATTTGTTATTTTGTTGCTTTATGTTGATGATATTCTCATAGCAAGTAACAATGTCGAAGAGGTATTGAGGGTGAAGGTGAACTCAATAAGGAGTTCGAAATGAAGGATCTAGGAGCAGCTTCCAGGATTCTTGGGATTGACATTCGAAGAGATAGAAATTAGTCGAAATTATGCTTATCTCAAGAGGCATATTTACGGAAGATTCTCGAAAATTTGGTATGTCGATCAAGCTGTTGTGACTCCAACAAACCCTCAATTCAAGTTGAGTATTGATCAATGTCCCGATCGAGGTCGAAAGAACTTATATGAATAACATCCCATATGCTAATGTAGTAGGTTCTTTGATGTATGCTATGGTTTGTACTAGACCCGACATAGCATATGCAGTAAGTCTTGTGGGTACATGGTGAATCTGGAAAGGCTCACGCAAGCATTGAAGTGGATTCTAAGGTACATAAATGGGTCTCGAAGCAGTCTTAATTTATGGTGGAGCCTTTGGTGAAGATGGTAAAGCAAAGAATCGAAGGATATGTCGACTCTGATTATGCAGGTTGTATGGATTCCAGAAAATCTATTTCTGGATATGTTTTCACTATGTTTGGTACAACTATTAGTTGGAAAGCAACACTTCAGAAGGTTGTTGCATTATCAACCACAGCGGAATATATTGCTTAAAAGCGTGAAAGAAGCATTGTGGCTTGAAGGTTTTGCTAAGGAGTGAAAATTCAAGGGAAGTTATCAACTGTTAAATGTGATGGTCAAAGTGCAATACATCTGTCAAGAATTTATCATGAGCGAACCAAGCACATTGATGTGAGGTTGCATTTCGCCGAGGGTAATTGCGTGGAGAAGTCCAAGTTTCAAGGTTTCGACAGATCATAATCTGCTGATATGATCACCAAGACATTGCCTAGTTGCAAGTTTTTCCACGTATCGGTTGATAAAGTCGCATGAAGAAAACTAATTCGTTAGTTGATAATAGAGTTTGTTCCAAGGTGGAGATTTGTGAGATATTGGGTCGAACTCTATTGTGTCGAAGGATGCTAGGATTGTTAGCATCGAATTGAGCCTGTTTGTTATGTCCAATTGGTTAAGTTAGCTTGTACCCAAAGTTAGCTTGTAATGGGTATTTGTGATAAAAGCCCATTAGTTTAGTATGTTAGGTTTATTATAAATAGCATACTAGTCTCTCATCATTGTATATTGCAAATCTTAAGGTAGGGTGAGAGGGTTATTTGTTATTCTTGTATACTTGTAATCTTGTTTTGAAGATAAAGGAAATAATAACAGTTAATAACCAATCCTTGTGTTCATCGTGTTCTTCATTCTTTTTCCCTACCTTACAACAAGCTTATATATATTTGTTTCAAGGCATCCAATTCACAACATTTGTGTATGTTAATTCTTGATTGTATGATCATTCATAATAAATATCATTTTGCAGGGTATGAAGACTTGGAGCAGAGCAGAAATTAAGAGTTAGAACAGAGCAGAAATTTAGACCAAATGGACCAGATGCAAAGTTATTCTAATATGGTGAGAAAATAGATGTAAAAATATGTGAAGCTATGATAAAAAAAATTAGAGGCATTCACATGGGAGTGGAACATTCACTCTTGTGTAAGATAGGACCAAATCTTTGTTTTTGATTGTGTCTGTGTTGTAGCTGACAATATCTTTAGGTTTTGTAACAAGGTTGAATTATATGATATTTGAAACATATGTGAGGTTTGAACCATATCATAGATAATAAGAAGCTAAAGCTATGTCACATGTTTTGCTACATTTTGATTTTGCGGTGAAGAATTTAGAGGCTAGTAAAAAGAATAAAAATGAAAATATGAATTTGGTTGGTTCCAATTCCATTGAGAAGAACTTTGGTTCGTTGAGTATGCAAATGGGTTAGGAATGAGGATACATGCAATGGAAAATACAACTTATGAGAGAGTTGAAATCAAATAACACTTTGACTTCTATACAAGATTCTTAAAAATACTAATAAATTTATATGTAGTTTAAAAATAAATTAGAATAATACTCATATCAAGTCATGTGTTGTTGTTATAATGAATATGTAGAATGTTTCAAATGTACTTGAAAATAGAGGTTTATAATGGAATAAAATGGATATGTCGAAACCTTTATGTCAACTCTTTCATCTGTGAATAAGAGTCGAAGAGATTATGAGTATTTTTTCGCAGAAAAAGAATTGAAGATTTTGAGATGTGATTCCATGGCAGAATATGAAGAAACAGAGAAAGAAGGTGGATGTTTGAGTTTCAATTAAAGGAGGTTTCAAACCCCCACAATCTCTATTAAACAAAATAAAAATAATTTTTTTATTCCACTTGTCCCGCCACATCAGCCTTAGTGAAATTTAACATCAGTGATCAATTGTGTGGATTGAAAATTTTATAGGAATCATTCTTTGAAATTTTTTTTTATAGGGATTAAAAGTGAAATCACTATATTTATAGGGACCAATAATATATTTAACCCTAAATAGTATCGCAAAATTGATGTTAATAGGTAAGCTTAAATAATAATTTAGTCTCATTCATATTTTATATTGTTAGTCTTTTTAAACATTAGTTTGTTTTCTTATTTATAAATGTTAAAATTAAATAGATTTTTATGCAGGCTAATAAGCTAAACAATTTTAAAAAAGTCAAACTCAAACTTAAAAAGAAGTCTATGATAGAATACAAATCAGATTTAAATATTCAAATTAAATAAATTTTTATACACGCTAATAAGCTAAACAACTTTAAAAAAAATCAAACTCAGACTTAAAAAAAAAACTATGATAGAACACAAATCATACTTAAACTTAGAAATTTTTAATAGGTCAAACTTAAAAGAGCCTAAATCGACGCTACCATAATATAACAGGAATAATAGCAATTGTATTTAAGCAATAAAATTATTTATTTTTAATATATTTAGGCAAAATAAATTGAATAATAATAAAAAAAAAGGTTTTGCAAGTAAACACAGAGTCATTATATTAACTGTGTCGTGTGGAATTGAGTTAGACGAATATCCAAGAGAAGAGAGGAATAAACGTTGAATTGAGATCTGAAAATCCGATTCCTATGGCTTCTACGGAGGGTTTGGTGCCCATTACACGGCCCTTTCTGGCTTCTTACTACGACCAACATCCCTTTACTCCTCCTCTTTCTCCGGATGTCTCTCGTCTTTCTTCTCACCTTCGTTCTATGGCCTCTGATTTACTCACTCAACATCCTCCTATCCATGGTTTATCTCTCCCTTCATTATCATTATTATTTTTATTATATACTTAGAGCTGTTACACTCTTGATCTATTAATTAAGCACGGACTCCGACACTGACACCAGACACTATTCTGACACCAGACACTCTGACTCTATTAAGTATGGACTCTGACACTGACACCAGATACTCTGACATAGACACTGACACCAGATACTCTGACTCTATTAAGTATGAACTCTGACACTGACACTAGACATTCTGATATTGATCTATTAAGCACGGACTCTGACACTGACATCAGACACTCTGACATTGATCTATTAAGCATGGACTCTGGCACGAGACACTCTCTGACACTGATATGTCAAAATTCAGGAGAAAGCATATTAATAAATGAAGCTGAGAACCAACCTCCGCATAAGATTGATGAAAATATGTGGAAGAATCGAGAGTATATGGAAGAAACTATTTTTTTACTTCAACCTTCTAATTGGCCTCACCAGGTAACAAACTTCATTACTTCTCTTAACACTGCTTTTTCAGTTCAAATTAGTATTTGTGAACTCTGTATAAAACAATTTAAATAAAAAAAAATGCAAGATAAGCAATTTTCTTGATGCAGCTGAAACAACAGTCCGCACAGGACAATGATGAGTTTTCCATTATACTTGGGAAGCTGAAAGATAAACTTGATAATACTTTGAGGAGTTTGGAATCTTTCCAAATAAAAAATGCTGACCATGTATTTAACACAGGTACGCCCCGCTCGTCCCACTTGAATGCTTTGTTTTTAGTAGATAATTACTAGCTTCTAATTGCCTGTGGTTTAATTTTAACTCCACCCATTCTACTAAGTATTAATTTAGTTTTATGTATCGGAAGTTGATTATGGAAGCGATTTATCTATCTGCTATGACGTGTGATAGAGCACGATCGGGTGGACCAACAAAACTTAACATATGATAGGGTGCTTAGAGAGATTATGTGAAAAGTCCTAGAGAAGAAAGGGATTAAGATTGCATATATTCAAACTATCCAAGATATGTATGAAGAGGTATTGACTAGTGAGGATTTAGGGTGGAGAGACAGAGGATTTCCCCAGTACAATAGGATTGCATCAAGATTCAACCCTAAGCCCCTATCTTTTTACTTTAATTTTAGATGTACTCACGGAACACACCCAAGAGAGATGCATACTTTTTACAAATGATATATAGTCATACTTGAAGAATCAAATGAGGATTTAAATGAGAGGTTGGAGAATTGGAGATGAGTCTTATAAACACATGGTTTTCGCTTAAGCAGAAGTAAGACAGCGTATATGAATATAAGTTTAGCAAAAAGAGAAGTGTTTCTAACTTAGAGGTGAAAATTGGAGACCATATCATCCCATAAGTCACGCGGTTTAAATATCTTGAGTCCGTAATACAAAATGATCAAGAAATACAAGGCATTGTAAACCATCCAATTTAAGCTGGATGACTAAAATGGAGGAGTGTCTCAGACTTATATAAATCAGTTCATGGTGGATACCGTTATGGCTATTGGAATATAAGAGAGTATCTTTATTTTACAGCATTATCATTTTCAAAGTCCTTAGTATTTCTGTTCTCCCACATGCAGGTGTTGTCTGTCTCATTTTAAGTAGGTTTTTTCGTCCCGGCTACTAAAACCAAACCTTGAGAATTTTATCTATAGGAAAGGACCATACTTAAAATGTCACAAACAACCCCTGCCACGTGAGATTTTTGAGATTCTTATTAACAACTGTGAGGCATTTAAATTTATTGCAACATGTGTCCTTGTTTATTATGCATATAACAGTTAGCTCATATTTTGTCCAGATATAGTAGTACGTTGTTTATTTGGAATACTTGGTCTACTCAATCTTTTTCTTTTCTAACTTGACCAATTGTATATGTAGTTATGACATATCTGCCTCAAGATTTTCGAGGAACTCTCCTCAAACAACAACGTGAACGCTCAGAGAGGAATAAACAAGCACAGGTAGATGCTTTGGTGAGTTCTGGTGGTAGCATACGTGATCGATATGCTCTTCTGTGGAAACAACAAATGGACAGGTGAGGCTCCACTCATGTCTAGTTGAATGTGCATGGATAAGTAAGAAATATATTAAACCAATTATGGGTCATCATAGGAGAAGGCAATTAGCTCAGCTTGGCTCTGCAACAGGAGTCTATAAAACCCTCGTGAAGTACCTAGTTGGAGTTCCTGAGGTATGGTTATCGTGAATTTTCATTACAAGGTCCTTTTTTTTTCTTCCTTTTCCTCTTTTGTTTCTTGTTTGGAATTTATTCTCAGACTGTCTACTTAAATCAGCTTATGCAACTTGTTTTGGCTTATTGATAACTCAATTTCAATGTTTCCATTGTAACGAGCCTAGCTTATTACATTGTTTTGGCTTATTCTCAGACTGTCTAAATTTTTCTTCGGGTATTTCTGTGTGATGTATCAGTTTGTGTTGGAAACTTGGAATATGTATAAATGACATTAATAGGGTATAATATATATTGAAATTACGCTAATTAGGATTTTTTAATTCTTGTAATTATGACATTATAACTATATATAAAAGCTTCTGCTTTGTAATTTAGACACTCAAATCTAATCTTGTCTTTTGTTTCGTCCTTTCTTAACATGATATTTAGAGCTTCATGAGAGACAATGGTATTCAACATAAGCCTGGTGGAACCACTTTCCGTTGGTGAAATTTTCTTTTGGAAATTGTGTTTCAACTTCTGGTTATTTGTCTTCGTTGCAGTGCTATCCTTTTAGTAGCTTCACATGCCTTGATAGCCTTCATTTGTATGGAAAATTGTAGGGTAATTGCTGATTAATTCCTCAAATGAATAGTACATATAGTGTTTGTGTTGAATCCCTAACATAAAATATCATAATCTCTTAATTTAGGGAATCTACACTAACTGCAAGATAATGTGAACTTAGTTACAAATTACAAACTCCTCATATATATACATTCCTAAAACACAGATTTTCCATACTTCCCCTCAAGCTAATGAATGATATTCTACGTTCTTATCTTCCGCATGCTGTCCTTTGTAGATAGGTCTTAACTTACCCCAATTTGCTTCAAGAACTTTTAGTTGTTAATTGGGTTGTAAACAGCCATGGATTTGAACAAACATTACGAGGGTATTAGGTTTGTGCTTTAAAGCGTAATGTCCAAACCTATCAGGAATAAGCTATACATGTGCCACTCCACCAATATATGTGCGCACTATTCTCTAACAACCAACTAGTTATTTTCACCAAGTTTTCAACAGATCTACAGATGAGTTATACATGTACCAAGCTTAGTGTGTTGACCAATATAGTGTGACAAGAATGTAGATACATAGATTTAATTACATGTCTCTCAATTCCTGCTTCCTTGGTAGCAGGTTTAGGTTGATTCATGACTAATATCACCAATGTGATACTTATGATGAATTTAGAGAAATGTTGCTGTTTATATTATTGTCTTTTGGTACTGGTTCTTTTGACTGATGATTTGTTGATATTATAAATGACTGTTCAATTTGAGTTATAGGTATTGCTTGATTTTACAAGGCAGATTAATGACGACGACGGGTACAAAATTACTCTTTTCAATGTTGTTCAAGCTTTCTTTTTTATATATGCACTTTATGTGTGTGTAAATAGCAATTACGTGATAACTCTTATCTACTTGTAGGCCCATGGAGGAGCAACGTCATCGCTACGGACCACCTTTATACAGCCTCACCTCAATGATTCTTTATGTTCGATTCTTCCTTTCATTATCGTGGGCACGATATGGGAATAAGAAATTGTGAGATTCCTTGAATCTTTGGTATTTCAATGCTAAATTTTATGTTTGATTGTGATGTTCTTAGTTCTATCTATTGGTATAAGAAATTGCTGAGATACCTTGCATCATTGCTATGGACACATACCCACTATGGAGACACCCACACATACACACTCACGAGAGATGTAATCTAAATAGGATGATCTATCATGATCCTAAGTACAAACAATTCTAGTTATAATCAATATCAATATCTCAACACCCTTACTCAATATGGAGAAAATATATCATACATACATCTCGTTACATATGTACGTTAATCTAGGACACTATGGAGATTTAGTAATGATATCGACATGTTGATACTTAGAATTGACAACGGAAAATGACAGCAACTTCTATATGTTTTGTTCTTTCATGAAAAACTGGAATGGAGAAGATGTGTGAAGCTGACTGATTACCCATACAAGTTACATAGGGCCAACCTCAAAATGTAATTCTTAATAGTAAATGTTTCAACCACACAAGCTCCACTTGTGCCATGAGCCACAATTTGATACCTAACTCGACTTCACTACTCGATCAAGCAACAACAATACGCCTTTTGCTCTTTCATGAAATTAGATTTCCATCCACTAAATGTAATAACCAAAAGTATTCTGCTTATCACTCGCCCCTCCAGCTCAATCGGCGTATGAATATCCAAGGGAACTAGAATGGGCCCGATCAATGAAAACAAATCATTTTTCAAGTAACCTTTTGACATATAGAATTCAAACAACTGCATTCCAATGACTGTCACAAGGAGTATTAAGGAAACTAAAATCTCATGGAAGGTGGGTGAACTACTTACCACCCTTCCTCTTGCCTTTACTCATTCCTTTCTCCACAAAACTCTCCTTCCTTTTGCACCAAACTCGCCAGGGTTTTAGTCAATATACCGAGTAGCTTGGACAATGAATATTTTAGTTGTTGATTTGAAATGCAGTACTTCTTTGTGGATAATCAGCTATAATAGACGTATGCCATGTCTACAGCCTACAGCTGCAGACATCATCGGGGTAACTATTTGCTAGTTTTAGCTATGTCTTGGCTTGGATTTTGCCCATTATTAGTAAATATTTTAATTTTTTTTGCTTGTTTTTGTAACTAACTAGTTGAATGTAACAACCACTACTAGTTGTTTGGGTTTGAGCTGTCAGGTTCAGGATATGTTATGTTTATAGAAGATTTTAGGTGCTAAAATAATATCAATAGAGGGAGGATCGAGTTTTGTGAAGATCTTTCTTGTTATCTTTTTTCTTTTTGGGTTAAGTGATGTTTCACATTTCGTCTATCTTTAAAAGTTACTTCATGATGGTACAGAACTATGCATATTACTTCCCTTTGTGTCTGCCTACAGCCTGTAGAGGAATTCTGCTACTATTTAAAATAATTGATGGACTTTTGTAGTTTGATTCTTTAACAGTTGTGGTGTTCTTATATATTTTTTACAATGTAGAGCACTTTTAACCCCCCTTTCTCTATGTGGGTATAATTTGTTAGAAAAAGGGAACAGCTAGCTGTCTTGGAACAAGCTGTTGATGTCTACACCATGGAGTTTGAGAGGTTCATCACATTTCTTAGGTATAATAATGCTCGAGTTGATGCTGCTGATCCTTTAATTTTCTGTTCTAAGTACATAAAATTGATGATCCCTTTAAATCTGCTTTTTTTTTTTTTTTTTTTTTTCAGAATATTGATTTTCATGCACAATTTATTTAATTATCTACACACTCATATATAGTTATATATTCAGTGTTATTTATTTTCATACCAGAGAGAAAAGTAAATTCAAACCATGCAGTGATACATCGATGGTCAAAAGATTGAAGTTAAATAATGTGTTGAAAGACCTTTATCTCTTACAGTTGATTTCTTTTGTGAAAAACTGGGTTGTGAGTAATATGTTGCGCAATTTGGTTGTTGCAAATTAGTTTCTTCACCTTGACATCTCCTAGTATGAGTTGTTGCCTGTTGGAGGTAATTTGATCTCGTGCCAGAGCAAGAAGCAGAGCATATTCACATGTTCGAGTGCAGAAGCAGAGTATCGTGCCAAGCTAAATGTTAAATTATTTGATAGCTTCACAGAAATGTATGCTACATTAGAAGATTTATTTCTCGTTGAATAACTTGCTATGTTGGAATTGGTTTGATGCATTATGCAACATCAATTAGTTTTTGATTTGTTACGTATTAACTTTTAAATAATAATTGGATTGATGGAAATCTATAATATATTGTTAAAAAAAGTGGAGTATGCTAATTAATTTTAAACCTAGTGCGAATGGAAATCGGTCATTGTTCTCACTTGTGTTACTAGAATTTTATTTCTTGTTGAATAACTTACCAGTAATTTTGATCAGTGGGGTCTTTGCAAACTCGCCTTTCTTCATTCCAGCAGATGTTGCCGGTGCAGTGGATGGAAGGTGAATATCAAATCTTGCTTTCTTGTATGACTTATACTATTTTCAAGCCAATACTAAAATTTGTCCTTTTCAGTAAAAATGATGACTTCAAAGAAATAAGTGTTCCAGCTGGGAAAACTTTTGAGGTATATTTACAAGGCTTGTGAAATAGTTCGCATTATGCTGCTTTTTAGTTTATGAAAATTTATGATACTATTTGAATCTCAGGTTATACTCTCAGTGGACTCGGTAAACTCGTATATTGCATGGGATTTTTCTTTAGTACAAGGCAAGATAAATATGGTATTGCTTCTACAGTTTTTTTGTGTGTGCAAGTTGTCATGATATTCCTAAGACTTCCTTCTATAGTAAACTTGTTTTTGTTTATTGTCAGGATATTGGATTTACTTTGGAGTTTGCAAGTCCTAATGGGGAAAAGACAGTAAGTTTGAATGCCATTTCCGTATTGTACGCTAATTTGGTTTCTTTAGATTATCAGAAGCCTTGTTATTCTTTATTGCCCATTCATATCTTCAATCTGTTAGGTTTGTTCTCCACTGTTCAGTTGTGTATTGTGTTTTGTTCTCTTAACCGATGTCTGTTTTGCCATTTTTCATTCTCATGGTGGCTGATTGGTTGACACAGCTGATGTTACCTTACCGCCGATACGAGTCTGACCAAGTGAGTCTGCGGTGTTTGTTGCAACTGCATTTGATGTGTAAATATTTGTCTTTAATTTTATATATGATAATTTTAGGGGAACTTCTGCACATTAATGGCCGGAAGCTATAAACTGATATGGGACAACACACATTCAACTTTTTTTAGAAAGGTATTTATCATGTCTCTTTGTTCCATCTGAATAAAATATGCTCACTAATTGGGCTTAATATATAATATACATTGATGAATTTCTGATGAATGTTATTGTATATGGATTGTAGGTGCTACGGTATAAGGTAGATTGTATACCTCCTGTCACAGAGCCTGATCCTGTGCAGTTGGAGTGATACAAAAATGCTGATTTGCAAGTAATTTTATTCATGCCAAGATTGAGACATGTTCAATTGATTTCTGTAAAGGGAGGTGTAAAGGAGATGGGTTGTATAACGTGGCTGTAGGAAGCCAACTGTTGTAATCCTTACATGAACACATTGATGATTGCTTGATGAAGAACAATATTTGAATGGATATGCCATTCGGGTATTAAAAGAAAATTTAAGTACCATTAAATTTTAATTACAAACTTCAACTAATAAAATATGATATTGTGTGAATGTTTTTTTTCTTCTATAGTTACTATCCTTTTTTGTCCATACCAAAATTAATAAAATAAAATGTTTAATTAAATATTTCAATATAAAAAATGCATTTAATGGATATACACGGTAATTAAAATAACTAACAAAATTGATATCTTACAATTTTATTATCAAGCCACGACAACAACTTTATTATTAGTACAATTTAAAACTTAGGATGCACGTTTCAACTTTATTATTAAATTGATATATTTAATAAATTAATGTTTAAAAAAATAAGTGAATTTCTTATTCCATCCTATATTCTTCTTGTGTATCACGTGAGTTTTTTAAAAGGGTTAAATAAGTTTTTGATCCCTAATATTGTAGTTTTCATTTTTAGTTTCTCTCTGCTTTTAGGCAACGATTTTTACAAAAAAACTGTTGTCAAAGCCAGCTAAAACCGTTGTCAAAACTTAGGAGGGACTAAAAATGAAACTGCAATATTAATAGGGATCAAAAATTTATTTAACCCTTTTTAAAATGCCCATAGACATCGAAAGTATATTTTTGGTTTGCACTCCATATCATGCATTTTTTTTTGAAAAAGGTTGAGTGTAAATCACAAATATACTTTCCGGTTTCAAATATATTTCTGGTTTTTGGACGCACTTAAGGGCGCTAGAAACTCTTCCTCTCCCTACAACAACAAATATTTTCAAACACACACTCAAACTCTCTTAAATTCTCCTTTCAACCCTTTTTCTAAAAATCAAATTTATTCTCAAACAATAAACACAAACCATCAAGCGTTGGATAAATATAATATCTAACCGAATCAAGCAAGTAATAACCACCTTCAATCAATCAAATAAGTGATTTAAAATATTTTTAGAGTTTATGTAATTTCTATTGAAATTAGTGAAATAGGATTTTAAATGTGTTGTTTTATGTAGTTTTATATCATTAGGAGTCATTAGAACACTATTTGTAAATTTTATTTGACGATCAATGCATGTTTTTTATACATATTTGGGGTTTTGGGGTAGGCTGCTATGTATACTACAAAAAAGAATCTCAGTTGCGACGTGAATATCACGTCACAACTTGAAAAATCACGTCGTAACTCATTTTCAGCGACGTGAGCATTTATGTCGCTGGGGAACAAGTGGCAAACTTGTTGCAACGTGAAATACATGTCACAAAGTTGTGACGTGGTATTCACGTCGCAACATAGTGACACATGAAACAACACTCTGCTATAGGAGCAGTGGGGACAGACAATAAAGTTGCGACGTGAAATACATGTCACAACTTTGTGACATGTGTTCCACATTGCTACAGATGACGTTTTTTTATAAATTAATTACTAATAATCTTTTTATATATATAATTAATTAATTAATTAAATAAAATTTATATAATAAAATAATATAATTATATATTCATATAATAAATTTTTATATAATAAAGTCATATAATAAAATTTTATATAATAAATTTGATAAACTAAAATTATATAATTAAATTTAATATAATAAAACTAATAAGTAAAAATTTAAAATTTAAAATTTAAAATTTAAATAAATTAAAATTTAAAATATCTTACATAAATACAAATTTAAAAACAAATTAAAGGACATCTTCACCCGAATAATTATCAAGATCAAAATCATCGTTTCCATCATCCTCCAGCTCTTGATCAGGAACATTTTGATTTCCACCACCTTGCATAAATCGTCTCATATGCTCCTCCATATCAGATTGCTTCTTCCGCATGATCTCCAATTGCTGCTCTTGCTCTTGCCTCATTGCCGCCATTTGGGCCTCTATTTCGCATCTCGTCTCACTTGACGCCAATTGTCTTACTGTTTCAACTTATGCTCGTGTGAGATTTGGTTGACGCGACCCTCTTTCTCCATCTCTAACTCTTTGAAACAAATTCCTATCACCAATTCTCAAGTCGACCGCCAAATTTTCACCCCCAAAAAAGCAACCATTAGGCCCTTTTCCCTCAACTAATTGATTTCAAATATAGAAATCAACATCCGTATGAAGCGGCTCCCCCTCTGCTGGAGTATATTCAGGATTATTTTCCAGAAAAATTGTGAGCAATGTCTGATAATCATCCTGCACATACGTACAATAAAAGAATTTAAATTAAATATTTACATATATATATATATACTAAAATATATTAAATTTAATATATATATATATATATATATATATATATATATATATATATATTAAATTATACTAAATTAAAGTATATTAAAAAGTTGCCACATGATTTTCACGCCACAACTTATGAATTGCCACGTGATTTTCACGTGGCAATTTATCAGTTGCAACATGATAATCACGCCACAATTTATCGGTTGTCACGTGAAAATCACGTCACAATTTTTTTATTAAATTAAACAAATATAAACAACATAAATTAAATTACTTACAAAAGCTCTCCGCGTGCGCTCGTCAACAAAACCTCCCGATCTCTTTGTCCGAGTCCTTGTAATCAACTCAATGATCAATAGTGGTCTCCCCAACTCCTTAGTCTAAATAATAAAATTAAAATTAATTAATAAAAGATATTATGAATAAAAATATAACTTAAAAAATTAGTAATATTTACCATTTGTCGAACATGCTCCGCCGTACTAATACTTCCAACAATATTGACACAACCCCCATTTTCAGATGCTCTCATCTTCTTAAAAGTTTATGATTTAGCCTTGAATTCCGGCGAATTCCAATATGTAAGAAGTTCGCTGAAAACCTCTACGCCTCTCCAGTTAGGACGGATACCATAAAACTCATAATTCTCCCTAACCCGCCGCATTATATCAAAAAATCTTCTAGAGGTTCTGCAATAATAGTTTTTTTCCAATCATTTTCTCGTTCAACGGATCCCACACACATTTTTCTTGCAATGTTGTATGACATTAAAATAAAAAATTAAGTAATTATAATGAAAATGTCATTTAAATAACACTAACTAAAAAAATAAATTAAATTTACTACTTAAATAAATAACAATACCTTAAATTTTTTAAATCATTCTTCTTTATTTGTAACCTCGCCAAAGTTCTTCCAAAATAATTTATACATCTGCTGAATTATATAATTTATAACCTTGCCACGTGAGATTCACGTCGCTACACTCCCAACGGGTAAATAATTAATGCCTCAGTCAGTCACCCCTGTACACAATCAAGTTAAAGTCAGATATATTTCCCACTAAAATGTTGCGACGTGGGAAACACGTCACAACCAAAACTCAAAAATTTTCAAACCTCCCTCCATCTATACGTTACAGTTTTTGTTTTATTTTTATTTTTTACTTTTAGGTAGCGACGTGACTCCCACGTCGCAACTGTTTTTTAAAAAATAAAAACACTGACTTCCTTGATTATAACGGGTTGATTTTTTTAATATTAAAATTATTTGTGACGTGTTTACCACGTCGCAACTAGCTTTTTTTACTCACGTGATAACCACGTCGCTACTGGACGTCGTTGGGGACAACATTTCTGTAGTGGTAGCTCTTGATTTTGCAGAAGAAACCGAAAGTTTACTTCCGGTTTTGAGGAAGAACAAAACTGGAACTTTACTTCTAGTTTCTGTCTACATTTTTTGTTGCCTTTTTCCCACTTTAAATCATATGCTAACGTTTCGTTCTTACTTCTCCAGGAGATATGGCTGAGAGAACGTCACGTTTAAGGCACAAGAGGGTTGCACAATACATGCTTCTGTGCGGAGAGAGAGAGGAGTGAGGCAACACAACCTCCTTCGACATCCAGACAGGAAATGCTGGATGCACATTCTTTTGATTCCGATTCTACCCCTTCTACATCTTCCTCCCATAACAGACGAGATTCTCCAGTCCATCATTCGCTGTCTCCGTCCTACCGCAGACACACATCCTCACCAACACAAATTTTTGAGACAAGATCCTCATCGGCTTCATAGGCGCAACCATCTAAGATGAGACCCATTGCTACACCCTAGCACCCGAGGTACCAGTGGCGCCAGAGATACCGGAGGTAGTGGAGGCACCAACGATAGCGGCGACACCCCAGGTCCCTCGGGTCTTTGGAGGGGGGTCTTTTGACTTATCTCTGCTCCCTCTTTATTCCATCCATGTGGCTAGACACATATGGGATGAAGAGGTATGGAATTTACATTTATATTGCAATTATGAATTTTCTTATGAACATTATTGTGAATTCCAACAATGAATGTTTTCTTGTAGAATCGCGATACACTGAAGGTTATAAACCATGGGACGAAGATCATAAGGCTTATTACCCTCCCGAGCCATGGTTTGATGATCTTCTACGCCTTTCAGGGTTTAGATATTTGACCATATATGGATATAGCATGGTCAACTGGGGGATGATCAACGCTTTTGTAGAGAGGTGGCACCATGAGACGTCTTCATTTCATCTACCACATGGTGAGATGCTGATCACACTCGATGACGTCGCGTGTTTGCTTCACCTGCCAATCAGAGGAGCCTTTTTGGATCACCAGAAGTTGGAGAAAGACGAGGTCATTACTTTGTTGGTTGAGAGGTTGAGAGTTACCCTAGATAACGCCATAAGGGAGGTTTCTAAGACACGTGGTTGCCACGTGAGATATAACTGGTTGGTGGAGGTTTTTAGGGATGAGCTTGCGCGTGCTACAACGGCTGATGGTGATCCCGAGCAGGTTACCCTTTATAGGGGTATGCCATGAGAACATATCTCTTGTATCTTGTTGGCACACAAATATTTGTGGACACCAGTGCCACCTACACTGACATCATGTATCTTAGGTACTTTGGTGATTTTGAGGCGATCAATGGATGGAACTGGGAGGCTGTCTGCTTGATTTATTTGTATAGCAAGTTGGATGAGGGGATTAAGTGGAATACGAGGCAGATCACCAGAAGCATGTCACTCATGACAGTATAAGTTATTTCTCTTAGCGGACTTTTTTAATTATTCTGATTCTGAAACTAACTGATTTAATTCTGTTATTTCAGGGATGGATCCTACGACACTTCCCCCGCATTTCTGGGTGTGCACTTGCGGAGGGTTATAATGAGGATATGCCACATGACTGTGCATATGAGCCGCTCAGAGGGAACCAGACGACACTACTATTCTGAGTTTACCTGAACCAGATAGTGCATGAGAACATTCACTTCAGTGCCTACGCCGACCACCATGAGACGATACCGTTTGATAAGGTTTTGCTATTTACAGGTTGGTTGGCCTGCGGGACTCGCAAGACTGCTCCTTATATGCCCGAGCGGATGATGCGTCACTTCGGGTTTATCCAAACCATTCTTCGGGATCTTGTTGTATGTGCTCCCCCGACAGTGAAGAGGAGGGAGATAGATGAGCTGTTTGATGATTTCGAGAATCATCATGTACCTGATGAGGTCAGGAGTACCGTGCTCCAGATGAATGGAGTTGTGAGTATGCTTACATGATATGATTCTTCAGGGTGACCCATCCATACATGGTAGATGATGCTCCAGGGAATCCACCTAGGCCAGTTCATCAGGAGATCATGGAGGAGGAGCAGACAAGGAGGGATCACGCTCATGACGTGCTGCCTAGGTGTTGTCGTATCATGGAGCTTACTAGGGATGACATTGACATAGGGCTGTTTCCTTACGGATCCGATGTTACATGAATTTTGGAGGCCATCATGGCGGAGGCTCGGGGTGTCCTGTTATACAAGAGATAGCGGGGAGACGCCTCGAGGGTGACATGTCGGCTCATCATCCGCCATACCCAGTAATTTAGGTTGATCATCCACTTGTATTATGATTTTAGTTTTTTGATTTCGTATTGTATCAAATTGTATTTTGGATACCATTATTATGAAATGCATTTTGGATAACATTTTTGGTCTTTTGTTTGATTTATAAATTATATAATTTTGTTAAATTTCTAATTTGTATAACTTTTTCAATTATTGCTTTTGTTCAATTTTTCTGTTAACTGTCATGCCCAGAACTGGAAATATACACCTAATATGGAACAGGAAGTATACTTTCGATTTTAACTCAAATATTTCAAAAAATAATGCGCATCAGAAAAATATTTTCAATTTTAAAAGGACATTTTTGAAAATGCATGACGTTTAATTCCACGGTGAATTAACAATTTATTTTGAAAAGAAAATGGTAACAAATTCCCTAAAAAGGTGGAAACAATCTCGTGGACAGCAAAAAAAAGATGCTACACTTTTGGTGAAATATTTGGTTAAAAAGAGATGTAATATTTGAGTAATAAAAGCACACTCATTCCTTGTTTGAATGTCAATGAATAACTAACTTGCCCAATTTTCACGTGCTAAAATTAGATTTGAAGTCCTTATCATCATATACTTAGAGATCCCATACTGCATCATAGTACAAAAAGTGATACCGTAGAGATCTCTAACAAAAAAATATGGAAGAAGTTCAAGTTATTGTGAAGGGAGGAGAATGTAAGATCTCAGATCCAAGGTAGTGTTATTGATTTTACCTTCATGCATACTCTTGTTTTAATCTTTGTGCAATATGAGAAATGTTTGAAAAATGTTTATAGGAACGTACACATCTCTTACATTTACAAAGAAACTCACGTGATTGTGATTGAAGAAGAATGTAATAAAAAAAACAGCAAAGATATTGAGATGGAAGAACATGAAGCAGACAAAATGAGGATTGGGTTAATAGTGATACTCTCAATGCTATTTTGCCTTGAACTGCTCACCCCTAAGCTGACTAAAAGACAACAACAATTATCTGAATGGTTGAAAATCTTCGTGTTCGTTCCTTTGACTCTAATCTTTCAAACATGTATACTACTACGGCTTATTCTAGACCAACGTGTTAACAAAAACATTTTTACATTCTTATGCATACTTATCGTACCAACTGCAATATCAATAATGGAAATGAGCTATGTTTCCTACATAGGTGCTATCATTACTTTGATCTTATGGGGAGTCCTATATGCAATCAACCTTATTGTTTACATCCTTATTGTTAACCGCCAAGAGATTTACAATCTATGTACATTTCTCAAGAACTTAGCTTTCAGATTTTCTTTTTCCTCTTTCATGTAATATTATTGGACTAGTTTTGAATTTTGTTTGTGTTTTCATCTACAATAATGTTATATTTAGTAGATTTTATGGGGCGCACCCGTGAAAAAAAAATGTCTTTGGAAATTAGAAATATATTTCTGGCATGCACCGTATTTTAGAATATTTGAGTGAAAATCGAAAATATATTTCCGTTCCAAATTTATTTCAAATTTGGTCTCACATATACGCTTTATTAAAATATTACATAGAGTTTAAAACCGAAAATATACTTCGGATTCACACTCAACCCTTTTCAACGTGATTTGCATGATATAATGTGTTAATCGAAAGTCTATTTTCGATTTCTCAAAAATAAAAATGAAATTTTACACGAGTAAGTAAGAAAGTTATAGAATGGGTTAAGAAATCCACCGTATTTATTCCAAAATACAAAGTTACATGATTTAAAATTTGTACTCAAAGTTTATCACAAATGAATTGGATTCTACCTCATACATTTTATGAAACTATACACAATTTTATAATAACGTACCAGTACCAGATTTCCAAGGAACATCTTTTAACTAAGGGCAATATTACAAAACCACTTTATTCAAAATTAGTTATCAACATTGTAAAAACAATCACAAACTACGCCAACCTCCCTAATTATTAAATTATGAATGAAACAAGCAATTACTATAGTCTATAGTACAAACCACGTCATATACCTTAGAGATAACACGATGCATTAAGCAAAGAGAAAAGATATCTTTAAATTTTTTTAAGGCTATATATAATGGAATGTTGAAAATAAAATTCAATAGTTGAAAGTTTGTAATGGGGTGTTGAAAGAGATGTAGATTAATTGGTGTTAAAAATATTAAACATGTTGAATGAGGAGGAAGTGAGACCCATAAATATTTTATAAAATCTTATTGGTTGCTGTGAATGTTTAAATTTTTAATGTGTTGTGAATGATAACGAAGTATGATGTTTAATTTTATTAAATAAAATCATTGTAGTGATTAAAAATTAAATAAGTATTAAATTATTAAGTAGAAGAAAGAAAAGATGATGTAGAGAATAAATAATAAAAAAATAAAGTGCCGAATATGTAAACTATTTTACATGGTCTAACCCTTAATTCACAAAGCAAATTGATTAAATTTTTTTATAATATAATTCACTTTGATATTTGAGCATGATCAATTTTCTCTGTACTATTTACGATGGAGACATACACGGTGTCAAATTAGGACACCTCTTAAATAAAAAGGACAAGAAAAGTCTCCAGTCAGGAGACAAAAAATGCAAAGTACTGTCAAAATTATTTTTTATTTGAAAGAAATTATCATAAAAGAGAATAACATGACAAAACAATAAAAATAAATATAAAAGAGCAATAAAAATGGCAGTTCAAAGCGTTACACTTACAAATGTTTATTCGTACAAATTAAAGGTAGATATATAGTTACTATCTTTTTTTGACGCGAAAGAAATTTCCATTAATCAAAAGATATAATAGGGGAAGGGTCCTGTCAAGTTCTAGAACCATAAAACTTGCCCAAACCAACTAGATTGTGAGCAGCACTATTAAATATTCTACTAATAAAAACAAAGGAGACAAACAAGAAACTATTACACAAAATTCTACAGTCTTCAACAATGTGATCAAAAGACGCCGAATGAAGGACACGTTGATGCTATCAATAACATTCTTACAGTCAGAATGGATAATCAACTTCAGAATTTTAAAATCAGCAGCACAAGACAAACACCACTTTATTGCTAACAGCTCCGCCAATTCAGCATCCACCATGATATCCTCCTTCTTACAGGCTGCCAATACGACCGTGCCATCGTTCTTCTTGAGTAAACATCCGAAGGTAACGAATGGAGCACTTAAGGGCGCCAGAAACGTTTCTCTTTCCTATAACAACAAATATTTTCAAAAACACACTCAAACTCTCTTTCAACCCTTTCTCTCAAAATCAAAATTTTTCTCAAACAATCAACACAAATCATCAAGCATTTGATAAATATAACATCTAACAGAATCAAGCAAGCAACAACCACCTTCAATCAATCAAGTAAGTGAATTAAGATATTTTTAGAGTTTATGTAATTTCTATTGAAATTAGTGAAATAAGGTTTTAAATGTGTTGTTTTATGTAGTTTATATCATTAGGAGTCATTAGAACACTATTTTTAAACTTTATTTGACGATCAATGCATATTTTTTTGACACATTTGGGATAGGCTGCTACGTAGCTCTATTTTCGCAGAAGAAACCAGAGGTTTATTTCCGGTTTTAGGGAAGAACAAAACTGAAACTATAATTCCGATTTTTGTCTGCATTTCCCCCTTTTTTTCCACTTTAAGCCATATGTTCTTACTTCTACAGGAGATATGGCTGACAGACTGTCACATTTGAGGCACGGGAGAGTTGCACATCATGCTTTTGTGCAGAGAGAGAGGAATTGATCGCGACTTTATCGTCTATTAATCAGCAGACTGCAAGTGCACAGTCCTATCGCGTAGTTTTAAAAGATATCGAACCCACAGAGACTATAAATCGATCTATTGTTATCCTAAGTTACGGTATACAGCTGAGGCGAATAATTCTTTAAGGTTTTTGGTTAAGGAAAATATAATAAATAAATAGATATCGGTATGTAATTCGTCTAACCTAAGGGGATCTGAATTTCCACTGACGTGTTACTCAAGTTGAATAAAAATCCTATTTCAGCAAACAATATTCATCTAAAAATCCTATCTCAAACTGTCGCTCTGTTGAATCGGATCATGCAATTAAATCCTAACGTATGCTCTCGCTATCCCGCCGAATTTAAAAACACTTTTTGAAAATAAATAAAGTTTAATCTCTTTTAAAACGCTGTCGCAGTCTTTAAAATTAATACCTAGTATCCACCATCTGGTTCTAAACCTCAAACTCTCGCTCTGTTGGTTTCTAACCTTAGTCCAGTTTATTAACCTCAAACTTTCGCTCTGTTGGTTTCTAAACCTTTTAATAAATTAAAATAGATATCTAAGTCAGAAAGAATATTTTTAACAATGTAACATTATGTCAGTTTATTTTGGATTCCTTTGGTTCGATTAATTTATATACCAACATCAGAACGATTTAGCCAGACATATTAATTAATTCAGACATGCATAAATAATATGGTTTTATATATTTAAACATTTCCGAAATCAAATAAATAATATCAGACAACAGTATATTAAATAAAATAAAATAATTAAATTAAACCTGAAAATGACAATAACTGGAAATAATCTTGTTCTTCGGAGACTTCTTGAATTGAAAGAAGAAAATAAACAAGGAATAAAAAGCACTAGATCTAACGTAAGGTTAGATCAGTGGAAACTGGAAAATAAATTCAAAGTACAAAACTGAAAGGAAAATAAATTGCGAAATAAAGAATTAACGGTTGTTCGGTAAAAATGCCGACCCTAATTCTGAAACTGGAACTTGTATTTATAGATGATTTGGTAACTGCCTTTTTCCTCAACTTTGTACGCAAGCAAAACGTGGAGAAAACGTTGCCTTAGGAGTAGGAGGCGGACGCCTCCACGTGGTCCTTAACTTGAGATGTGCGTCTCACATTTGCATGGGAAAGTGGTGGACCCCACTCTGCTAAGGAGGCGGGCGCCTCCAAGTGAAGTGAGAGGCTGAGACGGCCGCCTCAGCCACGTGGCGTGGTGGCTTGGCTTGTTCTAGGCCTGCTTGCTTTGGGCTTAGTCTTTGCTATGTGTAATTGTTTTCTTCTTCTTAACTCCTCATTTTTGGTATATCACCCCTTTGCTTCATTTCTTTTGCTTTTTAATCCGATTTTTCCTCGATTTTACTTCTTTGCTCGATTTATCTTTATTTAATACAAATACCTGAAACATAGAAAATACCAACGTAATACAGAAATAAAGTAATATAATTAAATAAAAATAGTAACATTGTCTATGAAAATTACGTCAAAAATGTTATATAAATTCGTGTTATCAAACTCCCCTATACTTAAACCTTTGTTTGTCCTCAAGCAAAAATTAAAAATGAAAAATCACTTAAGCATAAGTCAAACGCAATTATATAACACAATTCAATTTGTACTAGGTTGCAATTCACTTCTTTGTTGGATAACTCGAGTTTAGACTTCGACACCAAAGTTACCGTAATAACACTAGATAACCCCATTTTTGCAGACCAATTTAAGTCATGTTATTATAGCTCGACCTAATACTTTTGTTTTGTTTCACCCGTTTTCATTCTTGCAATCACATTAAGCCCTTTACCTTCGCACATAGTGGAGTAACGGTTAGTGACTTTGATCTTTATAATCCACTAGGAGTCCGGTAATTATATTTGGTACTCTTTATCCAATTACAAATTGCGGGATCGGATTGTCATCCGCCTACCAAGTTCAGCACCAGGACCACTGAACCAATTCATAATGGATGTTTGCATAAATATTTTATAGTTTCTGCGACTGTTGAATTAAATGATCTGGTAAGGACCATCTAACTTAATAAGTGCATCTTCTAATAAAAATTCTCTTTAAAAATCTTGATCAATCACTTATATTCATCGATTCTCCACGTAGTTTGTCGTTTAAGGCGGTGCCGACTGCTTAATAAACTACTCAGGATTACTTTAAAACTAAGTCTTAAGGTGTTGGTATAATAAGTACTTAAATCAATCTAACACATTGGGGGTTTTAAAGTGTTAGGACGATAACAATTTTGCTAAGTCGCGCTCGAATTCTTATTTAAAAATAGGCAACCTTAGTATTATTTGAGTGTGTTAATATATGCGTTTTAGTTTTTGTTAAAATTTGTCGTTATGGCTCAAGAAAAAGGAGGAATTCGAATAAGCACGAAATTTAAACATAAAAGACTAAAATTACATAAACATGTATTTTATTGAATGGAAATTTTGCAATACATAGAAAAAAGAAACAAACTAAAAAGGGAAAAACTAAGAAAAACTAAATAGAGCAAAGAAAATAAAAACGAACAAAGAAATGTTCTGACTCCCCCAAACTTAAAATAAGCATTGTCCTCAATGCGATAGAACCAGGAGAAATCAGAAAGGAGAAAGATGATCACTCGTTGCTTTGAGAATTTTGACCTCTTGTTCTTCTACCTCTAGTACGAGGTCTTCGACGTTCGTCAGAATCAGAATCATTAAGGTTAAGCGCATCCGCTATGCGAGCTTGCAATGCTTCGAAGTTATGATCATTGCGAAAAGCATATTCTTGGTGTTCGCGTCGCATCTCTTGTTGGTTGCGTTGCAACTCTCGCTGATCACGTTGTAACTCTTGTACGAGACGTAAAGTCTCAGCTTGGTTTTGTTGCATGGCGTGGAACAACTGACCTTGACGATTCATATGAGCCTGCATAGCCGCGAAATTTGCAGCTGGATCTTCTTGTTGTTGTGCGGCAGGTGCATCGAGAGCAAAACGCCAATTAGCGTGGACTCGGACGTCGATACGATTCGGACAAGGTAACACGACACCAGGAATTTGACGACGATTTATCATTAATGTAAACCGGCCATCTTGTCGAGGAGATATGATGTGAGAATCACGACAATAGATGACATCAAGTAGATTGGCTGGCATCATATATTGTGACAAAGAAAATAGCTCGGTGGAAAGGCCTAAAGCATATGCTAAAGATGTGATGATGCCACCAAAAACGAATGGATTTGTACCTGCTGCGTTCACGCATGTATGAATGTGGTTGAGCAAGAAAGGCGCGGCGTTGACAACATGACCATTGAGAGCACAAAAAATGAGAAACAACTCATTTTGGTTGACCTTGTGATTATTGGTCCTACCAAAAATGGTGTTACCAAGTATGCGATGAAAGTACCTCAATGCGGGATTATGGATGTGGGAAGCATAGAGATCGCGCCAACTTTCCGTCGGTTGATCGGTTAGATCATTCCATAGGGCGAAGCCGAGTTGATCCCAAGAAAAATCGCCGTCATCGTCGAACGGTTTGTAATGGACATGCTCACCACGAGTAAAATGTAGAAGCTTGGCGACCCTTTCTTGATCAAGAGAATACTCTTGGTTGAACATGCGGAAGTTAGCAGTGCCGATTGTGTATGGATCGTCGGTAGGTGTTGTGTATGAAAAAGAACTGAGGAATTCAAGCACGAGTGGTTCATAGGTTGGATATGGGTTGGTGCAGAGACTGAGTAAACCGGTGTTAGTGAGCATGAAGTTGATGCTATCGGTCATTCCTAAGGTTTCCAAACACTCCGAACCTACATATTTTGTAGGAACGACGGAACGGGTATAGAATTTAAGATATTTTGTGCGTTGTTGGCCGTCGTCGCTATCTCGAAAAATAATATTGGATAGGTCGGGTGGTGGTCGGTCTGGTTTAACTTGACGTTGATTGTTTCGTGGAGCCATGATAAGAGAGAAATGAAGAATAAAAAGAGAGAAGATGAAATGTGTGAAAGAAAGTATAAGAGTAGTGGTTGTGAAATGGAAGGAAGAATGGAAGAGTATTTATAGTTGATTCAGAGTGAAGAGTAATAAATAAAAATAATGGTATGTTGGGAAATGAGGAGGGAGAAGTTTGAATTTGAATTGATGGTGGGAAATGGAATGAATATTTTAGTTAATGGTATAATAAAGTAATGGTTGAATAGGAGTAATTGTGGGAAAAGAAACGGACGAAACATTGAGTCAAGGAGACCAGAGGTGACTATCACGCGCGTGGGGAAACACGAGGAGGCCCACAGACGGATGAGACGAACGTCTCATCAAGATGAAACACAAGACAATCAGCTGGAGGCGCCCGTCTCAAATGTTTAATTGGGCAGAGTGAAATCTGAGGCGCCCGTCTCCACGAGGGGACACAAAGCTGAGGCGACCGCCTCCACGAGGGGACACAAAGCTGAGGCGACCGCCTCCCAAGGCATGCATGGCACGAAAAAATTGAAAGCTTGCAGGCATGCGTGCACGAATAATAACAAGCATGGGATCTATGATAGCCTTGGAGAGTGGGTATGCATGTGACTTAGAAGGAATAGTTTCTCATGCTGCATATATTTTGTACATATATATATATATATATATATATATATATATATATATATATATATATATAATATAGTTAAATCGAATTAATTTTATATATATATATATATATATATATATATATATATATATATATATATATATATATATATATATATATATATATATAATACTAATATACATAGTGCCTTATAATTAATATAATAAATATTAGGAAGTATTGATTCGGTGTATTAATAGGAAGGATACGATAATTAAAATAATACTCAATTATAATTATGCATATTAACGTGAAATATTTAATTGAGTATAATTTTCGATACTAAGGGGAAATAGTTCAAACGCATCAGATGAAAGGGTGCAACCGATAACCGAATAAAATTAAAAATTTAACATAAAATAGAAAAATTGAAAATACGAAAAAGAAAAATTAAAATTAGAAATTAGAATGACTATTCGTTGATTTTCCATGGCAACTTATCAAGCCATCTCACATATCCCTCACCTTTTCTTTTCTTACGTTTGTAGGGCGGTTTATTCTTTCGACATTTTGGTAGTGGTTCTGGATTTATCCTAAGTATAAGTTTTTCAATTTCGGGCTTAGTGATTTCATCCGTCGCCTCATAAGTTAACCTTACCCTCTTAACAGTAATTATATCCTTAATTTTATGGTCCTCTAATTTTCGCTTTTTAGGTAAGACTTCAAATAATGGTGAATTAGTATGGATATTTTTCAATACCGCAACGTACGTTTTAGATTGGGAGTCTACCGGAGTTTCCATAAAAAATTTCGGGAAGGGAATCAGTGGGATGTAGTGATTCGGGAATACAATAGATGCTTCCTTTTCTACCTCTTTTACAACCTCCTCTTCGAACATTGTTGGTGCATTTTTCTCAATCTCCACTATTTTCTCGTCAGAACTTTCCTCGGCCACAATATCACTCTCTTCAAACTCATCATCGCTTTCTAGATTTCCAAGTAGTTTTTCCATAATGGTTGTTTCAAAATCCACATCTTCCTCAGGTAGAGGTCCTAGAAGGTTTTGTTCGAGTTGGGAGATTTGAGTCTCTAACGCCATACTGTGAGACGCGAGGGACTCAACCATAATAGTTAGTTGGCTAAGGGTTTCATTATTTTGAAGACTTTGTTTTCTTACTTCTTCATTTTGGATGATTTGTGCCTCTACAAAGTGCTCAATCATAGACTCTAACCTAGAGTTAGTTATCATCTCATCTGAATCCTCTATTGATGTTTCAAAATTAAAATCATGCGATTCTTCAGAGTCTTGAAAGTAAGTTAAAGTCTCTTTTTGTGTTTCCCCGAAGCGACTTATCATCCTACATGATTCATTAAAATCTTCCATTAATATTTCGAGATCAGATTTATATGGTTTTGGTGATTCTTCAAAATATTGGGTGTGATAATTGTAGGAAGAATTGGGTTGAGGAAAAGTTTGGCTGAAATTATAAGTTTCTTGTGGTTCCTCAAAATATGGGGATTGGTAGTTTTGGAGGTAGTTTGGGTAAGAGTAGGTTTGTGAAGCATTAAAGTTTTCCATCAGTATTTCAAGTTCGGATCTATGGAATTCTTGTGGTTCCTCAAAATACTGATAATGGGCGTAGGAAAAATTTGGGTCATACATGGTAGTAAAAGGTAAAAGTGCCTTAGTCTATACTTGTAACACGAGTTACAATATCGACTTAAATAGTCCCGAACGGCGCCAAAACTTGATCGCGACTTTATCGTCTATTAATCAGATGCAAGTGCACGATCCTATCGCGTAGTTTTAAAAGATATCGAACCCACGAGACTATAAATCGATCTATTGTTATCCTAAGTTACGGTATCTGACTAAAGCGAATAATTCTTTAAGGTTTTGGTTAAGGAAAATATAATAAATAAATAGATATCGGTATGTAATTGTCTAACCTAAGGGATCAATTTCCACCGACGTGTTACTCAAGTTGAATAAAATCCTATTTCAAAGAAACAATATTCATCTAAAAATCCTATCTCAAATCGCTCTGTTGAATCGGATCATGCAATTAAATCTAACGTATGCTCTCGCTATCCGCGAATTTAAAAACACTTTTGAAAATAAATAAAGTTTAATCTCTTTTAAAAGCATCATGATCTTTAAAATTAATACCTAGTATCCACCATCTGGTTCTAAACCTCAAACTCTCGCTCTGTTGGTTTCTAACCTTAGTCCAGTTTATTAACCTCAAACTTTCGCTCTGTTGGTTTCTAAACCTTTTAATAAATTAAAATAGATATCTAAGTCAGAAAGAATATTTTTAACAATGTAACATTATGTCAGTTTATTTTGGATTCCTTTGGTTCGATTAATTTACATACCAACATCAGAACGATTTAGCCAGACATATTAATTAATTCAGACATGCATAAATAATATGGTTTTATATATTTAAACATTTCCGAAATCAAATAAATAATATCAGACAACAGTATATTAAATAAAATAAAATAATTAAATTAAACCTGAAAATGACAATAACTGGAAATAATCTTGTTCTTCGGAGACTTCTTGAATTGAAAGAAGAAAATAAACAAGGAATAAAAAGCACTAGATCTAACGTAAGGTTAGATCAGTGGAAACTGGAAAATAAATTCAAAGTACAAAACTGAAAGGAAAATAAATTGCGAAATAAAGAATTAACGGTTGTTCGGTAAAAATGCCGACCCTAATTCTGAAACTGGAACTTGTATTTATAGATGATTTGGTAACTGCCTTTTTCCTCAACTTTGTACGCAAGCAAAACGTGGAGAAAACGTTGCCTTAGGAGTAGGAGGCGGACGCCTCCACGTGGTCCTTAACTTGAGACGTGCGTCTCACATTTGCATGGGAAAGTGGTGGACCCCACTCTGCTAAGGAGGCGGGCGCCTCCAAGTGAAGTGAGAGGCTGAGACGGCCGCCTCAGCCACGTGGCAGCTGGCTGGCGTGCTGGCTTGTTCTAGGCCTGCTTGCTTTGGGCTTAGTCTTTGCTATGTGTAATTGTTTTCTTCTTCTTAACTCCTCATTTTTGGTATATCACCCCTTTGCTTCATTTCTTTTGCTTTTTAATCCGATTTTTCCTCGATTTTACTTCTTTGCTCGATTTATCTTTATTTAATACAAATACCTGAAACATAGAAAATACCAACGTAATACATAAATAAAGTAATATAATTAAATAAAAATAGTAACATTGTCTATGAAAATTACGTCAAAAATGTTATATAAATTCGTGTTATCAGGAATCATACAACACATCCTCCTTCGACATCTGGACAGGCTATGCTGGATGCACATTCTTCTAGTTCTGAGTCTAACCCTTCTACATCTTCCTCCCGTAGTAGACGTGATTCTCCAATCCATCCTTTGTCGCTTCAGTCTTATCGCAGGCGCACATCTTCACCACCACAGATTTTTGAGACGGGATCCTCATCTACTTCACAAGCGCAACCATCTGAGATAAGACCCATTGCTACACCCCCAGCACCCGAGGCACCAATGGAACCCAAGGCACCGGGGCCACCCGAGGCACCAGAGATACCAGAGGCAGCGACGACACCCCAAGTCCCTCAGGTATTTGGAGGGGGACCTTCTGAATTATCTCTGCTCCCTCTTTATCCCACTCATGTGGCTAGACATATATGCGATGAAGAGGTATGGAATTTACATTTATATTACAATTATGAATTTTCTTATGAATATTATTATAAATTCTAACAATGAATTTTTTCTTGCAGGATCGCGATACACTGAAGGTCATAAACCATGGGGAGGAAGATCAACAGGCGTATTATCCCTCCCGAGCCATGGTTTGATGATCTTCTACGTGTTACAACGTTGGCATATTTGACCCTCTTTGGATATAGCATGGTCAACTGGGGATGATCAACGATTTTTTAGAGATGTGGCACCATGAGATGTCTTCATTTCATCTACCACATGGTGAGATGACGATTACACTCGATTACGTCGTATGTCTGCTTCACTTACCGATCAGAGGGGCCTTTTTGGATCACCAGAAGTTGGAGAAAGACGAGGTCATTACTTTGTTGCCACGTGAGATATAACTGGTTGGTGGAGGTTTTTAGGGATGAGCTTGCGCGTGCTATAACTGCTGATGGTGATCCCGAGCAGGTTACCCTTTATAGGGGTATGCCATGAGAGCATATCTCTTGTATCTTGTTGGCACACAGATATTTGTGGACACCAGTGCCACCTACACTGACATCATGTATCTTAGGTACTTTGGTGATTTTGAGGCGATCAATGGGTGGAACTGGGAGGCTGTGTGCTTGATTTATTTGTATAGCAAGTTGGATTTGGGGATTAAGTGGAATATGAGGCAGATCACCAGAAGCATGTCACTCATGACAGTATAAGTTATTTCTCTTAGCAGACTTTTTTAATTATTTTGATTGTGAAACTAACTGATTTAATTTTGTTATTTTAGGGATGGATCCTTCATCACTTCCCCCATGTTTTTGGATGGTCACTTGCTGAGGGTTATACTGAGGATATGCCGCGTGGCTGTGCATATGAGCCGCTCAAAGGGAACCAGGCGACGCTGCCGTTTCGAGTTACGTGTTTCATGATTTCGAGAATCATCTTGTACCTGATGCGCCAGGAGTACTATGGCTCCAAACGAATGGAGTTACGAGTACAATTACATGATATGGTTCTTCAGGGTGTCCCATCCATACATGGTAAATGATTCTCCATGGAGTCCACCCAGGCCAGTTCATCAGGAGATCTTGGAGGAGGCGCAGACGAGGAGGGATCATGCTCATGACGTGTTGCCTAGGTGCCTCCGTGTCATGGAGCTTGTTAGGGATGTCATTGACAGAGGGTTGTTTCCTGACGGATCTGGTGTCAGATGAGTTTTGGAGGCCATCACAGCGGAGACTCAGGGTGCCCTATTATATAGGAGATAACGGAGGGACCCCTCGAGGGTGATAGGTCGGCTCATCATCCGCCATACACAGTAGTTTAGGTTGATCATCCACTTGTATTTTGATTTTAGTTTTTTGATTTCGTATAGGAGATCCTGGAGGAGGCGTATTACCCCTCCCGAGCCATGGTTTGATGATCTTTTACGTGTTACAACGTTGGCATATTTGACCCTCTATGGATATAGCATGGTCAACTGGGGATGATCAACGAATTTTTAGAGATGTGGCACCATGAGACGTCTCCATTTCATCTACCACATAGTGAGATGACGATCACACTCGATTACGTCGTATGTCTGCTTCACCTACCGATCAGAGGGGCCTTTTTGGATCACCAGAAGTTGGAGAAAGGCGAGGCCATTATTTTGTTGGATGAGAGGCTAGGAGTTACCCTAGATAAATCCCCGAAGAAGGTTGATAAGACATGTGGTTGCCACGTGAGATGTAACTGGTTTGCGGAGGTCTTTAGGGATGGGCTTGCACGTGCTACAACTGCTGACGGTGATCCCGAGTAGGTTAACCTTCACAGAGGGTATTCCTTGAGAGCATACCTCTTGTATCTTGTTGGCACACAGATATTTATGGACACCAGTGCCATCTAAACTGACATCATGTATCTTAGATACTTTGGTGATTTTGAGGCGACCAGTGGGTGGAATTGGGGGGCTTCCTGCTTGGTGTATTTGTATAGAAAGTTGGATGAAGGGATTAAGTGGAATACGAGGCATATCACCGACAACATACCACTCATGACGGGATAAATTATTTCTCTTAGCGACCTTTTTTAATTATTTTGATTCTGAAACTAACTGATTTAATTTTGTTATTTTAGGGATGGATCCTTCATCACTTCCCCCATGTTTCTGGTTGGTCACTTGCTGAGGGTTATACTGAGGATATGCCGCGTGCCTGTGCATATGAGCCGCTCAAAGGGAACCAGGCGACGCTGCCGTTCCGAGTTACCTGGACCAGATAGTGCATGAGGACATTCACTTGAGTGCCTACGTCGACCACCGTGAGACGATACTGTTTGATGAGGTTTACTGTTTACAGGTTGGTTGGCCTGCGGGACTCGCAAGACTTCTCCTTATATGCCTGAGCGAGTGATGCGTCAGTTCGGATTTACCCACACTATTCCTCGGGATCCTGCTGTATGTGCTCCTCTAACAATGAAGATGAGGGACATGGATGCTTTGTTTCATGATATCGAGAATTATCTTGTACCTGATGACACTAGGAGTACTATGGCTCCAAACGAATGGAGTTACGAGTACAATTACATGATATTGTTCTTCAGGGTGTCTCATCCATACATGGTAAAGGATTCTCCATGGAGTCCACGCAGGCCAGTTCATCAGGAGATCCTAGAGGAGGCGCAGACGAGGAGGGATCATGCTCATGACGTGTTGCCTAGGTGCCTCCGTGTCATGGAGCTTGCTAGGGATGTCATTGACAAAGGGTTGTTTTCTGACGGATCTGGTGTCAGATGAGTTTTGGAGGCCATCACAGTGGAGACTCAGGGTGCCCTATTATATAGGAGATAACGGAGGGACCCCTCGAGGGTGATAGGTCGGCTCATCATCCGCCATACCCAGTAGTTTAGGTTGATCATCCACTTGTATTTTGATTTTAGTTTTTTGATTTCGTATCGTATCGAATTTGTATTTTAGATACCATTATTATGAAATACACTTTGAATAACATTTTTGGTATTTTGTTATTAAATTTCTAATTTGTACAACTTTTTCAATTATTGCTTTTGATCAATTTTTCTACTAACTATCATGTCCAGAAGCGACAGTATATATCTGGTATGAAACCGTAAGCATACTTTCAATTTTAACTCAAATATTTCAGAAAATAGTGCGCACCAGAAATATACTTCCGATTTTAGAGGGACATTTTCGAAAATACATAGGTTTAATTCCACCCCATGAGGTGGATTAAGAAATTCTCTAAAAAAATATAATAGTATTTATAAGATAATATATTTTTATTAAATTAATTTTATTAATGTGTTAAAAATAGTATACAAAATAATAATTAAATAAGACAATTAAAAAATAACAATTATTTAAAATAACATTTATTTATAAATATATATTTTTTCCTAATGAGTCGGAGGGAGAGTTATAAAATAAAGATGACTATGGGTTCTTGACAATTTTCTGAAAACATCTCTCAAGTTTGCAACAAACATATGTGATTTGTTGATGTGAATTAATTATAATTATGTGAAAAATATAAAGATAATTTGTCTGCGCACACAAGTTGTGATCTAACATATTAATATATGATGATAAATAAAAAAATATGCGACACTTGACACTTGGTAACTCAATTGCAAAAGACAATTTTGGATAATGACATGAAAGTTGTTCCTAATTTTAGTGTTCTCCTTTCCATTGGTTGGTAGCTATTAGATCCTCAACTTGTGAACCATAGAAATAAGTCAAATTGATAAAAACAAATATCTGTTTCTCTATTCTCCATATATATTCTAAAATTAGCCATGTTTTTGGTAAACTTCAATTTTTCAATATCACATTGAACTAACTCATAACATTACCATTCTTTTTTTCCTTGGTTGTTTAGCATTTTGTGTTTGGCTTCATGAGTTTGGTAAGGGTAATCATCACATAATAGAATAAAAAGTCTATTATTTTGTCTTTGGCTTCATGGAAGGATTGGATGGGTTGATAGAGAAGCTTTTGGAAACAAGGAATAATAGGGGGAAGCGAATTCAACTAGGGGAGACAGAAATTCGCAACCTTTGCACCAAAGCAAAAGATGTTTTCCTGAGCCAGCCAAATCTACTTGAATTAGAGGCTCCTATTAACATCTGTGGTATCTCTAAATCACATTTCTCTATAATATCTATCATGTTTGATTGATTTAGGATTGCAAATTGTTTAATGTTGATCATATTCCAGGAGATATACACGGCCAATATCCGGACCTATTGCGTGTGTTCGAGTATGGTGGATTTCCTCCAGACTCGAACTACCTATTTCTTGGAGACTACGTCGACAGAGGAAAACAAAGTATAGAAACAATATGTCTCCTTCTCTCATACAAGATCAAATATCCTGAGAATTTTTTCCTTCTTAGAGGAAACCATGAATGTGCATCTATTAATAGAATTTATGGATTTTATGACGAGTGCAAAAGACGATACAGTGTTCGCCTATGGAAGGTATTTACAGATTGCTTCAACTGTTTGCCTGTAGCTGCTGTCATTGATGATAAAATCATATGCATGCACGGTGGCCTTTCTCCTGATATGGAGAGCTTGAATCAAATCAAAGCTATAGAAAGGCCATTAGATGTGCCTGATCAGGGTCTCTTATGTGATCTTCTTTGGGCGGATCCAGATCCCGAAATAAAAGGCTGGGGAGAGAATGATCGCGGCGTTTCCTACACTTTCGGACCAGATAGGGTAACCGAGTTCTTGAAGAAACATGATCTTGATCTTATATGTAGGGCTCATCAGGTTGTTGAAGACGGTTACCAATTCTTTGCTGACAGACAATTAGTTACTATATTTTCAGCACCAAATTATTGTGGAGAGTTCAATAATGCAGGTGCACTTATGTGCGTCGATCAAACTTTACTATGTTCATTCCAAATTATCAAACCTTTGAGAGGAAAGAACACATGTTAGAATCATTTGCAAGCATACAAACTTCAACTTTTGCTCCAAACAATCAAATAAATATATGCCATGCTTGCTTGCATGTCTTTTCCAAATTCAAAAACTTGTTGTCTGCATTCTTTTATGGTAGATGAAGATATGGAAAAGTGGGATACTACAACTTCATAGGTAGCAGGTGTAATGAAGTTAGGATTCAAAAAGAGGGTTCATAAATAATGATTTGTTAGGAGATGTATATATATATATGTACTTAGGCGACGTTGTTTTTCTTCTTTTTTGTTTTGTTTTTGTTTTATAGCACAATTAACTAATATTAATCTTACTTTTATTTGTGTATCGTTGCATTTATCATGCCTTACCTATAATATAATCGTTTTAACGAAAGAGTAACATGGTTACGCTGATATGGATGTGGTGTGCATTTTGGTTAGGACAAAATAAACTTTGGTCTTGAATAATACCTTCAACTTACAGATTAATGGTGAGTTCTTCAAGATTAAAGTTGTGGAAGATTCTCAAGGTCCACTAAGGATTTGCTTCTTTTAAACTCAGTAAAAGTTGTGAGCTCATTGAATTCAGATGATTGCTCCAGCGTGTGGGTTGGATAAAAGGGTTATTAAAATACGAGGAAGAATGTAATGATGGCTTGCTCTAAAATTGTAGCGAAAAGTATGATCTTAGGAACATGGAGAAGTCAACTAAGGCCTAAATTGTCTCTTAAAAGCTCGCACCAGTTTTAAAAATTGGACCGAATCAACCAGTCAAATCGAGAATCAGAAGAGTCATCGGTCTAGTCTGATTGTTAGATCAAATGAACTATTAAATTGGTGTGAATCGGGCAGAACCGGTAAAAATTGGAGAACCAACAGCTATAGAAAATTGGCGGATTAATTGCTTGTTTTTTTCTTCGGACAAAATGACATCATTTTAATAATATTTTTAAAAACTAAAATAAACATACAAGTATAATTTGTTCAAACTTATTTGGAACATTTTTTCCTTCTTAGAATTAAATTTAATAGACAAGTTATTTTGTTATTCAATATTTGTTACATGTTCAAAATTTATTTGAATTTTTTTTTTTACTATTTTATTATGTGCGATGACTATATTTAGAACTTGAATTTAAAGAATGATCATGTAAAATTATGACATTTTTAAATTTTAAAATTTTGTAAGTGTCATGATATTTTTATAAAGTCATATGATTCAATCAATTTCATAACTACATAGTTTTTTTATAGAGGCCGTTTTTATTCAACTGAGTTATTCAATTTGATTCGGTTAGTCATGCGGTTCGACCAACGATTCATTGGTTCGACTAGTGAACCATTGATCCAATACCCTCATCAGTTTAATGTCCGATCCGAATTGGTTTTTAAAACATTGGGCTGAAGAGAAAATTTGGACAAGATATGTTATAATGGAAATGACGGTATGGTATAAGGATAAGAGAGGTAGAGTCAGCTCATGAGGTGGTGCGTGCAGGAAAAGGCAGGTTAACTATGGAAAAAGGAAGAATTAACAAAGGGAATAGCAGAGTAAACTAGGACCATAAAGGTATGTGACTCGAAGAACGAGTTATTTTCAAGCTTGCCTCTTCCTAGAAGTGAGAAGGGAATTCAGGCGAGCAGTGGTGAATCAAAATCAAGGATGGGAAGACCTAATTAAGAAGGTAGTGTCCATGTTGAAGCAATTAGAGGATTGGAGACTAAAGACCAAGAAGGAAAAAGTTTGAGGGAAGCAAAAGCCAACAATGCATCATGAGTATTATGTCCAATAATATTCGTGGGTGAGGTAATCCTATCAAAAGGAAATATCTACAAAAATTAATTAGTAATGAAGGATTGATGTGTGCTTGTTGCATGAAACCAAATTGCAAAGTGTAGACAAGGCAATGGGGATCTCATTATGGGGCAACAAAGAAGTAGGTTGGTTCACTAAATAGGATCAAGGATGATCTGAAGGTTTACTAATTATATGTAAAGCAAGGTTGTTTGAACTTAATTTCCTTTTTGATGTGGAATGTTATGTGGAGATAAATGTAGTATGGAAGAGTACCTCTTATTTCATTGTTAATATATATTTTTCATGTTTCAACCAAAGAAATAGGATGCTTTATAAAGAATGAAAAATACTTAAAATCAAGCATCCTAGTGAAGAGTGGTGTATATTAGGTGAGTTTAATTCCATCAATAAGGTGAAATAAAGAAAATGGGTTAGCACTTAAGTAAATCGAGGCAAAATGTAAGAGTTCAGTGGCATCATATATGGTTTAAATTGGTGGAAGTGCAATGTGTAGATTGCATAAATTCCTTTTAAAGGTAGGTCTACTTTTTTGTTAAAGAAAAAACATAAGATTTTGAAAGGCAAGCTAAGAAGCTATAATAGAGATGTATTCGAGAAAGTTGATTTGTAGGTGGAGAATTTTGTGAAGGAACTCAATGATCTAGATTAAATGGTAGCAAATGAATCTAAGTCTACTAGTGGGAATGTAGCAGATAGTCGTATATTGGCTTCAAGTAAGGTTTGATCGACTATGCAGAGCAAAGAAAGCATATTGAGACATGAACCTAAGCATAGGTGAATTCGAAAAGGAGACTCAAACTTTAAGCTCATGCACTTTTTTTATGAAGTATAGGTTTAGAAGGAATAGTATATTGGGGATCAATACATAAAGGGGTAGGGTTGATTAAGTTGATAATATTAAATTGAAAGTAATGAATGACTTTCTGAATAGATTCAAAGAATAAAATTCACGTAGACCGAAATTGGATGGTGTAGTGTTTAATCAACTCTCTGAGGAAAAGCAGATTATGCTAGATACTCTTTTTGTTATGAGGAAATTAGGGAAGTAATGTGGCAAAGTGATAGCGAGAAAAGTCATGGGACATATGGGTATAACTTAGGCTTCTTTAAGAAGTATTTGGAGGTTTTTAAAGAAGAAATATCAACCTTTTTGAACAATTATCATGACAATGCCAAGTTACCTAAGTCCACCACTGCTACTATCCTGACCATGATCCTAAAAACAAATAATCCTCAAGAAATTGTCGAATTGAGACATGTAAGTTTAGTGGGTAGCTTCTATAGAATCATATCAAATATTTTGGCTGCTAATGAACAGGTGGAATTTGCAAAAAGGAACAAGAAATAATGCATAACGATAAAGGTTGACTTTAAGAAGGCATGTGATTGTGTGTCTTAAACTACCTGAGATACATTATGAGAAAATTGGAATTTGGCTCCAGATGGTTGAAGTAAATGGAAACATGTGTGTTTATGATTAGTGTCAAAATTTAGTTATTTTGTATATATGTTTAGTGACATTTATCGGTTATTTTGTTGATATTCTTCGAATAAACCATTTTGTTGCTGCGGTTAAGCGACAAGCAAAAAGTAAAGTATTTATTTTTACCGGATGATATATACCGGTTAGGTTATATCGTATCGTGTCCACAGAGATTGGTTATTGATTCGTCGTTCGATAATTCTACCGTTAATGAGTTTGGGATTAAAGAAATGAAAATAAAAGGAAAGTAAATGAACAAAAGTATAAAGGATGAGCGGTTTATCCAGCGAATATAAACTACCGTCACGGACTTAAATCTACCACCCAGTTATACTCGGCCTACGATACTCGTCCGTGTCATCACATATCTCTCACAATTAAGCTATTTCTAACCCAAATTGAGAATCCTCCCGAATCACCTCGATATCCATTTCTGGCCTACCTTGACAACACAGAAGTCAACTGCGTCACCTCCATACCCATCTCTAGCTTACTTCACCAACGCAGAGGCATTAAGATTAGATACTCTATACCAACCCATCAACATCATTTTTTGGTCTAGAGAGCTTAGAAAACAACATTGGAGCTTGCATTTGGATGATCCGGAGTCGAATCCCTCGTCGATTGGTGTTGACAAACCAAGAAATGTTTGGTTCCTCTTCTTCTCTTCTCTTTGTAATCTCTTTTGTTGAGTTTTGTATGTATATATACTCTAACTCATGTATATTTGTCGCCCTTGGCGTTGTATAAAGTTTGCTTTACGAATCTATGTTGGTGATTGTCTTGGGTTTTTACTCTATGTTAGGGATTTAAGCTTCACTAGAGATAGATTGCTTAGAATCTTACCTAGGATGATTATCTGTTAGTTTCTGAATGCTAGAAAGGGGTTAAGAGCTGACATTCACTATAGAGTATCTAATCTTAATGCCTCTGCGTTGGTGAAGTAAGCTAGAGATGGGTATGGAGGTGACACAGTTGACTTCTGTGTTGTCGAGGTAGGCCAGAAATGGATATCGAGGTGATTCGGGAGGATTCTCAATTTGGGTTAGAAATAGCTTAGGTTGTGAGAGATATGTGATGACACGGACGAGTATCGTAGGCCGAATATGACATGGGTGGTAGATTTAAGTCTGTGACGGGTAGTTTACATTCTGCAACAAAGTATCCTTTATACTTTTTGTTCATTTACTTTTTGTCTTTTATTTTCATTTCTTTTAATTCCAAACTCATTAACGGTAGAATTGTCGAACGACGAATCAATAACCAATCTCTGTGGACACGATACGATATAACCTAACCGGTATATATCATCGGGTAAAAATAAATACTTTACTTTTTGCTTGTCGCTTTACCGCAGCAACAAAATGTTTTAGCCCCTTTTAAAGATTTCTAAAATCGCGGTAGCTGATATTTTTCGCTCTGATGCCCTAAAAAATCAGCATCTTGTTTTGACCATAACTTGAGAATCGTAACTCATGTATATTTGTCGCCCTTGGCGTTGTATAAAGTTTACTTTACGAATCTATGTTAGTGATTGTCTTGGGTTTTTACTCTATGTTAGGGATTTGAGTTTCACTAGAGATAGATTGCTTAGATTCTTACCTAGGATGATTATCTGTTAGTTTCTGAATGCTAGAAAGGGGTTAAGAGCTGACATTCACTATAGAGTATCTAATCTTAATGCCTCTGCGTTGGTGAAGTAAGCTAGAGATGGGTATGGAGGTGACGCAGTTGACTTTTGTGTTGTCGAGGTAGGCCATAAATGGATATCGAGGTGATTCGGGAGGATTCTCAATTTGGGTTAGAAATAGCTTAGGTTGTGAGAGATATGTGATGACACGGGCGAGTATCGTAGGCCGAGTATAACTGGGTGGTAGATTTAAGTCTGTGACGGGTAGTTTACATTCGTTGCGGATAAGATGTCTATCCTTTATACTTTTTGTTCATTTACTTTCTGTCTTTTATTTTCATTTCTTTTAATCCCAAACTCATTAACGGTAGAATTGTCGAACGACGAATCAATAACCAATCTTTGTGGACATGATACAATATAACCTAACCGGTATACATCACCCGGTAAAAATAATACCAACTATTTGCTTGTCGCTTTATACCGCCGCAACAATTTACAAGCATTATGTCTGCTCTAGTCAATGATAGTCCAACAATGAATTTCCAAGCTTGACGAGGGTTTGCATTAGGGGTAATACATTTGGGAGAGTTTTAAGCATTTCAACTTAATGAAGATATTCATTTTGAATTGTTACAATTTAATGATGACACTATAATAATGGGTGATGGATCATGGAAAAATTTATGGAGTATCAAGGCAATTTTGCACGGTTTTGAATTGGTCACAAGATTATGTGTGAACCTATACAAGAGCAAGCTATATAGCATTAACATGAAGGGTGATTTCATGGAAGCGGCCCCTGCATTTTTGTCGTGTGGCATTGGCTCAATCCCATTCCTTTTCCTATGAATTCTTGTGGCGGCTAACCCAAGGAGATGGTTTACATAGAATCTAATCATTGTAAAGCTTCAAAGAAGACTATCAACTTAGAAGGAAAAGAAATTATCAATAAGGGATATGGTCATGATATTGAATAGAGTATTGTATAATATTATAATTTATTACTTCTCATTACAAAGCGCCAAAGGAAGTCATCCAAGAGATTGGAAAATTGCAATGAGCTTTCCTTTAAAGAGGTGATGAAGAGAGGAAGAAAATAATTGGGTAAGTTGGTCCAAAGTAAAAGGCCAGGAAAGAAGGAGGATTTGGAGTCAAACACTAGAAAAAGTTCAACCTTGAATTAGAGAATCCTCAATGAGTATGGTGCCATCTGGTTTGAGTTTCTTTCATACATGTATGGAGATATTAAAGCTAAAATTCTTGACGTAATTAGGCCTTCTAATGGCAAATGAGACTCTCTATAGTGGAAGGATATGAGGGAAGTGCATATCCACGCTTTTTTTTACGAATATGCATCTTCAAATTAAATTATTGCGAATTGAGAGTGTGACTTCATTATGAATGGATGTGGATATGAGATTATTCCTGAGATATATGTTCAGACTAAATAATGACAAAAATGAGGGTGTTGCTCAGTTACACATTGATTGGGTGTAAATGAGTGTATTCAAAGATGTACTTCCGAATTCTTATGAACAATTTTAGATTTACATATGTTTCTTTTCCACCAATTAGGATCGGGGAAGTAAACCCAAAATTTTTAAATCTATATTAAAACATAGATGTTTTGACCCGACCTTATAAAGTCTGAGGTCGGCCAAGCTGGCCCATTTAACATATAGTACCCCATTTTAACAACTATACACTAAGGATGTTAAAATGATTAAACACTTAATTGAATGCATAATGCATGCGACTTTTTTTAATTAGTCGAACTTAGGGTTGTTCAAAAAAACTATGAATTGAACTGAACTGTTGAACCGAACCGAACTGAGGTTAAAATAACTAAACCTTTATGTTTGGTTAGTGAACCTAACCATATTACAAAAACAGTTCTAGAACTGAACTGAACCAAAACTGGAACCGAACTGAACCAGACCAAAATTGAAAATGAAAAATGCTAAAAATAAGTTTTAATTAAAAAAAAATTGTTTAATGATCTGGTTCTTTAATAAACGGTTCGGTTCAGAAAAAATTGTCTTCTAACAGTTAGGTATGATTCATAATTTTGAAACAGTATACCAAATCAATAATTTTGGTTCGGTTCGATTCTAAGTAAATTGAAATAGTTTGGTTCAATTTGAGTAAATTTAAACCATGATTTAGTTCAGTTCTGTTTGATTTTCACATAAAACTATAACATGAACAACCCTAGTCGAACCCACATGGATACGGTTACCCATTAAAATTATTGGCTACCAAAGTGTTCCCTAAATTATTGAATAGAGTTTTGGTTGGTTACTATAATACACGTTCTATACACGCGGTTTCAAAAAAAACTCCATACTCGAGTGGTAGCAACGTTTATGCTCATACCCGTATTTTATGGACATCTAAATACCCATATTCGTACCATTTAATACTACCTATTTGCCTGCCTAAATTCAGTTACAGACTATTTGCCTGCGTGAGTTACAAACTTAACTCAGGCTTGAATCGAACCATTCCTTAAACCATAAACCATTGAATAAGAAGGTGCGTTTAGGGTTTTCAACAGATCCAATTCCTTGAGATTTCCACCAGGTACACACACATACATCATTCTTATGTATTTTTTCTATATTCCTTACTATAATCAATCATTTCCTTCCTTGCAGGATGAAAGTAGGATCTGGCAAAGGGAGAAAAATATGTCTGGCGGTTACTATTCTTTTCATTGCAATTCTACTGTTAATTCTCATTCTGGCTTTCACTGTGTTCAAAGCCAAGCATCCTGTTAACACCGTTGACTCTGTCAAACTAGAAAAATTCGACGTCAGCTTGGATATAGCAAAACTAAAGGTTGATTTTAACGTAACCCTGGATGTCAATGTATCTGTCAAGAACCCTAACAAGGTTGGTTTCGATTATTCAAACACCACTGCACACCTCAGTTACAGAGGCCACCTTATAGGTGAAGTGCCCATCATTTCCGGACACATCTCTTCCGGTGGGACAAAAGGATTCAACCTCACCCTCACCGTTATGGCCGACAGGTTGTTGTCCGATTCACAGCTTTACTCTGATATCATATCTGGTACTTTGCCCCTAAACACTTTTGTTACCATTCAAGGAAAAGTCACCATCTTAGGCTTTATCAAAGTCCATGTGGTTTCCTCTGCTTCCTGTGATCTTGCTGTTAATACTTCCAATAGAACAGTTGGCAACCAACAGTGCCAATACAAAACTAAACTTTGATTATTCATTCCCACCTTATGTAATAACTGCTGTTCATATTTTATCTATCTGCTAACAATGTTTAATTGTTTATTAAATCATGTCATACTCTGAAACATGCTTGTTTCGCTCATTCATTACCTGTTTCTAGAATTGAATTCAAAACATTATACATTATTTCAACTAAATATCTCTTTGGTGACAGAGAAAACTTGTATGACAAACCTTTGTTGAGTCGGGTATCTAATTGGTTTGAACTAAATTTAACACAAGAACTCAATGTGTGTAGAAAAATATATTTAGCGACAGAGAAGACTTGTATGTCATTTATGTGTGAGTAAAGGGTATAAATTCCCTTAGTCCCAAACTTTGCATTATGTGTTACAAATTCAAATCGGAGAACATTAGTTTGAATTCGAGGATCTTATCTCTTTTATGTCTCTGAACTAGTATTTAACACTAGTGGGAGATGATCATTGTTTATAAGTAGGAACTTGTTAAGGAAGAAAGAAGGAGAAAGGGGATTTTCACAACTCTTAGAACACTCACATTGATACAACCAGCGGTGTTTGGTTTATTTGAAGGGACTAGTCTCTTTGGTGAACTGTGTTTGAACCCCGGTTGATGAATTAGTTTCTTTGGTGAACTAAGTGCGATTTATAGATTATATGAAAACAAATGAATAAACTCGATCGAAGATGAATTGAGTTCAACATTTTCTATTTATGTTGTTGGTTCAATGTGTTTGCGGTGATTTTTACAGTATAACAGTTATAGGACTCTGCAATAGGACTCTGTTTTTCCTTCAAATTAAGTGTTAGGCTTTGCAATAGGACTCTGTTTGTTGAATTGGGTTTTCACCTATGTAAGTATTGTTTCTCCTACTAATAGTATTGTGATTTTGAGTAGTGTTCAATAGAATTTTGCCTTAAAAACAAAAATGTGTGATTAACACAACTTAAGACAGATACAAAAAGACCACCTCAGCACTTTTACCAATCGAAATGAAACCTTACCTCATAATGTTCCTCAAGCATTCTTCAAAAACAAGTATAGTTTTTCACTTCAGTCCAAAGCGAGTATCTTTTGGATGCAAGTATTGAAATTAATTTCTCAAATTGAATTGTGATGAGACAAGAAAAACACTCACTCAAGAATTTTAACATTGTTACAATTTAGGACTGGCCAACCCCCTGATCTTACTGTCATGTGTATTTGTCTTGACTTTTCGTGTATGGGGGAGTTGGTGCATTCACTTTCATTTACCTATGTGGATGTGTAGCTTTTCAAAAAGGCTAAAGGATGAGTAAATCATACTACTATAATAGTCATATTATATGCCTAGTTGGCAAGATGTCTCTATGTAACTGTCTCTGCCTGCTATCTAAATTGCAAGGTGTCTCTAATCACAACAACAAAAAAAACTGCAAAGGTGCCTCTACGGACCTATTTTGCTTTGAAATTTTAAAATGGCAATTAATTATAGAGGCTATAATCATATCCAGTCTTGTTCAAATATTGCAAGTATAATTTTTTTTATTTAAAAAATAGAGAAATAACAGAGGCTATAATCATATCCAGTCTTGTTCAAAAATTGTTTGAGCCGCATGACATTATCATATGGTTCAATATGCAGAAAAAATCATATCCACTCCATTAAAACTCAAACACGTAAAAAAAAAAGATATGGGCAATAGAGCTGTCAAATGGGCCAGGCAATAGAGCTGTCAAATGGGTTGGTCCGGCCCGTCCCACTTGGCCTGCCCTGCCCCATGAAAACCATAGGCTCGATGGGCTGAGCCAAAAAGATAGGATCGTGTTTTCTTAAGGTATTTTGCAGTCCAATCTGCGCTAATTTAATGGGCTTATGAACCGGCCTGATGGACCGGACCCATTTTGACAGGCATAATAGATGGTGCATGTGTTAAACCTTGATTCAGTCTGACAAAAATTACAGACAAAACATACATGATTGGCAATTCAAACCTCTTTTATCACCCTTACTTCTTTTACCAAAGTTGATTTTAAGACACTAGGTTGGTGTCATTGATACCAACAGGTCCAGTTGGCATTCTACAAAAGAAAAATAGTATATTCCAGTTTATCTCAATGGTACACTATTATCTCTGAACACTAAAAAATGTCACTTCCCAACTTAATGCAATGGGGCTCACACCTCTGCAAAGCTTCATTTTTTTACCAGCATAAAGTTCCCACAAAATAATAGAGATGAGTTGAAATAAAATCAGTCCCTAGTGCCTTGATTGATCCAATTTGTTACCAGGGAAACTCAAAACAAGAATGAATTTCAAAAGTTTAACTAGTTTAGCATTCCTACCAATAATCACACAAATAACTGAAATAACACCAAATGTCACCATTAAAATCAACTGAATGTGAATGATTTATTTAGCACAAGCTAAAGTAATTAGTGTAGTTTACAATATTGATGCTATTGCTGCTGCTACATCCATCTATATGAGGTTGGTCAGATGCAGTTATTTCTCCTCTAAAGTTATAGTATCATTCAAAAACTAACAATAACTAGCTTAAGATACAAATTAATCAGACACAGAATATCTCAAAATCAGCAGCAGTAGATAAATTAAATGCAAATTAACAAGTACAGATGTAATGTATGTTTGAGTGAGTCAGAATTCAAGCTTCTTGCACATCTCCATGAGAATGAGCTTGGGTGGATGTTTGAGCTTGCGAGGCGCAGGTGGACAAGTATGAGCAATTCCTGAGAAACGGAGCTGGGGAGGAGGCGATTTACACTCCTCATCTTGTTCTACCTTAGACTTTGGAATCAGGATCAGGACCCTCTCCTCCATTTGCTTCAAAAGAATGAATTGAAAGATATCATCGTGCAGCGACTCAAATATATCTTGATCTGAACGCGAATCAGCACAGAAAGGAAGGCGGCGCACAACAGAGCTCCTGGAATCACTGAGATTCTTGCGCGTATCGGCAAACGAGTCCAAAACAACATCCTTAGAGCCAGAATGAATGGTTGCGTCGTTGAGCTGTTTTCTGACCACAGTGAGTGTGAGAGGGGATTGCAATTCAAGATCAGCATTTTCTTTCACAGCCTCAGGAGTTACAGGAACTTGACAATCTTTTTTCTCAGCAGCATTGGGAGAGCTCGAATCCATAAGCGGCGAGGTTGGTTCTACACAAGTTAGGGTTTAGTTTTCCAGATATATGAAAAGAAAAGAAACCCTAATTTTACCCCTCCAAGCACAAATAAAAACAATATTCTGAGAATGAAAGCGATAAAAGTAAACAATAAAAAATAAAAACACGAAAAGAGATAAAGAGATAAAGAGATCTGATCCAAAAGGTAGAAAAAGGTTTGGATATTGAAAAATGGTGATAGTAACAGAGGCAGAAAGAAGAGGAGGGTGAGTACCTGGTTGGGTTGGGTTGAGTTGAAGAATGAATAAACAGAGTCGCCGCCGCCAAGTACAATGCTTTCTGTCTTCCAACTGCTGTCTATGTCGTCTATGAGTGCCAAATTGCGCCAACTATTCTATTCTTCTCCCTATTTATATCTATTTTTCTTTTATTTTTGAGGGAACAATATTTCATTTTGTTTTTCCAAACTTGTTTTTAATATGGAAATGGAAACGGAAACATACCTTTGCTTTGCTCAGTTCACCTTCTAAATATTGTCTACTTTTACTTTGGAACATAGTAATCACTACTAGGGAAGTAAACTATCCAAGTTACTATGGAACTCAATCTTGGATTTGCCACGTAAACGGTCCACAAGAGTTTATGGATAGATATTTATTTGCACTACTTCATTTATCATTTGCAAATTCAAACAATAAATTCTAATTATATATCATTTAATTTCATTACACTCAACCTATTCAAATATATCATAAAAGTCTCTTTCTTCGATAGATGAGATGAGAGGTTAGATAATTTAATGAAGGGTAGGTGAATGAAGAGAAGAGCATGGTATTTTAATTAAATGTGTGCTTGATTTAGAAGAGAGGATGAGAAGAAAGAAGATAGATGCTAATTAAGTTTATGTTTGATTTATAAGGAGAGTAGAGAAATTTTAAAACTAATTTATCATTTCATTTTTATAATCCTACCAATGTCAACGACTAGAGATGTCTTCAACACTCCATCTACATTGCTAAATATTCTAATGTCACAATGGACATTTCTACAATGGGGATTGGAAATTTTTGATCCATTTGCCTCTTCGTCGGGGTAACTCAAGTATTTGATCGTAGTTGGGATTTATTATACCAAATGGATCAAGGCAGAAGCACTGACAAACATCATGAAAACGAATGTCTTGAAATTCTTCAAAGGAAACATAATGGCTAGGTTCGGGATCCCCTAAGCTATTGTGATGGATAATGAAACATAATTTATGAATAAAAGATTGAAAAGTCTCTTGGAGGAGTTGAGGAACAAACAACACTACACTTCAGTAGAGCACCCTCAGATGAATCGGAAAGCCGAATCAGCCAATCAAATGCTAGTTAAAGGCCAGAAGTGAATACTAGAAGAGGCCAAAGGTAAATGGGCCAACGAACTTCTGCATGTCTTATGATTTTTTTGTACAACCAATGGACTGTGAGAGAAACTCTTTTCTAACTTATGTATAATATATAAGTGGCCATTCTAGTGGAAGTTGGAGGACGAATAACTCTTTGCTGGTAGAAGATAATAAGATAGAAATCAGGGAATAAGTCGACCTTTTAGAAGAAAAAGGAAACTAGTTGCCTTCATCAACGCAACTAACAAGCAAACCACAACCTCTAGGTAGACTGACGTTTTTGACCAAGAGAATTTCAAATAGGAGACTTGGTGCAACAAAGAGTCGGCATAGGAGGGAAAAATCATTGAGATGGAAACTTTGCAGTAAATTGAGAAGGACCATACTAAGTGCGAACCAACACCGAGAAAAGACCCTACATCTTGGAGTCCTTGTAGGAGAACAGGTACCGAGACCTTAAAACATCACCAAACAAAAACGTTATTACAATTAAAAGTGAAAGTGAAGTCATGGTATTGTATGTTATCACTTATTTATTTTGATGTTCTTATCAATTTGAATGTAGTTGTTTTAGTACTTGCGTATTTGTAGTTTGTTTTTCATCTAATAGTCGTGTACATGTACTCTATCGTATTTCATTTGTATTGTAAGCGCTTTGGGTATTATATTTTTGTATCACTAAGAACCCTCACTACTTGATTAAATAAAAGTCTTTGATTTATGATATTATTTTATTGTGTTATATTTGAAAATAACCTTGCATGGGGTGACATCTTGGACTGCCCTAGGAATGGGTGACGATGCGAGGTTGCCTAAATAGAGATAATGTAACACCTTGTTTCCTGTAATTCGTTTTAATCAATTCAATATTTTCTTTTATTTATTTATTTATTTATTTTGTGATTTAATTAATTATTTTGGTAATATTATGTGCTATATGGTTTTATGGGGGTAATTGGAGGTTAGTGTAATTCTAATTGATTTAAAATAATAAAATAATTTAAAAAAAATAAAGTTTTTGCGTGGAAAATATAAACTATGAGGAAATAAGGGAAGTGGTGGGAATTATAAGAGAAGTTTGGCCAAGGTGTAATTAGTAAAAGGTTAAAATAGGTTTTTGAAATAAAAATGGGTAAGTGAGAGCCAAACACGTCAGTACGTAGAAAAGTGTGGAGCTGGGAAAAAAAGATGAAAAATGAAGAACAAGGTTTTTGGGAGAAATAGACAACCATAACCAAGAGCTTTGAAACTATACTTGCTGGAAATTCGGGTAAGGGAGGGAGTTTCTCTTCTATGGGTGTATTGCATAATGGGGTAGAGAGGGGTCCTCGCCCTCCAATAGGTCATCTTTCCCCATTGTTGTATTTTTATGAGTTTTGATGTGTGTGAGGGATTCATGTTATTTATCATGTTAACATATGAAATTTGTGCTCCCCAATATGTTGTTTTTATACATATTGTGTTGGATAATTTCGAATTTGATTGGTTGTCATTGTTAGTACTATGTAATTTGTTTAGGTTTATGTAGAGATGTCAAAATGGACCAGGCCCATCGGGCCAAGCCCATAAGCCTTACAATTTAGTGTGGGCCGGACCACAAAATATCTTTAAAAAACACGTCCCTATCTTTTTGGCCCAATCCATCAGGCCTATGCTTTTCATGGGTTAGGTCGGGCCGAGCCAAGCGGGCTTCGGGTTGGCCCATTAAAAAAATATTTTGGTAAATTTTAAGGAAAAAAATTGAGATAAGATATGATTTCATAAATGTGTTTTCAAGTGATAACGAAAAGTTAAAGAAGATGAAGATATATTTTCAAGATGATGTTATCAAGAGAATGGTTGTGAGATGGAGAGAAAATTTGATAAGTATTAATGATAATATTAAGTTACTATACTTTTACATGGATGACTCTCTACTTATGTTATGTAGCTTTTATCCATTACATCTTTTTTTATAAAATTAAAACTATAATATTGAAATACGAGTCGGATTGGCCTGTCGGGATGGTTCATTGGGCTGACCCATTAGACTACACAGACCTTTGTAAAATGGCCCGGGCTCAAATTCTGTAGTCCATTAAGCAATCGGGCCGGGCTGGGGCAGCCCATTTAAACACGTTGGCCCATCGGGTCGAAGCGGGTTGGGCCGACCCATTTGACAGCTCTAGGTTTATGTATAGTTGTTATATAATTATTCTGCGTCAGATTGTGAACGTTGGGCTTTAACGAAATCGAAATCGGAGGTCTAGAAGGCCTCTAATGGTGAAATTTTGCATTTTAGTTTTTGCAGATATGTGTGTCCTCGCTTAGCGAGGGAGGTCCTCTCCTAACGAGACTTTCCAGTGGCGAAATTCTTATGATTTTGTTTTTATCATCACTCAAAATTGGGTTTAAAACATGAACAATAAATTTTTTGGGTAATTATGATTTCATGATTTGAGTCAAGCTTTTCTTCTAATACCGAATCAAGGGACAAAATATTCTTATGATTCAAATCAATATATTTTAATAGCATGATATCATATTTAATCCATTAAAATACATGTATCCTCACCTATATTTCAAGCATGATTACAATTCCATCCAACACCTAAAAACATACAAAAATACTCATCATATCAAGCCACCAAACCCTATAATCTAGCATGGTTTAATCAATTAGAGTTCTAGAGAAATACCCCATGACATGAAAATTTCTATCCAAGTCCTTAACCATAATCATAACATAAGGTAGATGAAATTCGCCTTATGAATTTAGGTATGATGGTTACTTTTATTCATATGTCCTCACAATTCTAAATCCAAGCTCTTTATCATGATCTTTCTCAATCTTTAGGTTAAAATTCATATTCCAATTTATAGCTTGATCATGCAGTGGAATTAAGGATGGTGGTTAAAGATAGAAGATTAATCAAAGGATGAAAAAGAATTTGGAGTGATTACCTTGTATGTTAAGAGGATGAAATAGATAGAACTATACTACTCTTCTCCATATTACTCTGGTCTTTGGCTAAGTTTTGTCCCGCCATGGATGATGAATGCCTCGTATAATATTTTTTCATTGCCTGCTCTCTCGCTTCCAAATGAACTCCCCATCTCTCCACTCTCTTAGAAGATGAATTCTGAATTCTCTTCAAATGGAGAAAATATATAAGCATTTTTAATACCTAAAGTCCATATTTCCATTGCCTCATCAATTTATTCCTACTTGTCCTCCCTATGGTCTTAATTAATTAATCGATGACTAAATTAGTTCCTTAAACACAATTTTATCTTAATTTAACTTGAAACACCATGTGACTTTAATGAGAATGTTGGTCAGGGTAAAGAATGGTGTTTATCACGGTTTCTTGGCGAGGGTAAAGAATGGTGTCATGGAAAGTGTGCCACTTTTCTCCTCAGTTGATACACCAATCGAGAGGAAAGTTGTATTGGTCATGGGTTCAATCATCATAAACTACATTTTTATGTTTTTAAAACTAGAAAGTACGTGTCATTTTTCTTCTCAGTTGGTTTTAGTATTTGAGGTGAAATATAGGTATTTACCTCAGTTGGGAGTGATAACCGAGGGGAAAATATTTTTTTTTAACATTACATGATTTTCATTTTAACACACACGCACACACGCACGTACATGCATGCGCGCGCGCACACACACACACACACACACACACACACACTCAGACACACACACACACACACACACACACACACATACACACACACACACACTGTTGTACCCCAAAATTTACCCTCTTCTTTCTTGTATTTCTGGCTTATAATTCGATTGCATAAACATACATGTAGTCGCATACATAACATTGATTATGGAGTTATCAGATTCAAGATATCCCAAGTATGAAAGAAATGGCGCGTTTCGGTTATCTCAGATCACTTTGGAGGCCGTTTCACCAAACAAAAATAATTTTTTCGCTTATTTCTCAATAAAGAGAATTTTGGATTTTTGACGCGTTTTGGGCACTCCAGAAGGCGTATCTCTCTCCGTTCGTCGAGTATTTTCTGATGATTTTTTACCAGAAATTCCCTCTCATTATTATCTACAACTTTCGTTTGAAAGCCAGAAGCAAATTGTGTGAGGAAGGTTCCCAAGGAAATGGATTTCTCTAGCGGTTTAGACTGAATTTTAGTGCTGAACCGTGCGTTCTGCCCACTAAATAGTCTATATCTCTCAGCTGGAAACTAGAAACTGAGCGGGACCAATTTCTAATATTTCGTATCGAAGCCCCCTATGACTTTCATTTGCAACACAAGATCTGATTCCTCACCAATCAATACCAGAATTTTATTCTTTGAAGTTGATTTTGAGCTGAACCGAGTAATTTTCATCTGATACACGAAGTTCGAAAAATTATATCTCGCTCGATTTTCATCTAAACGAGGTGGGACCAGTGCCAAAAGTTCACAAATTTTGTTAGCTTCAATTGTCTCAGAAATACTCATTTGCAAATTTTGGTTAGAAGACCCTCGTTTGAGGCATTTTCTTCGAAGAGCGCATTGAAAATTCTGCATGTGTCAGTAGCCTGAAAAATGTGTTGAAACTTCAAAAATTCATATCGCCTTGACCATTGACCCGATCGAGTCGAAATTTTGATTTTCACAAGCAAAATCACATTCCTGACACTTTTCGTTTATATTCCGACTTCAAATTTCGCGCGGATTTGGTTGTGTTGGATTAATTACGAAAATTATTCGGATAATTATGATTTGGGTTTGATTATGGATCTAAGGCACTCTTAGGACCAATTCCCAAAACTATAAATAGATATTTTCCTTCACAAATTGGGGGATGAGAATCATTTGCCTAATTTACATCATAAATCACTCTCCAATTCTCTTTCAAAACAAAAGCAAAACTCAAGAACAGAAAATCAAATTTCAACTTTCCCTCCAAGCAACCACCACCACAGACCGCCACTGGAACTCCTTCTGACAATGGTCACCACCACAGGCCGTGCTAAGCGCGCCCTGCGATCTCCCTTCTTCTCATCTCAACTTTCTCTCTACAGGATCTTGCTCCTCTTCTCCTTCTTCTACTCGAATCTGATCTAGAAGAAGCCAATTCCTCTTGATTTCTCTTCGATTTCAAGATTCAAGCAATTCTTCTTCATCTTCTTCAATTCTCCATTGAAGCTTTCAAGATCTTCAAGAGTTCAAGCTTGATTTTGAGTATTATCATCAATTCGACATTAATTTGGTTTTTTTTTTGTGAAGAGAACAAGGAATTCATCTTCAATTTGATTCAAACTTCAAGTTCAAGTAAGTGTTTAGTTTAATTAAGCACTTATTTTAAGCTATCATTGACTTTTATTTTTTCTTGAAATCAAATAATGTCATTGCTTGCAAATTTCACGTAGATTCTGATTTTTGAACTCTCATTCTCGAATTCTTTGATTTGAATTAGATTTTGCAACGTTATTATATCGGTGTGAGGATTTTTTGTACATAGACACATATACACTTGTGCATTTGTGTTTTCCTTTCATCTAGGTCACAAATTTGTGCATCTTACATCTCGATTATATGTTCATGCATTAGAGAGCATGTAGTTTGAGTGAATTGCATTGATACATGATGATTTGAGGCATAATTTGCATTCAAAAGTGTGTCGACATGTAGATTCAAAGGCATCTCGATCATTAGGTACATTGTGCATTGCACATAGTCCATGCATATACATCTCACGTGTTTGTGTTAATGTACAAATTAGAATTGACATGATCTTGCATTACTCCTGTGTGGCATGATTTGCTTACATTCATTCTTGCATATGAACATTAGAATTGTTCATACAACTTGCATTATTAACATGTTCATGCATTGATTCTTACACATGATGAGCATTAGAATTGTTGATACAACTTGTATTCTTAACATGTTCATACATTGATTCTTGCACATGATGAGTGTTCGCGCTAAAAGGTGACGCGCTAGAGGATGCGAACGTTAATTCGGATTCTCTGGCTCGAAACGATTTAATCTTTTGATTTGTTTATAAAGATGCCGCGAGCATCAAGCTTTATTATTTTCAACACAAGAAAGATGATTTAATGATTATGAAAAGGGAAAGTGAAATACCCTCAATTGATATTGATATGCGTAACGACTAAGCGCAAACTAGGCGTACGCATTGGGGAGATACGAGTAAGGGGATTGTTATATAAAGGGAATAGATGGGGCACCCTAAATATATATGGTTATCCATAGCTTTATATATGAATATGTTTGATATGTTTGTGTGTTTTTTAATTGCTATTTCTATGATTGGGAAAGTTTCTCCTTTGGAATTTTAAGAATGATAGATTATGTGGGATTCTAGTGTTTGTTATTATTGTGCTCGCAAAGATCGTGGATCTTCGCATACATATCCCTAGTGGGAATCGAGCATTTGTAGCTCGGATCTGGGGTTCTATGGTTTGTTTGGTGCGAGAGAGATAGAAATTTGCTCGCCAAGGATGAGACCTTGTGCCTAAGTATTCTCCAAAAGGATGTTGAGAAAGTCAGAGCAATCGTAGTTCCCACTTATGCTAGTGGAAGCAACGGGATGTTAGTAAGAGACAGACAAATGTCATCTTAATGAAAAATGTATCTAATCTATTTCATCACATACATTTTTGAAAAGTTTGATTGATTAAAATCTTTCGTCGTAAGTATTAGGTGTTTTGCTTGAGTGTACAAGCGTTACCACTTACATGTTTAAGAAAGATGTTTTGAAAAGAAGATGATTGAATCTTTTAACTGTAAGCATTGGGTGTTTTGCTTGAGTGTACAAGCGTTACCACTTACAATTAAGAGATGTTTTTGTTTGAAAATAGTTTGAAAAGAGTTTGAAAAGTTTTTGACTGTATGTGATGTGATAGATGAGATACTTCTTCCATAGAGATGATAAATGTCTAAATCTCAAGGAGAAATTGATTGGATTAAAGGGATGCTTTTAAGAAGCCCGTGGGTCCTTGTATTGTTAGCCCAAGAGGAGGCATTCTGAGGGTCATCGAGGGTCATCGAGGGTCCTTGTATGAAGCTCAAGAGGAAGCTATAGGGTATGGCGGCTTTGTGTTAAAGGGATTTCACCGAGAAACCATCCTTTTGGAATTAAGAGCAATTTCACGGAAATTTTACTCTCTGGGATTTTGAAAGTGATTTCACCAGAAACCATCCTTCGTGGTTCTATCTTAGCGTGGGTGATTCTTTGTATTGGAAGCCCAATAGGAGGTGTTAGGAGATTTCTGTCTCTTTCATTGTATGATGCCCGAGAAGGCTAAACTCAATGAGGAGTTCTTTTGAGCGAAGCCCAAGAGGAGGCTGACTCAACAGGGGAGTGTTGTCTTATATGAAGCCTAAGCGGAGGCTGAACTCTGTGGGGAGAGTTTCTTTGTACGAATCCCAAGAGAAGGCTAAACTCAAATGGGGATGAGTTATCTTGTATGAAGCCCAAGCGGAGGCTAAATTACGGGGAACCTATTGATTAGTCTAATTGTTATGTTAGACAGTTGTATAAACAAGTGTGTGTGTGTGATATGTATTCACAGGAGTTTATGAAGGAAATATAAACAATGTATGATGTTTTTTTGCAGGAGTTTATGAAGGAAATATAAACAAGTGTCTGTGAAACGAACGTTTAAAAACGAGCGCAACTTGATTATTTACAAGTTTGTACTGTGCACAAGGAAGTGAATATGTACACGAACGAGTTTTTATGTACAGACAAAGATGGATGTACATAGGAGGGTTGGGACTTACACCGTAAGGGAGGCCCATTGGTTTGAAAACAGTTTCACAGGGAATAATGCTCCTTTCAATACCAATGGTATTCAGTGTAAAATGTACAGATGAAACAGAAACGACTGATCAAAATTTATCTGTAAAGAGTATCTGTATTATGTACAGATAAAAGTTTGTATGAAAAGAAATTGATATGTACAAGGAAAAGATATGTATGTACATAAAAGAATTGTTGGTTGGAGTATACACAAGTGAAGTGAAAACAAACGATCAAAGTTTGTCTGTACTTGAGTATAAAAAGTATCTGTGTTATGTACAGATGAAAATTGTATGTATTTGCAGAAAGTTTGATATGTACAAAGAAATATTATGTACATAAAAGAATGTTATGGGACTTACACCGTGAGGGAGGCCCATTGGTTTGAAAGCAGATTCACAGGGAATAATGCTCCTTTCAATACCAATGGCATCGGTGTATAAACAAACGAATGAAAACAAACGAAAGAAATTTGTTTATGTTTGAAATATTGACAATGATGATTTGAGTATGTACATAAAGGATTGGGACTTACACCATAAGGGTGGCCCATGATCGATTGAGAAGTTCGAGAAAGAACAAATTTGATTTTATCGTTTAAATTGAATCGATCGTGGTAAAAAGATGTAAGTTTTGATGAAATGTTTTGAAAAATGATTTGAAAATGTTTTGAAATGTGAGGTTCATTTATGAAAAGTTTTAAAAAAAATCGGAAGTCGAAAACTTGAAAAATTTCACCTTTTAAGGAGGTTTGAAAAAGTGTTCGGAACGTCGTTTTCGGCTCGATTAAAATTTAATCAGATGAAAGTTTTTTCTGAAATTTTTTGCACTATCATAAAATAGATGTATTTATTGACAAGTGTTTAAAAAATCATCTCAAAATGAGAAGTTTTGATTGGTCAAAAAAATTGTGAAAGTTTTATGAAAAAAACATGAAAAATTGGAAAGTTTGAAAAAGAAATGGTCCCGGTGGGAATTGAACCCATGACCAAAGGGTGACACACGTGGCAGAGAAACTTAAGAGCAAACAGGCTACCACTGGGCCAAATGCGCGCTGGTGTTAGTGGACTCAGAACACGTGTTAGTAAAACATTGGAATATTTGAAAATTTGAAAATAAAGAACACGCGCGCAGCTGTTCTTCGTGGTTTTGATCTTCAGTTTGCCAAATTCAAGCTCAAATCTTTGTTTCTCAACGAAATTGGATGAAATAAAAATCAAACTTGCTCAATTTTTCATCACGAACATGAATATGACTGTTAATTGCATTTATATTAAGCCCAGAATGATTTGAGTTGTGAAGAACACTATGAACCCTAAACTGAGAATTTCAAATTAAATGTCGTGTAGTTGATGATTCTTTGATTTTATTGAGGGCTATTGATCGTTATGAGTGCAGAAAGAGATCGGCCAAGAGCTTTTTCAAAAAGAATCAAAGAGAATGGATATCACAGTTCGTGTTCATACCTGGTAAAGTGAGAATCGAAGAAGGTCTTAGAGCGTTTCCAGAACGGATTTCTTGATCATTTGAGCTTCATCGGCATGTATGGAAGCTATGTGGATAGTCTGCACTCCTTGAATCCTTCCCAATCAATCCAGCCAAGTCCACCTGCACAGTTCAAAAATGGAAGCTCGATTTTGATGTAAATCGTGTTACAGTTAGCTGTTGATGGCCTGGATCATATACATGAGGTATAGTGATGATGTTTGAATGATTAGAACACAGTTTGATCAAGCCAAGCTATGGATTCAATTGCTTAGGCAGTTTTGCAAGTTTATGAGCATGAAAGATGAAAACGATTTTTCTTGTTCTTGCTATGATCTTAAGTTCTAAACAAGTTTTATATCAATAGTGAAGCATGTTTGACACCAAATTTTAACATGTTTTCAATTGTTTTCAAAATGCAAGAATTCTCCAATTTGCACTATGTCTTGTAAATTTTGAGAAAGTGGAGAGAAAGCATGAATTTGTGATGCTTTGGTGTGGTTTTGGACTTGAATTTGTGATCTATTTATAGGCAACAAGTTCTGAAATGTTAGGCAAAGAGGTACAAGCTTTTGGAAAATCAAGGATAGCTTAAGGGGTAAGAAAAACTTTTGCCAAAAAAGGAAACTTCCTTTTTCACCATGTGCTCATTTTACAATTTGATCCAATCCTCTCAATTATTACCTCTAACTGATATTTATCAGTTCAATCATCCATTTGGCAAGGTTAGATTGCTTCTAGATGAAGAAAGCACAAAAATGACCTATAATTGAAGTTTTGGATTTTGAAAATCAAGTTTCATGGAGCCTTATGTTTCAATTTCAAAAGTATGGCTAGACTCCATGGATTTGAGAGTTCTTGGACATTTTGGAAAGCTTGTTTCACAAGCTACAACTTTCATGTTTTGAGTTTTTTCCAATTCAAAATGGAACTAGGTGAAAAAATAGCATGAAGTTTGGAAAAAATAAGAAATTTCAACACTTAGAAAATTTTCTAAGTATGAAAACTTTTGACTTTTTGTTGACTTTTCCAAATTCTTTGATTTTTTATGATCATGATGGATCATTTGAAGTATTTTGATGTTGGAAAAAGTTTTGTTTTGAAAAATTTGACCAAAAGTCAAAGTTTGACTTTTCTGTGCAGATGAAAATTCATCAGATGTTTCAGAAATTGACTGATGAAATCTGTGAACTTTTGTGATGTTTTGAATCCAGAAATTAGGTCAAGATGTTGTATCTAAGATATAATGACCAATCTCTATCCAAAAAAGTCATTTCTTGCTCAAAAAGTCAGAGAAAACTCTTGCCCGATCAAAACCCTAATTGGTCGATCCTTGATTGTTCTGTGAGAAAATTGGATATCTGAGGATTGAAAGTTGATGATTTGATCAAGATAGATCAAATGAGGTGAGAAAAACTCAAACCCTAATTGGTTTCCTCTTGAATCAGATGAAAATCTGATGAAACCCTAATTTTGACCTGTGAATGCTATACCCGATTAATGCTATCTGAACTGTTAGTTATGCAATGATGCAAATGTAAGGTGGTATCTTAGGTCAAAAATTGGGGTATGACAATGAGCATTAGAATTATTGATACAACTTGCATTCTTAACATGTTCGTACATAAATTTGCATATGAGCATTAGAATTGTTGATTCAACTTGCATTCTTAACATGTTCATACATAACTTTGCATATGAGCATTAGAATTGTTGATTCAACTTGCATTCTTAACATGTTCATACATGTCTTTGTCATATGAGCATTGGAATTGTTGCTTTAACTTGCATTCCTCACGTGTTCATGCATTTGATTATCATATGAATTTTTTCTGTGATTATTTGACTGTATGCATTTGATTATCAAAGTATTATTATTAATGAAATGAATTAATCTTTTCATGTAAAAAAAACTTATATTTATGACTAATTGTTCGGTGTGATTTAATCGTGTACTAGACTTCTTTACTAATTGTTTTTATCCATTTTATGTGTCATTTCATGTTCTAATGACATGATATTATTGTTGTTACAAATTCTTCTATTATGCACTCAATACTTAATAAATATAAGGTAAAATATTCATTTTGGTCCATTAACTATACCCTTAGGTTCACATTGGTCCATTAATTTTTTTCGTGTCATTTTGGTCTCTTAACTTAAAAAAAAATCATTTTAGTCCTTTTGTCTAATTAGCAACGAAAAAACTTTGAAATCGGTCGCTAAATTCGTCACTAATTAGACAAAAAGAAGTAAAATAAAATCTTTTGAAGGTTATAGGACCAAAATGACACGGAAAAAGTTAAGAGACCAATGTAAATCCAATGGTATAGTTAAGGGATCAAAATAAATATTTTGCCTAAATATAAAGATTTAATATCAGAAATAAATACATGAATTATAAAATATGATAATTAAAGTGATACGATATAAAATTTGAAAAACATTGTTAGGATGTCTCTTTTACAAGCATATCTAGATATATGTCATTATATAATACAATTATTATAAAAATATAAGATAATATATTCTAGGTCAATTCTTATTTGTTAGATGTTTCATGTACATATGATTGTCTTGTGAAGTGAAGTGGTTAATATTCATAGATACGCATTATTCCAAGAGATTTTTTTAATCCACACCATGATTTTTTTAGGCATTACGTGAAATTCCACAATTGCTCTTTAAAATCAGAAGTATACTTCCAGTTCGTCCCTTATGTCATGCAAATTATGTTGAAAGGGTTGGGTGTAAACCGGAAGTATAACTTCAATTCCAAACCGTAAGTATATTATTCGGTTCCTGGACGCACTTAAGGCGCCATAAACTCTTCCCCTCCCATAACAACAAGTTATTTCAAAAACAAACTCAAACTCTCTTTTCAACCCTTCTCACCAAAATTATTATTTTTCCTCAAACAATCAATACAAATCATCAAGCATTAGATAAACATAACATCTAACAGAATCAAGCAAGCAACAACCACTACCAATCAATCTAGTAAGTGATTTCAGATATTTTTAGAGTTTATGTAATTTCTACTCAAATTAGTGAAATATGGTTTTAAATATGTTGTTTTATCTAGTTTATATCATTACGAGTCATTAGAACACAATTTGTAAACTTTATTTGACGATCAATGTATTTTTTTGACACATTTGGTGTTTTGGGACGCTCACATGCGTTGTTCTGTTTTGCAGAGGAAATCGGAAGTATACTTCGGTTTTGTTCTTCCCAAAACCGGAAGTATAGTTCCGGTTTCTGTCTGCAATATTTTTTTTTCCTTTTTTCCACTTTATGCCATATGCTAACATTTATTTCTTACTTCTACAGGATATATGGATGAGAGACCATCACATTTGAGGCACGAGAGGGTTGCACAACATGCTTCTATGCGGAGAGAGAGAGGAGTCAGGCAACATAGCCTCCTTCGACATCTGTACTTTCGACATCCGGACAGGAAATGCCGGATGCACATTATTATGCTTCTAATTCTACTCCTTCTAGATCGTCCTTCGCAGCATACGGGATTCTCCAATGCATCCTTTGCCGCCCCCGTCCTTCCGCAGACGCACATCCTCACCACCTAGGACATTTGAGATGGGATCATCATCTGATACACAGTTGCAGCCATCTGAGGTGAGACCTGATACTACACCCGAGGCACCAGTGCCACCCGAGGCACCAGAGATACCGAAGGCAGCGGAGGCATCAGCGACACCCCATGCCCCTCAGGTCTTTGGAGGGGACTTTCTGAGTTATCTCTGCTCCCTCTTTATCCAACCCATGTGGCTAGATATATATGAGATGGACAGGTATGAAATTTACATTTATATTACAATTATGAAATTTCTTATGAATATTATTATGAATTTATAACAATGAATATTTTTTTTTGCATGAGCATGATACACTAAAAGGTCATAAGCCATGGGAGAAAGATCAATAGACTTATTACCCCTCCCGAGCTATGGTTTGATGATCTTCTACGCCTTATATGGTTGAGAGATTTGACCCTTTATGGATATAACATGGTCAACTGGGAGATGATCAACTCTTTTGTTGAGAGGTGGCACCATGAGACATCGTCGTTTCATCTACCACATGGTGAGATAACGATCACACTCAATGACGTCACGTGTCTGCTTTACTTGCCGATCATAGGAGACTTTCTGGATCACCATAAGATGGACAAAGATGAAGCCATTACTTTGTTGGTTGAGATGCTGGGAGTTACCCTAGATAACGCCCAAGAGGAGGTTGATAAGACACGTGGTTTTCACGTGAGATATAACTATCTGGCTAAGGTATTCGCAAATGAGCTTGCACATGCTGCAACAACTGATGGTGATGCCGAGCAGGTTACCCTTCACAGGTGGTATGCCATGAGAGCATACCTATTGTATGTTGTTGGCACATAGATCTTCATGGACACCAGTGCGACTTACACTGACATCATGTACCTTAGGTACTTTGGTGATTTTGAGGCGATTAGTGCGTGGAACTTGGGGACTGCCTCCTTGGTTTTCTTGTACAGCAAGTTGGATGAGGGGATTAAATGGAGGACGAGGTAGATGACAGGCAGCATGTCACTCATGACAATATAAATTCTTTCTCTTAGTGGCCTTTGTTAATTATTCTGATTGTAATTCTAACTATTTACTTTTGTTATTTTAGGGATGGATCCTACAACACTTCCCCCGCATTTCAGGATGTTCACTTGCAGAGGGTTATCCGAGGATATCTGATGCTGTGCATACTGCTCGGTACCGCGATCTGATTGTTCGAGTTTACCTAGACCCACTAGTGCATAAGGACATTCACTTCAGTTCCTACGTCGACCACCGTGAGAAGATACCGTATGATGAGGTTTTGCTGTTTACATGTTGGTTGGCTTGCGGGACTCGCAAGACTACTCCTTATATGCCTGAGCGGGTGATGCGTCACTTCGAGTTTACCCAGACCATTCCTCGGGATCCTGCTGGATGTGCTCCTCCAATCGTGAAGATGAGGGACATGGATGATCTGTTTGATGATTTCAAGAATCATCTTGTACCTAATGAGGCCAGGAGTACCGTGGCTCCATATGATTGGAGTTACGAGTACGGTTACATGAGATGGTTCTTCAGGGTGTCCCATCCATACATGGTAGAGGATGCACAGAGAACCCACCCAGGCCAGTTCATTAGGAGATCCTAGAGGAGGAGCAGACAAGGAGGAATCATGCTCTTGACGTGCTTCCTAGGTGCCGCTGTATCATAGAGCTTGCGCGTGATGACATTGATAGAGGGCTGTTTCCTGACGTATCCGATGTTAGAGGAGTTTTGGAGGCCATTATGACGGAGGCCCGGGGTACCCTGTCATACAGGAGGCAACAGAGGGACACCTCGAGGGTGACATGCCGACTCATCATCCGCAATATCCAGTAGTTTAGGTTGATCATCCACTTGCATTTTGATTTTGTATCGTATCGAATTTGTATTTTGGATAGCATTACTTAAATTATATTGAAATGATTTTGGATAACATTTTTAGTCTATTATTGTTCAGTTTATAATTTGTACAATTTGTTAAATTTTTAATTTGTATAATTTTTTCAATTATTATTTTTGTTCAATTTTCTGCTACTTTTATGCCCAGAATTGGAAATATACATCTAACATAAAATCGGAACTATACTTCCAATTTTAACACAAATATTTTAAAATATAATGTGTATCAGAAACATACTTTTTATTTTAGAGTGACATTTTAAAAATACATAGGATTTAATTTCTTTCATATAGAGTGAATTAAGAAATTCTCTAATTACAATAGTGTCATTTCATGTTGGGTTTAGCAACTTGTTGTGTGATACAGTATGTAGGTAATGTTGTGCACAAAATTTTCTCTAATATTGATTAAACAAGATTTCCACAAAAAAGAAATGTTGATTAAAGAAAAGGTATTAAGTAACTTTACTTATATTTATTTTGTGTATCCATATGATAAACCTATTTTATTTTTGGCCATACATAATTGGACTTAGCATTATCCCTAATTATATATTGAGAAAGCATTCAAACAAATTAAAGGATCAAATTCTTAAATTAAAAGAACAAATTTCTACATTAAGGGTAAAAAATAAAATTAAGCCATATAATAATGAAAAGATCTCCAATTAATTAACAAGTATATATAGTTGGCGAAAATAACACTTATGAAGTATCTTCGGACCATGTTGTTCCCTTCCGCCTATTTTCCCTTTAGTTTGATATCTATTTATAACAAAGAAAATATGTCTTTCACAATGCCATGCATTCATTGAATGTGTATTTCAATGGTATCAAAAACATGTCTAATTAGGCTAAGCTATATCAATGAAAATGATGTATCATTATGCATGTTGATCCTTAGAAGTAGAGGGTGGGCTACTAGGAGCAAGGGTAGTTTCATCTTGTGATGATGATGTATTTTGATCTTGTGGTACATCAAATATCGATTGTGAATGCATGTTTCGATCCGGTAATTGAGAGCGTGGAGACAATATTTGAGGTCCGTAAGTAGTATCTATGGGTCCATAAAGCTCCGAGTCATCTTCCATATCTTCGTCAAAATGCACCACATCCTGCATAGTCAACTGATGGTATTCCACAATTTCTCGTAGAAAACGGTTTTCACGAGAGTTCACTTCATTCTCACTAGCCAATCGAGCCTTTTCAGCAAGAAGTGTCTCTAATTGAAGACGAATCTGTTTACGCATACAAGATTCATTCATTTAGTATGTGTTGATTACCTACTACACTATAGATTAATAACATACATACCAGATCATCATCCGCGCGATTTTGTCCCTTCTCGCGACCTTCCTTGTCGCGGAGTAGTTTGTTTTCTTCTTCCAGTTGAGAACATCGTGCTTTGGCGAAAGCCAAGTCTGCTTTCACCGTCTTAAGCTCTCGCAGAAGCAACTTTGCTTTCGCAGCAGTTGCCATTGCCACCTGCCATGTTCACAAACATATTGAAATCATCTCAATATCTTATTAAATTGTGAATTACTCGCATCGCAATTTAATGACATAGTTAGTTGGCACCTTACGTCGCGAGATGCCTTGAGTTGTGTTTCATGAATAGATGGATAATTGGTGTTGGTGGTCCCAAGTGTCTGTTTGGATTGTTTTTGCCATGGATTCCACATTAACTGATTCGCGTCTTCACATCCTTTAAGGTTACTCTCACCAATTTTGACAATATCCTGAACAAGTTATAAATAATTTAGACTAATAAGTTGCATGCATGCATGCATGGAAAGCATTTTCATGGATTAATCAATTGACCTGAGTTCCAACAGCAGGTATGATTGTGGTATTAAAAGATTGTGATCTCAATTTTTGGATTTCATGATCAGGAACTTGTGTGGACGGATTATCATCATCCAAAATGTCTTTAGCTTTCTGTGCGAGGACGCCCCAAAAACCAGATTTGGAAGCATCATTGTAAGAATCAAAGCTCTGCATATATATATGTATGTATGTATAATTAATTTATAGAAAAGAGAGCATAAAATAAACAAAATGAAAAAAAACCTTGGATCTATTATGATTTTCATGTTGAATAGGTAGAGAAGAATTGGCGAGAGCAAGTGAATGAGAGGGGTCACGACGAGCAGCAGAAGCTTTGATGGCTTGAGCAGCAAGGGAATTATTAAATGATGGAGATGGAGCAGCTAAGGTATTATGAATAGAGGCCAAAAATGGTGGAGCACTAATTGAACTTTCATTCTTATTATGATCATCTAATAATTCATTCCCATTAACATTAATCTCTTCTTTGAAGGTGGAACTCCTTGATACAACCTGCCTTCTCCTATATGCCATTATTTCTTAAGTTTCTCCAACCAAAACAACAACATTCAACTAATTTCAACTCTTTTCATTTTTTTCTCATCAAATTAAATAACCAAACCAACATTTAACACACAAGTGGATGGTGTTTAGGATTCATAGCCATTATTAGCCTCATCATTTTCTTCTCCCTTCCACATTGTCTCTTGTAAAGTTTTCATGTACTTTTACAATTAGACTTCCATAAAAAGTGGATATATTATTTAAGATAAAGTTAACTTAAAAATAAGTTAAATACAAAAATTAAATTTCATAAAATAATTAGATGTTTATATTCTTTATAGGTTAGTATTAATTAAAAAAAAGACACTTTTTAAATAAAATGAAATAAAACTTAGCTAACCATCACAATTGAGTATAATAGAAAAAAATACTCTTTTGCATAATCTACATTGGATAAAATCACATTTAATTGAAAATCTTAAATAAGCTTGCCTTAACAAATGTGCATCATGCCTTTACCAATTTAAAATGTTTAGCCCACATATAATAGAACTCCCCCAAATACTAGTATATAGAGGTTATGATTTTTAGGACAACTTTTACTCTGTTGATATAAAAAAAACTTCTAAAATGACCTATAATTTAAAATGAATATAGTAATCCTGATTGTAACGTCAACAAGTAGTCTATAAATACATAGTAATATGACTATAAATCAAAACTCACTTGAGAAAAAATTGGCCTTTTCATAAACTAGAATCCTATCATTGGAAGATTGTTTATAGCATTTTATCTAACCAAGACTTGTCTTCAAATTTGGAAGCCATTTACACAACTTGGTTTAGTTGTAAAGTTTTCATGACTTTAAATGAACAACTAGTCTCATTTGTTGAACATTTCCATAGTTTATTTTCACATTATGAACTTGAACACTTCATCTTGATTGAAATATGAAACATCATTACTTACTAAGAGCGCCGATGTGGTTGAAATTTGTTATTTTTATCCGAGGTTTATTTATTCCAACATATCCCTTTGACATTTATCTTGAATTGACAATGATATGTGTTCTTTGGATCCACAACTAGGGCGATTGAAATATTCTACATAATTAGTTGAATGGTGAGAATTAGAACAAGGCTTTTGGTGTTGTTTCTCATTTTCACAACTCAATGACCCTTCACCATAAATATCCATATTAGTTTTTCCTCTATTTAAGGGATTTTGAACCAAGGCAGTAAGAATTTCACATCCAAGTAATTTCCTTTTAGCTATTTGTTGGGCAATGGGTCCTAAATCTCTAGTAAATAACATGAAACTATCTTTGTAGCCATTATCTTGTTGAGTAACCTATACAAAGCCACAATATAATCATCATATGATCAACCAAAACCAAAATTTATTTCTTTTGTAAATAACGAACGATAATGGGAGCAAAAAAGACTCACATGTTCGAGTAGCTTTACTTTATCGTCATATATAGTTGAAAATATTGTCTCATCTTTGTCATTGGAAAATTTTCCATAAGTAGAACGCCTATCAAAACTAATAGATTTACCTAGACAACTTAAATGTGTAAGTCATGAGAATTTCACATTAAAACTAAATTATTATGAGGATGGTTTTTTTCCTCTTACCTCTACCAACTTCTACATCTATAGCAGGCTTATGCTTAGAGGTGTCATGAAAATTTATCTTGCCACTTTTTCGGGTTGATGTACCATAGGAAGAGCATGCCACATTATTAGAGGGTACACTAGTTGCTGTTTTATTGGATTCAATGTGTGTCGAATCCCTAACATCTCTTTCATTTATTCGAGTTTCCGAAAACTCTATTTTAAACTTGCTAGGACTGATTCTTAATACATCAAAAACCTTATTAGCTAACTCACTTATAGCTCGAGCCTACAAATTGAAATTGTCATATATAAATAGTTTAATCAAAATAAATAAATATTTAATCAAGAGTTCTATGTCATATTAAAATAAATAAATATTTAATCAAAAGTTCTATGTTATATTAAGATAAATAAATATTTAATCAAGAGTTCTATGTCATACGTACCTGTCTAAAGTATATTGTATCAGAAGAATTAAATTTCATTGCATTGTTAAATATCAGAAAAACATCTTGCTGCATAATAGTTTAGACGACAAATATTAGAACATACTAAAACTTTATTCACATTGGTCTCTTAACTTTTTTCCGTATCATTTTGTTCCTTAATTTTCAAAAAGTTTCATTTTAGTCATTTTTATCTAATTAAAGACGAAAAAACTTTGAAATCGATTGCTAAATCTATCACTAATTAAACAAAAAGGATTAGAATAAAACATTTTGAAAGTTAAGAGACCAAAACGACAAGAAAAAAAATTTAGGGACCAATGTGAACCCAAAAATATAATTAAGGGACTAAAACAATATTTTGCCTATATTAAAAAAAGGAGACAATCCTTTATGCAAAAGAAAGGTTGTAAACCTCAAAATGTTCTAGAGTCTTGTACATTCCTTCGTGTAGTTTAGCTCTCATAGTGCCAAAATCCATAGGTTCTTGGATGATTGAATAGTAATCCTCAACCTTTCCACAAAAATCCACCAATGAGTTATAAGAATTTTTTTATGAAACATCCATAACATACTACTAGTAACTGAGACCACTGACCTCATTTGGATCGACTGGTTCGGCAAATATTTCGTAGATGTCTCTTCTGTATCATTATTTACATATATTCATACTTTATGAGTTTAAAATTTTATGAATCATAGTACATAATATATATTTTTATGAAGCAAAGAAATGGAAAATATCAATATGAGTTTTTCTATCAGTGACATATAAACACCTCTGTAAAGTGTCAACGACAAGTTCAAGTACTTGTTTCTCTGGCAAAATAGTTGATGGTTGATCTGATACATACAAGTGAAATATTATAGTCTGAATAAATTAGATATGATACAAAGTATGTATAAATTATAAAGTTCACTAACCATAAACATTTTTCTTTCGGATATCATCACGTTTCACACCCTGCACATAATTATTTAAATGTCTTAAATTAATTATCATTATAATTAATTGAGTAAACCAATGTAAGATATGGAGCAAAATTGTTATCATTATATATGGATAATGTAAACAAACCCAACCTGATTTGGTGACCTAAATTTTGTCTTCTTTTTGCCCCTGGCACAAAATGCACGACCCTTCATCATGCAAGATATACGTGGACTCCTCCTTTTTTCTACTTTTTCTAGCAAATTCCTACTACAATAAATTTTTTTATCACTACATGTGAAAATTCACTCAAACATATATGATTGAACACTAGCTTAAACTAACCTCAACCTAGTCATTGTACATTCACATGCAAAGACTTAAAATAATGTACCAATACTTTTAAATATATAGAAACGATATTTTTTTTAAAGGTAAGATATAATGTCTATTGCATTAGAAAGATATCAAATTTTTTAACCATGTATAAGTACTGCAAAGGTAGAGTTATGTGAATTAATGAGTAATAACGTGATCATGATCTTGCAATAATGCTTATGGGTCTCCAAATCAAGGATTTTTCTTTTAAATTTTTGTTGCAACTAATAACCAAAAGAAGAAAATATTAAAACAAATTTGTTACCAAATCAACCTGTTGAAATTAAATACTAGCGATACACTTCTCACATACAAAAATATTCTCCTCATTATCACTCACAATTTATTCACACAAATCAAGATTCTTTAACTCCAATTTAAGATGAAAAATGAAAATAATTAGTTAGAGTAATAGAAAAGAATAAACTTGAAAAAAAATATTGTGATCTGTAGGTGCACAAGAATTAAAGATGATAGGAATAATAAGAAAATAATAAGAGAATGACGGCTACCAAAAGAGTGAAAGCTATGTCTGGATGGAGAACGATATAGGGTTCGTCACCTATAGCAACAGGCTCCATAATCAATGGTAGCATAGGTATAAACGGCATCATGAGGTTTTGAGCTCGAGCTCGCACCCATTTGAGGTAAGGTTCCCAAGGAATAGAATTTTTGTGTCCCAAAGTCTTGGTATCAGTCTTCTTTACCATGCCCCAAGCATGTACAAATCTACGATGGTAGTTTTGGAGATCGTTGTTGTAGTAAAACACAATGTCTTGGAGAAGCATATCACGAGGACCATCTCTTCGAGCATAACAAAACTGACGTAAAGTGCTCGAAGATCGTTGTTGTAGTAAAACACAATGGCTTTGGGGCAGATACATAATAGGAGGTGCGAAAAGTAAAGTGCAGAAAGTAAAATCCTACGCTATTACATGATAAAAAATTTGCAACCTATACAACCTTTCTAGAATTTAAAATGCAAGAAAAATAAATAGCGGAAAAGAAAACTAGTCTTAATATTTTTGGTATTTTTGAAATTTGAGTTTATGTGAAAAAACAAACTAGATCTAGTTGATTTTAATTGATTAATTTAAAAAAAAAATATTAGTGAATACTAACCTAAATTAATTAATTAAATTAGATAAAAGAAAATATTAGTGAAAGTTATCTAATTAATCTTAAATTAATTAACCTAATTACTAATTAAATTAATTAATTAAAAAAGAAAAGGAAAATAAGCAAAATACAAAAACAACCAAAAACAAAGCAAAAGAGAGCTTCTGGCGGAAGCTATCCCATAAGCTGGAGCTTCTGGAAGTTTCGTTGTTGGAGGCACCCAGAAGCTGGAGCTTCTGGAAGTTTCGTTGTTGGAGGCACCCGTGGAGCTTGGGGTTTCGATGTTGAGGCGCCAGTGGAGCTTCGGGGTTTTGTGTCGAAAGGGTCCGGCGGAGCTTGAGACTCGAACTGGGTGCCAGTGGAGCTTGAGACTCGAGCAGGGTGTGGGAGCTCGGGACTTCTCATCTGGGGCCATATAGAAGCTAGAGCTTGGAGGGTTGGGAGACTGTTGGCACTTATGGGTGAGTCCCGAGCTCGGTCTTGGGGATGCCCAGTTGGCACTTGGCGCGAGAGGATTCATGTCGGAGCTTAGGTGTGACTGAAATCGAAACCGCAAGGCAAATAGAAAAAGAGCAAAAGGTGGGGTTTGAACCCATGACTTGATAGGGAGGATGACATAGTGCGCGCAAGGTGAATCGCTGGGGCGGTGATACATCCATTCATTCTTCTGGACCTGTAAATATGTAAGGGTTAATGGCTTCTGGATCAGAAGCTCCGGTCATCTTCTCCGATTGGCATCAATCATCAAAACCTGCAAAATGCATGAAAACACAAACCAAAACAACCCAGATCCACTAATAAGGATGCTACGAATCTAATGGTGGCATTATCTTGCCCTGAAACAGACTGTAACCATGGATACGAAGCTTCACAGTTCATGAGCCCTAACAATGGTATTTCATGATTAAGCCATGAAAAACTTGCTACGATCAGTCTGACCTGCTCTAATGAACCTCAGGAACACGTTAGAATTGTTAGTTTCGATTAAAACACAATAAAAAGCAGAATGCAAATTCATGAAAAATATGCAAACGGAAGTATATGTATGGCATGATTTAACGTGTTATGGCCATGGTTCTGGACATGTACCTACCCTATAATACCTCAGGAACACGTGTAAGTGCTTGGAAGTGCTTGAAACTGGCTGAAAAGCAAAACAAGATCTTGCCAACTTTGAAAGAAATTTGAGAAATTTCTAGGGTTCGTGAGAAGCTGGCTGCACGTGTAAGGGGTGTCTAAAATGTCTCCTTGTCTTGTAAGAATGCTAGGTATTTATAGAAGAGTGAGATTAGGTCAAGGCATTAAGAGAAAATATTCTCCTTAAATCGAGAATATTTGATTTGAAAAATTGCACAAAATCTTTCCAATCTTGATCAATCTCTTCCTCAATCTTCTTACACGAAAAAAGGTATTTTTTGAAAATAAAATGTGTACAACGACACAAAAGAGATTTGATGCTCTCCACTTTACTCTTAAATTTAAATTTCGTGGATCATGCATGCTTAAGTTTTTATTTTGGTTATAGCGAATAAATTCGGGAAGCTTAGGTTTTGTTGGAAATTAAAAAATCTATTAAGGGTATTATTGTTGATTAAAATCTAAGAAACATTATGCTTTTTAGAATTCTAATTATTACTAAACTGTGTTGTCACATCTCGTGACATATTCAAATACAATCTCATGCTTTGCTTTCAAATCTAATGCATTACGATATTTAAAAAATTATTTAAGTTGCTATTGAATAACAAGGTTGAGGAGTACAAATGGCATGTAGTAAGAAGGATCCGTTTTTCTTTTGAGCTACGTAAATATTAGCTGAGTGTCAAAAGAATCAGTTTAGACATCATAATAGTTGATAATTTCAAAAGTTACTTGTGCTTCATGATTGTAACACCACAAGTGTGGACAAGGGAAAATTGTGCACTTAAAAAGAATGTAAAAAACCATAAATTGAGTGAATGTGCGTTAAGTAAAAGAAAATATTACTCCCTTTTCCCTAGTTCCATGTAATATAATTTGGTTGGCTAAAATAACTTTTCTGGAATAACTTTAAAAATATTTTTAACAATATTTTGGTTGGCTAAAGCTTTGTTAAAATTATTTTTAAAGTTATTCCAGAAAAGTTATTTCAGCCAACCAAATTATATTACATGGAGAAAAGTTATTTCAAATCAAATATTCTCGATTTAAGGAGAATATTTTCTCTTAATGCCTTGACCTAATCCCACTCTTCTATAAATACCTAGCATTCTTACAAGACAAGGAGACATTTTAGACACCCCTTACACGTGCAGCCAGCTTCTCACGAACCCTAGAAATTTCTCAAATTTCTTTCAAAGTTGGCAAGATCTTGTTTTGCTTTTCAGCCAGTTTCAAGCACTTCCAAGCACTTACACGTGTTCCTGAGGTATTATAGGGTAGGTACATGTCCAGAACCATGGCCATAACACGTTAAATCATGCCATACATATACTTCCGTTTGCATATTTTTCATGAATTTGCATTCTGCTTTTTATTGTGTTTTAGTCGAAACTAACAATTCTAACGTGTTCCTGAGGTTCATTAGAGCAGGTCAGACTGATCGTAGCAAGTTTTTCATGGCTTAATCATGAAATACCATTGTTAGGGCTCATGAACTGTGAAGCTTCGTATCCATGGTTACAGTCTGTTTCAGGGCAAGATAATGCCACCATTAGATTCGTAGCATCCTTATTAGTGGATCTGGGTTGTTTTGGTTTGTGTTTTCATGCATTTTGCAGGTTTTGATGATTGATGCCAATCGAAGAAGATGACCAGAGCTTCTGATCCAGAAGCCATTAACCCTTACATATTTACAGGTCCAAAAGAATGAATGGATATATCACCGCCCCAGCGGTTCACCTTGCGCGCACTATGTCATTCTCCCTACCAGGTCGTGAGTTCAAACCCCACCTTTTGCTCTTTTTCTATTTGCCTGGGTTTCGATTTCAGTCACGCCTCAAGCTCCACATGAATCCTCTCCGCCGAAGTGCCAACTGGCATCCTAGCACCAAGCTCCACGGGACTCACCATCATAAGTGCCAACCGAGTCTCCCAGCAGATTCCTCCGAGCTCTAGCTTCTATATGGCCGCAGATGTGAAGTCCCAAGCTCCACTGGCACCCCTCTGAGTCTCCAAGCTCCAACGGACCCTCGACAAAACCCCAAGCTGCTGGCGCCTTCAAGATCAAACCCAAGCTCCACAGGTGCCTCAACAACAAAACTTCCGAGCTCCGGGATAGCTTCTAAGCTCTCTTTTGCTTTGTTTTGGTTGTTTTGTATTTTGCTTATTTTCCTTTTCTTTTTTAATTAATTAATTTAATTAGTAATTAGGTTAATTAATTTAGGATTAATTAGATAACTTTCACTAATATTTTCTTTTATCTAATTTAATTAATTAATTTAGGTTAGTATTCACTAATAATCTTTTTTAATTAATCAATTAAAATCAACTAGATCTAGTTTGTTTTTTCACATAAACTCAAATTTCAAAAATACCAAAAATATTAGGACTAGTTTTCTTTTCCGCTATTTATTTTTCTTGCATTTTAAATTCTAGAAAGGTTGTATAGGTTGCAAATTTTTTATCATGTAATAGCGTAGGATTTTACTTTCTGCACTTTACTTTTCGCACCTCCTATTATGTATCTGCCCCAAAGCCATGTAATAGCGTAGGACCCTTTATATTTCTGCAATTTACTTTCTGCACCTATTAAACTGCTAGTAATTAGGCGTGTATGGCAAGATAAAATCAATCTAGACCACTAATACAAGATAAAATATCTGAAAACAATACACTCTTCTCACACATGCACCCCCTAGGGTATTCTCTCTCGTTGCCTTATAAATGGTCAAGTACCTCGAACGTGGGGGTATCTTAGCACGGTTGCCCATGAAATATCATCATAGTCCCTTCGACTTAAAAGATCACAGTCCCTCGATTTTTCCCACAAATACATGATCTCGTCCCTCGGTTGTTGCCTACGAAAAGTGATGATCGTCCCTACGAATGTGCTAGGATATTCCTACAAGTTGCCTTCTATGAGCATCCGATGTCCCTTCGAGTGTCCCTTTACATCCAACGAATAGGGTTACCTACCAACTGATGGTATGGATAGCGTTGTTCTAAAGGAAAGAAAAATAACACGGAAACGACCGTTCTGAGTAGGTAATAAGTCTCTTTTGCTTGCTCAATTCTTTTATACACCTCACACTTTTCTCAAAACGGTTCCAAAACAAAACATTTCCAAACACTTCGTATACATTCCAGCGTGAATCATTACGAATTAAAAGCAAAATGCCTTTACAAAAACATTTTCAAACATACACACAGAAAGCAAATTTTAAAGTAAGCTAAAGCAATTAAGAGCCCATAGATAACTACAGATGGAAATGGTGCTAATACCTTCCCTTTTCATAACCAACTCCCTTACTCAAAATCTAACTAAGGTCTTTTCCTGTTCTTTTCGCCTTCCCTTAATTGGATAAAAGAAAAGTCGGTGGCGACTCTTGCTATCCACAACATTTGCGATCAAACGCAAACAAGTCAGTTCTCCCACCGTGTTATAATCGCGATGATAAGTTCAAAGAGTATGCTAAGAAATGGAGAGATCTAGCAGGCAGAGTCTTGCCACCCTTGTCTAATAGGTAATTGGTTGACATGTTCATGGGAACGCTGACAGGTCCATTCTTCAAATTGAGTCATCTTCAAATGTTGCAAAGAGATATTTTGGTGGAAGAAAGAAGCCAATGTTGTGTAGGGTCATAAGAACCGTGACAAATGTGATCGCCATCAATCTATGGGGGAAGTCCTGATCTCCAATCCCACACCAATGCAACCTCAACAAGATAACACACGTAGGCAGAATGCGCCAAGAAGAAAGTTTATGAATATATATATATATGCCATTGTCTCAAGCATTACAACACATGTTGAAAGCAGAGATGATTACTTTGAGAGGTCCTCCTCATCATGTCAACACATCTTCTCCAAAGTACAATCCTATTGCGAGGTGTGCATACTACTCCAATAGCCTAGGGCACGAAACCAACAACTATTGGGCCCTGAAGAACAAGATCCAAGACATGATTGAAGCTCAGGAAATTGAATTCGAACCTCCTGTCGAAAACCCGAATATAATCAACGCATCAATGCCTGACCATGGCAAGAGTATCAACGCCACTAATAACGACTCATATGTCTTTGCTGTGAATGAGTTAACCACTCCCTTGATGACTGTTAAGAAGAATCTTTTACTAGCTTGTTTATTTCCAGGATGTTTTGACAACTACTGTTACTTCGCATCCGAACGCAATGGATGTGCCTGGTTGAATAGAGGTGTTCAACGCCTGATAGACAACCGAGAAGTGTTGTTCATAGAAACTTCGTCTGTAGAGAGTTTATGCGAAGATGTTTCCAAGAGCTTGAAAATCGAAGATGTAAGCGAAGCCATACCAGAAGTTTGGGATACCTTGGGGCAGCCAGGTGGTAAATTTGATTTCATGGTGAAATATACCGCCCCTGAAAGCCACAAGATTTCAATTTAAGACATCAACGCAACCAGATGGGGAGATGATGACTATCCCGAAGAATATGTCGATGTGAACACAATAAAAATCACCTCTGCCGACCCTGCACCTAGAGTGGCACCTCTAATTATTACATCACCCAAACCAGTTCCTTATTCCTTTGACAAAGCTATACCTTGGAACTATGGAGCCTAAGTTTACTATTATGGCGTCAAGCAAGAGCCATTGATCATCAAAGAAAATACGGTTAAAGCCACTAATCCTGATGTCGACAATATTACCAGATCAAGCAAGGTAACCAGAAATGAAAGGGTGTTTTCTCCATATATCTCTCCTCCAAAAGACACTATTACACCATTCCACATTCCTTCTATTGAACCAACTCCCGAGGCTCGGGGAAAAGAGAAAGTGACTCAACCTGCTCAGATAGAAGTACCAAAGGAAGTTGCTGAAGATACCTCCAAGCAAGAGATGGAGGAAATCCTGAAGATTATTAAGAAAAGCGATTATAATGTTATGGAGAAGTTGGGCCAAACCCCATCCAAGATTTCCATGCTAGCTATGTTGATGTGCTCCGAGGCTCATGTCAAAGCCTTGGTGAAGTTTCTGAACAATCCTCACATACCACAAGACACTTCTGCTGACCAATTCGAAAGTTGTATTGCTAGCCTTACTGTAGACAATGGTTTAGGCTTTTCTGATGCTAATCTGATTCCTGTCAGAAGAAAACACAACAAAGCCTTGCACGCCTCTATAGAGTGCAAGGTGTAACACCCCTTCTAAGTTACCCGCGATTTATATATTTTAATCAGAGTTTAAAACACATCACAAGAGGCGTCACAATTTTAATAATTCAAAATATAACCAAAACACTTATCATGCTTTTCACTGAAGAACTCTTTAAATAAAACAAACCAAAAGTTATATTTAAACAGCGGAACTATAACATAAAAACCGGAATGCATCAATCCATAATTGTTCCAGGACATAAACCAAAGCCATCAGTTAAAATCCATAAAGAATTCCCAATCGAACGTTCCCCAGTGTTACAACTACCAGAGCATGACACTGACACGCGGATTAACTAAGTAACACAACTCTAGAAGCTGTCCTCACCAATTCCAAAGCAGCTAATCACTTCAAATCTAAAATCATTAAAGTAAGGGTGAGATCTCTATCCAATATAGAATGCATTATACGTTTTTAAATACAATGGAATAATTCAATACGTTAGTCCACTATCAATAACATAACCATAGTTCAGTTCACAAATGCATTGCACACAATTCATTATGCAAATAAAACAATCAATGGAAATTGCAACACTGGAAACCATCCTAGCATGTTACAATCTCATATGCAATGCAGACTCTATGCATGTGGTACCAAACGTGAACCAAGTCCACCACTTCCGTTACACTTAAACAATCAATCAATGATTCGCCCATAACCACTGGGTCAAGAATCTATCCTCACTACCTCTGTACATTGGTAAGTTTATTGGCCCTGCAAGTTCAATTCCACACAATGGGAATGAACCATAAACAATGCTTATGCATGCACCATAAAAGCATGCAACATCAAATCAACGGAATATGATCACAACATAATTCCACATAATGCCAACACCAATATATATCACATGGTAACAACTCAATCATAATGGATAGCAGGCACAACATAAAAGTATTAGTTCTTATTCACTAAATCAGAACAATTTACAACTCATTCTCCATCGTCCTTAAACTACCAAAGTTTTCAAAAATCGAGAGTTCGACGCTTTTTAAAATAATTTCCATAAAATAATATTTTTCTCGTTTTATAAGATAGTATTTTTAATTTAAGAAGTACTGCCGAAAACGGCACTCGAATCGGAGTTACGGTTTGGAAAATATGAATTTTTAAAGTTTTAAGTATTTTGAAGTTCAACACAGTGGTAACCGGTTCCTCCCTGGGAGAACCCGGTTCCCACATTTTTCAAAAACACGCTCCCTGGAAATTTGTATGGGGAACCCATATCACCCATACTAGGAACCGGTTCCCACGTTGAAAAATAGATTTTTTTGGAAATTTTGAACTGGGAACTCGGCTCCTCCCCAGGAGTAACCGGTTCCCAGAAGCCCAGAATACTTCCCCCTGGAATTTTGTACCAGGAACCCGGTTCCTCCCACATGGGAACCGGTTCCTGCGACCTGTAGTACCAAAAATCCCAGTTTTTGACAGCATCATGTATCCCAATTCACTCCTTTTCATTCCCATACGAATTAATGCAATTAAAACACCAAAATCCAACCAATACACAACACATATCATACTTTCATCATCTCCAATAATTCCACATCATTACTAATGGTTCCAATTCATATAATCCGACACTTTTAGGGATAATCCTACAAACCTAGATTCTCCAATTCAAGTTTCCTAACATACCCAACTATTCAATTGTCCCAAAACCCATAAGGCATCATAACTGAATGAAATCACCCCTTACCTCGCGATGATTCTTCGAATTTCCCGGCGTTTGGCTTTTCCTCTTTTCTCTTCTCTTCTCCAATCTCACGTATAATGACTTTTCCAAAATAACCCTCTTTTCCTTCTTTTCCTTTTTATATTCCTTTTTATATTCCTTTTATTATTTGCCAAATAATAGAAATAAATTAGTTATTATTTAGTAGAGCTTTTTACTCCACACACCTCCAATTCAACCTTACACCCCCAACCTTCCTTTTTTAATTAAATAATTAATTAATTCATTTAATCCAAAATATTATTAATTAAGCCTTTAATTAAGTTAATAATTAAATTCCTAATTATTTAATACTTGAATTAATTTGGGGTGTCACACAAGGGCACTACATTATCTCATGTGTTGGTTGATACTGGCTCTTCTTTGAATGTCCTGGCAAAGAGTGCTCTCGACAGACTTGATGTTAAAGAAGTGACCATGAAACCCAGTGACATAATCGTAAGAGATTTTGATGGTTCAAAGAGAACAGTACTAAGAGAGCTCAACTTGCCAATCAAAGTGGGTTCCCATACATTTAACTCTACTTTCATTGTGATGGATATTCGTCTAGCTTATTCTTGCCTGCTCGGATGCCCTTGGATACATGGGGAAGGCGCTGCTACCTCCACTTTGCATCAGAAGTTGAAGTACCCGGTTAAGGGGAAGATCATTACGGTATGCGAAGAAGAAGAATATATGGTAAGTCATCTGCAGTCATTCTGATACATTGAAATAGAAGGTGAATTTATCGAGACTCCCTGTCATGCTTTCGAAGTAGTTCCACGAGTCATGCCAATTGGCGCTCCTTTCACTCCCAAGGTTACTAGGGTTCCACCTAAGATGGCCTCGCTGAAGGACGCCAGAGCTGTAGTTGAATAATGAGGTTGTACTGTTTGGGGACAGCTACCCGAGTTTCCCTTCAAATCTGATAAGAATGGTTTTGGCTTCACTTCCAAAAGTCAGAAGATGATACGCCATGAACGTGCTGGTGGACCTCCGTTCCACATCAACAAGAATGAATTTCATGTTATAGAAGACGATGATGGAGACTTCGACATCAACAACTGGATCTTCCCAACTACCGGCGATGGGCTCAGCAATTGGACGTCTAAGGATGTTTTGCCAATATCCTTTAGATAAGAGTAATTATTTTTCTTTTTTATGCTTTTTACGCTTTGAATAATAATAAGACTTTAAACCTAGTGCCTTACCAGAGGCACAATGGCTCATTTGTGACGGTTATTATTTGTCATTCACATATTTTAATTCAATAAATCATTAGACTTTTGCATTCAAATATTGTTCTCTCTGTCTTTATTTTTACTTTATCACCTTTTCAAAAGCTATGTGTTCTTACACACACCCACGTAATAAATTGCAGATCCATATTCACTCTGGATCTCATCGATAAAGACTCTGCTATTGCTAAATATGAATTCGATAATCCGATCTACCAAGCCGAAGACGAAGGCGAGGAAGATTGTGAAGTTCCAAGAGAAATTTATAGACTACTATAGTAAGAGGAAAGAGCTATACATCCGCACGAACCAGTCGAGGTTGTGAATCTAGGTACCGACGAAAATAGAAAAGAAGTCAAGATAGGAGCGGGTCTTGAGAACAATGTTAAGGACAGATTGATTCAGATGTTATGAGATTACATCGAGATTTTTGCATGGTCGTACGAAGTCATGCCAGGTTTAGATATCGACATCATGGTGCACCGACTACCAACGAAAGAAGGTTTTCTCCCTGTAAAATAGAAGGTTCTCCGTATACATCCTTAGATTTCCGAGAAGATTAAAGTCGAAGTCATGAAGCAGTTCAACACCGGTTTCTTAGTTGTTACTTCTTATCCACAGTGGATTGCGAATGTGGTACCAGTACCTAAGAAGGATGGCAAAGTGCGCATGTTTGTAGACTACCGAGATTTGAATAAGGAGAGCCCGAAAGACGATTTTCCACTTCCACATATCGATGTCCTGGTTGATAACACTGCTCAACACAAAGTTTTCTCTTTCATGGAAGATTCCCTGGTTACAATCAAATCAAAATGGCTCCCAAAGATATGGATAAAATTACTTTCGTTATAGAGTGGGGCACTTTCTGTTACAAGGTCATGTCGTTTGGGTTGAAGAATGCAGGCGCAACATATCAATGTGCGATGGTATCTTTATTCCATGATATGATCCATCACGAGATAGAGGTCTTCATCGACGACATGATAGCTCGATCACAAACCAAAGAAGAACATCTTGGTCATTTGCGTAAGCAGTTTGATAGACTTAAGAAATAAAGGTTGAGACTGAATCCAAACAAATGTACCTTTGGAGTCAGATCCGGTAAGCTCCTGGGATTCGTTGTCAGTGATAAAGGTATCGAAGTTAACCCCACTAAGGTTAAAGCTATTCAAGAAATTCCTGCTCCTCGTACCGAGAAGGAAGTCAGAGGTTTCTTAGGATGATTGAATTACATGGCCAAATTTATTGCACATCTAACTGCTACTTATGAGCCAATCTTCAAACTATTGAAGAAAGATAAAGTAGTGGAATGGAATGATGATTGAGAGACAACTTTTGACAAAATCAAGGAGTACCTACAAAAACATCCAATCCTAATGCCACCAGTTGAAGGAAGACCTCTAATCGTGTGCCTAACAGAGTTAGAGAGTTCAATAGGGTGTGTGTTGGGGCAACATGACGAGTCTGGTCGAAAAGAGCATGCAATATACTACCTTAACAAAAAGTTTACCGACTGTGAAACAAGATATTCAATGCTCGAGAAAACTTGATGCACTTTTGCTTGGGTTTCTCGCCGACTAAGACAATATATGTTGACTCACACTACCTTATTGATCTCCAAAATTGATCAATAAAATACATATTCAAGAAATCGCTCTCTCGGAAGAATAGAAAGATGGCAAATGATCCTGACCTAATACGACATTCAGTACACTACTCATAAAGCGATCAAAGGAAGTGTAGTAGCTGATCATTTGGCTCATCAAGCCGTAGATGACTACCAGTCTATGCATTTTGAGTTCACAAACGAGGATATTATGTTGGTCACTGATTATGAAGAGCATAGACCGGATGAAGGACCTGAACCAGGATCCCGATGGACCATGATCTCTGATGGAGCTTCTAACGCACTTGGCAATGGTATTGGTGTTGTGATTATATCTCCCAAAGGCGACCATACCCCTTTCACCTCCAGGTTATGTTTCGATTGCACCAACGATATGGCTGAATACAAAGCGTGCATTATGGGTATCAAAGCTGCTATTGACTTGAGGAACAAATTCTTGCAAATATACGAAGACTCGGCCTTGGTGATTAGTTAGATTAAGGGAGAATGAGACAAAAAACATTTAATTCTCATTCCATATCGAGAACATGTGTTGAATTTGATCCCCTACTTCGAAGAAATCACTTTTGAGCATATTCCATGAGAAGAGAATCAGTTGGTCGACACGTTAGCTACTATGTCATATTTGTTCAAACACAGATGGGATAACGAAGCTCCTCAAATTACTATTGAAAGACTAGATGAACTAGCATACTGTTGCGAACTTGATACTGAAGGAGTAAAGGAGAAACCTTGGTTCTACGAAGTGAAGCGGTATCTCGAGGCTCAAGAATACCCTGAGGGGGCATCTGTCAACGATAAGAAGTATCTAGGAAGATTCGCTGCCAAGTTCTTCCTAAGTAACGACATCGTATACAAACTCAACCATGACTTTGCCTTACTCTAGTGTGTAGATCAAAAAACAGTTGAACGAATTATGGAAGAACTACATGAAGGCGCTTTTGGTACTCATTCTAGTGGACACTAAGAAAATTCTAAGAGTAGGTTACTACTGGTCCACTATGGAAGCTGATTGATATTGTTATTCCCGATCTTGTCACAAATGGAAGATATACACAGATAAAGTGCATGTGCCTCCAGTTCTGTTGAATGTTCTAACTGCACCTTGGCCCTTCACGACGTGGGGCATTTATATGATTGAAGAAATCAAACCCACCACTTCTAATGGACACCGTTTCATCCTTTGTTGTTATCGATTACTTTACCAAGTGGGTAGAAGCATCCTCGTTCACTTCTGTTTCCAAGAATGTCGTAGTTCGACTCATCAAACATAATCTCATTTACCGATACAGCATCCCCAAAAGGAGTATCACAAACAATGGTACCAATCTCAACAACAAAATGATCACCGAACTCTGCACGCAGTTCAAGATAAAGGCATCACAACTCTTCTCTACATCAGCCGAAGATGAATGGCACAGTGGAAGCCGCCAATAAGAACCATAAGAATATCATATCGAAGATGACAATGACGTATAAGGATTGACATGAGATGTTCATTTACTCTCCACGGTTATCGCACCTCAGTACAAACATCTACATGGGCAACCCCATTCTCTCTTGTATATGGTATGAAAGCGGTTCTACCTATCGAGCCCGTCACTATAGAATTTAGCAATGAAACATTCGTAGGTAAAAGTCCCAGAATTTCAAATCAGGGACGAAGACCCCTGGCGCGCACGTTTTTTAATATATTTTAAAATTTATTTTATTATATATTATTTTCTTTCTATTCCAATAACACCAAGTGCAGGTGGCTCAGATGGAAAGCATGAGAATATCTTTTATCCTAGGGACCTGGGTTCGAACCCAGCCTCCCTCACTTATTTTGGATATTTTTTCAAACTAACCTATTTCCTCTTATTTTTCTTATTTTCTTATTTTTCTAATTTCTTTTCCAATTCAATTTTCTTTTAAAATATTTTTTAAATACAATAAAAAACATAAAAAATATTTTCTTTTAAGATTTAGGTTAATAAAATACTTATCTAATTTTTGACATAAAAACTTTTTTCCCTTTATTTTTAATTAATTATTTAATTAACCTTTAGATTAAACTTTAATTATTTTTCTCAAATAAAATCAATCCAAAAAATACAAAAAAAATGTTTCCTTTCTAGTAATTAGGGTTTACACTAACCTTAAACTTTTTTGCTAATTTTTTTAAAACCTTTTTCTTACTAACACAAAAATCTTTTACTGACGTTATTTCCTCTTATTGAATTTAATCATTCTCGTGATATTTTTCCGATTATTGTAATTGCTCACAAGTTGTAATAGTTAGGTTTAATTTCTCGCATTTTTCCAATATTATGTATCTGCTCACAGGATGTAATAGCTTAAACTAGGGTTTATTTTCTACATTTATTTTTTGAACCTCTTATTATGTAACTTCCCCAAAGCCATGTAATAGCGTAGGACTTTATCTTTCCGCATTTACTTTCTGCACCCTCTTATAAACTGTATATACAATGCTTAGATGTATGACTAATAGGATTGTATTTCAAGACTAATCAATCAATCTTAGATCACCCTAACAATCAAGATAAAATATTTGAATTGAACACACTCTTCACACTTGCACCCTCTAGGGTACTCTCTCTTGTTGCCTTACGAATAAAAAGGCCATGTCCCTCGAACATAGGGATACCATTAGCAAAAGTCCCTCAATTCAAAATCATCACAAAGATCATAGTCCCTCGATGATCCTCGATGTTGCCTACGAATATATGATCTCGTCCCTCAGTTGTTGCCTACGAAAAGTGATGATCGTCCCTTCGGATTGCTAAGGTATCCTTACAATGTTGTCTTTAATGACCATACAATGACCCTACGCCTGTCCATTCACATCCAACGGATAGAGTTACCTACCAACTAATGGTATGGATAGCGTTATCCTAAAGGAGAAGGAAAATAACAAGAACGACCTTCTGAGTAGGTAATAAGATTTTTAATTGCTTGCTCCAATCAAAATCAAAATACTTTTCACACCTCACACTCTTTTCAAAATACTTTCAAACAAACACTTTGTATACATTCCAACGAGAATCATTACAAAACTTTCAAAATATTTCCAAACACTTCGTATACATTCTTGAGGACTAATATAAGAATCATTACAAAGTCAAAGCGAAATTCTATTCAAATACTTTTCAAATCACACACAAAAAAAAAAAAGTTTTCAAAAAGTAAGCTAAGCAATTAAGAGCCCGTAGATAACTACGATGGAAAGGGTGTTAATACCTTCCCTTTTCATAATTACCTCCCGTACTCATAATCTATCAAAGGTCTTTCCTGTTCTTTTCACCTTTCCTTTATTGGATAAAAGAAAAGTCAGGGGAGACTCTTTTTTTCCGCAACATTTGCGATAAAACACAAAATAAACAAGTCAGATCTCCCATCGTATTACAAACGTCCTGAAGATAACATTCGGACTTTCGATGATAATAATGTTATACAAACATTCTTCATCACTGGGAACCCGTAACTGCACCAACTTCTCTGGGGAAGACCAACAGAACTTCACGGGGATAACGATGGAGGTATCAATTCTGACTTATCTCAACATGCTTAAGGAATCATTTCCTTGGAAGCCTTACTGGAGAAAAACTAGGTCCACTCTTTCAACCAATTCATCGACCCAATGGAGAACCGATCATTAGTAATCTCTTTCACTTGTAATAAAATGCACATTCCTTAGAACTTGTTCGTCGTCAGAATTACTACCTTTATTCCTTTTGATTCACAATTAAAAATAAAATATCTTTTTTTTTTTTGTAAATTTTCCTTACGAGTATGTTTCATTAAATCCTTTTGTTTTGAAGTTTATTATCAATAATAAAAGAAATTTTTGTAAGTTGAATAAAATAGGATTGCAAACAAATTGGGTAAAGGCTCAAACTTCATTAATATAATGGTAGTCCGCCAATAGCACGACTCCATGGATGATTACAATGTTTAGAAAATGGTAATTACACGAAAAGGTACATTGAAATACAATGACCACTTGTCTAATGTAGCTACTTGGCAAGAAAAATATTCAACATTCGCCTGCACCGCCCTCTCGGGATTTCAGCATGCCGAGACATCCCCCTCTATTTTTAGGCAAAGTATTTCTTGAATACATCAACATTCAAAAGACATGGGAACTCCCCGCCATCCATAGTTTAATAATCAATGCACCTCCAGAGAAGGCATTCTTGACAACACGTGGGCCTTCATAATTGGGATTCCACTTGCCCGTAGAATCAGAGCTTAAAGACATGATCTTTATGAGCACGAGGCCGCCTTCTCTGAATGCACGAGGTTTGAACTTCCCTACAAAAGTGTTCTTCATTATTTTCTGTTACAACTGACTATGACACAAAGCGGTCACTCTTTTCTCTTCAATCAAATTCAACTGGTCAAACCGATTATGAACTCATTCAGCTTCTGATAACTCAGCTTCCATAATCACACGCAAAGAAGGAATCTCAACTTCAATGTGGAGCACTTTCATGCTATAAACAAGAGAGAAACGGGTTTCCCCTATTGAAGTACGTATTGAGGTTTGTTGTAGTGAAAATCCACGAACAAGTATTTTTAATTATCGTATCTATAGGGATTGGTGTTGTATCGTAGTCTTTCAATAGTAAAGCGTATTTTAAGATTTAAGTAACCAAAGGGTTTGTTTCCTAAACTACTAATATCATGAATTTCAAGCAAACAACTAAAATATTCTTTTCAAAGAGAATGATGTTTGGATTCAAGAGAGTTGGAGTTTGTTTTTGAATGATGGAAGCATGTCAAGATTAGTTTCATTAACCTAATTTCATATGTATTCTATTAACCAAGTGATGAACTAGTTTGATGATTGCTATAAATACATATCCTCTCAATCTTGTTGATTTCTCACCAAGGTTGTGAGTTTTATCATGTTAATACTTGAATGATTTCTCACCACAACTATTGACATGATAAACATGAAGGTCAATACTTGTAAACACTAACTAACAAATCTATTCATAGCATTTGTTCATTATTGGATGAATATCCTAGGTCTACTTTGAAGCATCCTTTTTCAAACAAGATTCAAAGCATAAAAAGATAGAAAAACAAAGATATTCAACATATATTAATCATCAACCATGTTCATACACAAATGGATTAAAAGAAATACATACTAGTTAGATCAACTACCTCTAATCTTGACACAAAAAGAACTTAGCTACTCATTTTCATGGTTGCTTTGCTCACAAGATTGTTGGAGAAGATGATGAACATGGAAGAAAATCAAGAAGAACTATGTTTTTCTTTTCTAATTCTATGCCCTAAAATTACAACAATGATGAACTATCATGAAGAAGTGATGTTCACTTTTCTAACACACCAAAAGCCAGCTAGAAAACAGGGAGTTGGTGGCTAAAAAGGTGAAAGCATGGGTCTGTCCTTTTTCTGATTTTCGCAGACCGCGCTAAGCCCGGTTACCCGCGCTAAGCGCACTCATGCTGCAACCGCGCTGAGCGCGACCTGAAGCATGCTTCTTCTTCCAAAAATTCCTTCAAAAAGAATCATCCCAAGAGCTCTTCAAGTGTCCTTGAATCCAAGCTTGAGGGAATCAATATTAAAAACCTACAATTCAAAGGTAAACTAAGTTAAATAATATATTATAAACAAAAACTAAATAGAAACATAATTAAACCAAAATACCATACTAAATACTACTAATTAATTAAAAGGCATTGTTAAGGACCACAAAATCATGTACAAAATAGCTACAATTTGGTCCTTAACAACTCTCCCCAACTTGCTTCTTTGTTTGTCCTCAAACAAAAGTCAAAAACTCACAAAGCAAGAAGAATCAAAATGTAAGCATGCAACTCACACAAGAAGGATGGTTCAAACTCAACATACCCGGCAAAGATACACATTAATCGCTTCTTCGAAACACAAAATGGATATGAATTAAGTTCTAAACACAATATATCAACACATGTAGACAAAATAAAAGATATGTTCACACTTGAATCACCTAATGATTTCTTCAATATTCATGAAGAACAAAATGCAATATTTACAAAGGACTAAACACTCTCACTAATAGTCATGCACATCCAGAATAATTCATGCATTTATCAAAACAAGTTAAATGAACAAAATGGAAACAAAGATCACTAAGGAATTTCAAGGGTTGTAACTTGGCTTAGGTTAGAAACAAGGGATATTTAAGTACAAAGCCATTGAAACAAATTGGGTAAAGATGATGAAAAGCCATTGAAACCACTTTTCTATTTCTCACACAATGATCCTTCTTTTTCTTTTCTTTCATATACATTTATATATATATATATATATATATATATATATATATATATATATATATATATATATATATATATATATATATATATATATATATATATATATATATATATATATATATATATATATATATATATATATATATATATATATATATATATATATATTTTCTTTTCTTTGTATTTTTCTTTTCTCTATTTTTTCTTTTGGATCATTGTGTCATCAATTCAAGGTTCTTTTTGATCAACCTCCCCAACTTGAATTTATCAATCCTTTTTATTTAAGAACATGCTCTTCAAAGAGTTAATCAACAAAAAGGGTTGGTAGTCACAAACAAGAAAAATTTATAGAATGAATCATCATTGAATTTTCATAGATTATCAACAACTATTAAGTGGCCTACTTAACAATTAGTTGATTTGATAGATTCATTCTACAAATACAATTTAAGCTCAAAAGGGTTCACAAGGATTCACTCACTCACGGTTAGTTGAGGCCCTTTTGAAATTGATGGTTTTTCTCATAATGCACAAAAAATTGCCTTGATCATCTCTAAGTTTCCAAAATGTCACAAACAAATCAATATTAAACATGAATCGCACGAGTTAACAAAACTATTAGACACTCAACATTTGGTATAAGGTGGAAAGCTTCTCACCTTTGTGGTTTAAGTCCTAATGATTCGAATGTGAATACAAATTTTTTGTACATGCCAAGATATTTTGCATAAAGCACAAATTTCATAGACATGTTAATATTCTACAAAACGATTAAAAATGTACCTTATTTGTGGATTGAGTTGAGAATTATATCATCACCATCACTTTTGGTGAAACACACTTACTTGCTTTTGAGTACCGTTAAAAAATCGGGACAAACAAAAGAAGTACAATTTAAATTAAATAACCTATAATCATAAAATAAAATAAAACAAAATAAAATAAAATAAAAAAGACACCCCAAAATGGTGTTTCAAATTAAAATAGTACTTAGGCTCCATGCCTACAAAATGCAAATTTTGGAATTACAAGCACATCCTAAAAAGGGATGGCAACCAACAAAATTCATTAAGTCTAAAAGAAACTAAAACCAAAACAAAAACTAAAAACTAAGAAGTACTAAAAAAATAAAAACAAAGAAAAATAAAAGAACATCAATCTGAAGTCTCCAGGATGGAATCTCTTGGAGTCTCAGAACCAGAATCAGATCCACCATCATCATCACTCTCCTCCTCCTCATCACCATCTGCATCAGCTACCTCCTCCTCTGCATTTGGCCCGACCCCGGGCCAACTGGCATAAGCACTCAGCTGCTGGCTCGTACTAGTGAAGTGATCCACTCCCGGCTCTCTAATTTGCAACGCCAGTTGCTCCATACTCTCGTGCGTGAACATAAATGCTCGCTGATGAGCAAATGCATTTGCCGGTTCTATTCTTCACCTGGACCGGCTTGAGGAAGTGCAGCAGCTACAGGAACAGCCCAGGCCGCAGGGTTAGCATCTAAAGCCCTACAATAGCGGTCACAGTAATTATCGTCAATGACCCCATCTATCGTGAGGTGCCCCACAGCAGGAAAAACAACCTTGGCCCTCTTCAGAAGACCCATGATCAACCCATGATATGTCAGGGCACATTTTATACGCTCCCCTCTGGAGGTATAACTTAATGCAACCCTCTTCAACTCATTAGCAATTAACCGGCCGAAATCGATTTGTGCTTCATCCAGCATGTAGGCAATGAGGTCGGCGGTCTCCATGGGGATTGAGGAGGTGTGGCTTCTTGGTCTCAGGTTGTATAGTGCCACACACATCAGAACACGGGAACTAGTTTTGAGGCTGGACCGATTAAATTTCAAAGGTTGGCCATCCCGGTTAAGCTCATAGGAATGCCCGGATAAACACAGCTTTCTCCTCAACATATCATGATCCCAATTACCACGAGCCAGGTGCTCATGGTAAACATCCAACCCATCTTCTGGGGCTGTCCAATTTATGCCCAAGTAATTGTTTATTGCGGAGCGAGAGAACGATACCACCTTGCCTCGCACCAAAGAGGTGAACTGGAAGTCTCGCCCCTCAGTGGGAATGACATTAGCATAAAATTCTCGGACCAACTCAACATTAACTTTAGTTTGGGGCTCACACAGAACGCCCAAACCATAGTTATCCAAGATAGCATCTGGGGTAGCATAGTGCCCATGCTCTCTGAGACAGATAATTCTCTCGGACCATATGTTACGTTCCTCGAGCTCTTTGTATCGTGCCTCTTGAGCAGGCCCCAAAAATCGATCTCCATCAAAAGGATTGGGTCGTGAGGACCCAGGCTCCAGTAGAAGAAACTCTTTGACGCTTAGGAGCCATCTGAAAACAACACAAAAATCAACAAAAAGTGACACCGAGATGCCCGTTAGAAATAATTCATGCAAACAGCAGTGGAAATCAACCAACCAAAGCATCAAGACTAATCAGAAAACACAAAAAACAGCAGGAAAATTTTTTTAGGATGTTTCAGACCGGGCTAAGCGCGGTGACCGCGCTAAGCGCGCTCTGCGAATTCCTGAAAAAATTTCTGCAAAAACAGAAAACTGCCCTAGAAACTATACCTAATAGGAACAAAATTACAAACCTAAACATCCTCTACAATCAAAACAACCTAATCCTAAGAATAAAAACCAAAATCCTAAACCCTAAGTTTCTAAATTCTAACATGCAAAGGGGAAACATACGAAATTAAAAAGGGGAAACCATAGAGAAACATACCTTGATGCTAGGGAAAGTGAAAAATACAAGTGCTTGTAAGAAATTTGTTGATTTGGGGTTGGGGTATTTTGAATTTCTTGAGAGAATGAGAAGAAGTGTGACAATGGTGAAAGTGAAAGTGAAAAACCCTAACCTAAGTGAAAAATAAACCAGGCCAACAAATTGGGCTTGGGCAAACCAGATTTTGAAATTTTTTTGTTTACACGCAGACCGCGCTAAGCGCGAAACATTCTGTCTGATGGGCCAAGAATTCAGAAAAATTTGGAAAAACAGAATTTTAACTTAAGAAACATAATCAAATGACTGCAACATTAATACTTACAATGTTGGGGTGCCTCCCAACAAGCGCTTTGTTTGACGTCGGTAGAGCTCGACGGTCCAGGATGATCAAGGATCATCAAAGTAAAATGCGGCAATGTCGCGGCTCACCTCTCCGCCAACATACCTTTTCAAACGCTGTCCATTCACGGTCCATTCACTCATTCCCTCGGGGTCTTGCAAAACAACGGCACCATAGTCTTTCACGTCCTTGATTACAAAAGGACCGAACCACTTTGTCTTAAGTTTTCTCGGAAAAAGTCTCATCCGGGAATTAAACAAGAGGACGTTTTCGCCCGGTTGAAATTCCTTATGCTTGATCTTTTTGTCATGAAAAACTTTCACTTTTGCCTTGTACTTCCGATTGGAATGGTACGCTCCATCTCGCATTTCATCCAACTTCACAAGTTGTTCTTTCCTTTTATCACCCGCCAAAGAAGGATCAAAATTCAAGAATCGGAGAGCCCATAAAGCTTTGTGTTCCATCTCCACAGGGAGGTGACAAGTCTTGCCGTAAACCACCTAAAAGGGGGTTAGTCCGATCCTTTCGAGAACCCGAGACAGTTTTTTCCAAAATCTTTTTTATTTCCCTATTAGACACTTCGGCTTGACCGTTAGCTTGTGGGTGATAGGGAGTTGTCACCTTATGCGTTACACCGTATTGTTTCAAAAGTTTTTGTAATAGTGTATTGCAAAAGTGAGAACCGCCATCACTAATCAACACCCGAGGCACACCAAACCGCGAAAATGTGTTTTTCTTTAAAAAATTTATCACGGTTTTAGCATCGGCCTTCGGTGAAGCAATGGCCTCCACCCACTTAGAAACATAATCGACGGCCACAAGAATGTATTCGTTAGAGAACGATGACGGAAATGGACCAACAAAATCAATTCCCCAACAATCAAACACCTCCACTTCCAACATATTATTCAAAGGCATCTCATCCCTCTTGCCTATTCCGCCACTTCTTTGACATTTATCACAACTCTTAGCGTGAGCATAAGCATCTTTAAATAACGAAGGCCAATAAAATCCCGATTGAAGGACTTTGGTAGCCGTCGCAATCCATTGTAATGTCCCCCACAAGGGGAATTGTGACAATGTCAAAGAATGTCTTTCGCTTCCTCACTAGAAACACATCTCCTTAACAACCCATCACTACTCAACCTAAAGAGATACGGTTCGTCCCACACATAGTACTTGGCGTCGGCCAAGAATTTTCTCTTTTCATTCCACGTGATATCCTCCGACATTAATCCTGCGGCTTTGTAATTTGCCATGTCGGAAAACCACGGCCGCTCTTGGATTGAATACAACTTTTCATCCGGGAATTCCTCCCTAACTTCCTTCTCTTTGTCAGTAATTTCCACGTTGACCAAACGAGATAAATGATCTACCACCAAATTTTCTGAACCTTTTTTATCACGGACCTCCAAATCAAATTCTTGTAACAAAAGAATCCATCGGATCAATCTTTGTTTGGAGTCCGGTTTGGTGAGCAAATATTTAATCGCGGAATGGTCCGTGAAAACCACCACTTTTGAACCAATAAGATAAGGACGAAATTTTTCCAATGCATACACTATTACGAGCAACTCTTTTTCGGTTGTTGCGTAGTTAATTTGAGCATCGTTCAAAACTTTGCTCGCATAATGAATAACATGGAAAATTTTGTTCTTTCTTTGGCCAAGCACGGCTCCCACCGCATAATCACTTGCATCACACATCAATTCAAAATCAAGTTTCCAATTTGGTGCGGTGATTATGGGTGCATTGATCAAATTTTCTTTTAATTTTTCAAAAGCCATTAAACAATCTCTATCAAATATGAAGGACTTATCTTTGTTGAGCAAGTTGCTCAAGGGCTTTGCTATCTTTGAGAAGTCTTTGATGAATCTCCGGTAGAAACCCGCATGTCCTAGAAAGCTCTGAATGCCTTTAACATTGGTTGGTGGGGGAAGCGTCTCGATCACATCGATCTTTGCTTTACCGACCTCGATCCCTCTTGAAGATATTTTGTGTCCAAGAACAATTCCCTCGGTCACCATGAAATTGCATTTCTCCCAATTTAAAACCAAGTTTGTATCCACACACCTTTTCAAGACGGTGTTCAAATTCTCCAAGCACAAATCAAATGATGCTCCAAAAACGGAGAAATCATCCATGAAAACTTCAATCGTCTTCTCAATCAAATCGGCAAAAATGGCTTGCATGCATCTTTGAAATGTTGTCGGCGCATTACATAAGCCAAAAGGCATACGTCTATACGCGAATATTCCAAAAGGACATGTGAAAGACGTCTTCTCGTGATCTTCCGGATTCACCGAAATTTGATTGTACCCTGAGTAACCATCCAAGAAACAATAATATTGTTGACCCGCGAGTCTTTCCAACATTTGGTCCATAAACGAAAGAGGAAAGTGATCCTTTCTTGTTGCTTTGTTAAGCCTTCGATAGTCGATGCATATTCTCCATCTTGTTACTTTTCTTGTCGGCACTAATTCATCCTTATCATTCAACACAATCGTCAAACCTCCTTTTTTCGGAACCACATGCACCAGACTCACCCAAGTACTATCCGAGATCGGATAAATCATCCCCGCTTCTAACATCTTCACCAATTCTTTTCGAACTACTTCCTTCATCACCGGATTCAAACGCCTATGAGGTTGGGCTACCGGCTTGAACTTTTCCTCCATCTTGATGTTATGCATACAATAGACCGGGCTTATACCTTTCAAATCGGCTAAAACCCAACCAATTGCATTTTTGTTAGACTTCAAAACTTGAATTAAGCTTCCCTCCTCCTTCTCCGATAATGTATTACTAATGATTACGGGTTTCTTAACTACCTTCTCAAGAAACACATACTTCAAGTGAGATGGTAGTGCTTTCAACTCAAGTTTTGGCTCTTCGTCGTTTGGGTCATTCTTCAAAATCTCTACTTCCTCCTCCCATGGGTGCATTTATTTAGAAATCTCCATCCCTTCTAAATACTCCTCAAGCTCCCGCCTATCATCATCATCATTCACTTCTTCTATTGATTCCTCGATAGCATCTATTTTGAATGCTTCTTATCAATTGGATGCTTCATTGCTTCAAAAAGATTGAAACAAATTTCTTCATCTTGAACCCGCACCTTCATCAACCCATCATCAATGTCAATCATCATTCTAGCCGTCTTCATGAATGGATGGCCTAGAATTAGAGGTGCATCCACGTCTTCCTCCATCTCTATCACAACAAAGTCAACCGGGAAAAAGAATTTGTCCACTTTGACCAACAAGTCTAAAGCTACACCATGCGGGCGAGTAATAGACTTGTCCTCCAATTGCAACGTCATTTTTGTAGACTTTAATGTGATATCCCCCAACCTCTTTACAATGGATAATGGAATCAAGTTGATACTTGATCCCAAGTCAATCAATCATTTGCCGACGTAGACATCTCCAATGGTAACGGGCAAAGTTACACGCCCCGGATCACTTTCTTTTTTTGGAATAGTGCGTTGAATTATAGCACTACAACTTACATCGACCATTATAGTCTCTTGATCCGTGTACCACTTCTTTTTTGTCAATATGTCCTTCATGAATTTTGCATATTTCGGCATTTGCTCCAATGCCTCGGTGAATGGGATATTAATTTGCAATTGCTTAAAAATATCCATAAACCGAGCATAGTGCTTAGCATCATACTTTTTAGATGGGATATGAGGATAAGGTAAGTGTCTTAAGGGTAGAGTGACTTCCTTCTCCTTTCCCTTTCTCAATTTCTTCTTCTTTTCCTCCACTTTCTCCTTTTCAACTTCATCATTATCATTTTCATTTTCGACTACAACATCATTTTCAACTAAAACATCCCCCACAACAATATCATTATTTTTTTCAACAACAACCTCATCATCTTTTTCAACTACAACCTCCTCCACTACTACTTCTTCATCCTTCTCCACTTGTTTTTTTCTCTTCACTTATTTCTTTTTCTCCTCAACAACTATACCACTCCTAGTTGTAATAGCTTTACAATGCTCTTTAGGATTTGCTTGAGTAGTTGGAGAAAATGAGGTCGAAGCACTTTGATCGGAAATTTGCTTCACTAATTGCCCCATTTGAGTTTCTAAATTCTTGATCGATGCCTCCGTGCTCTTTTGGTTTTCCATAGAAGCTCGCATGAATTGAGCTAGTGTATCTTGAATGTTTGAAGTTCTAGCTTGATTTTGAGGTTAGTTTTGAGGTTGAGCTTGATTTTGATTTTGACTTTGGTATGGATTTTGTCTAGCTTGATTGTTGTTGTCTTGTCTCCATCCACCTTGATAACCTTGATTACCCCTTTGTTGGTAACCTTGGCCTTGATTTTGGTAAGGAGGTCTTTGTTGGTATCCTTGCCCTTGATTTGCCATATAATTTGCTTCTTCATTTTCCGGAGGACAAAATCCGGTCTTGTGATCACCCTTGCATAATTCACAACAAGCAATTTGTTGAGTTTGCTTGCTAGATAATCCTTGCATCTCCATGATTTGTTGAGGAAGCTTTGCCATTTGCTTTTTCAATTCTTCAACTTGCTTTGCAAACAATTTGTTTTGCGCTACAAGTGCTTCATGACTTGAACCAATTTCAAGAGCTCCCGTTTTCATTTGCGCACTCCCTTGATCATTTTGAACTTAATGGTCATTTCTTCCCATCTTCTCAATGATTTGAGTTGCTTCATAAGGTGTCTTCGCCATTAAAGAACCTCCCGCCGTAGCATCCAACAATAATTTATGTTGAGGTTGGAGACCATTTCGGAAAATATGAATTTGAGTGATTTCATCAAAACCATGGCTTGGACATTTTCTAAGCATGGACTTATATCTCTCCCAAGCCCTATTCAAAGGCTCATTAACTCCTTGAGAAAATACCGAAATTGCGGTTTTTGCCTCCATGAATCTTGATTGAGGAAAAAACCTTTCAAGGAATTTCTCCTCCAATGCATTCCAATTTGTCATAGTGTCTTGCGGTTGGTCTAGATACCAATCCTTTGCTTTCCCCACTAAAGAATGAGGGAAAAGCCTTTGAAAGTATTGCTCCTCTTGATCTTCCAGAGCTCCGGCCGCACCCGCAATTTCATAGAATTTAGTGAGGTGGGTGTATGGATCTTCATGGTCATGACCATGAAAAGGACTTTCATAAAGAAGTTGGAGCAAGCCCATCTTCATCTCCATGAACCTCGCATTGGCTTGGCGAGCAAATTGAGCGTTGTGACGAGGGCTATTTACACAAGTCCCCCTCGGTGGTAGTGGTGGTGGTGGTGGATCCGCCATAGTGACTTCTCCTAACACGGGTGGTGTAGAAGAAATAGATTATTCTCCTCTTTCTTGTCTTTGCCTAGCTAGTCTTTTCCTCCGTTTAGCATTGCTATTAAGTCTTCTTGTCGTCCTTTCAATTTTTGGATCGAATAGGAGTTGATCGACCGGAACACTTCCTCGCATAAACTAATTCCTGAAAAATTCTAGCCACACAAAAGAAACAAAGAGAGAGATTAGTAGAAAAATATCTTAAAACACACAACTATTGCGATACTTGCAATATCAAACGCCAATCCCCGGCAACGGCGCCATTTTGTTGTAGTGAAAATCCGAGAACAAGTATTTTTAATTATCGTATCCACAGGGATTGGTGTTGTATCGTAGTCTTTCAATAGTAAAACATATTTTAAGATTTAAGTAACCAAAGGGTTTGTTTCCTAAACTACTAGTATCATGAATTTCAAGCAAACAACTAAAATATTCTTTTCAAAGAGAATGATGTTTGGATTCAAGAGAGTTGGAGTTTGTTTTTGAATGATGGAAGCATGTCAATATTAGTTTCATTAACCTAATTTCATATGTATTCTATTAACCAAGTGATGAATTAGTTTGATGATTGCTACAAATACATATCCTCTCAATCTTGTTGATTTCTCACCAAGGTTGTGAGTTTTATCATGTTAATACTTGAATGATTTCTCACCACAACTATTGACATGATAAACATGAAGGTCAATACTTGTAAACACTAACTAACAAATCTATTCATAGCATTTGTTCATTAGTGGATGAATATCCCAGGTCTACTTTGAAGCATCCTTTTTCAAACAAGATTCAAAGCATAAAAAGATAGAAAAACAAAGATATTCAACATATATTAATCATCAACCATGTTCATACACAAATGGATTAAAAGAAATACATACTAGTTAGATCAACTACCTCTAATCTTGACACAAAAAGAACTTAGCTACTCATTTTCATGGTTGCTTTGCTCACAAGATTGTTGGAGAAGATGATGAACATGGAAGAAAATCAAGAAGAACTATGTTTTTCTTTTCTAATTCTATGCCCTAAAATTACAACAATGATGAACTATCATGAAGAAGTGATGTTCACTTTTCTAACACACCAAAAGCCAGCTAGAAAACAGGGAGTTGGTGGCTAAAAAGGTGAAAGCATGGGTCTGTCCTTTTTCTGATTTTCGCAGACCGCGCTAAGCCCGGTTACCCGCGCTAAGCGCACTCATGCTGCAACCGCGCTGAGCGCGACCTGAAGCATGCTTCTTCTTCCAAAAATTCCTTCAAAAAGAATCATCCCAAGAGCTCTTCAAGTGTCCTTGAATCCAAGCTTGAGGGAATCAATATTAAAAACCTACAATTCAAAGGTAAACTAAGTTAAATAATATATTATAAACAAAAACTAAATAGAAACATAATTAAACCAAAATACCATACTAAATACTACTAATTAATTAAAAGGCATTGTTAAGGACCACAAAATCATGTACAAAATAGCTACAATTTGGTCCTTAACAAGGTTCGATATCCATGCAAAGCAAAAGGGAACATCTCATGCCAATACTTATAGGTAATAACCATCTTCTGGATAATCTTTTTAATATTCTTATTAGCAACTTGAACAACCCACATCAACATTAAATATGTAAGTCGGTATTTCAAGGTGCTCAATAGTGATCTGAGGTGCATCATTTCATCGATATACTTTATATATGGTAGCTAAAGCATCTTCCATATTATTTTCATCTCGAGGAATGTGATGGAGTTCCACTTTATTAAAAAGGGTCAACAACCTCCTCGCATAATCTTTGTAAGGGACTAAGCCAGGGTGACAAGTTTTTCATTCTCCTTTAATCTGATTTATTAGCAAAGTTGAGTCACCATACACATCAAGAACATTAATTCTAAGATCCATGGCTTCTTCAAGACCCATGATACAAGCTTCATACTCTACCATATTATTAGTACAATCAAACGTCAATCTTGCAATGGAAGGGATGTGTTACACTTGGGGAGTAATGATTACAACACCAATTCCTTTTCTATAAGCACACGACTTCATCAAACACCATACTCCATCGGGATTCAGGATCTGGACCTTCCTCAAGTAAGGGTTCATCACAATCTTTCATTTTCAAATACATCACATCTTCATCGATGAAATCAAACTCCAATAATGTATCTACATCATCAACACTTTTATCTAATAAACAATCATTAACAAACATGAATCTTATGTCTCTTTGGATCTGAGAACATTTGCTTAAACATATTCTATTCACGATCAGTTAAGATTATAACAATATTAAGGGTTATTACCATTTTACCCCTTGCCATATAAGTCATTTCTGGTTTAACCCCTTGTAAAAAATTTTTTTCAAAAATAACCTTGCCATTTCAAAAAACTAACAATTTAGTCCCTAAAGTCAAAATCCGCAGGTAAATTCGCAGGTTTCCTGTGAATTTTCTTTCGGACTTACCTGCGGATTTTTACTTTAGGGACTAAATTGTTAGTTTTTTGAAATGACAAGGTTGTTTTTGAAAGAAACTTTTTTACAGGGGATAAACCAGAAATGACCTCTATGCCAGGGGTAAAGTGGTAATAACCCCAATATTAATCACAATTTCACATCTTTTTACCAATTACATCAACATAGTAAACATATAGCAAGGAAAAACACCTAAAACTATGAAATCTGATATGTTTCATCATTACATTTTTCATGAAGATAAAATTTATATCTGAAAGAATGAACTTTTTTGCTGCCACATAAATTTATATTTTTCATGAAGATAAAAAACTCCAACACAAACATGGAGATCATTTCAACATAAAAGTATCTTTCATTATTTTAGCCATTTATCATGATTTTATCTTCTGCAACTATAAATATCTTTCAACGTTCTTTGTTTTTTTAATGCACATTGAGTTTCAAATATCTTTGTTTTTTTAATGCACATTGAGCTTTGAATATTCAAGAAATCAACATAAACATGAAAATTTTATTGATACACCGAATCATAATTTAATAAATTCTTGAGAATCATATATTTATTTTACAAAAGAATCACATGTTTATTTTTCCATAACAATAACATGGTTTAGGAAGTTAATTGTACGATGATTGGACTCTTGACGTTGTGGGTGCCATCTGACCAAACAAGTGATGAAGAAAACTCGGTTTGACTTGAGTCTACACTCCCAACAACTGTGACAACAAATGACTTTGTCTCTTGTACTGATTTGAATGAGAGAGTATTTGGCTCCACTGTAATCTTGACATTTGGAATTGGAGTGACAGTAGCCTTGTAGGTTGAAGTGGGAGAGCCAACATTTGTAACTGTTCTAGGAAACTTGATATTGAAAGATTCCTGAGGGGCAGCAGGAATGACTAGTGCAGGATAATTTAGATCTTTTACTAAAGATGGGTTAGAAGTTCCACGACAACTTGAGGCTTGTCCACTAATTTGTTTAATTTTGTCATCATCGTAACCATAATTGCAAAGCATTTGCACATAATCATCTTTAGTGATGTTATAAATAAGTCCTGGGTTAACAGCTAGCCGCGGATTGGCATTCCCCGATCCATAAGAAAACTCCCCAGCCAAATCATAAGTACCATTCACAGGATTTGATGTGGTCATGATAGCGGATTTTATAGCAGCAGGTGACCAATCTGGATGAAATGATTTCACATATGCAGCGATTCCAGAAATATGGGGACACGACATAGAGGTTCCAGACTGTATGCTATAACTAACCTTTCTCGTGTCATCGGCACTCCCAGACGGTGGGGCTAGAGGTGAATAAGCAGCCAAGATACTCACTCCTGGGGCACTTATATCTGGTTTCATTATATCCAGAACCACTGAATTTGGACCACGAGAAGAGAAAAAAGCAACTCTAGGAGCATTTGTGTCACGTAAGATCTCACTTTTTAAAATTTCAGCTTCAGAGGATGTAGTAGATTCTGCGTAAGATTGAACGAGATCGAAGTCTTTTGAATTCAAGTTAGTTAAAGGAAAATGAGAGACAAAAGGCACATCACTTCGAGACTCTCCAACAGTTGAGACTATACCATATGCACCACTTTGAAAAATAGATTCTGCAAGTTCTCGTGATTCACACAAAACAATCTTACCTGCCACCAAGCTAGTTGAGCAAGTACCCTCCGCTATTGGAACATTTGTTCCATTTGAGGGGAAAGCATTAATTGAAGTACCAATGAGAGTCTTTCCATTTCCAAGAATGAGCTTACTAATGAATTTACGATCTATGGTAGTTGCTGCAACACTAAATAACCAAGGTGCTACACTGATAGTAGTACCCGCGTCAGGACCACTGTTTCCTGCAGAATGTGATGTGAGTATCCCATTCTCCATTGCATGAAAAGAACCAATGGCAATAGGATCATTCACAAAATCTACTGCATTTTCACCCCCAAGTGAGACTGAGAGGATGTCAACGCCATCAGCAATGGCATCGTCAAATGCAGCTAAGATATCACTACCACTGCATGCACCATCTGCACCACATACTTTGTACATAGCAATCCTTGAAGATGGGACTCCACCTCTTGCGGTGCCATTTGCAATATCAAAAAAGCTCACACCCTGCACCTCTCTTCCACCTGCAGTTGATGCTACGTGAGTTCCATGACCACCCTCATCTCTTGCACTATCCGCAGTACCATAAAATCTTGCTCCGATGAGTTTAGTATTGCAAGTGAAGTTAGAACCACCTTTACAAACTCCCTTCCACTTCTTTGGAATGGGACCAAGACCTAATCAATCATACAAATAAGGAAGAGTGATGACAAACTTAGGCACTCACAATTGCTACTAACATCTAACATTATTAAAACATTATAACTTAAGTGATAAAACATATACCTTTATCATTGAAACTTTCGGACTCTGGCCATATCCCACTGTCTATGACTCCGATTATCAAATCACTCTCAATAGTCAGATCTCTTTTGACTGTTTGAGGTAATCCAAGAAAGTCCCACGATGCTGTAGTTTGTATGTGAAAGTTTTGATTTGGAAAAACTGAGACCACATCTTTCATGCTGAGAAGCTTTTCTCTTTGTTGATCATTGAGTATCGCAACAAAACCATTGAAACTTCTCTTATAACTTCTAAGTAATAGGTTTTCTACGTTGCCGCCTTCAAAGACTTGTTGCAGCATATTCAAATGATGAGAGGTTGGAGAATAGGATACTTCCTTAGGAAGTGAGCCCATGTATACAATGTATTCATTACCATTATGAGTGGCAGCACAACCCAAAAGAATAATACAAGAGAAAACTAAACATGCAAAAGAGAATAGAAAACTATTATGCTTAGCCATGGTTTGTATTTTAGAAATGATGAATGAATTGTTACCTCAAACTCAAGTCATTATATACACGTTGGAAAAAATCAAACTATATCTTGTCTTGTATTCAAAGATAATAATTCGTTAAAAATATTATAATCACGAATTAAACAGGTAATATCAGTTTTATAACAAAAATGGAATTTTGTTTAATTTGTTAAAAGATAATAATTTTAAAAAGTATTTTTCTTTTAATGAAATAATACTAAAACTATATATTATAAAATCGTTATAATAACTATCTATGCTCTCCTAATTCTTATTGACAGTTGTATCATAAATTTGTCAATATAATTTTTACTAAATAAACAAATATTTAATGATAAAAAAAACTTGCTTATAATGTGAGGTATATTTATTAAAATCTATTTTGCGTAATATAGTTGTTAAGGTCTTAATATATTTTCTAAATTTATGATAAAAAATGATTTATTAACTAGTATATAATAATTGAGTTAAAAAAATAATATTTGTGATCAGTAATTTTTTAAAATCACAACTCGAAATAACAATTCTAAAATAAATAAATAAATCATCTACCAAATCGTATCATTATGTAACAATATTCAGTATTTTTAAATTTCAAATTCATTACATGCTGTGAGGTTGGAAAATATGATTTTTCTTTTTGAGTGGCATCATAACCCAAAAGAATTATATAAGAGAGAAAACTAAACTTGCAAAGGAGACTAGGAAAATATTATGCTATAAATGATGATTGAATGAACTGTTAGCTCAAACTCAAGTCTATATACACGTAGGAAAAGATCAAATTATATCTTATTTTATATTCAAACATAGTAACTTCTTTAAAATATTATCTTTAAAACAAAATCATAAATTAAACAGGTAATATAAGTTTTATAATATAAATGGAATTTTGTTCAATTGATTAAAAGATAATAATTTTAAAAAGTATTTTCTTTTACGGAAGAAAAATATTCATTTTCTCATAAAAGCCACTAATAACAAGTAAAAAATATTAGTATAGAATATTTTTTAAACATGAAAAAAAAATCAAAACATCAAAAAAGTGATCCTTACCGTAAAGAAAAACATTCATTTTCTCATAAAAGCCACTAATAACAAATGAAAAATATTAATATAGAATATTTTTTAAACAAGAAAAAAATCAAATTTATTATGTTTGAATTTGTGGTTAACACATTTAAAAAAATGTATCAAGACCCCTAAACACCCTTTTTTTTCTTCTAAAAGTAATCAAATGTCGTATGAGCATATTTTATACTTAATATACTTTATTTAACTAAATAGTTTGAAATCCGATATTAAAGAAATTTATGATAAAAACATAATTTAAAGAATATCGAATTTGATTTTTACGTATGAATAATGTTTGATCAGTATTATTTAAAAAATAAGATCTTTGATTCAATAATTTTATATCAGGTTTCAAGATATATAATGTGAAAAATATTTATTAAAGAATATTCTTGAGAATTAAAATACAAAAACAAATATTTATTAAAGAATATTCTTGAGAATCAAAATAAAAAAACAAAAGAAATACTGAAAATTTAGTATTTATATCGTCGTTTATTTGAAAAATCGACGTGAATCTTGAAAAAACAACTATATTTATTTGTATCCGATAATTTTAAAAATAGAATATTTCTAAGAAACAAAAAAGTATAAATAAATTAATACATTTGTTTGATATAATATTTTAAGATCTTTATTGACATGCCTTAAAAAATATCACCAGAACATATAAGACACAAAAAATTGATTATTAAAATTTTTAAAAGATTAAATGTAGTAATTTTTAAAGATTATTCTATTTTTGAGTAGGCTATTTCTGGTTGTCTGTGATTTAATATTATTATTTTTGTATTTTGATGGTTTTTCCTCTTATTTATTTTTAATATATTATTTTGATAAGAAAAATGTAAATTTAGTATTTATATTAATAATTTTAATTTTTTTATTGGATAAAGTTAACCAGTGCCCCAGATATTATATAAGGAGCATTAATTGCATTATGAGTTCATTAATATTATTTAAATAATATTTTAATAATTTTTTTAAAATAATATTAATGAACTCACTATCCAATTAATGATATTTATCTGGTGCCGACACTTATTAGCATTATCTTTTATTATTTCACATTTATACACATAAAATAATTATCAAATGTCCTTTTCTAAATAAATATGATTCTACTTGTCCAAAATATAGTTTTGTAGCGGCTCTTTTTTAGGGCTCTGTTAGGGTTTTAGTTTTTCTTCTCCTTCTGTGAGATGTTTTGATCATTTTTCTGGGTTTTGTGATCTTCTACTGAAATAGAGAGCAGAACATCACAATGTATGGAGAACTTGTCTATCAATGAGGAGGGCGAAGAGGAGTGTTTTTGCTTTGATTTGGAGGGAGATGAAGAGGAAAATATTGATCTGAAATGGTGCCATGTGGGGATATTTATGTGTGATCGAGCGATTCATATGCAATCAATACCACAAGAAAATTGGCAGATTGCGACGGTTATTTTGGCAGGTTACGACGGTTAAAATGACGCAGTTTATAATCTACGACGATTGTGGTACCACCAGGCTGTTTCGCAACAGTTGTCAAAACCGTCGCACAAGTCGTCGTTCTAGTTTACGATAGGTCAGAACCGACCTCAACTGGAAATGGTGACGGTTACATAACGTCGTGAATGTCCTTTTGAGTTATGTTTTGTTATTGGCCGTGACTTATAGAACTGTCGTGAATGTGATATCTTGACGGTTTAAACTGTCGTAAATTTATTCATAAATTTTAAATATGATGTAATGACGTTACAAACCGTCGTGAATTTTGTTTTGTGTTTCTAAATCAATGCTGATTGTTGAGGTTCATAACCCCTGTAAAATTAATGGTTTTTTTATAAAATAAACTAATGTAGCTATAAAGTTTATTAATGAAAATGGAGAAACATCTAACACAATGTCACTGACATCTCTATCCAACACACCAATATGAAACCAACCATAATAATAATAATCAATAATTAAAACATATATTTTAGTAGCACTGCAATCAAACAACCATTCTTTCCTACTTCACTACAACTTAATTTAAATTGGAAAAACTACAACATTGGATTGTGAGAAAGGCCAACCCTACTTGAACAACAGCTCCAAGGGCAACCACTTCATCTAGATATTTGGGTCCTTCCCAATCAACTTCTTTACAAGCTCTTGGACAACGGGAATACATGTCGATCCACCAACAAGAATCACCTCATAAATATCCTTAATAAAGAGCTTTGCATCCCTCAATGAATTTTCCATTGGTGTCCTAAGTATGAAACACAATTCATACAAATATGATTATATATGAATAATTTAATATAGAATTTCTATTTGTAATAATCAAGCTCAGAGACATGGTATTTGATGGTCAGATCTAATGGCACCAACTGTAACAGAGAAAGTTCCTTGGTCAGATCTAATGGCACCAACTGCAGTAGAGAAAGTTACATGGTATAAAATAGAGAAATTTTTAGTATAGCCTATCAACCTACATATATGACACAACTCCACCCAATACAAACAACTTGTAAATAGAATTCACATGTCTATATTTTTATCAACAATTCTATAAGCTTATGCTTTAATATTAGCTTATAACAAGTCATAAATGGGATGAAAAATTGCTAAGATACCATGTTGGAATTTGAGATGTGCTGACTAATTAAAGACACACATGATCAACTAAATAATATCCCATGCTACCATATTTATTTTTTGGTCAAATATAAATGCTAGACTCTGGTCCTATACAGTAAGTGTCATGAAATTTCTACATGCAATGCAAGAATATGTATAGCCAACCTGAATATAGAAGCCCCCATGGTACACAGTATTGTCCTTGCTTGTTGGCTCATATCCCCTGAACTTACCTGTATAAACATGGGTGATATAAGGTATACAATCATTAGTAAACATGATTTTTTTAATAGGGAGAACTGAAGTAATTTCCATAACAACAACCTCAAACAAAACAAAAGATTAAATTAACCATGAATGCATGGGCAATATGCACAAAAATCCATAGCAATCCTTATTGACATAACCAGGTTTACAACATACACCACATTTAGTTGAATACCTAGAATCGCCATTACACCTTGCAAAAGCTCCAGAAATCGTTGTTAGAACAAGATTTAGATATGTGTCCAATCTCTGTTTTAATGATAACAAACATATATTTGGTTAGAAACAATTTTAGTACTAATGGTTTCATTGAGTGTGCAGATATTATGTCAGAATTCTGGATTATCATCATTCAAGATATCATCAGAATTACATCTTCACTCATAAAGGAAATACCATTAAATTATGTTTCTAAACACAACATCGGTACTTCTATGGGATACCAAATGGTCGACAAGAAAAGAATCTCAAATGACTGACCAAGAAGAAAGAGTTTTTGATACGTTGTTGCTTCAAGATCAGAATTCAAAGAATACAAGAAACAAGTTTCCAACGCATAACATCAGAAGTAAAGACTAGTTTGTTACAAGTGCTACTCACATTTCTGAAGAACAAAAGTCAAGGTTCTGAAGACTCAGAAATTGCATGGAATATGCACCTTTATTTAACACCAGAAGTATTCTATCAGAAGATAAAATCAAAAGATATCTTCTCAAGCCATTTTGTTCAACAAAAGAAATTTTCATCAGAAAGGAAATCGATCAAAGATTATGACATCATAAATGAATATATAAGAACCAGAAAGCATTCAAAGTTGTTTCTCAGATAATTTGTTGCTTATACATCTGAAGACATAATCCAACATCAGAAGGATTCTAAAAAGAGAAGTATTCTGGATCACTAACATTTCTATTCCAGAAAGAAGATTAAAATTCAACAAATCACTAATCAGAAAGAAATGAAATTTTCCAGCAAGGGGTAATCCAATATCAGAAGAGATACCTTATGACTCAGATAGACTAATATGCCCATAATTATGCAGATAAGACTTGGTGTCAACAAAATGGGTTTCTGCACTACAACAAAATAGTAGTTTTTAAACTACTCATTAGTTAATCATAGGACGAACAAAGACAAGTGTTAAAGCTAAATACCTCAGAAACGTCATATGACCAAAGCTGATAAAAGATCAGAAATGTCTAGATAAATCACCAGAAATGTTCTAAATTAGAGTTAGATAGTGTCATACCCCAAAATTTGCCCTCCATCTTCTCAAGATACTCCATACATCCATGCTCAAGGATTCTTCAAGGGTTGATCAGACAAACCCTCTCCTAGACAATCAACCCAAACTAGGGTTTGGTATTCCTCATATTAAAATGGACTTCTAACATCTCCAATGGTCTTCATGCCTCCTCATATGCTTCAAAGATTCTCCATCTCAAGTTTCAAGCCTTAGAAGTCAAGTTTCCTCAGACAATTGCTCAGATGGTTGAAAATCAGTTGTATTGGACAAAAAGTCAACTGTGGTCAACATGCAGTCAAACTTCATGATTTTTGGTCAACATCCTCATTTTGAAGTTACATTCATCACTTGATCAAGGGTTTATCATGATTCATCAAGAAAACTCAAGATTTGCTCAAAAGTCAAACTTTCTAAATTAGGGTTTCTTGAGGAAAAGTCAACCAAACTTTGACTGAGCATAACTTCTTCATACTTTCTCAGAAAATTTTTTCCACCACCTCTTTTTTTGAAGGAAATTCAATTCTCTACAACTTCATGTCTCACAAGAATGTTCAAAAAATGCTTCATTTGGAAGATATGGATCAAAACATTACAGGTCCTTTTCAAAGTCAACAAAAAGTCAACATTTTGTTTTGAAGATATATTGAGCATGGAAACTCCAATTGAGATGAAACCAAAGAGGTTGGTTAGAGGACTCTTAGAGCTTTCCAAAAAGTCCATGAATACTTAAAAATGTGGAAAAATGAGCAAGATACACTATTCAGAAGTTGGGCAATTTTGGACAATTGCACAAAAGGATATTTTGGTCAAAATGCAAAATTTTCCAAATGGGCCTATAATCTTTTGGTCCAAACTTGTTCATGACATTATTTGTGACCCATAAATGCTTGGCCATGGCAATTTTATATTTTATTAATTTATTTTTGAATTTTAAACCATTTAATTCAAAATTAAATTATATAAAATATGAAAATAAGATATTTTTTCAAGAGGAGTGATTTTATATCATACTTGAGGTCCAAGGAAGCCCATACAACTTGCCAACTTGCCAACTTGCCAAGAGAAAATCAAATTTCTTTCAAAATTTGATTTTATTTGAAAATCATTGAATGCATTCCAAATCAAATCTTTTTGCCTTGTTTTTTCTCTCTCAAATCCCTCTATAAATAGCCAGCATTGCATACAAGAAGAGACACGAAACCCTAGCCCCATACACAGCCCTCACTTTGCCAAAATTTTCAAGATTTGTCAAATTTCGAATTTTATTCTCCAGCCAGTTTCAAGGTGTTTTGAGCATTCTATCTTGTTCATTAACATCCCAGCAAGCAAAATCAACCTTTACTTGAAGCCAAACCATCCAGAATCGTGCCCAATCCATTGCTCCGATTTGGTAAATTTGCAAAATTCGAATTTCGTTTTTCATGCATTATTAATGTTGTTTGTGTGTTTGTATCGATTCAGGGTGATGTTTAGGACATGATTGAACCCTTACATGCAAGCTTGGACGTCTGGAAACCATAGTGCCATGATTAGGGCTTCACGAGCTGTTTGAATCGAACTGGCTTGTACAAGCGTTTTTAGGGCAAACTAATGCTACCATTGAGATCGCAGCCCTCGATTTAGGGGGGTAGGGTCCCCCTTTCTTGTTTATTTCGTGTATTTTTGCAGGTTGGAAAATCAACTCGCCGGAGAAGATGACCGGCGTTAGGGTTCCGGTGGCTTGGCTGACTCCGGCGTGGACTCCTTGACTGCATGCGTGGCACAATCTCTCTCTCTCTGATTCGCTCATTCGTATTGCCTGGGGCCCACGCGCTAACTGTGTTTGATTTTCAAATATCAGTGACACGTTTACACTCATATACCCTTGATTTTCACTTTCAAAACACCAAGTGTCACATGGCTCAGTGGTTAAGGCGTTAACTGTGCAAAGATACCTTCAAAGGTCCCCTGTTCGAACCATGTCAGGACCGGTTTTGCTATTTTTCTTTACAAACTCAATTTCTTTTCATATTTTCTATTTTCTATTTATTTAATATTTTTGCATTCATTTTAATTTATTCCAATAATTTTTATCATGCATTAAAAAATACCAAAAAATATTTTTCTTTTTGTATTATTTCCAGAAAATGTTTATTTAATTCATAAAATTAAAAAATATTATTTTGCATGCATATTTAATTTTATTCATAATTTATCATTTAAATCACATTTAATTAGTTTTTAATTATTAGATTACCTCCAAAAAATCCCAAAAAATTATTTTAGCATATTAATGTTATTTCTAGCATGAAATATTTTTTCTCATTTAAAAATTTGCATTTTTACTAACATTTTCCTCTTATTCGATTTCTCTCGTATTTTCCGATTTCTCATCTTTTTACAGGTTATCCCGTTTCGGACGATTTCTTTTTTCTGTTTCTTTTTTCCAATAATGTAATTGCTTATGGGATGTAATAGTTTAATTAGGGCTTTTATTTTTCCGCAAGTTGAAATTATGTATCTGCCCCAAAGCCATGTAATAGCGTAGGATTTTCCTTTCCGCACTTTACATTCCCGCATTTTAATTTCCGCACCTTATGAACTATTAGTAATTAGGCGTGTATGGCAAGACTAAAATTGGACATAGCTCACTCTAATTTCAAGATAACATGTACCTGAAATCAACACACTCATTTCACACACGCACCCCTTAGGGTAATTCTCTCTCGTTGCCTTTACGAATACAAATGGTCATGTCCCTCGAACGTAGAGGTATTCTAGCACCGTTGCCTTCAAAACAAATCATCATAGTCCCTTCGATACAAATACCATAAGACCCACGATGTCGCCTACGAATACATGATCTTGACCCTCGATTGTTGCCTACGAAAAATGATGATAGTCCCTTCGAATGTGCTAGGATACTACCTACAAGTTGCCTTCTTTGACCATCCGATGTCCCTTCAAATGTCCCGCTTACATCCAACGAATGGAGTTACCTACCAACTAATGGTATGGATAGCGCTATTTTAAAAGGAACGTAAAATAACACGAAAACGACCATTCTGAGTAGGTAATAAGACTTTTAGTTGCTTGCTCTATCAAAATACTTTTCACACCTCACACTTTTTGTCAAAGTTCAAACTCTTTTCAAAACAAACATTTCCAAACACTTTGTATACATTCCTACATGAATCATTACAAAGTCAAAGCGAAATGCCTTTTCAAAACATTTTTGTCAAACACACAGAAAGTACAATTTTAAAGTGATCTAAGAGCAACTAAGAGCCCGTAGATAACTACGGATGGAAAGGGGTGCTAATACCTTCCCTTTTCATAACCTTCTCCCTTACTCAGAATCTAACGAAGGTCTTTTTCTGTACTTTTTACCTTCCCTTAATTGGATAAAAGAAAAGTCGGTGGCGACTCTTGCTATCCGCATATTTGCGATACAAAAACTTACAAAGTCAGTTCACCGTGTTACAGATAGCAATCACAGTTTTTGAGGAAAACAATGATGGTATATCTCAACAATATCTTGGATACATGAAAAGAAGCAAACATGCTCCGATGAAGTAATCATTACATTGGAATAAGGGATATTTTCATTGAAAACATGTTTACTTAACGTAAGCATTACACTTCATTAAATGCTATTTCAAATATGATCCAACAAAACTATTCTCTCAAGCCTATATAAAGAGAAATATTCACTTGAAGAAGTGTGGCAAGTGTGGGAAGTATGTGGCACTAGTGGCAGTACTTGCGCAAAAACACCAAAAATTCATATACACATAGTATCAAAGAGTCACTTAGAAATAAAATATTTATACTGAGTTGTTGCTCGATGGTGTAATATTTTACAATGTTATATTAGTGTGTCATCAGCTTTGTAGAAGGAATATATTGTAAACACAAAACTATACTATTAAGTCATAATGTTGTAAATTGTTTTAGACACAAAGAGTTGCTTCTCAAAAGTGTGTCAAAAAATATGTACTTAAAGTAGGGGTAATATGCTTAATCAAGAAGAACTCATGTAAATCTCCAAAAAAATAATTCTATTTTGAATTGGTATTTCCTCAAGTGACTTTCTAGTCTGAATACTTGATAGGGCTGAGGTGTCTTTCTAGACTCTTAGAGGTTGGTTGTAACCTTTCAAGATTAGTTGATTAAGTCATTTTCTAAGGGAAAATCACCTAAGGAGGGTGGGCAAGATGTAGCCTTATTGAGAAGGTGAACTTGTATAAAATGAATATGTTCTCTATTTTCTAGCTTTCTTTACTTGCTTAAAGGCTTCTGCAATAAACTTCAAAATCAAGCAAGAAGCAAATGATTTCTGAAAACACAATTTAAGCCCCTTTCTCGTGTTTTTCTCTACCTTTAATCATGAGTTTCAATTTGAAACTAAGGTGTTAATTTAACATAAAAAGGTGTAACTGAATTTTACAAGAGAGGATCCCTACAAGAATATAAAGGGGGAAATAAGATAACTAAAGAAAAGGAAAAAACAAAGGCATAAAGAAATCCAAAAGAACTAAGATAAGTGATACCAAGAGGTTCAAAATTATCATGAGAAAAATAAGTAATATGATTACTGAACTCCACATGATGCAATAGGGTGCAAACAAAAATAAATTAGAGAGAGAGAGAGAGAGAGAGAGAGAGAGAGAGAACAAATTCTGAATTTACTGTAAGCATATATGGCTTAAGTTTGAATAGATTTTCTACCTTGATGTGATCACCAAACAAAAAAAAAATAGCTCTTGTTTCATGTCATTAAAAATTGATCAACGTCAAATGAATTTGAAAAAATATAGAATTAATATATAAAAATTCAGGTTGCAACATAAGACGCTAGATTGAAATCGTTAGTCTAAGAAGTGATTACAAACAGAGTATGGAAAAGTGATTACATCCCAATGGTCTCCAACCTATTTTTAGTGTAAGTTGCTTAGTTGTGAGGATTGGCTTAATTTTTGTAAAATAAATAATAGCAGCAATAATGTAATGTACAATAGGATGTATAACTTAAACAAGAGGAACATGTACAACAAGAAGTCCTATTGAAATGACAGAACATGTTGTGTTGAATTTGTTCAACAATTGGAACAACATATCGAAGAAAATGTCTTAACACGAAGAGTTCGACATCACGCTTACTGAACTGATAAATTAGGAACAGTTCTATTTTAAGGATTGCAGAATATTCAGGGAATATTATGCAACCTATATGGCTCACTATAACACGGTGGGAGAACTGACTTATTTGTTTTGCGTTTTATTGCAAATGTTGCGTATAACAAGAGTCGCCACCGACTTTTATTTTATCCAATTAAGGGAAGGCGAAAAGAATAGGAAAAGACCTTTGTTAGATTCTAAGTATGGGAGGCAGTTATGAAAAGGAAAGGTATTAGCACATTTTCCATCTGTAGTTATCTATGGGCTCTTAATTGCTTAGCTCACTTTGAAATTTGCTTTCTATGTGTGTTTGAAAAGATGTCTTTGAAAGGCATTTGTCTATGACTTCGTAATGATTCTCGCTGGAATGTATACGAAGTGTTTGGAAATATTTTGTTTTGAAAAAGTATTTAACTTTGTAATGATTCACGCTGGAATGTATACAAAGTATTTGAAAAGTTTTGAAAATAGTGTGAGGTGTGAAAAGTATTTTTGAATTGATTGGAGCAAGCAAAAAAGTCTTATTACCTACTCAGAATGGTCGTTTCCATGTTATTTTTCTTCCTTTAGAATAAGGCTATCCATACTATTAGTTGGTAGGTAGTCTTATTTGTTGGATGTAAAAGGACGTTCGTAGCGTCATCGTATGGTCATAGAAGGCAACATGTAAGGATACCTTACCAAATTCGTAGGGACGATCATCACTTTTCATAGGCAACAATCGAGGGACGAGATCATATATTCGTAGGCAACATCGAGGGACTATGATCTTTGTATCGAAGAGACTATGATGATGTTATTCGTAGGCAGCTTTGCTAATGGTATCCCTACGTTCGAGGGACATGACCATGTTTATTCGTAAGGAAACAAGAGAGGATACCCTAAGGGGTACAAGTGTGATGAGTGTGTTCGATTCAAATATTTATCTTGAGTTTAGAAGTGATCTAGGGTTGATTTTAGTCTTAGCATGCAAACCCTAATTAGCTAGCAGTTAGATATATGTACAGGATAGTAAAGGTGCGGAAAGTAAAAGTGCGGAAATGTAAACCTACACTATTACATGGCTTTGGGGAAGATACATAATAGGAGTGCGGAAAGTAAAGGCAGAAAATGTAAATCTATGCTATTACATAATAAACTTTGCGACCTATACATTTTTTCTAGAATTGTAAATGCGGAAATAAAAGAAATAATCAGGATAATAAGAAATATGTCAGTAAAATGTTTTTGGAAATTAGTAAAAAAAGGTTTTAGGTTAGTAACCCTAATTACTAGAAAAGAAATTATTTTTTGGAGTTTTTATGACTAATTTTAATGTGGAAAAAGTAATTAAAAGGTAATTTATGATTAATTAACAATTAATTAAAATATAAGTGAAAAAATGATTTTTTTTAATGTTAAAAAATAAATAAGCATTTTTCTGACCTAAATGCAAAAAGAAAATATTTTTTGTGATTTTTTTAGTGTTTTAGAAAAATGTTTGTAGGAAAATTAAATAGAATTAAGAAAATAGAAAAATAAAGAAAAAATAGGAAAAGTGAGAAAAATAAAGGGGTGGCGTTGGGGATCCAACCCCAGACCCCTTGGATTTTACCAACGCGCGCTTGCCAACTGAGCTGAGTGACTTTGTTGTCTATGAAATACAACCATTTGGTTATATGTGATACTTGTGTTTTATTTTTGAACTTTCAAACAAGCACGTGTGGACTACAGTCATTGGAACAGGCGAAACAGAAGGATGAGATTTGCCACGCATGTGGTCAAGGTTTCAATGCTGGAGTCCTCCACCGGAGCTAGGGCTCCGGTTATCTTTCTTGATCGGCCTTCACCCTAGAAACCTACAAAACGTATCAATTAATGAAAAGTAAAAGCCCAGATCGACTATTTTGGACCCTGCGATCACGATGGTGGGGTTAGTTCATTCTATAACGTCCTGTAGCTATGGTTTCGAAACTTAACAGTTTGCTTGCCCTGACAATGGCGTTTTTCGATTTAGCCACCAAACGTTGTGAACGATGATTCAATCATGTTCTAATAAACCTCAGGAATACATTAGCATAATTAGATGTCATCAAAACACAATAAAATTAAAAAATCGAATATGAGAAAAGTATGATATCGGAGCTTCATGTATGGCATGGTTCAACGTGTTATGGCCATGGATAATGATGCATACTTACTCAGTATTACCTCAGGAGCACGTTTGTGTGCTTGAAAGTGATTGAGAATGGTTGTAGAATGGAATACAAATTTTCAAGTTTCTTGGAATTTTTGAGAGTTTTAGGGTTGCTCTTGGAGGCAAGGATTCGTTTTTTTTATGCTTGTGAATGTATCATGTGTATATAGAGCATGAGATTAGGTCAGAAATAATGAGGAAATATCATGCATTGATGGAAGAAATATTTGATTTGAAATTTGTATGAAATCTTTCCAAACTTGGCTCAATATTGCATAAAACCTTCTTGCAAGAATTTGACAGCTTTCATGGGCTTCCTTGGTCCTCAAGACAAGTAGAAACCAAGCCCAACTCATATTATCAATTACCTTTGTATTTTATTTAATTAATTTTGAATTTTAGTCATTTAATTCAAAAATAAATTAAATAAAAATATAGAAGGCGTGCCCTTGAGTTTCCAGGCTATGGATAATGTCAAGACTAAGTTGGGATCATAAAATCTTAGGCCCATTTGAAAAATATTTGCATTTGCTAAGTATTTCTCTTTATGCACCTCCTCAAAAATGCTCAACTTGCACAACTTGTATCTTGCTCAATTTTCAACATTTTTTAGTGTTATTGGACTTCTTAGAAAGCTCAAGATGTCCTCTAAACATTATTTTTGGTTTCATCTTCATTGAAGTTTCCATGTTCATGTACACTTCTTTTCAAAAAGATGACTTTTTTGTTGACTTTTAAAAGGACCTATAATGTTTTAATCCATAACTCTCAAATGATGCTTTTTTGGCCAAAGCTTGTGAGACATGAAGTTGTAGAGAATTGAATTACATTCAAATTGAGCTTTGATGAAAAAATTTCTGATAAAGTATGTGAAATTTATGTTTGGTCAAAGTTCTGTTGACTTTTGTCTAAAAAACCCTAATTTAGAAACTTTGACTTTTGATCAAATCTTGACTTTCCTTGAGGAATCATGGTCAACCCTTGATCAAATGATGAATATTACTTATTCTTCTCCTTCGTGAGATGTCTCTTATGCTTCTCGGAAGTAGTATATCCCAAAATCCAACACAGAGTCTCTTCATTCTCTACCATACTAGCCCCGTGTTAGTGCAAGGTATGAGAGAAGATGTCAAATGGGATATTCTGATATAGCTTGGAACTCAAGATCTGAACATGTGTGCAAAAGACAAAAGATGTTTCTGCTGAAGAATATGCTAATTGTTAATTGTAAATGATTGTTGCTAATGCGATGTAATGTTTTATTATATATTTGTTTTAGTCAAAATTTGCCAAAGGGGAGATTGTAAGTTCCTCATTTTTAAGGGTTGGCTTAATTTTGTAAAACAAATAATAGTAGCAATAATGTATTGAACAATAGGACACTTAACTTGTTGTAATCATATTGTAATTCCTAAACATGTTGTGTTGAAGTTTTTCAACATCTGGAACAACATGTCAAATGAGATGTCGAAACATCAAACATCACACTACTGAAATGTTAAGTTTGTTACAACTTTGGTTTTATATTATGCTAAATATTATGCCTCATATGTGGCGTGTTTGTAAAGGCATTTATGGAGGTCCAGAAGATAAGGCGAAAAATCAGCAAGGACCTTGATTGTAGTAGAAGTTATCTACTTGTTTGTTTATGCAAAAGTTTGTTATTGCAGTTTGTTACTGACTTTAAGTTGTTGTTTGAAGGCCCAAATCCAGTTGGGTAATAGGTTATAAATAAGGACATTGTAACCTAGTTTTAGTAACCTAGCCGATTTTAGAAAGATGTAGTCTTTAGGGTTAGACATGTAAGTGAACTACTCGGATTGTGGGATGGTCACTAATTTGTACCTCGAAGCCTGTAGGCAAGAGGATTATTTTACTCACTCAGAAGTTGTGAAGCAATGTGTGAAGTTGTGTCCTTGGAAGAAGCTGTGAAGCAATTCCAAGTTTGTGTGAGTCAAGTGTTTGATTGTCTTTGTGTTTAGAGTGATGTTCTCCAAACTGGTTGTGTATGTTGCAGGGGTTTGCAGTAGGTTTTGGTACCACTAGGGAGTGAGCGGAGGTTCTTTTATCTTAGATGTGTTTCTAAGATAAAAGTCTCATTGGGTAGTGATTAGGTAGACGGAGGTTTTTACCTGTAAACCAGAGGTTGTTTACATAAAATAATACTACTGATAGTGGAGTCTTCTTCCTGGCTTGGTAGCCCCCAGATGTAGGTTGGTTGAACCGAACTGGGTTAACAATTCTGTTGTGTTTTAATTTCTTTCCTGCACTGTTCTTTTATTTCTACCTTGTTTGTTTTATAATGTCAAAACAGATGTCAAGACATCCTCATGTGACATCTGAGTCTGCTGCTGCACCAGAATTTCAGAACAAAGGATCCAAGAACACATAATTTGCCCTCATGTGATGAGGTTGCTGCATTAATTGTTGGAGATTTTGAGAACCTTGATCCTGGCCGAGATATTATTGTTAGGAAGACTTCTAGTCATCTGGTACAAATTAGAGAGACGCATGATTCATTTCTATCTATTCAATGTTTGTTGTTGTCCTCGTTTGGTAAGGACCAATATCATGAAAACATTCCTTATAGAGAGTCTGTTATTAGAAGGAAAAGGTTGCGAGTTACATTTAGAGATTTTGTTGCATTCTGCACACATGAGAGAAATGTGAAAATGGAAGTATTGTAAATGCTAGACTTTAAAGAGTTTGTTGTTGACGGTTTCTCCATGATTGAGTCTCAAAGGTTATGTTGGCATCGCATGAACCAGACAACTATCAGATGTGATATATTGAAAGGTTTGCAGGAAGCAGTACACAACCGACAAAATCAACCATCTGCAATTAGAAAATGTATCGTCCTACCTGCATGTTTTACCGAGGTCTGCGGTACATGTTTAATAACCGTCAAGATGCGATGGAAATTTGCAAAAAGTTTGGGTATCCTTATTTGTTCATCACCAGCACATGCAATGCTAATTGGCCAGAAATTAAGAACTTTGTAACTATAAGAGGCCTTACAGCTAGCGATCGTCCAAACATTGTTTATAGAATATTTAAGGCAAAACTCGATCACATGATGAATGCTTTTAAAAAGGAAAAAGTACTTGGAGAAGTTGTTGCAGGTAATGTAACTAGCTTTATGTTTTTACTATAAATTATTGTCATGTATTTTCTTTAAATTATTGACATAATAGTTTAAAATATTAGACATTAATATATACTTCTTTCTTAATTAGGGACTTATACTATAGAGTTTTAGAAGAGGGTCTGCCACATACACATATTTTACTATGGCTTGAAGCATTAAATTCACTAAAAACAGGAACTCACATCGACAAGTACATTTCTGCAGAACTAACAGACCGTAATCTCTATCCAAACCTTGAAAATGTTGTTTTGAGTTTTATGTTACACGGTCCCTATGGAAAAGCCAACTTAAGTTCCCCGTGCATGAAAGATGGAAAGTGCTCAAAGTATTTTCCAAAAGATTACCAAAATTCCACTATAGTAAGTGACGAAGGCTATCCAAATTACATGCGCTAAGATGATGGTTTATCAGTTGTGAAAAAGGGAATAACTCTGGACAATGGGTATGTAGTTCCTTACAATCCATAATTGTGAGTTAGATACCAAGAACATATCAATGTTGAGTATTGCAACAAGGGAAATGCTATAAAGTACATGTTTAAGTATGTTAATAAAGGCCCCGACAATACCATTGTTGGAATTTCAAATCAAATTGAAAATGTTAAAGTTTTGGATGAAATAAAACAGTACTATAAGTGTAGATATTTGTCTCCTTGTGAATTTTTCTGGAGAATTTTTTAGTACGACATACATTAGAGGTGGCCTCCTATTATAAGGCTTTCGTTTCATCTGGAAAATGAGCAACTGTTATGTTTTTAGAAAGTAATTCAGTTGAGTCTATCATGAACCGTAATGAAGAAATTGGCATGATGTTTTTGGCTTGGTTTGAGGCAAACAAAAAATTTCCAGATGGAAGAGACTTGACTTATAGTGAATTTCCTACAAGGTTTGTTTATGATAAAATTGTTAGAGCGTGGCATCCGAGACAACGTGGTAACTCTATTAGAAGGCTTACATATATTCCCCTAGGGTGACTATACAAAAGTGATGCACGAGTTACAATGAAATTAAGATGGTGGCTGGAACAATTCACGAACCTTTAAGGATGCATGTGTTGCACTTGGTTTGTTGCAAAACAACAAAGAATTTGTTGATGCTATCATTGAAGCCAATCATTTGGCCTCCGATAATCAGATGAGGATATTGCCTGTTATGTTATTATTTATGGATTCAATGAAAAATCCCTTTGTCGTTAGGGAAGAAACATGGAAACTTTTGCATGATAGAACTTTGTATTACGCAAGGAAGAGACTTAACAACCCAAGTATTCAATTATATATTTAATACGTGTTTTACTTGAGTTTGCACACCTAATGTATGTTTAGGCTCAAACATGCTTTTATGTTTCTACTATGACATTAAGGTGGAATAAACTTGATTGTGTTTAGTCATACCTATATTTATTAAGCAAAATCACAGTAGCGAAATTTCATGTGTAAGTATAATGAAACTTGATTGATTTTTTATTGAAAACACTTTACAATTAGTTGTATTCCTAAATTATGTCTATTGAACTCTATCATGCTGAATTTATTATGCTGAACCCTATAATATGTTATTTTATTCTCATAGTTGAAGTTATGTAGTACTAAAACATATACTCCTTGTGATTTCAACATGACATATTTGTAGTTTTAACACTTCATACAATAAACTATTCAAATAACAAATAGTTTGAAATATAAAATTTTTCCTATTCAAATAACAAACAGTTTGAAATATAAATTTTTTCCATAAATAGTTTTAAATGACACATGTTTTACAATTTTATATATGGTTTACTTATATTTGCATGTATATTTAAATCTATTATATTTGTTATACGTCTTCAAATTATCGACGATGATTTGAAAAAACTTTGTTTGATTGAGTTTGAAAGATTGCTCTCCATGAATGGGAAGTCTCTTGATAATATTGAGTCGATGCCACAACCTTCGAATTCTGAAATGCAACAATTTAGAAATAGTCTATTGGCTAGTGAATTAAACTATGACAAGGAAGAGATGGTTGCAACCCACATGTCATTGATGTAAACCTTAACTGCGGAACAGAGGTCAGTCTATGATCAAATTATCAATTCAGTGATGATGGATTGTGGAGGATTTTACTTCTTGCATGGTTATAGAGGCACATGTAAGACGTTTATTTGAAAAACTGTGTCAGTAGCTCTTAGATCCCAAGGTTTAATTGTTTTAAATGTTGCTTCGAGTGGGATTGCATCTTTACTGTTGCTTGGAGGAAAAATAGCTCATTCTATGTTTGTAATTCCCTTAATTACAACTGAAATGTCTTCTTGAAACATCAAAAAACGGACTGATAGATGTGAACTTATCTTGCAATCTAAGCTTATTATATGGGACGAAGCTCCAATGCTAAATATAGTTTGTGCCGAAGTTGTCGATCGTTCTTTGAAGGACATAATGAGGACTGCAGATGACTATAACCAATATAAACCATTTGGTGGTAAGGTGATTGTTTTTGGTGGAGATTTAAAACAAATTTTACCTGTTGTTAGAAAGGGTTGTAGGCATGACATAATGTCTGCAGATTCGTTTATACCTGAATTCTTGAATGAGATGAAATGTTCAGGAATGTCGAATCACCGATTAAGGCTGAAGATTGGAGTTCCGATCATGTTTCTAAGAAACATAGATCAATCGAATGACCTCTGCAATAGAACCATATAGCTCATAAATGAACTATGTTCGAATATGATTGGTGCCACTGTCATTACAGGAAAGAATATTGGTGATAAGATTTACATACCAAGGATGAATTTGGTTCCTTCTGATCCAAGCTTTCCAATTGTGTTGTGTTTTGCAATGACCATAAATAAAAGCCAAGGTCAATCTCTTTCCCAGGTCAGTTTGTATTTACAACACCCTTATTCACTCATGGGCAATTATATGTGGCCATTTCAAAAGTAAATTTTAGAAAAGGATTGAAGATTCTTATTTTAGACGATGAAGGAAATCCGCGTGCAGACACTGCAAATGTTGTTTATAACGAGGTTTTCGACAATTTGTAAGCATGAGATCAGTATGCCATTGTTTTTAATAGACCAACTATCATGCCAAGTTAATAATAATTATTTTGTATGCTTTTTATATGATTGTTTTTAATGATGTGTTCTGGTTTTGAGTTTTAAAATGTGTTTTTTATATTGCTAATGTCGTTTTTACTACCGCTATTTGTTATGTTTACTACTGCTATCAGGTTTCAATGTTATTTAAAAATGGTTTGGAAGAAAATTGAATGAAAAAGTTAGTGTTAACTGAGTTAGGTGTTTTTGTAGGTGGTTAAAGTGTTGTTTATGTAGTAATAGTGTCATGATTATGTAGAATTGGATACAATACTTGATTCTATTTAAATTTCAAATTATAATGATGCTGATGATGTTGTCTTGCGTTATGCAGGAAGATTGACATAATTGAGTGAAATGGATAGAGATGCAATCACATATATGATGGTTGAAGCACCGGTCTTAGATTGCTTTAAGACATGAATGAACTCCATTTTATAGTGATATTTATCCTTTTAGTCTATTGGCATGCATCTTTTGTACTATATAAACCTTTGTACCATTTGTATTCATGTGGATCTATGAATCATGTCAAGTCATGCGTTCTCTTTTGTGCCTTTACAGTGACTTATGAAAAAATTCATTTTATACTAGGTCTTTTTGTTGTAATACTAACAATGTGCTATGCTTACGAAGAAACTTCTTCTAGCAAGTTTTGATATAAACTTCGGTTATTTTATTATTTTGCTACGCTGCTGAAAATTTATTATTTCATTTGTAAATAAGTTATAAACTAATTTTTTTAAGCATAAGCAATTGTTTACCATAGCTCGCACGGGTATTAGGCATGGAAAATAAACTAGTTCCCGCCGCACCATCTCAAAAATTAACAGGGATAACCTGATTTAATCGGGGGCGCAGCGGATTCGAGAAAAATCCTATTTTTATTTACGAGTGCGAGTAAAGGTGATGCTAGTACACGCCCCACACCCGCATCCGCCCACACCCGCTAACTAAATTTAATTTATTTAATTTATTTTTAATAATTTTATTACTCATTTATATTTTTTAAAGTTATAATATTATGTTTATTAGAATTATTATTTATTTTATTTTATAAAAATACAATTTAAATAAAAATATCACTTTTAAAACAATTAATTATTTAGTTTAATTATTTTTATTTATTTTTATTGAAAAAATAAAATTTAAAAAAAATTAAAATTTTATACGGACGGGTGCGGGAAATCCGTTTTTTATTGGGGCGGGAAAACATATATTAGCCCCAACTGAATTTGGATGCAGGTGCAGGTTTGGGTGACGGGTGCAGGTCTGAATGTGCTCAAAACGCCCCTGATCCGACCAGATTTGGATGCGGTTGCGAGTCTGTATAAATGAACAATTTTGGTGTATAAAGTGATGAAATTATGGATATATTATATACAATTGGTGTATTACGTATTATAATTTTTTTTGGTATTATAAAAGTATAAGCATCAAACAAAATTTGTTAGTTTGTCTTAATTTCAAACTAAAAAGTTTCATCCTAATATAATTATGTATATAGTATAAAAGAGACACAATGACGTATCTAACTAAAAATAAGGTTGAAATGAGATTTTAAAAACTCTGATTTAATTTTAATGGGGATAAAATTAGTACAAATCAGATATATAACAATTTATAATAAAATTATATTCCATCGATTTAATTATAATTTTGATGAATATTTATAACTTAAAACTTGTTAGAACAAATTATTTAATTTTGTGTGCCACATTGGATAATTTGTTATGTATTTCGGATAATTTGAATCAAGTTAATATATTGTTTTTATTTGTTAATATATATATATATATATATATATATATATATATATATATATATATATATATATATATATATATATATATACATAAATTCATCAAGATTTTATTTTAAATCTAATTGTTAAGATTCACTCATCTTATTTGTTATTTAAAAAATACTCTTAAAAATTACACCATAAATTATACCGCTCAATAATTTCACACCAAATATATATTTTTTAAAATCGACCATTAAATTAAAACATTGTAGAGTCATATGAATCGACCCATTCAGAACTGTCCATTTTGACAGCTCTATATACACAATACTAAGTTATAATTTAGAAATATTAAAATTTACTCGGGTGATTAAAAGTTGAGATGGTGTGCATGAGCGGCACGTGTGTCGAGCTAGTTGACCGTCTTTCGGATGTCTGTAAGGAGTCGAAATGGAGAGTGTCATTACTAATATTTCATTGTATGAAAGTTAAAATATACAAATTAAATGTCATATATCTCAAAACTTTAATAATTGTAAAGAAATGGAGAAGACCTACTCGTCTGTAAGTCGTAACTTTTCTTGTGTTTGGGTCAAATGTTGTTCTTTACACTTTTCTGTTCCTAAGATCTATATACTCTTTCTTTTACCGCTGTCCCTTTCTGAATTCAGTCAATTCTCTCTCTCTTTTTTTTACTATTGACTAAACAAACAATTATATAAAAAAGGAAAAAAGAAATTATTAGTGATTGGTAAGAAGGAAGGAAGCATATATGATGAATTAAACCTAGGTAGGAGGGAGGCAGAGAGTCATCATATCATGTCCGGGCTGTATAATCCCAACAACAACAACAACAACTTCTCTCCAGTGAGAGCCGCTTCTCCTCAGATTATTAGACCTTCAGATATGGACAGGTATGTATGTATGTATGTATGTATGTATGTACATCTACGAGATCAATTCAACCTTTTATGTATGTGTTTGATTTGTTTGATTGGTTTCAGTCAGTATCTTGCCGAGTTGCTTGCCGAGTATCAGAAGCTTGGACCCTTCATCAAAGTTCTTCCCAACTCCAGTCGTCTCTTGAATCAAGGTTTGTCCTTCCAGATCCATAATGTACCTTCCCCTTTTATCACACAGATTAACACTGCATTCTAAGGTCAACAATATATCATCTGATCCACTTTCATTTTCGATAAATCATTACTCTACTTTTCTGCTTGCAGAAATATTAAGAGTTTCTGGAATCTTGTCCAACCAAGGTTTTGGTGACTTAGACAGACTGCGCCACAGAAGTCCTAGTCCTATGGCTTCTTCAAACCTCATGTCCAATGTCACTGCCACAGGAATGGGTGGCTGGAATACTTTTCAGCAGGAGGTCACTTCTACTCAATTTTATATCCCCAACTTAAGCCTGTCATTGTTTTAGTATCATAAGTTCATGTGATTCAAGTTTTGATTGTGCCACATGACTAGTAAGTGATTGCTATGTATGCTATAACATTACTTTATTTTGTAAAGCAGAGATTATGTGGAGCTCCTGGAATGACCATGGACTGGCAAGGCGCGCCTGCAAGTCCTAACTCATACAATATAAAAAGGATTTTGCGCTTGGAAATTCCAGTTGATACATACCCCAATGTAAGCTCATATGTCATTCTAGTACAATAATGGAAAATTATTTACTTGATCAAACCACTGTCTGTTATCTTTCTTACAACTTAAGGTTTGATTAACTAGAAATAATGTAAATGTATTGCTATTTATTGCATCAGTTCAATTTTGTTGGAAGACTTTTGGGACCTAGAGGAAATTCTCTCAAACGGGTAGAAGCTACTACAGGTTGCAGGGTGTTTATTAGAGGACAGGGATCAATAAAGGATCCAGACAAGGTAACGATTATATGATGTTTTTGTTTTATTCATCTGGTTTTGTATATTTTTTGTTTTAACAACTGAGATTGTTCTTGTATCGATCTTTAGGAAGAAAAATTGAAAGGAAGACCAGGATATGAGCATCTCAATGAGCCACTCCACATATTGATTGAGGCTGATTTACCTCCTAATATTGTTGACATGAGGCTTAGGCAGGCTCAGGAAATTATAGAAGAATTGCTAAAACCTGTGGTAACTTTCTTCACTCCGAGTATTCATCTTCTCTCTGCTTTAGACTGTTTGAGGTGGCTACTAATCTACTTCACTTTGTTTTAAGACTGGTATTAAGATACTGATACAAGAATGTGTAAACATATTTAAAAGCTTCAAAATTTTAAGCTAAATGTCAAGAAAAAAAAGTTTAATGGTTTCGAGGTTTGTTACTTAATTGTTGTTATATTTGAGTCATATCATTTGATTCATTGAAGTCAGGAACAAAAGTTCTCATCCTACATTTTGAGGGATAAAACTTATGCACACTTCTATCTGTACTGGTGTTACTGTTCCCAATTAGAACAATACACAAGCATTTTTTATCGGCGTAACGAAGCTGGATAGTGTGTGATGCAGGATGAGACGGTCATTGTTCTGGTGCAGTAAGATGAGATATGCGGAAAAGAGGGGTTTGGTGATTGTTTTTACATGGGTAGCATGTTCTATTATTATTGGAAAACAATACATATGTAGCTAATTTTTGTTCTCATCAAAGTTTTCCAATTTCTCATGTTGGTGAATTTTCTGTTACCTAGCACATCAAATCTGCAGTAAATATTAATTCAAACATTTTTGTGCAATCTCTAGTATGTATAAACAATATCTTCCCTGACAGAACCATGTTATCATTGAAATCATGAACACTCGTAACCATATTGTTAATTAATCTTAGTTGTGAAAAGTGTTAACTTTGTGTGGGATGTAACTTGCAGGATGAGTCAGAGGACTTCATAAAGAGGCAGCAGTTGCGGGAATTGGCATTGCTGAATTCAAATTTTAGAGAAGAGAGTCCCGGGCCAAGCGGCAGTGTTTCTCCGTTTAATTCTAGTGGAACAAGTGGAATGAAGCGAGCAAAAACGGGAAGATGAAAGGTTGTGTTAGATGGGTATTTAGTTTTGCAGGCAGGGAATATCTGAATGAATGAAAGAATGCAGCTATGAAAGAATAGGGTAAACAATTATTGGTGGCTAGCATTTATGTTGTTAAACAAGGGGGATAGTTTGGAGAAAACGATAAAATAATAATGAATAGGGTTGTTGAGATGTATTGGATTTATTCAAATGATGGAGATGAAGTTTTGTGGGCATGTGACATGTCAAGAGTCTCTTGAGTAAAGATTTACAAGTTTAGAATTGGATGGATATTCTTTTTAGTTGTTTGTATAATGCAGTGCAGTTGAAATTATGAATGAATGTCATGCCATCTCTGTAGCATTTGTTGCAATTGAAATTATGAATGAATGTCATGCCATCTGTGTGGCATTTGTTGCAGTTGGAACTATGAATCAATGTAATGCCATGTGTGTGGCATTTTCTGGAAATAGATAGTACTTATTGTTTTTATATATTGGTCACAGAATTTGTAAGAATAGAAGCTATGCACTAAATGGTAGAACCTATGACAAGTCTTGACTACAAAATGTCATTTTTGAGTCAATAGGTTGTTAGCAATTAGCATGTGGGCTGATCATCAGGACTTTGTCAGATTAGTTAAACAGATTTGGAGTGTTTCTGTAGAACTAAATTAGGGTGCTGCTCACTACAACCCCATGTAGACAGAGTAATCACACACCTTATGAAAACTTGAAAATGCTCTTTGTATGATTTCAATATTGAAATTCGAATGCAACTATTTTGCAGCAAAATTACTCATAAGTCATTTCTCATTTATTCCAAAAAATAGTATGAATTTCAATCTCGTGCATTAGCTTGGATCTTAGTTTCAACACAAGATGGTAAAAAATGAGCGGAGTATGAATTTTAGAAGGAATTTTCTTCATCCACTTGGTGGGTTTCTTCCCCACCCCTGCTGAAAAACCAAACATACTCACCTCCAGTTTCGTAAGTTAACTTATGAATTCATAAAATAAGGTGAATTCGTAAGTGCACTTATGAAATAATCCAAGATTTTTAAAAAATAAGGTGAAATCGTAAGTGCACTTACGAATTCACCTTATTTTTTAAAAATAAGGTGAATTCGCATGTTCACTATTCACCTTATTTTAGGAATTCGTAAGTTAACTTGCAAAGTCTGCGTGTTGTTTTAGAAAACACACAGACGCACCCCTAATACCATTCATTCAAAAATATCCAAACTCAACCTCTCTACTCTAAATCTTTACAATTTCTACCACTTCAAAGACACTCAATCCAAGTTCAACTCATCATTTCAACTCATTCCAACTCCTCCAACATCAACTACAACCTCCATTTTGTGTAAGTTTTCTTAATCAATTTCTATTCAAATTTCTAAATTTTTATTAAATTATTAGGTTAGGTTATAGAAATTTAATAGTATATGATGTTATAGTAGGATAATGTAGTAGGAAAAATAGGATTTTGAGAGTTCTAGTTTTGAAGAAATCTGGACGAAGGGGATTTCGCAAGTTAACTTGCAAAGTAAACCAGGAAAGACTTCGCAAGTGAACTTACGAATTTACCCAGGATGGGTGAATTCGCAAGTTAACTTGAGAAATTTTGTCTGATTTATTTTTAAATTAGTATGCTAACAATGTAATGCTTTATTTCAGGAAAATGACCGAGAATGACAACCAGATGACACGTTTAAGACATGGCAGGCAAAGCCAGACAGTGTCGGCTCGTCGAGAGCGAGAGATAAGGATGAGGGAACAACGGACACAAATGACAAAACTTGATATAGCATCACCTTCTGCACCGTCTCGGAGGAGTCGTCTCCATGAGGCGTCTTCCTCTCGTGCACATGAGGAGGAGGTACCAGAGGTAAAGGTGCCGGCGGAGGAGGCTCAGGATGCCCAGGACGCCGAAAATGTCGAGGCGGAGGATGCTGGCTATCCAAGAGGGCCATATGACCGATCTCTCTTGATTTACTATCAGGAACATACTGCCCGTTATGTTTGGGGTAGAGAGGTATTATAATTTTTATCGTTACATTTCGTATTATTTATTTTCGTTTACTATCCTTTCTTTTTTATTTATTTTCGTTTACTATCCTTTCTTTTTTATTTATTTTCGTATACTGCCCATTCATATTATTTATTTATTTTTCGTTTAATTTCGTATACTGTCCGTTATTTTTTATTTATTTTCGTGTGATTCTTATGTTTCAGGAAAGGAAGGCCTTGAAACATGTGAACCACGCCCGCAAAATCTTTGAACTATATGTTCCAAAGACTCAGTGGTTCCACAGTGCTATCCTCGCATCCAGTCTTGCCGGATTATTTAGTACTGGTTACGGTACCATTAGCACCGACATACATGGTGCTTTTGTTGAGAGATGGTATAGGGAGACGTAATCTTTCCACTTTCCAGTTGGGGAGTTGACGATCACCCTCGACGATGTTGCCTGCTTGCTCCGACTACCTATCAGAGGTAGATTACTCAACCATTCCAAGATAACCAGACCTGAGGCATTTGAGTAGATGGTTGAGCATTTGGGAGCTGATCCATACGGGGCTGCTGCGAACTGCGACTCCATAAATGGGGCGCACGTGAAATTCTCCTACCTAAAAGAGTTTATGAGGAGCACCTCCATCAATCAGCTCTTGCAAAAAGAACTGCACAGGCAGTTGGAGAGCCTGTTGCGGAGGATATTTTTGTTCAATTTCACCGGGTTGTGCCATTCTATATTTTTTGATGTACCTGGTAGGCACGTCCGTCTTTGGGGCACGAGTGGCCACTACACCGATGTGGCCTACCTGAGATATTTTACGGACCTTTCTACAGTTCATGGCTAGAACTGAGGTGCCGCTGTTCTTATCTACCTCTACCATAAGCCGAATTAAGGTTCCAGATGGAGGGCTAGGGCGCTTACCGTCCCGTGCACACTCCTCACGTTACGTTTTTATTTTAACGATAAACTTTAATTAGTTTTAATTGATTTGTACTTCCACATTATATTTTTGTTGATGTAGAGCTGAATTATATCGTACTTTCACCGCATCCATGGTTACTCCATGGATGTCGACTATCAGGACTTCATGCCCAGGGCTGCCAGGTTTATTCTCAACAGGGGAAACGATAATATGGTTCCTTATCAGGTGTTCCTTCATCGCACCAACCATGACGACATCAACTAGACTCCATTTGAGGACTACAGGGAGGTTGTCCCCTTCGATACCATCTTATACTCCGTGGTCACCGGGGCTAACACGAGGTCCAGATCCGCTCGAGCGTGTGTGCCGGCTTTTGTGCGATGATACCCCGATCTCCTTTCCAGGCTGCTCCCGACACCATGATACAGAGGGCTCTAGATGACGACTTCCAGGTTTGGGAGAATTATGTCATGCCAGATGAGTATCGACTGATGCGGGCATCCCGTATGTGACACTCTGTGGAGGGGTACGCGACATGGTTCTTCAGAGTGTCGCACCCTTACATGACACCGGAGGCTAAAGAACGTCCGTCGAGGCCAGCACCTGAGGAGCTCTTGGAGAACGAGTAAGCCGAGGATGATCATGCTATTGATCTACTGCCTATCTGTCAGCGTACCCACCAGATTGGACAGGAGGTGTTAGATGACGGGATTGTCGATGAGGGTGGACCAGATGCGGTTGTAGTGGTGGAGAAGATGGTCGCTGAGGTAGAGCGTGCAGCGTAATACCACAGGCAGAGGAGGGCTTGTAACACCCCAAATCTACCCGACGTTTTACAAGTCAGAGTGCCAAAATTTCAAACTAAAACTTGAGGCGTTACACTTTCACAACTTGAAAACAACAATTAAACCAACATAATTCTTGGCGGATACATAGCACATAAAGAATACGAATAATTGCAACATAATTAATCTTTAACAATTCAACTTTGAATAATAAACCGCAGCGGATTCTCAACATGGATAATTCAAAATAGAATAGCATCTTTGAAACAACGGAAAACCACAAAGTATTTCTCAAAAAACCACAACTTAGTTCAACGGAAGAAAATGCATAAACATAAAGAAAACAAGCGTTTGTTTCCCCCCGAGTGCTACGTATCAGAGCGACGATGCCATAGGCTACTAAACCTCCTACTCCTCGTTACTTGCACGTTACCAATATAAAGGTAACGGCCAACAAAATAGAAAGAGTGAGATATCGAATAATATAAGCAAAATTACGATAATTCATATGCTAGGTAAAGGAACATACATTAATTACCACTTTAATCAACAACGTACGATATCCACAAAACAACATAAAAATCAACAACAACTTAAAATGCGACTCGGATGCGACTTGACAAATGCAGATACATGTGGATCCATTTAGAATAAACTCCCAACTTAAAACATGCCAGGTTATCGAGGCATTCAACAAGGCATAAGCCTTCAACTTACAACGTGGTGTCAATCTAGGCCAACTTGGTAATGCACATGCTATGTACGATGCAATGAAATCCAACACCCAACAACAACTTAAACAACGACAACTTAAAACTATGCACGAACGACATCAACTTAATCCACAACATCGACTTCAACAACAAATAACAACATCAACACCATGCAATTATAATTTAATTCAATCAACTTCATTTTTCGACTTTGGCCATTTAAACCTACGATTCTTAGCTCATCCAATTCAGACATAAACAACATCGTTCCGACGGTACCTGCAATTCAGCAACTAACGCGAGTTTAAACGAAATGACACTGTTTTATTTAACTACCCGTATACCCGAACTATTCTGCAAAGTTTCGTCCAATTCTGAGAAACTAGTTTTTCCGCTTAAATCGACTGACAGTCTAATTTTCTGCTCTGTTTTTAGTTTCCTGCAACATTAATAATTAGTCCTATACATTCTACTAATTAATTTTGTCAATATCATTATAAATCTGCATTTTTGATTGGTCTTTCCACTGCTTAATTCACACTGTCTGTGATAATTTGTTGCTGCTAAATACTATTCTTTTGGTATAATTTTCTATTGCTGCTAGAGTGTTTCTGCTATAATGTTTAATGCATAATTTAAGTCCTACTATATGTTACTTATTGTCTTCATTAGTCAAGCCAAGCCACTGGTTCTATTATTATCTTAATCAACTACACTAGCCCAAGACTCCCTAACCCCACGTGCTGCCAACTTGGAGAAAGAACATGTGTGAGGCGCCCACCCCAGGGCCTGAGGCGCCCGCCTCCCATGGCTGGTGGGGTCCACACGTGCTTCCTCTCTTCCTACTTCCCTTGCAGGGCGGCCGTCCCAATTTTCTTCTTCGCCTAGGGGGTGGTCGCCTCCCTTAGTCCACACAATGCCAAAAATTCACCTTCTTTTCCCAGTCACAACATCGGTTCAACACAGATTGCAACGATTACACATAACAATAATTAACAATTACAGGTGTTCTGGACTGGCCCACGCTCTAGGCCCAACAAGATTCTAGGCCCAATTACCCTTGGGAAGGATCTGGGAATGTCCACGCGGGGCACGTGGCCGACCCAACAGATCCCAGGCCCAATTGCCCTTGGGAAGCATCTGGGAACGTCTACGAGGGCACGTGGCCGACCCAACAGATCCTGTGCCCACCGCCTGGAAGCATCCGGGAACGCTCACGAGGGCACGTGGGTCGACCCAACAGAGCCCCAGCCCAATTGCCCTTGAAGAGCAATGTTCACACCACCTCGTGGGGCACGGGCCCCAACGGATCTCGCTTATCCCCACGCCACGTGCCTGATATTAATCTGACCGCCGACTAGGTTTCCTTAACCGCCTAGTCTCCTGTGAACTGCGACCAAACCCGGATTTCCGGCGACATCTAGGGAGGAGGCATGTGTTGGCCTCGCACACGCAAAGCCTCTAGCAATCCGCCAGTGGCCTGACCGCCCACTAATCGGATCTTTGCCAATATAAATACCCTCCTCACCTGAGAGGGTCGTATCTCATTCTTTACTCTTACCACTTGCTTGTTCTCTCCGCTTATTCTTACTTTGGCCCTGAGTGTCTCTTGTACCCCTCTCTTCACTTTGGACCGCCATGTGTCACAAGACACCTTCGTCGTACGATCATGGCGCCGTTGTGGAAACTTGCTCTGCCTCCTTCATTCGCTGACTAAAGCAAACCAAGAAACTCCTTGTCATGGCCAACACCGCAAACGACGGACAAAACCTTTCTTGAGGATCGTGCCGCAAGACGACACCGCTCTCCCAAGCGAGATCCTCGAGATGGCAACCGCCTCCTCCACCGATCCTACCGGAGAGTGAGCGCAGGTCAATCGATCACTGGCCGAAAGCACAGAACCGCAGATTCCAAGAAGTGCAACCACCCCGACCGATCCTACGGCCAAGGCCTTCTTCAGCCCATCAACAACACCAACCTTTCACCTGTGGGGAGCGCCCACGCTCGAAGCTTCCGCCGATCACCGCGGAGACGCCGACCACTGCACTGGTCGCCATCGCCACGATCGCCTCCCAAACTCCCCGCTGAAACAGGAGAGATGATTCTGCACCGACACGCCCGAGGTGGGGACCCGCCCGGCAAGACCAAGAATGCCCATGAACGACCTCGACGCCTCCCGCCATGAGCGAAAAGCCGAGATCGAGAAAGGTCAAAGGCGGCCACACTGCGTAACTCAACGCCACTCGCCTCCCAACCGGAGCGATTTAAGACGCACCCCGCGGTCCCCTGTCCGACAAAGATCATGAATGCCCCACCCTGGGAATGGAGAAACCGCCCCACTCGCCACATACGATTTGAGTGGACGATTTATCGATCACATCGACGGCTTCAAGCTATGCTCCAATACCAACGCTGGAGGACCAATCAAATGCGTCGCTCCCACAACCCTCGTGAAGACAAAGAATGGATTGGTATAAGAGCTTGCCCGGGTCCATACACTGTGAGGGAGCTCAAGGCCCGCTCACGAGCACTTTCACACCCGCAGTATCCAAAGATGGAGGCCTCCCTCGAGGCCATCATTCAAAAGCGACGAAAGTCTCCGGAGTACATTGACCGCTCATGTGGAAGCCATCCAAGTCCTGCGGAGGACCGATGAAGCGGCCTATTAGAGGCCTCCCTCACGTCGTGAGCCGCAGACGAGCCCCCACCACTGATGCTCTCTCGATAAAGCCCGCGCTATATCACGACGAGGAGGAAGCCAACCAAGGCCGTGGGATTCGAGGAGTCGGGCAACTCACCGACACCAAGATAACCGACGCCCGAGGCGTGGTCATCCCGACGCCCACGAGAAGCGATCAAGACAGTCTGGAAACACGCGAGCGCCGAGGCCCGCTTGGACGCTTCACCGACTATCCGCTAACCGCCTCGCGAAGCGAATCTTAGAGAGTGCTCGCAACCGAGTTCGAGATGGAGGGTCGATCAAACCCACCCTCGCTGGTCGGCACCGACAAAACAAAGTACCGCCAAGATCACCAAGCCACGCCATTCGATGGTGATTGCCCACCTCAAAGACGCGATTGAGACACCGATCAAAGGCGGGAGACCAAGGGGAATGCCCCAAAGAAACCGAGGATAGGTCACTGTGACTAGACCCGAGGACCGTGGCCCTCGCTTTTACCTCACAATTGCGGAAGAATTCTGCCATGGTCATCTCCCGCGGCGACACCCACCGTCAATTAACTCTGCCAAGAGAAAATGAACGAATCGATCGACAAAGCCCCACCAACGAGGTCTCACCGAGCCCATGGAAAACTGAGCCGATTACTTCACCGAAGAACTCCGGCGAGCACCAACCAAACCCACATCCTCATCAAGGCAAGGATGGCCAATCAAGTCCACCGAATACCGGTCGACGAGGGCAGCTCGCCGACGCCATGCGAACGCCCACCGATGAATTTCACTTATCGCCGACGGGCTCGACCTTCGTGGGTTCAACGGCCCACATCACGACCTGGGATACATCGAGCCCTCGTCACCTTCGGCGAGGACGCCGCTCCGACAAGTCAAAGTCCGCTCGGTGATCGATCGCCACTTCTACAACGCCATTTTGGGCGTAACAACGCGTAATCATGCTAGCTCCTTCACCGCCCATCCAAGCTCAAGTTCTACACGTGACGGGACGCGCCGCTACTATCTCGGGGACATCAAAGCGCGAGAGGTGCCAGGTCAAACCTCGACCCAAAGGGCCTGCCAAGAAGAAGGAAGGGCCGACAACGCCCAAGTCGAGCTTCCCAAAACCGCAGGATCGAGTCCCAACGCCACCTGTGGACCTCGACACCAGACGGTAAAGGACGAAGTCGACGGACTTGTGGGACACGATCCGCCTAATTCCAGATGGCGAGTTCGAGTCCCCTCAAGAAGATCCCACCAAGGCCAAGGTCGGCCGATCTCCCGACCTAGCAAAGAAACAACTCGTAGCTTGTTTCGGAGAATGCGGATCTTCGCATGGAGCGCAATGAAATGCCCGGACTGACCCCCGAGGTCGCGCCATCACCGCCATAGATCCACCGCTAGGCCATAGTACAACGAGGCGAGGGCCCCCGAGAAAGCGAGGTCATTAAAAGTCAGAAAAGACCTCCTAGAGGCAAATTTATTTCCGAGGCCAAGTATTCAACTTGTTGTCAAACGTTGTACTTGTTAAAAATCTAATGGAAAATGGCGAAGGCTGACTATATCGATCTTAACCGGCATGTCCCAAAGATACTTTTCCTTTGCCTAACATCGATAGACGGTCGACAACTCGAACGGCTATAAACCGCTTTCATTTTAGATGCTTACTCAGTTACAACCAGATCCCCATGGACATGGCCGATGTGACCGCACGGCCTTCATGATGTAGTGGAAACTATTACTACAACGTAATGCCCTTCGGATCAAGAACGTGAGCAACCTACCAAATAATGATGAACAAGGTATTCCAAAACGAATCGGCAATATGCTCGAGGTATACATGGACGACATGATCGTGAAATCCTGCCGAGGACCACCACGCCTCACGTCTCAAGAAAGTCTTCGACTGTGCTCTGCACGAACGCGCTCAACCCGAGAAGTGCACGTCGAGTCAAGGCCGGCAAGTTCCCGGCTTCTACCTAATGTAACGGGAATCGAGGCCAACCCCGACAAATGCTCTGGCATTCTCCGAGCTGCCCACACCTGTGTCCAAGAAGTCCATCCAAATCCTTAACGGCATGCTAACCTCGTTGTCCCGATTCGTAGCAAGGTCGGCACAACACGCCTTCCCTTTTGTTGTCGGAAGGGCCGACCTTCAATGGAACGAAGAGTGCGAGCAAGCTCTCCTACACCTCAAGCGGCACTTCGCAACCACCCGTTCTCGTCACCACAAAGACGGGAAACCTTGTATCCCATTTAGCCATGTCCAACGGCAAGAAGTACGCCCCTCATACGAGACCCAAGACGGCAAAACCCGCCTACTTACAAGCAAAGCCCTCCAAGGGCCCGAGACCGTATCAAGAATCGAAAGGTCGACTCGCCTCGCTATCACCGCGAGGAGATTGCGACATTATTTCCTCGCCCACGCCATCGCCGCGGCGCACAGAGCAGCCCATAAACAGTCGTCCGGACATGGCCGACGATGAGGTGGTCCCTCGAACTGCTCGAGTTCGACATTCAGACGAGGGACGAAAGCCTCGCAGCGCCGCCGACTTGCCGCCGAGATGACCGCCACGAGCAGCCCCCAAGCGAGCGATCACCGGACTCAGACGCCGACGGAGCCTCGAGTTCGACGGGAGCGTCGGCCCTCCTCGAACGAAGAAGGCATCGCCATCGAGCACTCGCTGACTCGCGCTTTCCAACATCCAACAATCAGTATGAGGCGTCATGGAATACGACCGCCGAGGACATAGGCGCCCGAGACATCCAAATATTCACCGACTCCCAACTCGTCGATCGCAAGTCCTTGAGACTACCAAGCTAAAAACGACAATTATCGAATACCTTCACCTTGTGAAGGAAAACTCAAGGGCTTCGACCGAGGGTAGATTCGACACGCCCCCGCGAATGTAACACACGCGATATCTTGTCCAAACTCGCGAGCACAAAGAAGAAAGGAGGAACCGGTCCGTAATACAAGAAACACTCACCCAACCGAGCATTAAAAGTCCGCGCCGACATCCATGCGACGGTGATGCAGATCGGATGACCCCGTGTTCAACTATCTCACACGCTGGGAGTTACCACGACAGCTTAGAGGCCGCCACCAAGCGCGCCAAGATGCTCCACGCTGTCCTCGAGCAGCCCAGACGAAGCTCCATTCTCCCTGCGCCGAGGAGTCCTGTGTGGCCGGATCCTCCATGAGATCCATGAAGGCATTAACGCCAACATCGGGAGGACGATCTTTGCCCGCAGCATACGCGTGTGCTACCACGGCCCACTCATGCAAAGGGACGCCAGGAACACGCTAAAATGCGACAAGTGTCACACGCCGACATGCACATCGCACCACCTCACGAGCTCACGACGCTACTTCCCCTGCGGCCCTTTAGCCGGTGGGGAATGGACATACTTGGTCCCTTCACGCAAGGCTCCTACCAAAACAACACCGAGAAGGGCGAGACTACTTCACGAAATGGATAGAGGCCGAGGCACCGCCAAAATCACCTCTTTCAATATCCTTCGATTCTACAAGCGAACGCCCTGCCCGCCTTTATTCCACGTGCCCCTCACACGGACAATGGGACGCACACCGATCGTAACTTCCGCAATCAGAGCACGGCCGGCACCAAGCACCACTTCACATCTGTCGAGCATCCCTGCACCAACGCCGCGGTCGCGTAGTAGTCTTGCTACGCGGGCTCAAAGTGAGACTCGGGAAGCCAAGAACAGTGGGTGGAAGAACCGCACAACAGATTAGGGCTTACGGATAACGCCCTTCTGACCACCGGCGAATCCCCGCTTTGCCGACTTACGGAAGTAGTAGGCCATACCCGTCGAGATCGTAGAGCCAAGGCGCATCGAATTCCCCTCGAGTTAGCGACGACGAGGCGTCGCGAGGAGCCAGATCCGTCGACGAGATTCACAAGGCCAGCTGGCAGAAGCCCGCTTGACAGATCACCCCGCCACGCACTGTAGGGTTATCGACGAACCAAGTCGGCACTTAGTCCTCCGCGAAACCAAAAGGAATCTCAAGGAAAGTTCACGCCAATTGGGAACGGGCTATATCGGTCCGAGGAAAGACGGCACGGAGCCTACTACCGAAACCTAAATGGAGTGCAACCCTCGACCTTGGAACGCCACAAAGCTCAAACAATACTACAATGAGACACAACGACCACATCCTCAACGCCTTGTGGCCATCAAATCCTCCTGGATATAGCTCACTGTCATGGAATGGTGCTCGACGCAACCTGCCACTTACACACGTGGACCTACCCGACTCACGAAGGTAGGAACCCGTCGATGCGGAACACTGACCGAGCCCGGTTTTTCTCGCACCTCAGCAGATGTCCGGCACGACGACGGTCCACGCCCGAGGATGTGATCTCTTATCGCGATCACATCCTCGCCAAGGCCTGCCCAAAACCGCACGCAAGCCGGAAAACAACATCGAGCAATCATATCATAAGGTCGGTACATCATACAAACACAATCAACGCAAGTATAAACTAAACAAAACATTTATAATGGTGAGACCGCTAAATATTCACCGCACAAGACCCAAATTACAATGATCCAAAAATACGGCACACGGTACGAATACTAAACACAAGGGCACGCAGTTCGGAATAACAGCTCGCAGCCCAAACAGATCCGAACAAAATCACTCCTCGTGAGCCACGATCTCCCGTCCACCACGCGATGCCATGGGCCGATCCCGAGGTCACCGGCCCACCCCGAGGTTCAAGCCGCACCGCTGTACGCCCGCCTCAAGGACACAGCCTCGCATCCTCTCGAGGGTCCTTATCCCGCAACTGCCGGCTCGAGTGAGAAGCCCCGCTCCCGTTTCATCCTCGACGGAGCCATTGCTCTTCAAAGAATTTTAGCTCGGCCTGTTCTTCTCCTCCACCAGGGCTCATACTTGTCCTTCATTCCCTTGAGCTCGCCGGCCATGGCATTGCACGGCATCCGCGCCTTTGAGCTTTAGCAATTCCTTCTGCCTTGCCTCGAGCTCCGGCCGCTTGGCCATTAGCTTTGATAGCGAGCATCGTAGTCCACCGTTGAACGTCAACGAGGTCTCCAAGATCCAATCACCGCGACACGCCGGGGCCATACTTCTCCTCACCTCGGTCGAGCTTCGTGATCGTCCTTCTCCGCCTGCCGCACCACGGGAGGTCTCGCCATCGTGTTGCCTGGGCATGGGGCAACACGGCGCCCCCAGATGGAGCTGGCACCTGCTCGGCGGCCTCCTCCGCCTGAGCGGTTGATCCGGGAGGAAGCGGGGAAGGAGTGCTCACCGCCATCGGTACTTTCACGAGCCTCTGTCAAGTTCCCGACCCGATCCGACAGCAAGCGACCACCCTTTTGTCGCAGCCAGATACGCTCCTCCATGGCCGCCATTTTATTCAAAAACAAACGAAGAGAAACGTTAGTACACGCCAAAATACGGCAATTCCTCCTATGCACTTCCACACGATACCTAGGAGCTCTCAACGCATCCTCGCTGACTTGACTTAGGAGGGTGTATGAATGTATCACGGTTATCTCGATTTCCGCTGGGGTCGAGGAGCACATTTCCTCCCTCGACACATACAATTTACCTAAAGTTTTACAAAATTCTCCAACCGGTAAGAGAGTTGGCCTGTGTTCGCCCGGCCTCACTAATGAAGTCCGGCCTCGAAGGCCCCTATCCCATTCAAGGGAAATCGCCATATCTTCTTCTCCACCGCCTGCCCCTCGTTGATCACCACCGCCTGGCCGAAAAGTACTTCTGTGACGGGCTTTATCACGTAGAACTGCTTAAAGTCCCGAATGTAATCCAGACATTACCGAAAAGTTTGCCTGATCGCGAACGAGACCTGTGCACATTTGTTCCCAACCATCCGCTCCGCAGATGAAAATGCTGAAGAAGAGGGAAGAGTAGCCCTATGTCCAAGAAGAAGACGATCTCGAATGCCCAGAAGGCTGGCATTCGGATGGAGTCGAAGGAGCAAGGTTCACCCACGGAAGACCCGTCGAAACCAAGGAAGGGCATTCGGAAGCCCGCCCTCAAGGCAAACTCATACATAGGAAATCTCGTCAAGTAAATGACGAACAAATCCTCCGTCCGGCCCAAGTATTTGCACGACCCAGAACCCTCGATCCCTTCATCTAGATCCTCGATCTCGTTGCTAGACGAGTCGGTGGAGAAGTCGAGGCAAAATCCCTCCTGCGCGACCTGTGAGAGGTCCGGCCAAATTACTGGCCAAGACCGCCTGTCCCTCGTCGACGCACACATTTGATCCCGGACCTAAAAAGCAATGAAGAAAAGTGAATTCGAGGACGCCAAATCCACCCTCCACCACGACTCAAGTGACACGGCGAGGGCCCTGACATACGAGTAGCAACAGGCACATGTTTCTCTCAAGGACCTCTCACTGCAACTCCTCCAACATTAATCCTAAAATTTCGTGGCAAAGAATCTCCCGCCAGATTCACGCTTTTGGTCGTGGCATTCAAGTCCCCGCCTGTTACTCCAACTCTTGCCTCTCATCCTAATTCCTACCATGGAAATCAACTCTCCCGCAGATTCAACTCTCTCCCGCTATGTGCAAGAATCTCCCGCAGATTCAACTCTCTCCTCAGTTAGCCAACTCTCTCCTCTAAAGGCACGAATCTCCCGCGATATTCAATCTCCTCCCCGCGATATTCATACAAAGTAAACCCTAAATTCGCCTAAACTCATCCTAAAACATGAATTGAAAGGAGATTGTCAAAGAATTAGGGATGTTTACCGCTGAAGTCGAAGACATGTTGAGAGTCGAGTAGGAAGTCGGAAGATTCGCTCAAGAGTTTCTTAGGTTGGAAAAAGAAGTAAACAAATGAAGCCCTAAAAGCCCCTTTTATAGCCGTAGTCTAAGGGCATACGAAAGGTCACCTCGCTTAGGCGCCTAAAAGTCCTGCCTCAATGACAAGTGGCATCCAACCGACACGACCCTTAGCTCGCGAGCTGCCCGCTGGGCCAGACATCCTCGGGCGTCCCCGGTAGAAAACATTCGACGCCCCGCCGGGCAGCCGCGCGCCCACCGATTTCGCCGCCGCTACCTGCAGTAATCGCTGAGTCTTGTCGAGGACATGCCCGCTCAAAGTCATCACTCTACTAGAGCAAAGACTGGGGCTCCTGCTCGACCGCCCACGCCCAGGCCCAACAAGATTCTAGGCCCACTACCCTGGGAAGGATCCGAATGTCCACGCAGGCACGTGGTCGACCCAACGATCCCGTGCCCATTGCCTCGGGAAGCATCCGGAACGCCTACGAGGGCACGTGGTCGACCCAATGTATCCCAGCCCAATTGCTTGGGAAGCATCGGGAACGCTCACGAGGGCACGTGGTCGACCCAACAGATCTCGTGCCCAATTGCCCTTCAAGAGCAATGAATGTTCACACGGGACACGTCCCGTGTGGGGCACGTGGCCGACCCAACGGATCTCGCTATCCTTGGCCGCCACGTGCCCCGATATAATCTGACCGTGACTAGGTTTCTTAACCGCCTAGTCTCCCAGAACTTCGCACCAAACCCGGATTTCCGAGCGACAATCAGGGAGGAGGCCACGCTTCGCCTCGCACACGCAAGTTTCTAGTAATCCGCCAGTGGGCTTGGACTTCGCCCACTAATCGGATCTTGGCCCAAATATATAAATACCCTCTCACTTGAGAGGGTCGTATCTCATTCTTTACCTTACTCACTTGCTTGTTCTCTCCGCCTATTCTTACTTTGGCATCGGAGTGTCTCTGCGGTACCCCCTTCTCTTTCACTTTGGACCAGTTGAGTGGGCCAAGACACCTTCTGGTCGTACGATCAATGTAACACATATATCGTGCAATTTCAACACGAAGCTATATAATTCATTCCAAAGAACGTAAATTCATCGGAAAGGATTAATAAAGGTAATTATGCAGCCCTAAACCCCACATAAAATTATCCTACAATCGATTATATAATCCGAACCCCACCCCTTACCTTTGGATTGAAGGGAACTCGGAAATCGATCGGAAATAATGACTTCTCGGACGACAATTGATTCCTCCTAGCAACCCTTGTTCCCAAATTTTCTTCCTTTTTCTCTTTTGGTTTAGTGCTGCTACGTGACTATGGCTTGGTTTTGGTTTTGCAAGCAATGTTAACTCCTTATTTTCCTAGGTCAGTCAATTATATAATGGGCTCATAATATAATTTGGTCTACTAAATAACACTCCTAAAATGCTATTTTACCCTCATAATTAATCTATTATATTTAATTTAATAATTCTACTTGATAAAATAAATTCTAATATTATTTTCATTTCGACTAATTTTACCCAATTACTAATTTAACAATTCCACCTACAATTCGACTTAATCACCAAATTAATCGGAAAATACTCTATAATATTAAATTAAATTACTTAATTAATTACGGGTGTTACAGGGCGCAGGGGGTCAGCATTAGGCATTACCCAGTAGCCTTTATATTTTTTTAGTTGATTTTGTTTGATCGCATTTTTTTCGGAACAATTTATGTAATTTGATGTTTCTGATAATTTTTCTCTTTAATATTTATAACATATTAATATTTACATGGTTTGCGTATATAGATATTGCATATATTAATCTTTTCTGACAATTTTTCTCTTTAATTGAATTTCTGAAAAGGAAACGTAATCCGAGTTATTGTGAAATAACATAATAGTTTCAAACAGAGTTTAACACATTTAGGTAAGGTTTTGTAAGTTAACTTACGAATTCACCTTGTAGGGTGACTTCGTAAGTTCACTTACAAAACATTTTCTGAATGTGTTAAACCATGTTTAAAATAATAAAACGTACAAAAATAAGATGAATTCGTAAGTTAACTTACGAATTCACCCAGAAAGCTTAATTCGTAAGTCAACTTACGAATTCACCCTACAAGGTGAATTCATAAGTTAACTTACGAAAGACATTTTTGATTTTTCAGGGGTGTTGGAGAAATCCACTAGATGGGTGAAGAAATTTCCATTTTAAAACCTGAACAGATTTCAAGACAATATTTGCACTCTTTGACAACAACTTTAAATAATTTTTTTATTATTAATAAGTCATTTTTAAATCATACCCTTGTGGTTATTAGTCATTTGTTAATAAGACCATTTTGTGAAAGAAAATGTTGGTAAGCCATATGCCAATGTTAGTAAAATGCAACAAATTATACAAATGCTCAAGAGATAGTCTGATTGGTTTTTTAGATTTCTTAATCCACCTCATGACCTTCTTACCCACCCTTACGAAATTCATTTTTGCCCCCGAAAAATCGAAATCACGTTGAAAAGGGTTGGGTGTGAATCGTAAGTATATTTTCGGTTTTAAACTCTATGTAATATTTCAATAAGCTTGTATGTGACACCAAATTTGGAATAAATTTGGAACCAGAAATATATTTCAGGTTAGCACCCAAATATCATGCAAATCACGTTGAAAAGGGTTGGGTGTGAACCGAAAGTATATTTCCGATTTTAAACTCTATGTAATATTTCAATAAAGCGTGTATGTGATTCCAAATTTGGAATCAGAAATATATTTCCGGTTTTCACCCAAATATACCAAAATATGGTGCGTACCGGAAGTATATTTCCAATTTTCGAGGAACATTTTTGGATTTTCACGAGGTGCGTCCTACCCTTATGGGGTGGGTTAAGAAATCTACTTGGTTTTTAGGTACTACACTTGTGAGAAATCCATCTACATAAATGAGGTTGGAGTAGAACATTTTCACTAAAGTTGGAAACATTTCTTTTGGAATGTCGTAGATGAAACTTCTTTAGCATTACTTCATCAAAGAGTTTCAAAAGTTCATACTCTTCAAAGAACTTTTTTTCCTAGTGATAATAATGAAGAATATCCTTGTTGTACAGTCTCTATTAAATCTATCTTCTTGTTTTTGAGATGAGAAAGAATTTGAGAAATAAGCTAGAGAAGAAATGCTTCCAGATGTATAGATTCTTTTTGGAGCCATGATGATGATGAGGATTGCAAGTAATATTTGCATACATACATAGAGAAAACACTAGGAAGAAGAAAAAGAAGAAAGCAAAAGATGAGATGAATAAAAGAGATGGAGAAATATATATTTACATGTTGCCACTAATCAATTATTGGCTCTAATGGTCGATTAGATTAGTTGATGTCATAAACCTTGATGATTGATTTCTGGGGCACACACTTACGATGTTCATAATCGATTAGACCCTTAGCCTTAATTTATCATGGCACGTGAGTTTGAATTTCAAACAACCTCTAATCGATTCAGAAGTTGAAACACGATGACACCAAAACGATGAAATGTGATCGTCCATTTAAATTGCGCTGATATTGTACTGTGGATTAGATGTGGAAATTTAATGAAATTTATGGAATACATAACCATGTCTTGCAAAAAAAAAAATCTAGTTAGTCATCTCATTATATGTCGTCTTAAACCGAAAGAGAGGGAAATTGTTTCGAACATGTCTTTAATCAGAGTGACACCAAAAAATATACTTGCAGATTTAAAACAAAAACACCCAGAAAGTGTTTCAAATATCAAGCAAGTACACAATGTGTGTCATCGAAACAACATGTCGATAAGGGGTCCAACATTCGAAATGCAACAAATTTTGGATGACAACCACTATATTTTTAGTTACACATTTTTTGATGATAACGTCACTGTTTGTGATATATTTTGGACTCATCTCGGAATTATTAAGTTGTTCAACAGATTTTCCTCCTTATTATCGATGCAACATAAAAGACAAACATGTATATGTTTCTGCTTCTTGAAATTGTTGGTGTTACTTCAACAGAGAATAATTTTTCAGTGGGATTTGCATTTGTGGAATCCGAAAAGAGGTCAATGTTTACACGGGTCTTAGAAGTGTACAAGACTTTATTGAAGGATCAAGAAAACATGTCGAAGGTAATTGTTATCGGTCAAGACACCGCACTAATGAGTTCGATTGCAAAGGTGTTCCATATATCATACACATTACTTTGTCGTTATCACATTACTAAAATTGTGAGAAGTCAGTTCAAACCCGCGGTAGGCACCAGAAAAATCACGGGAGAAGACGGAAAAATGGTCAAACCTAGTGGGGTGATGGAAAATATTATGGATGCATGGACTAGGATATTAAACTCTTCAAAAGAAGAATTGTATGTTGCCTACGCAATGCAATTTAGGAGATTGTGTTTCCAATATCCAGATTTCTTGAAATACGTTGAGTGTATTATTTTGGACCAAATGAAGGAGAATTTTGTCTATGCATGGACCGATCATGTTAGAAACCTCGACAACACAATAACTAACAAATTCGAATCAACATATTCAGCATTGAAGAAATGGTTGGGTGATTGTAAGGGTGATTTCTTTAGAGATTGGGATGAGGTGAACTAAATACTCCAAAACCAACATACCTAAATACAAACTACTTTTGGTTTAATCATAGTGGAACAATACCATTTATTCAAAGATAACATTCTCTATTCACAATTGGTTGGGTGCGTATTTCAGCTGGGTGTGAATTTCATCTTTCACGAAGCAAAGCAAGCAGAACAGACAAGTACATATAAGGAAATGTGGATGCATAGTTGGGAAGAATTACGGTCTTCCATGTGCTTGTTTTATTGGGAAAAAAATAAAGATTAATACTCCGATACAAATGGATGAATTGTAGATTCACTAGAAAAGACTCTAGTTTGATGATGATGATGTGATTAAGGATTGTAAATCAGACATAACTATCTTTATCAAGTGGAACATAATTCAAGATAGATTTGTGATGGGAGATGACACCATGAAATTTCACATAAAGAGCAGTTGAGGAAGATTTCATATTCGGAAACAACATATTTTAAACCTCCTTCGCAACCGATTAAAATCAAAGGTGCCCCTAAAAAGGTAAAACCTATTCAAGATGACAATTCAACAAAGCAGTCTCCATCATACTTTGAATATGTTGATTCATATTTCCCAAATTCTTCAACTCCAAAATCTATAAAAAAAAAAGTTCACAAGGGTGCTCAATTAGCAAACCATCTCATCCACCACCGATGTTCGAGATTGATTTCATTGATAAAACGTCGCTTTTTATGCACAAACACATTGAGCGGAATATGAATATTAAGAATGATGGTAATTGCGATTTTCGAGTTGGATATGGATTGCTCAATAAAGGAGAGGCGGATCACCAATTTGTCTGCATAACACTTTTGAAAGAGTCAACGACTCATAGGGAATTCTATGATCACGACTTTATGTGTCTTAAAGAATCTAGACCGCAAGTATACAGTCCTATTGCGTGTAGCTTTAAAGATTATCGAATCCCAAGAGACTAAATGTCAACCTATCATTATCTAAGGTTACTACACAAATCTAAGGCTAATAATGTAAATAATTGGGTTTAGGGAACCTAACTGATTATAATCTAATGTAAATTCAGATGGGGAATGTCGGTATGTAATGGTCGGACTTTGGGGACTTAGCAACTCATCGACTTGGACTCGAATTATCAAAACAGTTTCAGTAGGAAATATTTGTTTGAAAATCCTCTTCTCACACTCTCGTGTTTATTGATTCATCAGATCCTACAATCAAACCTAAGTGAGTGCTCTTGCTGTTTCAATTAGAGTTTAAAAATAGTTTTTGAAAACAAATAAAACCTAATCAATTTAAAAGCGCTCTCGCTGTATTTTAAGTTGATGCACAATTACTATTGTCCAGTTATTATCTCAAACTCTCGTTTTATTGATCCTAACTTCTAATATGTATTTTACTCTCGTAACAAAACAGTTGGTATTTAGAACTAGCCATTGAAACCAGAAAATTATTCTTTTTAAACCGGAATGAATCGAATGGCGTTGCTAAACCTCGTTGTTATATGACCTTACATACTGATAACTAAATTTAGCATAGCATGTTGTATAATTTAGTTATAGCGTGTAACACGGTGGGAGAACTGACTTGTTCGTTTTGCGTTTTATCGCAAATGTTGTGGATAGGAAGAGTCTCCACCGACTTTTCTTTTATCCAATAAAGGAAAGGTGAAAAGAACAGGAAATACCTTTGATCGATTCTGAGTACGGGAGGTAATTATGAAAAGGGAAGGTATTAGCACCCTTTCCATCCGTAGTTATCTACGGTCTCTTAATTGCTAAGCTCACTTTTTGAAAACTCGCTTCTTGTGTGTGTGTGTTTTGAAAAGTATTTTTCTTTGACTTCATAATGATTTTTGTATCAGTCCTCAAGAATGTATACGAAGTGTTTGAAAATATTTGTTTGAAAAATATAACTTTGTAATGATTCTCATATGAATGTATACAAAGTGTTTTTGAAAATATTTTTGAAAAGAGTGTGAGGTGTGAAAAGTATTTGTTTTGATTGGAGCAAACAATTTAGAGTCTTATTACCTACTCAAAAAGGTCATTCTTGTTATTTTCCTTCTCCTTTAGGACAACGTTATCCATACCATTAGTTGGTAGGTAATTTTATCTGTTGGATGTGAAGGGACGAGCGTATGGTCATTGAAGGAAACATGTAAGGATACCTTAGCAAATCGAAGGGATGATCATCACTTATTCGTAGGCAACAACCGAGGGACGAGATCATATATTCGTAGGCAACATCGAGGGTCATCGAGGGACTATGATCTTTATGATGATATTGAATTGAGGGACTTTTGCTAATGGTACCCCTACATTCGAGGGACATGACCATTTCATTCGTAAGGCAATAAGACAGGATACCCTAAGGGGGTGCAAGTGTGGGATAATGATTCAATTCAAATATGTTAATCTTGAATTAGGGTTATCTATGTTCATTGATTAGTCTTGACATGCAATCCTATTAGTCATACATCTAAGCAGTGTATATGCAGTTTATAAGAGAGTGCAGAAAGTAAAAGCATAAAGATAAAGGTCCTACGCTATTACATGGCTTTGGGGCAGTTACATAATAGAAGGTGCAGAAATTAAAATGCGAGAAAAGTAAATCTACGCTATTACAAAAAAAACTTTGCGACCTATACAATGATTTCTAGAATTTAAAAAGCATACAAAAATAAATAAAGAAAAAATGTTTTGAGATTAATAAGAATTTTTAAAATTAGAAAACCTAATTACTAGCAATAAAAATATTTTTTGTGAATTTTCTGGATTGATTTTATTTGAGGAAATAAATTAAAAGTTGAATTTAGGATTAATTAAACAATTAATTTAAATAAAGATAAAAAAAGAATTTTTTGTGTCAAAAATTAAATAAGCATTTTTAAAACCTAATTCTAAAAATAAAATTATTTTTTTTGATTATTTTTGTATTTTAGAAAACATTTTAAAAGAATTAAATTAATTGAAGAAAATTGAAAAGAAATTGAAAAAAGAAAAAGAAAAATAGGGTTAGTAAACAAAGGGCAAAAAAATAGGTTGGGGGCGCCAGAGATCGAACCCCTGACCCTGGGGTGAGAGATCACGCGCCTTGCCATCTGAGCTACCTGCACTTGTTGTTTGAATAATGAAACAATAAGCATATAAGAGAAAATATTTTCCAGAGATTTATTCAAACCAAAACGCACGCCAAGGGGGTCATCGTCCCCATTTGAATTCCAAACTTTTACCTACGGACGTTGTCCGTTGCTAAAGGCTTTACCTATAGATTATGTCCGTAGCTATAAGACATGCAAATCACAAAACTCAAAATATGAAATAGAAATTAGTTGTGAGGACATGGATCGAATGGGTTTGATCCTCTGAACACAACCATGCCCTTAGCTTCGTCCAATTTTGCCTAATTCGTGAAGCCCTATTTCTGAGCTCTAAACCATAGAAATGGTAACTCACGATTCCTGCACTTAAACTCCAATCAAACTATCCAGAAAGCATTGGAACATCAATATAAACACAAACATATGATCAAATTCAATTAACAATGCATGAATATGTGAAATCGAATTTGAAATTTTTTTGGTAAACTGTAATCGTGTTTTTACGTTTCAGAAGCTTTTGATTGCTTGTAAGGGCCTGGGATGGATCAGAGGACACTGATGGAGCTAATGGTGACCTTGGAATGGCATGAATCAGTTTGAAACTTTGGCTGCAAGTTACTTGTATATCACAGTTTTTTGAGACTTGGCTAGGGTTCTTGGAGGCAGGAATTCGTATCCTTGTGATCTGAATCTCTTGTGTTTATTTAGAGGAAGGATTAGGTCAAGTGATTGCCATCAAATATATGCAAATTATGATTATTGAAGTTTGATTGAAAATTTGATCAAATCTTTCTATTTTGGTATCAATCTTCTTCCAATCATGTTTAAATTAATATCTTGAGATTCAAGGATGATATTTGATTGATTTCTGATTGCAAATCAAATCCCATGCGCCTTTTATCATTTATTTGATATTTTACTTGATTTATTTTGAATTTAAATGAATAAAAAAAATAAGTGAAATAAAAATCCTGGTCATTCACCAATGGGATTAGAGGTCCTCTAACATGTTGTATTCACGTTAACATTTCAGAAATTAGGCCCATTAACTCAAAAAGTCAAAATTGCTCAATTGACATTTCATGCCTTTCTTCAAATTTCCCAAACTTGCACAAGTTGTATCTTGCTCAATTTTCAACATTTTGAAGTGTTTATGGACTTTTTATAAATCTCAAGATGTAATCTTAACACTCACTTTGGTTTCATCTTCATTGAAGCTTCCATGTTCAAGTACACTTCTTTTGAAAAAGATGACTTTTGTTGACTTTTAGAAGGACCTATAATGTCTTGATCCATAACTCTCAAATGAAACATTTTTGGTCAAAGCTTGTGAGACACAAAGTTGTAGAGAATTAAATTATCTTCAAAGTGATATTTAATGGAAAAATTTCTAATAAAGTATATTAAAGTTATGCCTGGTCAAAGTTCTGTTGACTTTTTTATCAAGAAACCCTAATTTAGGAACTTTGACTTTTGACCAAATCTTGAGTTTTCATGATGAATCATGACCAACCCTTGATCAAATGATGAATGTGACTTCAACATATTGATGTTGACCAAAAATGATGAAGTTTTTCTATATGTTGACCATAATTGTCTTTTTTGTCCAATACAACTGATTCTCAATCATCTGAGCAATTGATTGAGCAAACTTGAGTTGTGAGGCTTGAAACTTGATATGGTGATATCTTGAGACATATGAGGAGGTATGATGATCACTTGAGGCAATAGAAACCATCCTTTACTTGAGAGAATCAAAACCCTAGTTGTTGGGTTGATTGCTTAGGAGAGGGATCATTTGGTCAACCCTTGAGAAATTCTTTGAGTATGGAGATGTGAATTGACTTGAGAAATAGGAGGGAAAATTTTGGGGTATAACATAGCGCAACAGAAATAAACAATATCAAACAATTCAAATAAACCACACATTTCAGACAATTTTGGCATAAAATAAATAAATAATTAAATTAAACCTGAAAATAGAAATGCAAAATATTTGGCTAACTTCAGGTGTCTCCCACAGGTCGGTGAGATCTTCCCTTTGTTGCTCTGAAAATTAAATTCGATGAAGGAAATAAAAAGGCACGATTCTAACGTAAGGTTAGAATCAGCAAAGGTTCGCAGCAATCCCCAATGTGAAAATTGCTACGAGAAAATGAAAGTAGATACTAAAACTAATAAACTGGAATTAGTAAAAGACAAGGAAAATAAATACTGGAAAAATAGGCAGAGTAATAGTAAAGGAAGCAGAAAAGAAAGCGTGTAAAAAATGAGGATTTAGAGTCCAATTTATAGACTTGGAGGCGCGTTGAGGTAATTGGGCTGTTGAGATTTTCTCGCCTCTGTTTTCTCCTTCGTAGCGATTGCTAAGGACCTTTGAGCTAGGGCGTGACGGTCGTCACACGTTCCTTCTTTAGGAAGTCTCCTACTTCGTCGTGACCGTTAGGGCACGCGTGGCAGGTGGTAACGATTGTTGCCCTTGGACTATTGGGTTGGCTTTGCGCGTTGGGCTTGGCCTGCTCCTTTAATTTTATTTAATTTGCAAGGCCTTTTTACTTGTAATGCACCCATATTTTGCCATACACCCCACAATTGCATAATTGCTCCTCTTTTGTGGATTTTGAGTACGATTTTCCCGACTTTTCTCGACTTTCTTCGCACATGCCTTGTAATCATCAAATTCCTGAAAACATAGAAAATACCGGCATAATACGAATAAAGAGTAATTTAATTAATTAAAATGCGGATAAAATTCATGTAAATTGATCTAAATAATTGATACATTTTCGGGTTATCATTCTACACGAAGTTATACAAGACAAAACCATTTTGATTCAATTTAAGATGCAATTATTCCTTATGTTAATGGTAACACCATTTTCTAAATGGATGTGATTCCTTGATATGTGCCACCTTATATCAAGTGCATATGATAAAGTGCATATCAATCTGACAAGATAAGGATTCTCGAAGGCTTTTTTCCACTACAAAATGGTCCAAATAAAGACTCTTCCAGACGCATCATGTGCATCGGGTGACTTTCAAAATCACTTAATTTTATTTAGGTTTATTTGAAATTTGGGTGTCCAATACGAGCTACATCAGTGACGTGAACAGAGCATTCAACAAATGAGGCAGAAAGTTGGCCAGATAAATTTTTGGAAAGGATGCTAGAGTTGACCAAATTGAGCGAGCTTGAAAGAGAATCAAATCACGAAAAGTAGAAGGCATAACCAACTGTAAAAATTTAAGCGCTGTTGGATCTTTTAATGCATTTTAGATTATAATCAATACACTTTTTATGTATTATCGTCAACGATGTACTAGAAACGATTTAATACATAGTTAATATATAACCACGACAATGATGGTGTAATTCTTGATTAAATTTTTGATTTGGTTTATGGTTTACATTGCATGTGCTTGAAAACTAAGTTTATGGTTTATTTTTCTAGTTCAGGTGGGTTTTTAGATATACATATCTAAATTAACCTCACATATTTATAAAAAAAAAACATCAATTAAATTTTCGGATATTCATCTCTGAAGTCACCCTTTTTGTAAAAAAAAAAAAGTGTGGTTTATTTAGAGACATATTTCCGAAATGTCACCTGATACATGATAAGATTTTTGAGGTCCAAAGTGACTAATACTTGTATAAATAGGGTGTGTCTCAACCCTTACTTGCTACACAACACACTAAAATCAGAGAATAGATTCATATCCTCACCTTGCTTTGTGTATTTTAATGGTGAGAAGCCGTCACTTTTGTTTACAGTGATATGATATCTAAATTGAATACTCTCATGTGCTTTCAAGAAAATTGTAGAGTTGAAAAGTTTGAGTATCAATTATCCTTGTTCGACAGCAAAGGGAAGATTCATTTCACCAACTTTGAACTGCGTATGAAGATTTAAAGGTTACGTGGGGTATTTTTCTCCATTATGAATTAAAGGGCCCGATTGAAGTGAATGCGAAGATTAAAAGATCCGTCAAAGATATAATCATTATGATGCAATATTCCCATGAAAACAATATGTAATGTTGCATTTATTTTAATGACTATCTATGTAATGAATGTTTTTATTTAATGTAACGTTATTGTTGTTGGTTTGTTTTTGAATTTGGTTATATCATGTTTTTGTTTTTTGAGTTTTCTCGAATCAAACATGCTTGGAGATATATCTCTGAACACATTCAAAAAATTCTTCAAAATTGCATCTCCAAATTTAATTTAGTAAAAAAAGAAAAAATGTGTTCGTCCCGAGTTATATCTCTAAAAACAAAGGACATATTTAACATTTTTCACTAGAAACTTTGGAGAAGGTATAAAGGTGTAAAGAAAAATAATATTTTTCTTTCAACATTGCATCCCTTGACTAGATCATTTGTAACATACAATATCTATGAGGGTCCACAAATTTATTACAAATGCAGCCACTTAAGGCGAGAATGATTAAATTTTGATGGAATGTTTTACCATACATATTATAGCTTGAATCAAAATATGAGTTTTTAAAAATATTGTTGCTTCCATTCATCAACCTGGTAGGTAGGGGAAATAATAACATTTGCATGTGAAATTAAGCAAGATTCGTGATTTGTGTCTTAAGAAATGCAATACATAGGATTAGGAAGTTTGAAAGTACGATTCCCCAAAGAGTCTCCTTGTAAATCAGTCCACTGGTCTCCAACATTTCCCCATATTCTATAACCTTCCTTTTCTATCTCTTTCCTAATGGATGACTTGTATTTCACTGCACTTTGTCCTTTGTATTCATCACTCCTGCCAAAACCAATTACATAAGACTTTTTCAATCCCAAAAGGTAAATTAAGAGGACCTTTCAAAATGCAGTAGTAATTGAATTTACATTACATACGCAAGTAAGCAAGCCAAATTTGGCACCGTCAGCAGCGTGACATTCAAGACTTTTATACCATAGTTGACCAATTCTAGTGTGTTTTTCAGAAAATAATACTACTACTCATGAACTAGTCCAATAGAAAATGTGTACACACCATTGTTGGAGGAATTTTCTTTCCTGCTTCCACTAGCTAGCCGTTTATAAAAATATGCACCAAATGCCAATGGTTTGACCATTGTTTTTTGTCCTCATTTTCTATTTAATACTTCCAACCAACCGGCCATGTTTGTGTCGAATTAATATCAGTATATGTATTTTAATAAAATACTCTATAGACGTGCAATGTTGGGTATTGTTATATCATGGTGTATTAAAGTCGTATGCATGTTGTCTGTACTAGTTGAAAATGAATTTGTGGCGTCCACATCATCTTGAAACGATTGCACCAGCAGTATAGTACCTTACCTTCCACGAAGTTACGCAAGACATAAATACTAGAATCCATTTTCACATCACCTGTTTGTCCCTTGTCTTTTTCACTACTTACAAACATCTTACGTATGAGCCTAGCTAGTTTACAAAAGCTGTTAATAGATAATTCATTACCTCAAAATAAGGCGTTGGTATCCGATGAATCCTTGGTTATGTAAGTTGTCCATAGTGATTTTAGCCAGGGTTCCTTCGTATCTACCCGTTAGTAAGAACACCTTGAAACCTTTCTGTATCAAAGTTTTAAACAATCTTAGTACCACAGGATTTGCAGGACACATTCCCTTGTTGATCCACGCCTTAAACGTAGTTGAATCAAACGGCTCGCATCTGCAAAGATTCATATACAACAAATTTTCAATCATAAAAAATAAACATGTTAATGAAGAGAAGCAAAACAAAGCATATATATACATACCCGAATCGCTTATCTTTGTAATAAGGAATATTAGAGATACATGTATCATCCACGTCCAATATCCAAGCATCTTTACTACTAGGAACAAGAATTTGAGATTTAGCATAAAAAATAATTTCATCTACAATCATGTTCATGTCAAGTTCGTATTGTCCTCCAAGGATGTAATTCTCAACATGTTTATAGCAACGAGGTGGCACCGTCTTCCACGGACGTACATTATTATTTGTCTCCACCGCCAACCTCCAGCTCAGACCATACCTCTCATCATCAACCTCCGACGAACAAGAATCTAATTCGGATCTGATTTTCATCATCGGGAGTTTCTGAGAAGGATGATGAGCCTTATGGTTGTGCTGCCTCTGCAGCTTCAAGAGTAGGTTGGTCAATAAGGCCAACAAAAAGGACACTATGGTTTGCACACTCTTAATCTTTAGCATCATCTTATGGAAAGAAAAGAAAGGAGAATATTATTACTAAAGTGATAAGAAAATGGAAAAATGTGCATTAGGATTTTTCTATTTTCCTTGGTGCAATCAGCCTATTACATGGGTTGATGATGGAAGAGAATGACGAGCATATTGCATCCTTTTAATATCAACTTTTGGAGCCCACGCCGAAACTTCATGGAAATTTTTAGGAAATTCTCTTTTCATTTCCTCTCTTATCCAATATTTGAAAATTAAGCCCATGTTATTTTTTATCTTAAGAAAATAGCCATGTATATCCTAAATGCCACATTTAAACAATTAAATATATTTTATTTTTGGATGATTTGAAGAGACAATTTTAATTGTTGATTTTTTCGTATTTCGAATATTTTATACAGCCGCTATATTTTTGCTCTTTTAAATCGTTTCACACCTTCAAAAGTGGTAGAAACTGACTTTTATTTATGAAAGGATTACAACAGACACAATTACAAACACTATAAAGAGTACATAATACACACATAAAGTAATCCAATAAATTTGAAAGTTTTGGTCTGTCCCTCCAAGAACTAAGAACTAGAGAGCTTGGTCTCTCCCACCTAAAATCATTCAATAACTATTCCATAATTTATTTCTCTTTTCCCTTCTCTATTTATTCTAAAACAGAAACACACATAACCCATAACTTGTACACAACTCACATCAATAAAAATTATTATCCATAACTGCTCATCAATAAAAATAACTACTCATAATAAAAAGTCTATCAATCACTTCAAAACCTTATATTACTCAAAACAATAACATGAAAGAGGGAAGATACAAGCTCCCCGTGCATGTGGAAAGATCTAAACCCACATGTAATGTTACTACGGACAGTCTTAACACCCGTGCAGAGTAATGAGGAACCAAAAAGCAAGGAGGTTCACACTTCCTAGTATCGGTAAATAATTGCTTAAAATAAGCAGTCACTCAATCTTTAGAAAACATAAACAAATTGAAGATAAAAGTATTGTAGCGAGTTTAAATTATTAAGAGGCCCAAAAACTTGACCAATATTACAAATTGCAGGTGAGGTCCTAAACAAATTTAAGCCATAGACTTTTTCTTCTCTTCCTCAAGTCGCTTCAATTCGACCAATCTTACTGCCCACTCTCTTTCCCTTTCAACAGCAGCCATTTTACGCTCTACCTTCTTAATGTTTTTCCTCCGCTGAGCCTCTTGCATCTGAGCTTTCCTTTTCTTCTTTTCCTCCTACATGAGTATGCAAAAAACATAAAAATATATCAAGTGAGAACCTATTATCACTATTAATTTTATCAAAAGGTCATTTGACTGATATAAAACTGAACTTTAAATTCTTCTATAAGGGATTTTTGGATAAGTACCGTAGCGAAACTTTTAGTTATACAAATAAAAAGATAGCACATGTACTTTGTTAGGTTGTAAAAGAAATTTACTCCAACCTCCCTATGTAGAGCTATGGCGGATATATGTGGCGGGTTTTAGGCTCACCGCAATGGTAAATATCGGCCAATATTGTGTGTTTTCGCGCCATAATCCGCTATAACGGCGCTGCAAAGCGTCCGGTATGGCGGGATTTTTTGTTCTCCGCCATCTGCCATGGACAACACTAAAAATAACAAACAGCAGCTAACAGATAGATGGTCATAACCAATTAAGCTGTCAGATAAATGGTCATACCCAATTCCATTTAGCCTCAGCAAATAGTGAAGTTGTACGAAACAAACCATCTTGCTATAATCGACACATAACAATCAATTATTTGCAACAAGATGCCAGGATATGACTATTTCTATAATAAGTGTGATAGCATGGCTCAATAGTTATTAAGGGGGTAGATTCATCCTAACTCTCAAAGATTATGCTACAGTCCCGACACAGGTAACTGACCTCCCTATCCCTGTAACTAACTAACAATATTAATTGGGAATAACTTCATCCACTAGAACGTAAGAACACATAATGTTACAAGGTCAAGAAGATGAGTCATGGTACTGGCTACCTGGGAACTTATTTATTTGGCTCACGTCATTACTTTTAGGAAGTTAGATTTGGGGAGGTTACACAAATGCACTAATTTGTGATACTGATAATCAAACTACACTACATATTGCCTGAAATCATGAGAGGACTAAGTACATTGTTTGGTTAATGGTCTGTGGTTATCCAATCAAATTCATGGTTTTGGATTAATTAGAATTTCTCCATCCACTTAGAGTTTCCGGGGGAGGGAATATTGGAGTATCTACTCATGTGAGACTGCATGGCTCGTTATCAATCTCATGCTGAATCAGCATTATAGTTGCAAAGTTTGTTTGCTATTAGCCTAACTGTTAGCTTACGTGTGATGAACTGATGCAAATTAGTCTGATAATTGATTCAGAAATAACAGAATCCATTTTTACTCAGAATGTCTCTTCTCTTTTTCTTCGTCAGTTTTTTACTTTTCCACTACTGAATTCTTTAAAAAATTGTTTACTTCTTTTTGAGAATATAAGATCTTCAACCAATTAGATTTATACATAATCTTTCAGAGTTAAATATCTTAGAAATTCAAATTGAATACAGGCTTGAATGCAGGAGATGGACTACAATGATGAAGCAAGCAATGGTATCAAGTTCAGGTAAGTGCATGCTATCAATGTTTTTAATTTGAGGTTCTGTCCTTGAATGGTTGAGACAGAAATACAAAGCGACCAATGGTATCAAGTTCAGGTAAGTGCATGCTATCAATGTTTAATTTGAGGTTCTGTCCTTAAATGGTTGAGACAGAAATACAAAGCCAAAAAGACTCAGTATTGGGGACAGAGGAAGTAACTAACTAGTAATAGAATTTAGAACATATTTACTATAAGTTTTATTAGTACTCTGAGACTGACTGGAATTGCCATGGCAGCAACTACTTTTTTATTTCTCAGGAGCATTGGGTTTTGTGTCGAAGGTTGATATTTTATTTTCATTTTACTTCAAAGACATTTTGGACAGGATATGGTTAAAATATGGTGGAAGTATGCCTTCATTCTTGGAGTTTGATCTAGGGATATGCTTCCATTCTGTGCTTAAATATAGGACCTTATTGATTAATCACGGATTTATGAAGTTTGGTAGTAGTAGTAGTAGTATTAAATTTGTCAATTTTTTTTCTGTTTTTCCAAGTTTAACCTTTAGGAGAGAGAATTAATTTATATTTCCATCAGGATTTATCGCTAGTTACAAAAAAAGTCTGTTCAATAATTATGGTACCTGTTAACAGTCCCACATCGGATAATATATGGCCTGAACATGTGTTTATAAGTGGGGCCGGCAATCCTCACCCTACAAGCCGGTTTTGTAGGGTTGAGTTAGGCCCAACCACACTTCTTAACATGGTATCAAAGCCTAATGTGTACCCATCCGGAACTGTTTGCTTGTCTATACTTAATGAGGATAGTGGGTGGAGACCAGCTATAACAGTGAAGCAAATTCTCGTGGGTATTCAGGACCTGCTTGATCAGCCTAATCCTTCTGACCCTGCCCAAACAGAAAGCTATCATCTATTCATCCAGGATGCGGTGGAGTATAAAAGAAGGGTCAAGCAGCAATCAAAGCAATTTCCACCTCTTGTCTAGTACTATATGTGCTCTCTCTCACTTTAGGAACTATTCTAGTATGGTAGATGTTTTCTATTTCTTGCGCGGTGCTAAAATTGTGTGATTGCTGGCGCTATATCATGTAGACTCCTTGGTTTTAACTATTTTTATTTACTCTCAACTATCTGGATAACATGTTAATATGTGAAAGTCAACTAATAATACTTGTTGGCAATCCATGCTGGTTCATTTCTAGAGAAATGGATAATTTACTATTAAAAAAATTGTATATTTAAAGAAAAACCTAAAAAACAATTATATAGCGATACAAACTTGAAGAATCCTAATAGAATATCCAATCATGTCTTCATCTCTTCCGTTCTTACCCGACGGTCTCATCGCGGAGGTCTTATCCTTTCTTGACGTGAAATCTATTTTTCAATTCAAATGTGTTTGTAAGTTTTGGAACACTCTCTTTTCCGATCCTCACTTCGTGAAACTGCATATGAAGAAATCATCAAAATGAAATCCTCACTTCTTACTCATCACCAAACATGTAACTGATATCCCAGGTAAGTTATTAGATGGCAGTGATGATACATATGTGCGTGACTATGGTGTCATTCCATAATCCATACGCAGTTTACTCAACAATCCGTCTTTCACCCTTTCTGTTGACTCTGACTATTTCGTGCAAGACAAAGCATGCTCCAACATAATTGGTTCCAGCAATGGTTTGATCTGTTTGGTTGGTAGATCCAGCGAACGTGGGTACTTTGAGTTCTCGTTACGATTATGAAACCCAGCCATTAGGGCGATTTCTTCTAAATTAGGGTTTTTGCGCTTATTTTACAATGGCACTTATAAGGCAGTGGCCTCGCGTTACAATAGACGTGAACAGAGAAGCCAAGTCAGAATTCCCTCACTAACTAAGAGAGTTGCATTTAAAGTTTGGACTGTCTGTATTGGCCATGAAAACAAGCAAGCAGTCCTGTAAGGATGCTCTCAATCATAATAATTTATTGTTGACTATCATGTAATTCATATTAGTGGCAAGTTTTGTGTCAGTATATGGACTAGTGTAGTCCTTATCTATTGTTCATAACTATTTGCTTCTAGTTTAGCAACAAGTTTAGTGCTAATAACAGTAAAGCAAACAGAAGGCATTCTTCCTGTCATGAAAGAGCATGTAGAAGGCATTCTCCTCTCCTGTCAAATTTCCTATTTTTTAATAAACATTAAATGAGTATTTTGTTTAACCAATAACAGAAAAGACACCCAGTACTCAAAAACAGCCCAAGATTAATTGTGCGTATAATAAGTAAAGGTAGAGCGCACCAGTATAAAAGCACGGCGCTGCCTCATGCGTTTCTTTTCATTCCTCCTCTTGACACTCCCTTCATTAGGCTTATTGGGAAGTATGGTTTCGCCAGTTGTGTGTTCAACCCAAGCATAAGGCCCTGAACAATATCAGAAACTAAATAGTGAGACAAAATTCAAAACAAAAAAAAAATTATAGCATAAGAAGCAAAAAAGAAAAACAAGGCACGCACCAGAAGGTCTCAAGCTAGCCCGCTTTCTGCGAGGCTTATCAGAAGGTCGTCTTTTGGGAAAACGAGTGTCTGTTAAGCTGTGAAAGTGGTTCAAAAAGGGAAGAAGGAATTGGGGTGGTTTGCTGTAAGATGGGAAAGGTGCACGGAATGGCAATGTAGTGGAGATTTGCGAAGTTACAGGCTGAATTGAGGAGGAGACTGAGAGAGAGCGTAAAAGGTTCCTGAGAGCTCCTCCGAATCTCATTTCTTCTGCAAATTTGAATAAAAATCATGATTTGAGCAAAGTATTCGCAATTTATGATTTGATTATTAAACTTAATAAAGTGAAATTACATTAGAGAAAAACCTGGACGATTTCTGGTGGCGGCTTAGGAGAAATTCCGGGCAGTAGAGAATTTCAGCGGCTCCAACTGATTGGTTTTTTTTTTTTTTGTTGAAATAATTTAGTGTATGTTAATGGGCCTATGATGTGAGTTTGTTTGGGTTTACATATTTTGGATATTTTATTAATAAGGTTTTAACCACATTGGACATTAATATCCAAAATAAAAACTAAATTAACATATTTTTTTTAGAAAATAAGAAAAAATCGAGCTTTTTTGGAAATATGAAAAACATTAAAATGATTATTTTTTATCATTTTTTTTAAGAATTGTGTAATATTGTTTTACAGTGTGCACTAGTAGTACCTTTAAACTCAAGAACTATTGTGATCAACAATACATGTTGATGCTAGAAAAGGATCAATCAATCTACAGCTAGCTGCATGGACACAACACAAAGAACCAAACACAGGTATATCTATCATATTTCTTCTGTCGTGTTTTATCCATTCCCATGTTGTTTTTGGCTTGTTTGTGGAACCCACTTGAACCTTAGGAACTAGGTCTAGGACTCACAAATTTGCTGCTTTACTCCTACTCTTGTTTTCATTTCAACACAACACAATGCATATATATTCTTTTCTTTGCTTCAAAGTTTGAGTTAAGCTTGATCTCAACTTGCACACTACTCTTCTGTTTTTTATCACAAATATATATATAAGCACAATGGAGCCCATTACATTACATGCATACACACTCTGCCCGGTTAACATATGGAACCACTCAACGGATTCCGACTATGTCTTATTTCCTTTCTCATTTTTCTCACTACTCTTACTCAAACCTTAACCTCAACTGCATTTCATGACACTGAATATCAAGATTGGGAAAGCTATGTTGATATACAAAACTCCATCTTAACTTATGGGTATGTATTGTTATTAAAATGTTCCACCCTCTCTCTAGCTCTTAATTTTAATTAACTTAAGACACTTAATTAAATATATACTATGATTTTGGTTGAAGGACTGAAACGGAGGAAGCTGAATGGCAGATGGTGCAAAAGAAAGGAAACCAGTTTGTAGTGAATGGACAACCGTTTTACGTAAACGGATTCAACACATACTGGATGATGGTATTTGCTGCCGATGAGTCCACACGAGGAAAGGTCACTGATGTGTTCAAACATGCATCCTCAGTTGGTATGTCAGTTTGTAGGACATGGGCCTTCAATGATGGTCAGTGGAGAGCACTTCAGAAATCTCCATCCGTTTATGATGAAGAGGTGTTCAAGGCCCTGGATTTTGTAGTGAGTGAAGCAAAGAAATACAGAATCAGGCTCATATTATCATTGGTTAACAATTGGGAGTCATATGGTGGAAAAGCTCAATATGTCAAATGGGGTAATGCTGCTGGCCTTAACTTGACCTCTGATGATGACTTTTTTTCACATCCAACTCTCCTAGGCTACTACAAAGACCATGTTAAGGTAAGTTCCTAATTGTGTGATGTGCTGCAAATTCTCAACTATCTAAACATTAATGCTTACTGTTTTACTTGGCTCCTATACTATTTCTCGTTGTGTAGACAGTACTCAATAGAGTTAACACACTCACAAATATCACTTATAAGGATGATCCAACAATTTTTGCTTGGGAATTAATGAATGAACCTCGATGCACCTCTGATTCCTCAGGTGATAAGTTACAGGTATATGCTTTTCATGAAAAATGTTATGTCGTAATAAAAGCCATTTACAATATCATATCTGTGTTTGATTTCAGTTTGAAGATTTCTAACATAACCAAGAGAGTTAGTTATATTAAACTCTTTCAAACTGAAATTGAAACACATTAACAAGCACTACATTCAATTCAACTGATAGTTTTTTCCATAATATTAATTTTCGCACATGATTGAATTATATATTCTCTAGGAATGGATACAAGAGATGGCATTTTATGTGAAAAGTGTTGATCCAAAACATCTAGTAGAGATTGGCCTAGAAGGATTTTATGGACCCTCAACACCTCAGAGATTTCAGTTCAACCCAAATTCATTTGCTCAACTAGTTGGAACTGATTTTATAAGAAATCATCAGGTTCTAGGGGTCGATTTCGCTTCTGTTCACATATATCCAGACTCTTGGTAAGTTATCATCATACAACAGAACTTCTATAAATCATTTCATCACATTTTTCTAACTAACTAAGAATGAATGAATGAATGAATGGGCTGATTGAAGGATTTCACAATCAGTTGGTGATAGCCATATCCCATTTGTGAAGTCATGGATGGAATCCACATAGACGATGCTGAAAAGTATCTTGGAATGCCGGTTGTTTTGGTGAGTTTGGTGTATCTGCAAAAGATCCAGGTTATAATTCAACATATAGAGATACACTTATAAATACAGTTTACAAGACAATTCTAAACTCAACAAAGAAAGGAGGTAGTGGTGCTGGAAGCCTTTTGTGGCAGTTCTTTCCGATGGAACGGATTACATGGACGACGGTTACGCAATTGTTCTCGCAAAAGCTCCTTCAACTTCAAGCATGATATCTCTTCAATCCACAAGGCTTGCTCTATTCAACTCTCTATGCTCTGAGAGATGTCATTGGGGTTGTAACAAGAAAAAGTATTGCAAAAGTACTCTATCAGGAGAATGAGCTTTAACTTCAGTTCGAAAATGACGCGACAGCTTATAAAATATTCTGTTTTGTAAGAAAATGATGCCAATAGTGTATTTACTTTATATGCTGCGACTTAAAGTGTATTTACATCCATATTTATAAATGGTGTTGGTCATAAGTATCTTAGAACATAGAGAAATATTGTTGTTTATATTGAAGAAAGAAAATGTAATATGATTAGAAGATTGACAGTATTTATATCAGTTCGAAACTGCCCCCGTTTACTGACCACTGAGTTGGCTGGCTTTATATCTCTATGAACCATGCTTGTATCGTGAATTTTCTTAAGACAAGTAATATCTGGGGCATGTAAGTTGTTACAGATTAGGTAAAGGCTCGTGTTGGGTCATAAGACTCTCAACATACGTGATCTATATACTCTTGGGTGCAAACTCGGACAGGGTCAATTCGGTACTACTTTTTAGCAGTTGATAATTCCACATCTATTGAGTATGCTTGCAAATCTATTTCCAAGAGAAAGCTTATTTCAAAAGAGGATTTTGAGGAGATTGTGCATCATTTGGCTGGTCAATAGAATATTGTTACCATCCATAAAGGGTGCTTAAGTGGATTCACTCTATGTTCATATTGTTAAGGAGCTTAGTTCTGGTGGTGAGTTGTTTGATCAGATTATCCAGATGTTGTGCTCTCGGCATGAAGTTTTGTCTATGTCCATCCATTTTTCTATTACACTTTCTATATAAACAAGGATAATCCCTAGAAGGCTAGAACAGATGTTCTTTTCCTTTTGGATTAGTCACCATGACTAGTCAGCGAATGTTATTATACGTATGAATAATAGAGACTATGAGCACTAGAGTACGGCTCTTCTCGTACTTCTCAAACTTCCAAACTAGTCTTCAGTATTATATGTAACTACATCTATTTTGTAGATCAAGTGACATTACTTGTTATGCTTGTTCAGGTCATCAATGGATATGTGAGAATGGTGTTGCCCCTGACAGAGCATTGGATCCTGCTGTTCTTTCTCGTCTCAAACAGTTTTCTGCAATGAATAAGCTAAAGAAGATGGCTTTACGGGTAAGTAAAGCTAATGAATGCATGAATATTAGTTTATGTATGAATGCGGATCATACATTTTTATACTGTGTTTCTATTGTATTTTTCGTCATTCACTCTGCAGCATAATTTTTCTTCAATCTTCATAACACATTGAGTACATAACTCGGTGGTTCATAGCTTAGTCATTTTTAAAAATTAAAAAGGATGGTTTAAGTCTTGTATGACCGGTTTATGCTCATGATGTTGTGCAAGTCTGATTTGGCTAATCTACCTGGACTTACAAGACTATGCGCAACAGTGTGAATTTGAGTATGATTTGGGGTTGGAATCAAGGCTAACTTACATGATAGTAATTTATGTGTTACTCTTGGGATGTTTACATGGCCTATATGTATTTTGAATCTCACATGTAATTTTGGCAGCTTGTATACACCAAAACCATTGTTTAACTTTTTTACAGCAAAAATTTGACTTTAAAACTAGAAATATATTAAAACTATACAATACCAATTCAAAAATAGCACCTCAAATCAAATGGTAACTTTGTTTCAGGATCTATAAACATAGTTCTTGACAGAAGAGGCAGCTACTGGATCATGGTTTCAAGTCCATCAAATACTGTCAACCAATCCTTTTCTCCCTCTTCTCATTGTCAGAAGAACAAAAATAAAAAATAAAACAAAAAATGGAGGCACAAAGATACTAATAGTATTTCAATTCGGCTTTACCAGGGGCTAACAGTAGTATATTCTTAGTGACAAACTTTCAAAACTCATGTGAGGGATAACACAAACCTTCAAAACATTGATAGTACATTGACCTGCATTAGTTCTTTTTATTGATGAGATCCTCAAGGTCGCCAGAATCTCCGCCATCCTTGAATCGGTTTTTCAATCCTTTCAATTCATCTGCTGGCTTGTTCAGTTCAAATGGGCCACATAAACATGACAACTTCCTTAAAGTGTGGACCGACATTCTCAATATGATGCACAATGTCTTCTATGCAAACAATACCGAACTTTCCTAATTCCTGCAAGGCAAAAAGTAGAAGAATTACATAAACAATTAAGAAGATCTCAAAGGAGAACTACTAATCTAGAAAACACTGAGTATGTATTACCTGCTCAGTAAGGTTATTATCTGTCAAAGGAACTTTTTGCTTATTTAGTTTTGCTTTGAGCTTTTGAACTTTGATTGAATGGTGAATAGCACTACTAAAATGGTTAAGTATCTAGTACCGGCACCCAAACGATACTCATATTATTAATAAGTAGTATGTTTTGAACAATTTAGCTCTCTTTTCGTACACAGCACCGAAATCATCCCTATGCATCATAGGTTATATGAGACCGCAATAGAATCGTCTTTGATATTTATATGAGCCGAGTGTTGCAAATCGTTCAAATTCTGATACACTATAGCACCGCTATTCGACAACACTATATCACCACAATTGGACAACACTATAGCACCACTATTCAACAACAGTTATAGTAAATAAGGATTCACAAAAAAGAACAGTATATAACAAATAAATGAAAGAGGCACAAATCTAATATATCATAACATAAACTCATAATCATCTATCTCATACACAAATAATACAACATAACGAACATTAAACCAAAATCTCTTACACCCATAGGTAACATGTGGTTCAACCCTAGCAAGCTTAGCCATAACTCCATCAGTTGGTTTCAAAATCACATCACTGAAAATTCTTCTCAATCCCAAACTAAACAAATGCTTCCTTGTTGTAAGATGCTACTCTTCAAATATGCTTGTGTTGCTGGCTTGCTGCTGATTGATTAATCCTTATAACCACAAGTGCTCTTGCTAGTGTTTGAGCCTTTTGTTCCAATGAAATATAAATCTATATGGCAGAATAAAACTTCCTTCTTTGAGATATAAACTTCCTCAGGCATACTCCATGCCTGAAATTTTGCACAAAATCTCCCCTTAATCAAACTCAAGGAGCGAAATCCAAAACAGATTAAAAATGAAACAAAATATTATAGGTGATGGTTAACAATTCATTAGTTAGGTGAGCTCTTCCTAGGACACCTCTGAATTCAAACGTGCTCATCCTGATGAAAATAGACACTTGCATTAAAAGTGAACAACAAAAGAAGGTAAGTGGTTACACATGTCTAACACCAGACACGCTCTCAATCAGAAGCGTCAATGGCATCGAGCGCACCAGCCTTTAGTTTTCAACTATAAATCTGATATACTCACATTAGCATGCCGGTCACTTTCTACTTAGGCTTAATTTTGAAAGAACTGCAGCTGCCTGATCACCTCCCAGAAGAAAATAAGGATGTCTCAAAGCTGAAGCAGCCGATAAACGTCCTCTTCTTAATGGACCTCTCTCAGAGATAAGCTTTGTTGCTAAGTCCCAACCTCTACCAGATTCACTATCAAGAATTTGGAAGTCAGGCCTCAGGCGAGTACACTCCCTCCATTTTTTCAAATCATAACCACAGTTTTTTAATTCCAAATTGAAATTCTTCAAAGCAGCGGGAGACCTTAAAGTTGGTATAGCCATTTGCAGGAGTACAATCCCAGCAGAATACATATCAAAGAGATCAGGGCTGTTTAACTGAAACCGACAAGAGTGTGGTTAATTCAATCGGTAAATACAGATCATATCTTAACTTTGACTACATAATAAGTAATCCAACCTGCCATAGGATTGGTGAAAAGAAAGCGGCAATTGGCGCTGGAGGAGGACTTGGTGTTTCTTCTGGGAGCACATATAGTTCTGGTGGACAATAATCGGGATCCAAAAGGGTGCGGTCAGGAACATAATTCTTTCCGATCCTAAGGTCTGTTGCTGCACCAAAATCAATAAGTTTAATCTGCCCCCGTTTAGTGACCACTAAGTTGGCTGGCTTTATATCTCTATGAACAATGCCTGTATTGTGAATTTTCTTAAGAGAAGTGATTATCTGGCGCATGATTTGCTTGATGATCAATGCATTTCGTCGAAAAGAGTCTACACCTTCCAAGACACGTCCAAACATGACAGATTCTAAGTTTGAAGGGAAGCTACGCCCCTTCATGTAATCAGCAAGAGTAAGATCTCCCTGTGTTACAGAAAACACCTCTCCGATTAATGTATGTTAAGGAAGGAAAATATTTTAAAAGCACCTAATTCTAAGGGTATTATTGTTAATGCAATAGAAATATGAACCATGGCACCTCAAATTTCCAAACAAGCCATTTTCCACCTTTTGTAAACTTTGAGTTTGTTTTATCAGCTACAAAACTTCCAAGGAACTCAGCACATGTTTCTGGTGCTGCTCTAGATAACCTGTAATTAAACCATTCCTCAAATTCACCAAATTCTTCGGCCCCTCGAATTTCAACCTTAACCTGCCAACAGTTTTCATGTTTAACATTGCAAAAACTATGAAACATATACACTTGTAAGATTATATTATATGTGTTCTCATGTTTAACATGGGTCTATACTCTACAATGAAGAAATCAAGTAAGGATTAATGGTACCTTTTTGAGAATGACTTTATCTTTGGCTTTGGGATCAAACAGTGCAGCCTTGGCTCTTCCCTTGCTGTTCAAGTCTCCATCGAGCACATTCTTTGGGACCAAAACACCAGAATAAACAACACCAAAAGACCCTTCACCAATTTTATCTCCAACTAGAAAATCACGTGTCTTCAAGTTTCTCTTCCCAGATAGATTATCAAAACCAAGTTGAAGAGGTGCAAGAAGGTAAGCATCAATGGCACCAACAAGAACACCTGGTCTTGAAGTTAAGTATATCCATATAAGGCCACCAAACACAAGAAACTCCCATCTTTGTGTATCTGGTAATTCTTGAAACTGAAGTATTCCTGATTGGATGATAGAAGGAAAGTGGTCCACATCAACAACATTGGCGACATTGTCCAAAAATGCGTTACACTTTGTGCTAGAGTTAGTGTTGAAACGACTAGTGTGAGTGTTTGTTAAGAAAGAAAAGTTGTGTGGTTGAATGGTGGGTTTTAAGGGAGAGAAGAAACAGATTGCAGTTGAAGTTGTTGGATGAAGCAAAGAAGCCATGAAATGATATGATTTCCATCCAACTGGAACTACTAACTAACATAGTAACATCAGCATAGGCAACGGTTTTGCCACGTGTTCTTCTTTCAACACCTCTTCCTTTTGCTTGGTCCAAAGTTAACGCCTCAACCTTAGCCACAAAATTTGCATATTCCATTTTAAAGTACAATAAAAATAAAGAAATTTAGTTTTTATTTTAATCTATTATAAACTAAGAAAAATCTACCATTAGATTAGACTAATGACTTAATTAGCAAATTCTAATTTAGTCTTAATTAAAGGGTAATTTAATCTATCATGGATGATGTGTCACTCTATTGTTTTTTGCTGCCATTTTTTATTTTTTTAATTCGCACACCCATTGCATTTTAAAACAACCCTAATAAACCCTAATCACGTATTAGCTTTGTTATTTTACACGTTACATCCACTTCCCAATACATACATCCAAAGGTCTCTCTTTTGGAATTTGAAGGCGGCTACAGGGAAACGAAAAGTTGGTTTGAGTTCAATGCATTTAGAACATGAAGATACACTTTTCATTTTACAGCACAACTTCCCAGTTCTCTTTGATAGTTCCCATCTCTTTTCACTCTCCCCTATTTGCTGCTATGAGTTGAAACCCTTCTCTTGCAGCCCCTCCCACAGTCAGAATTTCACCACATTCTCGTCTATAATTCTTTAGTTCATCCTCAAAAAAGTTGTTTCTGATTCATTTGTTTTACATTTTTTCTAACAGCGAGAATATCAGCAAATATTATCTATTACAGGTATGAATAACAACAATCTTTTACCTTGTGCCTACGTGCTTCCTCGTGCAATGGGAAAGTCAAATCTCCGTAGTTCTTCTAGAAAACAAAAAGTTTGTTGGTTGATTTTAGAAGAATGATGCATTAGACATTTTAAACGTTTGAACTTCGACCTATTTTGCTTGTATGAGAGGCTTAAGTCTTTGTATTCATTTCGTATTGAAATAAAAAATGCACATTCGTTTTGAAAAGGGTTTGAAGTCGCACAAAGGTGAAAAAACAAATTTGATGAGTTAAGTTGCTTTTATTTTTTGTTTTGATGCCAAGGTAAAGGGTTAAAATCACTACCATTCTAGATACACAGATCTTTGAATAAAACATTCTACATATCATGATACAATTCTTCAAAACATAAACCTTCATTAGTAATCCATCTTCCAGTCAAACCAGATATAAAAAACCTTTACAGATTCTCTTGAAAAAAGTAGGACATTATGCTCTACAAAGATCCAAGGTCATCACACTCATGAGAATGCTTTGATATTGTTTGATATATACTTCAGTTCCAGCCTTTTTCTTTTAGCATCACAGACATGCATAAGTTAGTACAAATGTTCTTGACATTTGGTACAATCATCTTGTTCAAACTCTTCAACGCCTGATTGGATTGCCTTTCCAGTTACATGATAATAATAAGAAACCCTTCATTAGAGGCCAGGGTACAATTTTCTGTAAGTTGAAAAAGAACGCTCTTATTTTTCTTCAATAGCTTGTCACTATCTTGTCAAACTTCTTGATTAGAAACATGAGAAAACTTCTTTCTGGCCATCTTCACATCTGAATACTTTTCTTCCAAACAAACTTAAACGTGCCTTTATGAGTGGACTTGAGAAATTCCCAAATATCTTTGGCTACAATACAAGTGATGTAGAGAACTTATCAATTTCATAGAACATGAAGGTGATAATTTTAGAGTGACAAAGAACCAACTCAAACTCTTTCCTTTTATCTCTTCAGGACCAAAAATCTCTTATCCTAATAATTCTTCAAGCTCTATTGTCTATTGATAACCAGAATGTTATCACTCTAGTCTTCCACAAAGAACACTAGTACCAGAAAAATACTCCTTGGAGCTCACCCAATGGACCTTGGTGCCTGCTCTGATACCAATGAAAATTTCTCTAGTACAAGCAAAACATGGTAATATTGATATTCCAACATCAGAGCAATGTTTAGACAAATGTTACAACTTCTGATTTGACATCCTAAACAAATTTATCAAGTTACAACAGATACTGAAACTTAAACTGTAGAATGATAAATAACACATAGATTTATTAACCTAGTTCGATGCAATATCACCTAGATATGGGGCTACCAAGCCATGAAGGAAGCCCACTGTTAGCAGTATTAATTCAAAGCTAAATAGTCTTAGTTTACAACTTCTTGTCTAATCATTATCCAATGAAACTTCTACCTAAGAACCTCATAAATATGAGAAATCACCATCTTACTTCCTAAATCACCTCAATGATGTATAAGAGTCCCAATCCAAGTGACTGTATCAAGAATAACTCAACAATAAGATTATATTTCCATTATTATACTTAGCCAATAATATTGACTAAGAACAATACTTGGATTTGCTTAAAAGCTTAATCCAAGAAAAATATTGAATCATTGCCTAAAGGATTCTGAGTAAGAACATATTGTCCACTAAAAGTATCAAAAGATACAAGGGTGACTAACACGACACAATACACAAGAGACTCTCAAAACCTAAGATTATTTTTTCCTCCCCTAATTTTACAATTACAATTGTTTAAAGAACAAATTACATTAGGTTAGATATTATCTTTAAATACACCTCGTATACATTCCAACGAGAATCATTACGAAGTCAAAGCAAAATGTCTTTCAAAATACTTTTCAAATCACAAACACAGAAAGCAAATTTTTCAAAAGTGAGCTATGTAACTAAGAGCCTGTAGATAACTACGGATGGAAAGGGTGCTAATACCTTCCCTTTTCATAATTGCCTCCCGTACTCAGAATCTAACGAAGGTCCTTTCCTATTCTTTTCACCTTCCCTTTATTGGATAAAAGAAACTTCGGTGGCGACTCTTGTTATCCGCAACATTTGCGATAAAATGCAAAACAAACAAGTCAGTTCTCCCACCGTGTTACACACTCGATTGAGAATCGTGGTTATTTGGGAGAGATATTTTTTTCTTGGAAGGAGAATTGTATGTCATAAAGCATAATCAATTAATTCATCTTTGATATTCCATAAATACACATAAGGATTGGTTATTTACTGTTGTTTATGCTAGCCCGAATGAGAGTTCTCGTAAGCTGCTTTAAGAGGAGTTTTAAAAAAATATAGTGGACTTAAAGAGGCGTGGATGATAGCAGACGACTTTAATGAGATTGCCAGTTTTTCTGAAAATAAAGGAGGAGCTCAAGTTTCTTTCAATAAGTTTGCAGACTTCAGACAACGATTGAATGAGTGCAAGCTTCGTGATGTGGAAACTTATGGTCCTAAATTCATATGGAGAGGGCCACTCTATCATGGAGGACAATGTATTTATGAAAAAATTGATAGAGTTATGAGTAATGATGATTGGATATGGCAGTTCCTGAAAGCTAATGTAAAGTTTCTCGTACGCATTAAATTTCCAGATCATCATCATGTGTTTAGTAATACTACCAATAGCCCTCATGATACCCTTCAGGTTTTAGAATGCTTGGTTAACTTATGTCACTTATGAGCACATGTTGAAGGATACATGGAAACGAGAGAAGGATATGATTACGAACCTTAATAAATTTGTATAAGGAATATATAAGTGGAAATTCTATTCTTTTGATCAGATTAAAAGGCAGAAAAGACGCCCGTTGACAAGGCTTAATGGAGTCCAGATCCGACTACAACGAAATGACAATTTTAGGGGTATGAAAAATCTGAAGAACAAGATTCAGACAAAATTGACCTCTATTCTTAATCAAAAGAAACTTATGTGGTTCCAAAGGTCTCGTACCAAGTGGCTTGCCGATGGTGACCGGGACACCAAGTACTATCACATGAAAACTTTGAACAAAAGGAAGCGGAACAAAATCCTTATGTTGAAAGGTGATGATGGGAATTGGATAGATGATCAATGTCTCCTGCAAAATCATGTTAAGGAATACTACAATAAGCTTTCTGCTCATAATAACAAATTATGCCAGTGGAAACAAATGCATATTTCCTTCAAGAAGTTGGACATGTTAGCTATCAATCAGATGAACATACATATAAATGATGAGGAAGTGAAGAAGGTGATGTTTAGCATGAAGCCCTAGAAGGCCCCGGGACCTGATAGGTTCCCTATTGACTTTTATCAAAGGTCGTGGGAGACTGTGGGAAAAATGTGTGTGATTTTGTTAATCTCGGTTGGCGTAATACTGCGACCATTGCGGGTGTGAATAAGACTAATATTCGCTTAATCCCTAAAGTGGATCATCTTATCAGTGTTACTCAATTTTGTCCCTTATCTTTAAGTAACACTATGTATAAGGTTGTTAGTAAGATTATAGTGGAAAGACTGAAAGAGCTTATGCATGTGCTTGATTCTCCTTATTAGATGGGATTTGTCCCTGATAGGTCTATTCATGAGAGTACAATCATAACTAAAGAATTCATGCATTGTATGCATAGGAAGAGAGGCAAGAAGGGATTTTTTGCTATTAAAATTGATTTGGCTAAAGCTTATGATAAGATTGGCTGGGAGTTTATTTGGAAAGTCATATTGGAGATTAATATTCCATATGTCTTGGTTAATATCATTATGCATGGTATCTCAAGTGTTGAGACGAATATTAATTAGAATGGTAACAGAGGCGAGTATTTTCGTCCACAACGGGGCATTAGACAAGGTGATCCTATATCACCTTATATCTTTGTTCTTTGTAAGGATAAACTCCCTCACCTTATTGAAGAAGAAGTTTTAAAGAAGAACTGGAGTGTGTTCCAAGTTGGTAGAAATGGCCCGAAGATCTTTCATTTAATGTTTGTTGATGATTTGCTATTGTTTGGAGAAACCACATATAAACATATTAAGTATGTTATGAAGACTCTTCAAAGCTTCCACAACTTCTTTGTACAAGAGGTGAGCATGGAAAAGTCTAGCATATTTTTTCACCTCATGTTGCTAGAAGTACTAGGAATAAAATTATGCAGTCTTCTGTTTTCAAAGAAACTCTTGAATTTGGGAAATACTTGGGAGTTACTTTGAGTGGCAGATCTTTAAAGAGGAAGGATTTTCACTATATTGTGGAGCAAGTTTCTTGCTAGCTTGTGGGGTGGAGAGCTTTGTACCTTTCCTTTGCATGTCGTATTACATTGGCTAAGAGTGTTGTTGAAGCTATTACAGTGTATCCCACGATGACAATTTTTTTGCCAAAAGTGTGCCTTAAAGAGATTCAAAAGATAAAACTTAATTTTGTGTGGGCGATACAGAAACCAAGAAAAGGATGCATGTTGTTGCATGGCTTAGTGCTTCAAGATCTTAACAACATGAGTCAAGCCTGCATTATAAAGTTGGGTTATAAGCTTCTAAATAATGCTGATGATTTATGGTGTAAAGTTATGCTTGGTAATGCTAATAAGCACAAGTTGCGGGATGATATTTCTTATTGAAGTTCAGATTCATGTCTTTAGAAGGCTATCATAAAAAACATGCCTTTATTATTGGAATATAGAATTTGGATTATTGGGGATGGAAAATCTATGGATTCTTGGGATGAACCATGGATTGCGCCAGGATTACATATCAAGGATCTAAACTTGAATATTCCTACTGAGCTGCAGGATGCGGAAGTTATAGATCTGGTGGATGAAGGCGAGAAATGGAATTGGCAGAATCTGGAAGGGTGGATGCCTCAGAATATTATGCATAGTATACGTGATATCCTTCCTCCTTAAGAGGGTCGTGGGGAAGATGTGTTATCCATGCATATTTCTAATAAAGGCGTTTTTTCACTCAGTGACATGTATGCTAAGTTGAATTAGGAAACTTTCATCGAGGAACTACACGTTTGGAGTATTCTTTGGATGTTTTAGGTACCAAAGAGAATGGGGAGTTTCTTGTGGATTTTGAGTCGTGATAGACTTCTCACTAATTATAGGAAGACCCAATGTGGTATTGGTGATGTGAAATGTCTCATGTGTGGGCATGTGCGTGAGGATAAAGTTCATGTGTTTCGCGATTGTGCTATTGTTAAGCGATTGTGGGAAAGTACAATGCCTTATCATTTAAGGAGTCGTTTCTTCCACACTAACATTCATGATTGAATCTTACTTAATATGGAAGAAAAAGGTTGGTTCAATTATTGGCTGATGGGTTGCCATAACATTTGGACTAATAAAGAAACTCATGGGAATGATTACAAGAGACTAGCAGATCAAGCAATAAGTATCAGGGGAAAATTTGGGATTATGATGAAGCAATGAAGGTGAAGGAGGGTTTTGTAGATAGGCGGATTGTTAATGCTAACTTAAGATGGCAACCACATATTATTGGTATGGTTAAGCTCAATGTTGATGAGGCTAGTGGGATAATGTTGCAGGTTGTTGTGGTATAGTGAGGAATTCTAATGGAGTTTGGCTTTGTTGTTTCTCCAAATTTATTGGTAGATGTGACTCGTTCATGGATGAGTTATAGGCAGTGTTTTAAAAATCGGACCAGAGATCAAACCGGTGAAGGTACTGGGTCACTGGTTTATTGGTTGAACCACTGGGTCACTGGTCGAACCGCATGACTAAACCGGATTAAACCGGATAACTCAGTTGATTAAACTGGCCTTTATAACAAAACGATATAGGTATAAAACTTGTCGAACCAGATGACTCAATCTCTACAAAATATAATTAGAACTATTTTTTTTTTAAATATCATTTCATAAATAAATTCACAATTTGATAATTTAAATTTAAATTTTAAATATTTTAAATATTTTAAAAATATCATATCATAAATAAATTTACAATTTGATAATTTAAATTTAAATTTTAAATATAAGTATCATATATAATAAAATAGTACAAAATTACAAAGTATAATTGCAACATAGTATAATTGAATAATTTATAACAAAATAATTTTATTATCTACTATTTAGTTTCAAGGAGTAAAGATTATTTTAATATTAAGATATCCTTCTTCAATATCAAAATTATCTACAAAATCAACCGCATCAACAATATTTTCTTTGTCAATAATATAATTAATTAATTTTATTTTTTATTTAAATATAATATTTTAATAAAATAATCCAAATAAATAAAAAATTTAAATTGTATATTTTTTTAGAAATTTAAAAATTTTGAAAAAAAATTAAAAAAATAAAAAATACAGTTTAACCACCGGTTTTAGAAAACCGCCGGTTTTAGAAAACCGCCAGTTTTAGAAAACCGCCAATTTTTCTGGTTTTTCCGGTTTTCACCGGTTCTTGCCGGTTCAACGACATTCTCGATCCAACTATTGAACCAGGCCGGTTACCTGACCGGTTCCCGGTTCGACCGATCCGACCGGCCGTTCCGGTCCGATTTTTAAAACACTGGTTATAGGGATTATCGAAGGGCTGAGAATCACTATGACTAAAGGCTTCAAGAAGTTGTTGTTGGACATGCATGAACAAGTGATTATTAAACATACTTATAAGGAAGCGAATAGGTATGCAGATGAGCTAGCTAAATCGGGCAAGAATGGTCATCGGGAGTTGATTATTTTTTATACTATTCCTAATTGTTTTCGTAGTAGGTTTGATGAAGAGGCTTTATAGATTACAACTTATAGGGTGTAATCTTGTAGTTTTTCTTTTTGTTTTGGACTTAGGTCCCTCCTTATTACCAAAAACAAAATGGAGAGAATACTTCTTACAATTATCTATTCCATATCATTGTATTTTGTTTATATATAGAACAAAATTAGAAGATTTTGTTTTAAAATAAAATAAAAATGAAAGGTTATGATTAGAAAAAAGGAAAAATAATTGAAATTTGTAATATAATCACGTTATTTATTTACAGAAAAATAAAAGTTCATCTATATAGAAAAATAGTCAGAAATAAATCTCAATTAATTAAGGATTTCTTTACGTTACGAATAATTTGCCATTAAAAAAATTGACACAAATTAATAATAACATTCAAAGCTTTGACTGTTATTCAAATCCTTTATTGGACAGCTAAGAAAATCTGATTTAATAGACACAAATCCTCATCTATGTTTCTTAGAGTTAAAGCATTTCTTCTATAAGTTCTGTATATGAAAAAACTAAACTAGCCTTTCAACAACAGCATTTTTTTATTTTTTTTATTTTTAATAATTTATAACTTATTTATTTATAAATAGATTTAGATGAATAATTTTATACACAAATTTTCTTTAATAATTTTAGTTCTCTTTCACAATTTTATCATTTTAATTATAATATTTTAAATTTTTCTCTCATAATTTTATCTTATTAACATTTAATTGATCATATATTTTACTCAAAGTTTCATCTTTTTATTTCAAATTATTATTGATAAGGTCAAATGGACCCTAATCAATATAATTTTCAATAATCTATTTAATTATATGTCATGTATTTGAGATTAATTTTAATTATAATTTTAAATTTTAAATTTAATTTGAATTTTAATTATTTATATTAATTTTAGTTTATATAGCTAGTCGAAGACCCGTGTGTCCGCACGGGTACGTTTATTTTTAAGTAATCTTTTGTTTAGTACTTGCAATAAAATGAAATGTAAGATAGAAATTAGAATATAATAGTAAATAGAAATCAAATTAAATAAAACATTAAAATTATAGGACCAATAATTCCTAACAAAAAAATTGCAATAAAATGAAATGTAAGCTACAAATCAGAAAATAATAGTAATTAGAAATCAAATTAAAGAAGACATTAAAATTTTAGGCCCAATAATTCCTAACCAAAAAAATAACATAGACGATGAAGATTAAAATAAATGCAGATCAATCATGCATGCAAAACACAGTCAGGGTGCTTGGTGATTCCTTGAGAGCAAACTTAGGAATAAGACAACCATAAGAGTCCAACCTTGTTTGCGATCTTAATACATTGTGATGATGAGATGATGAGGGATCTTAGGGGGGGAAATTGGGGGGTACATCCGCTGCTCTTATTTAAGTGTCTTCTATCCGGAGATAAGAAGGGAACCTTCACCTCGACGGGATAGAAGATACTTAAATATAATACGAGCCCTATTTTTGGCCCTAAGATATTATGAAATTCTTAATGGTTATGCAATGTAATATGATGATCTTCATAGGGGCAACAGAATGCCGTTGGGGAAGCAAAGATAATGAAGACACGCTAAGAAAGACAACTCATCCAAGAAGACGAACTATTGGGGTAAGAAGCTCAATCTTATGGGAGAGAGAAAAACATGACTCCACTGGGGAATGGGAACCCAACTTTTTATAATATTATCGACTTAATATATGACAAGGAAACAGAAAAGGAATAATAGCAACAATCTTTAGATAGACGACGAACTATCTCCTCATAGAGGAGTTAGCAAAAACAAGAGAATGACACAAACATTCTAAATATAGTAAACCATCAACCCCAAATAAACACCAAAATATTGTTTCTAACCAAAAGGTGGTAAGAAGACAACATCAAAAATAGACTTACTTTCCAAAGAACTTTGGCGCTTCACCAAAGACGTGCTGAAACCCCTTGTTTAACCATGATATTTTATATGGAAAAGGTAACAAAGCAATCATACAATTGAGTCCCATTGGAGTATTATTTAACTATCTCCCATAATGACGAAATTTTCATCCACCGGAACAAAAAATCTTCGATAAACTACCTTCCATAAAGACAAGGTTGCCATTCATCGAAACAACAAATATTTGATAAACTATATTCCATAAAGACAAGGTTTTCATTCATCGGAACAACAAATCTTCGATAAACTACCTTCCATAAAGACAAGGTTGTCATTCATCAGAACAACAAGTCTTCGATAAACTACCTTCCATAAAGACAAGGTTGTCATTCATTGGAACAATAAATCTTCGATAAACTACCTTCCATAAAGACAAGGTTGTCATTCATCGGAACAACAAATCTTCGATAAACTACCTTCCATAGAGACAAGGTTGTCATTCATCGGAACAACAAATATTCGATAAACTACCTTCCATAAAGACAAGGTTGCCATCCATCGGAACAACAAATCTTCGATAAACTACCTCCAATACAGATAAGGTTTCCATTCATCGGAACAACAAATCTTCGATAAACTACCTTTCATATAGACAAGGTTGCCGTTCATCGGAACAACAAATCATTGATAAACTACCTTCCATAAAGACAAGGCTTCCATTCATCGGAATAACAGATCTTCGACAAACTACCTTCCATAAAGACCAGGTTGCCATTCATCGGAATAACATATCTTCGACAAACTACCTTCCACAAGGACAAGGCTTCCATTCATCGGAATAACAAATCTTCGACAAACTACCTTCCATAAAGACAAGGTTGCCATTCATCGAAACAACAGATCTTCGACAAACTACCTTCCATAAAGACAAGGTTTCATTCATCGGAACAATAAATCTTCGATAAACTACCTTCCATAAAGACAAGGTTTCCATTCATTGGAACAACAATTCTTTGATAAACTACCTTCCATAAAGACAAGGTTTCCATTCATCGGAATAATAGATCTTCGACAAACTACCTTCCATAAGGACAAAACTACCATTCATCGGAATAACAAATCTTGCTGCATAGAGCTATGGGAATTAGCCAATAATGAGCTTATAGATCACTTATCGGAGATTTCCATAACAAGTCTTCAACTTGCTAGAGAAATACGATCAATCCATAGCGAGAGATTCCTCGTTGGGTTATCAAAAGAAGGCCAAATTGGCATTAACATACTTGTTGGGGAAAACCAACCGCTTGTGGTAAGATACTATCACCTGCTGTTAGGAAAAGATTGTAACAATATTGCTGGAGAATGTAAGTGAATTCCCTTGGATTCACATTTTTTGGAGAGATGAGATCTTCCTGACATAACTGTGCTCTCCACTTAGAACTCAAGAAAATCAAGGTAACAATGTCGCTTGGAGACCAGAGTTCAAACCACAATAAAGCTGGGGAAGTGTGATTTGAACAATCACAGAGGCTTACAAAGAGGGTCGAGACTCTATTCTTCCATGAGGGATAATTCAGTGGAAAAGACAAAAAGATGAAATTTTGCTGCTTAAAGCTGACGTTCTATTGTAATGATGAAACATACTCTGATTATCAACATATGCGAATGAGCAATTAATTGAAGTTTAGCTATGCATAGTGTATGAATGAATGTACGTGAGATGCATATGGACATTTTATGGAGGATCAACATGCAAGGTTAACTAATGCATGGACAACACTCGACCAAAATGAAGTCTTCACAAACCATTAACCGAAGGGTAGCTCTTCATCGCATCAAATTTCAAAAGAAGTTGTGGGCATATCGTAAGCATTCCCAGTGTAAGTTCCTCATTTTCAAGGGTTGGCTTAATTTTGTAAAACAAATATAAAGAAGAAATAATGGAATGCCTAAACATGTTGTGTTGAAGATTTTCAATATCTAGAACGACATGTCATATGTGATGTTGAGACATCAGACATCAGGACATCATGCCGTAGAAACTATTAAGTTGTTACAGTTCTGTTTTAATTAGTGCATAATGTTCTGGGAATATTATGAACCATATGTGGCGTGACTTTGAAGGCATATGTGGAGGTCCAAGAGCTAAGTAGAAAAATCATAAATGACCTTGATTGTAGCAGAAGTTATCTGCGTATTTGTTCATGCAGAAGTTTGTTTATACAGAAGTTTGTTACAACTTATGGTGTTATTTTGAAGGCCCAAATCCAATTGGGTAATAGGTTATAAATAAGCAGTTGTAACCTAGTTTTAGTAAGATAGCCAATTTTAGAAAGATGTAGTCTTTAGGGTTATCCATGTAAGTGAACCACCCAGATTGTGGGATGATCACTGATTTTTACCTCGAAGCCTGTAGGCAAGAGGATTGTTTTTACTCACTCAGGAGTTGTGAAGCAATGAGTGTAGTTATGTCCTTTGAAGAAGCTGCGAAGCAATTCCAAGTTTGGTTTGTATCACTTGAGTGACTAGTTTAGATTGTGTTTGAAGTGTGGTATCTTCAAACTGTTTTAGTTGTGTTTGGAGTGAGGTATCTCCAAGCTGATTGTGTTAGGAGCCAAGCAGTCGATGTAGTTGCTAGTGTGATAGTAGCTGATAGACATCACTGAGGTGATTGGAAGTGAGCGGAGGTTCTCATATCTAAGTGTGGTATCTTAGGTAGAAAGGTCATTGGGTAGTCTGATTAAGTGAGGAGTGTAAACATGGCGGTTTCCCTCCGAATTAATACTGCTAATAGTGAACTTCATTACTGGCTTGGTATGCCTGCAAATGTAGGTTGGTTAGAACCGAACTGGGTTAACAATTCCTTGTGTTCTTTTGTTTCCTGAATTTTAATTGTAATTCTACTTTGTTTGTTTTGTAATGACTCGTGCCATAGAGGCGTGGCATGAAGCCGGGAGGATGCTCTTGGACTAGTACCTTAGTAGGCCCAGCCGAGGTGCAGTGAACTCATAAGTTACAACCTATTTGATCTTTACACAGACTAAGCCTTGTTTTAAGGTTCCTCATTAAAAACCCCGACCCTTGCCTAGGGAAAAAAGTACACCAAATTTATTCATGAATTTACATAGTTCAACTGAAATAAAGCTTAAGACTAGCTACATTCCAAGTCCTAAGTATTTCTACCCCTTCTAAAGTTTCTAACTTGTAAGAACCATTGTTAAACTTTTCCAGTACCTGGAATGGGCCTTCCCAGTTGAGGGATAACTTTCTCTTCTTCGTCGGATCAATAACCTTTTTGAGAACTAGATCCCCGACCTCAAAGTCTCGCTGTTTTACCTTTAGGTTGTACCGTCATGCTATCCTCTATTTGGCGGCGATTTCCCTAATATAAGTTGCACTCCTTACCTCTTCTAATAGGTCAGCCTCCTCGTTCATCCCTTGATCATTAGCACGGCTTTCAAAGTTTTTCCGTCTCCATGAGGGCAAGGTTTCCTCCACAGGAATCATAGCATATGCCCCGAAGACCATCCTATATGGTGTTTCCCGGGTTTTTGAATGAACGGTAGTGTGATATGCCCATAATATTTCGTGGAGGTGTTCCGCAATGGCTTCATCCTTTTTTTATTATGCGAATTACTTTGTTGGTCGACTGTTTTTGAATGTTCTACAGGAAATAAATTTGTTAGTAACTCCGAGGTCTCTGCAGAATTCAACAACAGAGGAACTTGCAAACTTCGTCCCATTGTCATATACGATGACACGCGGGAGTCTGAATCGACAGATAATATTTCTCCAGTAAAAACGACATACTCTCTCAGCTATTATCCGAGCTACATCCTCGGCTTCAACCCACTTAGTAAAATAATACACCGCGACAATGAGGAACTTCAACATCCGGAGCCACGAAACGACCCCATTGGTGGTGAAAAGGCCACGACACCAACATAGAATGGAGGAGCTCGGATGGTGTGTCGATGTCGGACGCAAACATTTGGCATTTTTGCGATGGTTAACGAAATGGAAGGGATAATGGAAGGCCAATAATACATGACCACCGGATGGTTTTTAACGCCTCGTGAACCTCTTTCATGACCAAGTTAACATCATATTCAGACACACAACGCAACATAGGTGAGGCTCTTCCCATTTTGTAAAGTTTATTAGCCACTACCACAAAACTAGCTGATATTTTTCTGACCTGTCGAGCTTCTTCCTTGTCACCGGGTAATATGTCCTGTTGAAGATACTTGATGATATGAGTCATCCACCTAATCTCTTCCTCTATGGTGAGTACCTCTTTTTTTTCTCAATACTCAGCAGTGCCAAGGTTAAATACAAAAATTACATTAAATTAAATGAAGTGTATCTTTAGAATATTCTTGTTTAGTGAAAAGTTTTTAATGTTTATTTATATTGTATTAGACTACAATTGACCCCATATTAAAACTTTAAAATATTCCACCGAATAATTTATGAGTCAAACTTAAAAAATGTGCAACTTGTCCATTGAGTTTGCCACTTCACACAAGTGTTATTACTATATTCATTCATTTGCGTTGCGAGTCTTTGCAACTTACTTGCTATTACTGCTATCTCTCACTCTCCATAGATCTTAATCTTTCTTACTAGCTGATTTGCTTTTAACAAAATCAAAACAACATGGCTGCAGCTGCAACTTTGATAGGAGGTGCTTTTCTCTCTGCAACTGTTCAAACCTTAGTTGAGAAACTTGCTTCAACAGAGTTTCTTGACTACATCCGAAACACCAAGCTCAATGTCTCCCTCTTGAGAAAGCTACAAACAAACCTGCTCACGCTCCAGGCTGTGCTGGATGATGCAGAAGAGAAGCAGATCAGTACTCCTGCTGTCAAAAATTGGCTAGATGGCTTGAAAGATGCTGTCTTAGATGCTGAGGATTTGGTCAATGAAATAAGTTACGACTCCCTTCGATGCAAGATGGAGAATACACAAGCTGGAAGCAGAACTAATCAGGTATTGAATTTTCTTTCATCTCCTTTCAGAAACTTCTATAGAGATATCAATTCCCAACTGAAGATCATGTGTGAAACCCTTGAACCTTTTGCACTACATAAAGATACCCTTGGATTGCAAACAAAAAGTGCAAGAGTTTCTCGAAGACCGCCTTCAAGTTCTGGAGTTAATGAATCTGTCATGGTCGGTAGGAATGATGATAAAAATACAATCATCAAGATGCTTGTATCAGACTGTGGCACCAGCAAAAATAATAACTTAGGTGTTGTTGCGATTTTGGGTATGGGAGGTCTCGGAAAAACGAGCCTTGCACAACTTGTTTACAACGATGAAAAAATTGAACAACATTTTGATTTCAAAGTCTGGGTTTGTGTATCAGAGGACTTCGATGTTGTGAGAGTAACCAAGTCTCTCCTTGAATCTGTTGTTAGAAATACAACATCTGCTGCTTCAAAGGTATGGGAGAGCGATAACCTTGACATTCTTCGAGTTGAATTAAATAAAAACACGAGGAAGAAGAGATTTTTGTTTGTGCTGGACGATTTCTGGAATGACAATTACAATGATTGGGATGAGTTAGTAAGTCCCCTCATTGATGGAAAACCTGGAAGTTCGGTTATCATAACAACGCGCCAACAAAAAGTTGCAGAGATGGCCAAAACATTTCCTATTTATAAATTAGACCCTCTATCACATGAAGATTGTTGGTCTATACTCTCAAAACATGCATTGGGAAGTGATGAATGTCATGCTAGTAAAAACACATCCCTTGAAGAGATAGGTAGGAAGATTGCAAGAAAGTGTGGAGGATTGCCAATAGCTGCTAAAACACTAGGAGGACTTCTACGTTCAAGGGTAGACACAATGGCGTGGACTGATATTTTGAACAGCAATGTATGGAAATTACCAAATGATAATATTATGCCTGCTTTGCATTTGAGTTACCAATATCTTCCATCTCATTTGAAAAGATGTTTTGCATATTGTTCCATTTTTCCAAAGGATTTTCCACTTGATAGGAAGAAATTGGTTTTGTTGTGGATGGCAGAGGGCTTCCTTGATTATTCTAATGAGGGAAAATTGCCAGAGGAAGTAGGTGATGGTTGCTTTGCTGAATTATTGTCTAGGTCCTTAATTCAACAATCAAATGATGGTGCTCGTGGAAAATTGTTTGTCATGCACGACCTTATCAACGACTTAGCTACATCTGTATCTGGAAAAATTTGTTGTCGGTCTGAATGTGGCGACATCTCTGAAAATGTCCGTCATTTATCATATATTCAAGACAAGTATGACGTTTTCATGAAGTTTAGCTCTTTCTACAATTTTAAATGCTTGCGAAGCTTCCTACCCATTACCTCCTGGAGGTCAGATAATTACTTATCCATCAAGGTGGTTGATGATTTGGTACCACTACTTAAAAGGTTGCGCGTGTTATCTCTATCACGATATAGAAACATCACCAACCTACCGGATTCAATCGGCAATTTGGGGCAATTGCGGTTTCTTGATCTTTCATACACTAAAATCAAATGTTTGCCCGATACAATATGTAACCTTTACAATTTGCAAACTTTGAATTTATCAGGTTGCAACAGCCTCACTGAATTGCCAGTCCATATGGAAAATTTAATCAGTTTACGTCACCTTGATATAAGTGGGACTGACATAAAAGAGCTGCCTATGGAAATTGGTGAACTAGAAAACCTCCAAACTTTGACTGTTTTTTTAGTGGGAAAGCGACATGAAGTGTTAAGTATCAAAGAGCTAAGGAAATTCCCAAACCTACAAGGAAAATTTACCATAAAAAACCTATACAATGTTGTTGATGCCAAAGAGGCAGAAGATGCCAACCTGAAAAACAAAGAAAAAATTGAGGAGTTAGAGTTGATATGGGGAAAACAAAGTGAAGATTCAGTAAAAGTGAAAGATGTACTTGAAATGTTGCAACCACCAATAAGCTTGAAGAGCCTAGAAATAAACTTGTATGGCGGGACAAGTTTTCCGAGTTGGTTGGGAAATTCTTTGTTTTCTAACATGGTGTCCCTTCGCATCTATAATTGTAAATACTGCATCACACTTCCACCGCTAGGGCAACTACCTTCTCTCAAGAAATTGAGTATATCGAATTTGTTGTTGTTGGAGACAATTGGCCCAGAGTTCTATTGTGTTGAGGAAGGAGAACGTTCCAATTCTACCTTCCAACCATTTCCTTCCCTTGAGCATATGAAATTTGACAGCATGCCAAATTGGAAGGATTGGATTTCCTTTGAAGGCGTTAATTTTGCATTTCCAAAACTTAAAACTATGGAGTTACTTAATTGTCCTGAACTAAGGGGAGATTTGCCTAGCCACCTTTCATGCATGGAAGAAATTGAAATAGAATGTTGTGATAAGATATTGGAAGCACCCCATACTTTGAATTGGCTATCGAGAATCAAAAGAGTAAGAATTAAAGAAGATACTTATGCTCAAATGTTTGTGACGGACTCTCCTTTGCAACATGCAGCTGGTGAAAGTCACCGAATGTTTATTTGTAAAATGATGACGAGTAGTATTTGTCTTACTCAATTGACACTCTCGAATATTGAATCTCTCACTGCATTTCCCCCAAATGGTCTACCCACTTCATTGGAGTCACTTTCTATTCATGGATGTAGGAAGTTATCCTTCATTCCTGTAGAAACATTTCAAAATTACACGTCACTTGTGAGTCTTGATTTGTGGGGTAGCTGTGATTCACTTACATCATTTCCACTTGATGGTTTCCCTGCGCTCCAAACACTTTCCATTGGTGGTTGTGGGAGTATGAATTCCATTTATACTTCAGAAAGTCCTTCACTTCGGCAGTCAACCCTCCAATTACTTAGAATCGAATCAGTTGAATCACTTAAAGTCAATGTTGGGTTGGACACGCTCAACAATCTTGAACGTTTGTATCTGAGCTGTGCTGGAGAGTTGTCATTATGTGAAGGAGTTTGTCTACCCCCCAAATTACAATCAATTGGTATTTGTTTTGGAGGAACAAAGCCGCATGTAAAGGAATGGGGTCTCCAACACCTAACCGCTCTTTCAAGATTGACAATTCAAGAAAGAGGTGAAATGGATAACACCTTGACAGTGGATTCGTTGCTCCCCATCTCCCTTGTATCTCTTACTTTCGATGGCAATCTGTCCTTTGAAGGAAATGGGTTTCGACACCTCTCCTCTCTCCAAAATCTCATCTTTTATGGTTGTCGACATCTCAAGTCATTGCCAGAAAACTGCCTTCCCTTCTCGCTGGAATCACTTAGTTTTAAAAAGTGTCCAAGACTAGAGTCATTACCAGAAGACAGCCTCCCTACCTCTTTACAGCGACTGTACATCAGAGATTGCCCATTGTTAGAAGAAAGGTATAAAAGGAAGGAACATTGGTCCAAAATTGCTCACATTCCTGTCATACAAATAAATGACCAAGTCACAATATGATCACAAGCTGCCTTCATGTTATTTCAGGTATGATTTTATCTTTCATACTTGTTTATTTCTCTTCACAATCCAAACATGTCTCTAAACATTTTCATATCATCTCATGGATTAACATTTTATGTTTCCTATATCAGAGACTTAATGTATACTTTTTCCATAAATCACTTGTTGTTTGAGACTTTTCTATAATGCTTTTAAACTCACGCAGAAATGCTTATTTGATCTTTATTTTCTTAAACTCTTACCAATTTTACTTCTTCCATGATTCTGTTCAAACTGTTGGCCAATTTCAATTTTATTGATTGAATTGTCACAAACAATTTTGCAAAGGAAATTAATTTTCTGTCTTCTTTTCAGGAGAGACCTAAATGGATGAAAAACAAATCGCTGGATGATTTGAAGACAAAAAGGGTGCATGCTATTTCTTGTGATTTTTCTTGTAAACTTGTTTCCGAGGAATCAAATGGTGTCCGTTGATTTTTGCAAGATTTGATTTACGTAGCTAATATTAAGTATGTATTTGATCATCATTTGATTGCATCGTTGTATAATATTTCTCGTAAGCTGCACGAGTCAGTCAGCCAGAATACAATGGAATTTATTTCAACATCTTTGTATTCCACTGCTTTGTTAGTATGTGGAAACAAGAAAAAGGTATTGTTGAATTAAGGTTGTATGTTACAAACCATTATTCATTTTATGTTGTTAATAGGGATGTTGATTGTAAGGTCGGCGTAATGCTCACAAATTTGGTTCAGCTTATCATATCGTCTTCATGTAGCTTATTCTGCTCTTAAGTGTTAAATTGCTCTGATTTATCCAATGAAATTAGTTGTCTGCTTCTTTCAAAAACAAGTTTTACAGGTGAAATATTCACGTCGAGGGCCTCAGCTATTTCATCCTATGCCGGTTTTCGTTTCAGTCTTCTGCTCAAGACATTGTTGCCTCTGCAATATTTGCAACCATTCCGTACTTTTCTCCCTATAAATAACAAATTAACCAAACACTCATTATTAACAGCCTTCTAAATTGTCACGAAAATCATTTGTCACTGTATAGTTACTAACTACCTTCTTTATGGGGTGTTAACTTGAGGAATACCTAATCCCTAACTTCAAAATTCTCTTATCTCATATTTTACTTGTGTGCAACTTCATCTGCTCCAATGCATATTTCAAATTAAGACCCGGTTGTCTAAAAAAATACCTATATTTATTTTTTGGTAAAAGAAAATATAGTTATTTTTAATTTGTGACGTGAGAATTCAAATTGTAAACATACTTCAGAAGATAACTTTTTTTGGGTAAAAATATCTATTTGTAATTTGTGACGTGAGAATTCAAAATGTAATGCACTATTATAACAAAAAATCTTTGGATTCAATGTTAGATGTTTAAGATTCTAAAAAGTTATGGTATGTAATAAATTTGAAATTTAAAATACTGAATCTTGTTACATAATGATACGATTTGGTAGATGATTTCTTAATTTTAAAATTGTTATTTTGATTTGTGATTTTAAAAAATTACTAATTACAAATATTTTCTTACCTCAATTGTTATATACTAGTTAATAAATTATTTTTATCATAAATTTAGAAAATATATTAAGACCTTAACAACTACATTATTCAAAATATATTATAATAAATATATCTCACATTATAAGTAAGTTTTTATTTTTTTTATCATTAAAATATTTGTTATTATAGTAAAAATTATATTTGATGTATTTATGATACAACTGCCAATAAAAATTAGGATAGGATAGATAGTCATTATAACTATTTTATAATATATAGTTTTTGTATTATTTCATTTAAAGAAAAATACTTTTTGAAATTATTATCTTTTAATTAACTGAACAAAATTCCATTTATATTATAAAACTGATATGACCGAATTCATGATTTTCTTTTAATGATAATATTTTAAACGAATTACTATGTTTGAATACAAGAGATTTTTTCTACGTGTATATAATGACTTGAGTTTGAGGTAACAATTCATTCATCATTTCTAAAATACAAACCATGGCTAAGCATAATAGTTTTCTATTCTCTTTTGCATGTTTAGTTTTCTCTTGTATTATTCTTTTGGGTTGTGCTGCCACTCAAAATGGTAATGAATACATTGTATATATGGGGTCACTTCCTAAGGAAGTATCCTATTCTCCAACCTCTCAGCATTTGAATATGCTGCAACAAGTCTTTGAAGGCGGCAACGTAGAAAACCTATTACTTAGAAGTTATAAGAGAAGTTTCAATGGTTTTGTTGCGATACTCAATGATCAACAAAGAGAAAAACTTCTCAGCATGAAAGATGTGGTCTCAGTTTTTCCAAATCAACACTTTCACATACAAACTACAGCATCGTGGGACTTTCTTGGATTACCTCAAACAGTCAAAAGAGATCTGACTATTGAGAGTGATTTGATAATCGGAGTCATAGACGGTGGGATATGGCCGGAGTCCGAAAGTTTCAATGATAAAGGTATATGTTTTATCACATGTTTTAATAATGTTAGATGTTAGTAGCAATTATGAGTGCCTAAATTTGTCATCACTCTTCCTTATTTGTATGATTGATTAGGTCTTGGTCCCATTCCAAAGAAGTGGAAGGGAGTTTGTAAAGGTGGTTCTAACTTCACTTGCAATAATAAACTCATCGGAGCAAGATTTTATGGTACTTTGGATAGTGCAAGAGACGAGAGTGGTCATGGAACTCATGTAGCATCAACTGCAGGTGGAAGAGAGGTGCAGGGAGTGAGCTTTTTTAATATTACAAAAGGCACCGCAAGAGGTGGAGTCCCATCTTCAAGGATTACTATGTACAGAACATGTGGTGCAGATGGTGCATGCAGTTCTAGTGATATCTTAGCCGCATTTGACGATGCCATTGCTGATGGTGTTGACATCCTCTCAGTCTCACTTGCCGGTTCAAGGGCAGTAGATTTTGTGGATGATCCTATTGCCATTGGTTCTTTTCATGCCATGGAGAATGGGATACTCACATCACATTCTGCAGGAAATGATGGTCCTTTTAGGGCTAAAATTGTCAGTGTAGCACCTTGGTTATTTAGTGTTGCAGCAACTACCATAGATCGTAGGTTCATTAGTAAGCTCATCCTTGGAAATGGAAAGACTCTCATTGGTACTTCAGTTAATGCTTTCCCCTCAAATGGAACGAAATTTCCAATAGTAAATAGCATGGTGGCAGGTAAGATTGTTTTGTCTGATTCACAAGACTTGGCAGAATCTATTTTTCTAAGTGGTGCATATGGTGTAGTCTTAGATGGTGGAGGGTATCGAATTGATGTGGCTTTTGTCTCTCAGTTTCCTACAACTAACTTGGGTTCAGAAGACTTCGATCTTGTACAATCTTACGCAAATTCTACTACATCCCCTGAAGCTGAAATTTTGAAAAGTGAGATCTTACATGACACAACTGCTCCTAGAGTTGCTTTTTTCTCTTCTCGTGGTCCAAATTCAGTAGTTATAGATATAATGAAACCAGATATAAGTGCCCCAGGAGTGAGTATCTTGGCTGCGTATTCACCTCTAGCCTCACCCTCTGGGAGTGCTGGTGACAAGAGAAAGGTTAGTTATAGCATAGAGTCTGGAACCTCCATGTCGTGTCCCCACATTTCTGGAATCGCTGCATATGTGAAATCATTTCATCCAGATTGGTCACCTGCTGCTATAAAATCTGCTATCATGACCACAGCAAATCCTGTGAATGGTCCTTATGATGATGCTTTCGCTGGGGAGTTTTCTTATGGATCAGGGAATGCCAATCCGCGACTAGCTGTTAACCCAGGACTTATTTATAACATCACTAAAGACGATTATGTGCAAATGCTTTGCAATTATGGTTACGATGATGACAAAATTAAACAAATTAGTGGACAAGCCTCAAGTTGTCGTGGAACTTCTAACTCATCTTTAGTAAAAGATCTAAATTATCCTGCAATAGTCATTCCTGCTGTGCCTCGGGGATCTTTCAACATCAAGTTTACTAGAACAGTTACAAATGTTGGCTCTCCCACTTCAACCTACAAGGCTATTCTCACTCAAATTCCAAATGTCAAGATCACAGTGGAGCCAAATACTCTCTCATTCAAATCAGTACAAGAGACAAAGTCATTTGTTGTCACAGCTGCTGGGACTGTAGGACCAAGTCAAACCGTGTTTTCATCGTCACTTGTTTGGTCAGATGGCACCCACAATGTCAAGAGTCCAATCATTGTACAATTTACACCTTAAACCATGTTACCGATATGGAAAAATACACATGTGATTCTTTTGTAAAATAAATATATGATTCTCAAGAATCCAATAAATTATGATTTGGTGTATCCATAAAATTTTCATGTTTATGTTGATTTCTTGAATATTCAAAACTCAATGTGCATTAAAAAAACAAAAAAGGATCATGAATAGGATATGTTTAAGCAAATGTTCTTCAATCCAAAGAGACATAAGATTCATGTTTTGTTAAGGATTGCTAATTAGATAAAAGTGTTGATGATGTAGATACATTATTGGAGTTTTTTATTAATCTATTTTTTTCTTTTTGAAAAGTGGAACTTTTTTACATAAATTTTAAAAATACTTTTATGATGCAGTCTCTTGAACGAATGGAAGTTGTTAGCCATTAGTTGGTTCAGACCACTGGTGATCCATAAGGCATGTTATGTTCCCAGGAAAGATGTAGATAGATTTTTCTCATTCCTAGCAAATAAAACAAGATAAAAAATTGAATAACATTTAGCAAATCTATTTTGTAGGATAATATTTTGTTATTATTGCATGTGACAAAATCATTGACTTCATTTTTTACCATATTTCAACTATTTATTTTTAATATTTCACTTTTCACAATTTCCATGTTTTGACACGGTAATTACTTTTATTTATGTGTGTGTATGTATGTTCCGTTATTGAATTAGAAATAGATAGAATCATGAAAATTATGGTGGAGTGAGGCTTTCTGAGCACTACAATGATAATGTACCATAGACTGAAGGTTATGATTGTTAGTTATTATTAGACATCTACCCACGCGATGCATGAACTAATTTTATAAATTACTATCAATAAATACTAATTTAGATGATTATCAACTATATTTTTATTATTTTTTAGAATTTATTTTATATATAAAAATTTAAAAATATTTAATAATTTACCATATATAATAATATGTATTTTATAATAATATTTATTACAATCAAATTAAAAATTGAATAAAAATATTAATTATAATATAATATAATATAATATAATATAATATAATATAATATAATATAATATAATATAATATAATATAATATAATATAATATAATATAATATAATATAATATAATATAATATAATATAATATAATATAATATTAACATAACATAATATAATATAATATAATATAATATAATATAATATAATATTAACATAACATAATATAATATAATATAAAAATATCAAATACTATAACTTTATTATAATGATAATGGATATTATAAAAACAGATATCTAAATCTCCAACCATATATATTTACTCCATAATATTGAATAAAAAATAGACAAATATTAATATAATTATTTCATTACAAATAACTTATAAGGTGAATTAAAACTTTTAAATTAATTTTTTTGAACAAAAATTAATATAAAATAAATACCTTAAATATTGTGAATTTATCATAGTAATCCTTTTTTTATTCATTAAATTGATTTACACCATATCAATATTTTTGAATAGTTGTTTCTCTTCAATTAGATTTAAATTAATAATAAACTCAATCATATTTTATCAACAAAATATATAATTAATGGAGTAAAAAAGAAGAAGTAAATTGCAATAATAGGAAAGCAACACCAAATCCACTAAATTAACAAATGAAAGAATAAATAAAATAAATGGTAAAAATAAAATTAAAAAATATTGAAAATAGTAAATTAAAAATAGAAAAATCTAAATTTGGGAGGTCAAAACCGTTCTTAAGAAAATGTTCATAATAAGTTATGGTAGTGTGTTCGAGCAGGTAAGTATAATTGTTATGTATTTTACATAAAAATAGAATCATTGAGCATGAAACTTAATAAGATAAACAAATATGCAAATAGTTATTAGAAGATAAATCTGTTATTGATTGGAGTTATAATCAATTGAAAATATTGTAAAAAAATCCTAAAAAAGAATGAATAGATAAAATAGTAAGCAAAAGCAGTTAGAATTAAGGGTGATTATAAAAGTGGATAAGAATACAAAAATACATAATATTTTATTATTGTTGGTGCACAAAGACAAAGAGAAGGAACGATGGAATAATGAAAAGAGTATGAAAATAAGGATTGTTGTTTATTAATGAAATAAAAGTACATATTTATACACAAAAAAACCCAAACATAGATATGCCCATAAACCTAATTAAAACCTAACATTGGTGAACAAGTTAAATGATACTAACAGTACAAACTAACAAATATTAAAGTACCCTTAAACCTAAAATTAATAATTACAATAACACCCTCGGAAGTTCAACAACTTCTGACAGCATCAGAACATCACCTTCTGGACAGCTCCAAAACATCACCTTCTGGACAGCGCCAAAACATCAACTTCTGGACAGCTCCAGAACTTCTGGACATGAATTATTCTCAACACCATCCCTTAATTCATGTCCATTAAAAACTGACAACACCAATTTCATTTCTCAAATGAAGAAATTGGTCTGTTTTGATAGCCTTTGTCAGAACATTTGTCAGCTACTTTTGGGTGTTGCAGTGCAGAACTTCTAACACTCCTTTATGTACTTGACTTCCGAGAAAATGGTATTTTGTCTCAATATGCTTGCTTCTTCCATGCAACACTGAATTCTTGGCAAGGTTGATTGCAGACTTGTTATCAATCAACAACTTCAGAGGTTTCTCTATCACAATCTTGGTCTGTTTGTACTTCTGTTGCATGTCTTAATTGTCGGTTGAGTATTTTTGGTAGAGATTTTCGGATGGATTTAGTTTGTCTTCCGTTAGATCAATTGGATGTGATTCTTGGTATGAACTGGTTGGAATACAATCATGTTTTTATCAATTGTTTTGACAAGTCAGTTATCTTTCTTGATTCTGGTGTCGAGAATGATTTGTTTTTGTCTGCTAAGTAAGTGGATGAATCTTTAAAATATGGTGTTGTGTTGTTTGCTTTGTTGGCATCGTTGGATCTCGGTGAGAAACAAGCTATGGGTGAATTGCTTGTTGTTTGTGATTTTCCAGAGGTATTTCCTGAAGATGTAAGTGATTTGCCGCCAGAGCATGAGGTTGAGTTTTCGATTGATTTAGTTCCTGAAACTAGTCCTTTTTTGATGGCTTCGTATCAGATGTCTACTTCTAAGTTAAAAGAGTTGAAGAGTCAACTTGGAGATTTTCTTAAGAAGAGGTTTATTTTTCCGAGTGTCCGTGGGTGCACCTGTTTTATTGATTAAAAAGAAGGAAAGTTCTATGAGGTTGTGTGTTGATTATAGGCAACTGAACAAGGTGACAATTAAGAACAAGTATCCACTTCCGAGGATTGATGACTTGATGGATCAGTTGGTTGGTGCTTGTGTTTTTAGTAAGATTGATTTGAGGTCTGGTTATCATCATATTCGTGTGAAAGTTGAGGATATTTAGAAGACTTCTTTTAGAACAAGGTATGGTCATTATGAGTATTTTGTAATGCCATTTGGTGTGACTAATGCTCCGGGTGTATTTATGGAATATATGAATCAGATTTTTCATGAGTATCTGGATCAATTTGTGGTTGTGTTCATTGATGATATTCTGATTTATTCTAAGGGTGAGGAAGATCATGCGTAGCATTTGAGAATTGTGTTATTGGTGTTGAAAGAGAAGAAGTTGTATGCGAAGCTTTCTAAGTGTGAGTTTTGGTTGAAGGAAGTGAGTTTTCTTGGACAAGTGATTTCGAGTGGTGGTATTTCTGTGGATCCTTCTAAGGTTGAGGCTGTATCTAGATGGGAATCTCCGAAATCTGTTTCTGAGATTAGAAGTTTTCTTGGTTTTGCTGGTTACCATCGTAAGTTTATTGAAGGATTTTCTAAGTTGGCGTTACCGTTGAGGCAGTTGACGAGGAAACGTCAAGCTTTTGTTTGGACTTTGTAGTGTGAATCTAATTTCCAAGAGCTTAAGAGAAGGTTAACAACCGCTCCTATTTTGATTTTGCCTAATCAGGCAGAACCATTTGTGGTGTATTGTGATGCTTCATTGATGGGTTTAGGAGGTGTGCTGATTTAGAATAGGAAATTGGTAGCTTATGCTTTGAGGCAACTTAAAGTTCATGAGAGGAATTATCTAACGCATGATTTAGAGTTGGCTGCAGTTGTGTTTGTGTTGAAGATTTGGAGGCATTATTTATTTAGTTCGAGATTTGAGGTGTATAGTGATCATAAGAGTTTGAAGTATCTGTTTGATCAAAAGAAACTGAATATGAGGCAAAGAAGATGGTTGGAATTCTTGAAGGATTATGATTTTGGTTTGAATTATCATCCGGGTAAAGCAAATGTTGTAGATGATTCCTTTAGTAGGAAATCTTTGCACATGTCAATGTTGATGGTGTGAGAATTGGATTTGGTTGAGCAATTTCGAGATTTTAGTTTGGTTTGTGAAGTATCGTCTTCTTGTGTTAAGCTTGGTATGTTGAAGCTTACTAGTGGTATTCTGGATGAGATTTGAGAAGGTCAGAAATCTGATTTGGTTTTGATAGATAAATTGGTTTTGATCAATCAAGGCCGAGGTGGTGATTTTTTTATTGATGAGAATGGTATCATGAGGTGTCATGATAAAGTTTGCATTCCTGATGTTGGTGATTTGAAAAAAAGAACTCTTGATGAAGGACATTGAAGTGGTATGAGTATTCATCCTGGTGCTACTAATATGTACCAAGATTTGAGGAAGTTATTTTGGTGGTCTGGTATGAAGAAGGATATTGCATAGTTTGTGTATTCTTGTTTAATCTGTCAGAAGTCTAAGATTGGACATTAGAAACTGTCTGGTTTATTGCAGCTGTTATCCATTCCTGAATGGAAATGGGATAGCATTTTGTTGGATTTTGTTTCTGGATTTCCGAGGAATCCGAGTAGTCATGATGTTGTTTGGGTTATTATGGATAGATTGATAAAATCTGCTCACTTTATTCCAATTTTGATGGATTATCCTATAGAAAAGTTTGCTAAGTTGTATATTGAGAAAGTTGTGAGTTTGCATGGTGTTCCGTCGAGTATTGTTTCGGATAGAGATCCGAGGTTTACTTTGCATTTTTGGGAAAGTTTGCAAAGTGATTTGGGTACAAAGTTGTGTTTGAGTTCAGCATATCATCCGTAAACCGATGGTCAGACTGGAAGGACGATTCAATCATTGGAAGATCTTTTGAGAGCTTATGTTTTAGAGCAGGGAGGTGCTTGGGATAGTTATTTGCCTTTGATTGAGTTTACCTATAACAATAGTTTTCATTCAAGTATTTCAATGGCTTCATTTGAAGCTTTGTATGGAAGGTGTAGGACGCTTTTGTGTTGGTATGAATCCGGTGAGAGTTATGTGGTTGGACCTGAGATAGTTCAACAGACTATGGATAAGATTAAGATGATTCGAGAAAGGATAAAGATTGCCTAGAGTCGTCAGAAGAGTTATCATGATAAGAGAAGGAAAGATGTTAGCTTTGAGAAAGGAGATCAAATGCTTTTTAGGGTTACTCTTGTGACTGGTGTTGGTACAACATTGAAGTAAAGGAAGTTGACTCCGCATTTTATTGGTCCCTATCAAATTGCCGAGAAAGTTGGTGAAGTAGCCTATAAAATGCATTTTCCGCCATCACTTGCTATTATTCATGACATATTCCATGTATCTCAATTATGGAAATATATGCATGCCATATATATCTTATGTTGTGCCGCTAGATGATGTGAAAGTTAGAGATAATTTGATGGTTGAGACTTTACCGATGCACATTGAGGACCGAGAAGTTAAGAAACTTCGAGGGAAGGGAATCGTTTTGGTAAACGTGGCATGGGGAGGTCCTGCTAGTGGTAATGTGACTTGGGAGCTTGAGAGGCAGATGAAGGATTCGTATCTTGAGTTGTTTGCTTGAGGTAACTTTCGAGGGCGGAATTTTTTAAAGTGGGGGAGAGTTGTAACATCCCAATTTTAATAGATATTTATTAATTATTATTATATATTATATTATGTGATAATTAATTTAATTGAGTGATTTAAATGAAAATTGAATTATTCGACTATGTGTGTTATTTAAATAATTGAGTAGAATTATGGTTATTTGGTATTGGGCCTAAGATTATGAATAAAACTAATGAAGAGGTGTTAAGTATTAAGTCTGTAACACGGTGGGAGGAACTGACTTTGGATTGTTTTGCATTTGATCGCAAATGTTGCGGATAGCAAGAGTCGCCACCGACTTTTCTTTTATCCAATTAAGGGAAGGTTAAAAGAACAGGAAAAGACCTTCGTTAGATTCTGAGTAAGGGAGGTGATTATGAAAAGGGAAGGTGTTAGCACCCTTTCCATCCGTAGTTATCTACGGGCTCTTAATTGCTTTAGCTCACTTTTAAGTCTGCTTTCTGTGTGTGTGTTTGAAAATGTTTTAAAAAGGCATTTCGCTTTGACTTCGTAATGATTCACGCTGGAATGTATACAAAGTGTTCAGAAATGTTTCGTTTTGGAAAAGTGTTTTAACTTTGTAAAAGTGTGAGGTGTAAAAAATATGTTTTGATAGAGCAAGAAATTAAGAGTCTATTACCTACTCAGAACGGTCGTTTTCGTGTTATTTTACTTTCCTTTAGAATAGTGTTATCTATACCATTAGTTGGTAGATAACCCTATTCGTTGGATGTAAAGGGAAATTCGAAGGGACATCGGATGGTCATAGAAGGCAACTTGTAGGAGTATCCTAGCACATTCGTAGGGACGATCATCACTTTTCATAGGCAACAATCGAGGGACGAGATCATGTATTCGTAGGCAACATCGAGGGACTATGATCTTTAATTCGAAGGGACTATGATGATATGTTTGTTGGCAACGGTGCTAGGATACCTCTACGTTCGAGGGACTTGACCATTTATTCGAAAGGCAACGAGCGAGAATACCCTAGGGGGTGTATGTGTGAAGAAAGTGTGTTGAATTCAGATAATTTATCTTGTGATCAGAGTTAGCTATGTTGATTTTATCTTGCCATACACGCCTAGTTACTAGCAGTTTATAGGTGCGAAAAGTAAATTACGGAAATGTAAAGTGCGGAAAGTAAATCCTACGCTATTTCATGGCTTTGGGGCAGTTACATAATATAGGAGTGCGGAAAGTAAAACCTAATTAAAGCTATTACATCTCATGAGCAGTTAAATAATATTGGGAAAGAATGCGAGAAAATAAATGACTGAATAGAAAACTAATCCTAATATTTTTTGGATTTTTTTGAAATTGTGGAGAATAATCCTAAGTCTAATTGATTTTAATTAATTTTAAAGAAATATTAGTTAATACTAACCCTAAATTAATTATTTAAGCATGAAGAAAAAAATTAGCGAAGTTGTCTAATTAGCCCTAATTGTTTAACCTAATTTACTAATTTTAATTAATTATGAAATTAGAAAAAATAATAAAAAGGTGGAAAAAAATAAAAAAATGCAGAAGTGCTTTTGGAGGAAGCCATCCCAGAAGCTGGAGCTTCTGGGCAATTTCTTGCTGGAGGCACCTAGAAGTTGGAACTTCTGGGGTTTCTGCGCTGGAGGTGCCTAGAAATTGGAATTTCGGGTCATTGAGATGGATCCACGGAGCTCGGGCGGCGCCTATGATGGGATCCGTGTCGGAGCTTCTGGACATGTTCCTGGCTCTAAGGGGGATCCAAAAGTTGGAACTTCGGGATTTGCTGAGACTCCGGAGCTTTGAAGCCCAAAAGTTGACACTTCTGGTTGGAAGGGATCCAGAAGCTAGAGATTCTGGGGCGTAACTTCTGGAAATTCTGGGAACCTGCAAGGCAAAAAGAAAAAATATTGCAAAAGGTGGGGTTTGAACCCACGACCTGATAGAGAGTGTGACATAGTGCGCAAGGTGAACCGCTGGGGCGGTGATACATCCATTCATCCTTCTGAACCCATAAATAGGTAAGGGTTAGAAACTTCTGAATCAGAAGCACCGAAGTAGTGCTCCGGTCGTCTTCTCCGATCATGCTCAAATGCTAAAAACCTGAAAAACGCATGAAAACACAAACAAGAATAATCCAGATCCACAAATTAGGATGCTACGAATCTAATGGTGGCGTTTGTTTGCCCTGAAACAGGCTCTAACTGTAGATACGAGGTTGCTAAGTTTATGAACCCTAACAATGGTGTTTCACGATTAAGCCATGGAAAGCTTGCTACGATTGATCTAACCTGCTCCTACAACACTTCTGGAACACGTTGGAGTGCTTGGAATTGCTTGAAACTGGCTGGAAAACCAAACATGATATTGCCAATTTTGTAAGAAATTTATGAAATTTCTAGGGTTTGAGAAAGGCTAGGAGCGCTGTAAGGGTTGTCTAAAAAGCCTCCTGAACTTGTAAGAAAGCCAAGTATTTATAGAGGAATGGAAATAGGTCAAGGCATTAAGAGAAAATATTCTCCTTGAATGGAGAATATTTGATTTGAAAAATTTCACAAAATCTTTTCAAATTTGCTCAATCTTCCCTCAATCTTCTTGAACGAAATTGACAACTTGTAATGAGCTATCTTGGACCCCATGTAATACGGTGAACTGACTTTGAGATTTTGTTTTGCTTTTTATCGCAAATGTGCGGATAGCAAGAGTCGCCACCGACTTTTCTTTTATCCAATTAAGGGAAGGTGAAAAGAACAGGAAAAGACCTTCGTTAGATTCTGAGTAAGGGAGAAGGTTATGAAAAGGGAAGGTATTAGCACCCCTTTCCATCCGTAGTTATCTACGGGCTCCTAGTTGCTCTTAGATCATTTTTAAAAAAAAAGGTGTTTTCTGTGTGTTTGACAAAAATGTTTTGAAAAGGCATTTCGCTTTGACTTTGTAATGGTTCATGTAGGAATGTATACAAAGTGTTCGGAAATGTTTCGTTTTGAAAAGAGTTTGAACTTTGACAAAAGTGTGTGGTGTGAAGAGTATTTTGTTTGAGCAAGCAACTAAAAGTCTTATTACCTACTCAGAATGGTCGTTTTCGTGTTATTTTACTTTCCTTTAGAATAGCGTTATCCATACCATTAGTTGGTAGGTAACCCTATTCGTTGGATGTAGAAGGGACATTCGAAGGGACATCGGATGGTCATAGAAGGCAACTTGTAGGAGTATCCTAGCACATTCGAAGGGACAATCATCACTTTTCGTAGGCAACAATCGAGGGACGAGATCATGTATTCGTAGGCGACATCGTGGGTCTATGATCTTTGTATCGAAGGGACTATGATGATATATTTCGTAGGCAACGGTGCTAGGATACCTCTACGTTCGAGGGACTTGACCATTTATTCGAAAGGCAACGAGAGAGAATACTCTAGGGGGTGCATGTGTGAAAAGAGTGTGTTAAATTCAGATATATGTTATCTTGAAATTATGAGTGATCTATGTCCAATTTTATCTTTCCATACACGCCTAATTACTAGCAGTTTATAGGGTGCGGAAAATAAATTGCGGAACGTAAAGTGCGGCAAAATAACGTCCTACGCTATTACATGGCTTTGGGGAAGTTACAAAATAGGAGTGCGGAAAGTAAAAGTCCTAATTAAGCTATTACATCCCATAGGCAGTTACATAATATTGAAAAGAAAAGCGAGAAAAATCGTCCGAAACGTTACAACCTGTAAGCAGATACATAATCAGAAAATACGAGAAAATTGCATAAGAGAAAAAATGTTAGTAAAAACATGATTTTTGAATGAGGAAAAAAGTTTTAGGTTAGTACTGACAATAAGATGATAAGATAATTTTTTTGTAATTTTCTGAATCGATTTCGATAATTAAAAGCAATTAAAAGTCAATTTAATGGTTAATTAGCAATTAATTAAAATATGCATGCAAAAATATTAATTTTAATGTCAAAAATTAAATAAATATTTTTCTGACTAAAATGCAAAAGGAAAATATTTTTGGAGTTTTTTAAATACATGAGAAAAATATTTAAAGATAAATTAAATTAACATGAAAATATTAATAAAAAAAGAAATAGAAAAAGAGTTAGTTTTCAAAGGAGCAAAAATAAGTTGCCTTGCCAGGATTCGAACTCGTGTCCACTGGGAAAACACGCGCTACATTCACCACTAGGCCAGACTGCATTTGGTGTTATAATATTGAAACAAAACATTTATAAACGAATTAGCTTTCTGGGAATCAGAAACACGCGCGAAGATCTTCATCTTCTTCGTTTGAAATTTCAAACGGTTAATGCAATATGAAACCATGGTTCGATTCGTTTTTGTCCACTGATCATGCTGGTAACCTTGGTTTGGTCCAATTTTGCGTATTTAGGGAAGCCCTAAATCGAAGTAGAAAACCCTAACTATGGCATAACTCGATCCAGGCACTTAAAATGCAATTAAACCACCCAGATAGCTTGCAAACACGATTCTGAACATGAACAAACAATCAAAACAAGTTAATTATGCATGAATGATAAAAATTAATTTTGAAAAAAGTTGGATAAACCGAAATCGTGATTTCACAATTCTTGATGATTTTGTGATTTGTAAAGGTCTGGATCGATTCAGGAGACCTCAAGGAATGCAATGGAATGCTTGGAATCGATTGAAACAAGCTAGAACTAGGGCTGCCACTTGCTTGAAGAACACGATTTTTTTGAGTTTGGAATAGGGTTCTTGAGGCAATTTTTCTATTGTTTTTTCATGTGTAGGCATTGTGTACTTATAATAGATGGATTTAGGTCAGAAATCAAGAGCAAATAATGAATCAATCAATGTAAAAATATTTGATTTTGTATGAAACCAAATCTTTCCTTTTTGATCCAATTTTCATCAATTTCTTGCCAAATCAAAGTCAATTTCGAAATTGCCAGCTTGTATGAGTTGGTTGGACCTCAAGGATAAGAGAAAAATCCAATTTGCATTTAATTTTGATTTTCTACGTTTATTTTTAATTTAATTGGTTTTTAAATGATTAAAATCCAAATTAAATAGAAAAATAAAGATAAAATTCGTGGCCTTGGGCTTGGAGGTTCCAAATATGCTGAGGAATAAGTTTGAACCAAGAAAAGTTAGGTCCATTTGCAAAATTTTGGTTTTTGACAAATATTTCTCTTTGTGCACCTCTTCAAAAATGCCCAACTTGTGCAAGGTGTATCTTGCTCAACTTTTAACATATTTGAGTGTTCCTGGACTTTTTAGAGAGCTCTAGATGTCCTCTAAACAACATCTTTGGTTTCATCTCAATTGGAGTTTCTATGCTCAATATCACTTCATTACAAAAAGTTGACTTTTTGTTGACTTTAAAAAGGACCTATAATATTTTGATCCATATCTTCAAAATGAAGCATTTTCTGACCATGCTTGTGAGATATGAAGTTGTAGAAAATTGAATTCTCTTCAAAATGAGAGGTGGTGGAAAAATTTCTGAGAAAGTATGAATAAGTTATGCTCAGTTAAAGTTCAGTTGACTTTTCTCTAGAAAACCCTAATTTATAAAGTTTGACTTTTGACCAAATCTTGAGTTTTCTTGATGAATCATGATCAACCCTTGATCAAATGATGAATGTGACTTCAAAATGAGGATGTTGACAAAAAATCATGAAGTTTGATTGTATGTTGACCACAGTTGACTTTTTATCCAATACAACTGATTTTCAACCATCTGAGCAATTGTCTGAGGAAACTTGACTTGTAGGGCTTGAAACTTGACATGGAGATTCTTTGAAGCATATGAGGAGGCATGATGACCATTGGAGATGTTGGAAATCCATCTGGATCTAAGGATAGCCAAACCCTAATTTGGGTTGATTGTCTAGGAGAGGGTTTGTCTGATCAACCCCTGAGAAATCCTTGAATATGGATGTATGAAATGCCTTGAGAAGTGGGAGGGCAAATTTTGGGGTATGAAACCCCAAGCCATGTAAATATCTAGCCCATCTTGCCTTATCTTTTATTTTTGCATTTTATTTAATTAAATTTGAATTTAAGCTATTAAATTCAAAAATAAATAAATAAATAAATAAGGTAAAGGGCGTGAATTGCTGTATGGTGATCATGGATAATCTTATGATCAAGTTTAAATCACAAAATCTTAGGCCCATTTGGAAATCTTCGGCTTTTACAATGTATTTCTCTGTATGCACCTCCTCAAAAATGCTCAACTTGCACAATTTATATCTTGCTCAATTTTTGACATTTTTGGGTGTTCTTGGACTTTTTAGAAAGCTCAAGATGTCTTCTAAACAGCCCTTTTGGTTTCATCTTCATTGAAGTTTCCATGCTCATGAACACTCCTTTACAAAAAGTTGACTTTTTGTTGACTTTTAAAAAGACCTGTAATGTTTTGATCCATAACTCCCAAATGAAGCATTTTCTGCCCAAGCTTGTGAGACATGAAGTTGTAGAGAATTGAATTCTCTTTAAAATGAGCTGTGGTGCAATTTTTTTGGATAAAGTATGTAAAAGTTAGACTTGGTCAAAATTTTGTTGACTTTTGTCTAAAAAACCCTAATTTAGAAACTTTGACTTTTGATCAGATCTTGACTTTTCTTGACGAATCATGATCAACCCTTGATCAAATGATGAATATTACTTCAAAATATTGGTATTGACCAAAAATTGTGAAGTTTGACTGTATGTTGACCACAATTGACTTTTTGTCCAATACAGTTGATTTTCCACCATTTAAGCAATGTCTGAGCAAACTTGACTTGTAAGGCTTGAAACTTGACATGGAGATTCTTTGAAGCATATAATGAGGCATGATGACCATTTGAAGTGTTGGATGTCCATCTTGAATTGAGAATGGCAAAACCCTAGTTTGAATTGATTGCTTAGGAGAGAGTTTGTCTGGTCAGCCCTTGTGAAATCCTTAAGTATAGATATGTGAAATATCTTGAGGAGTGAGAGGGCAAATTTTGGAATATAACAATTTCCCCTGTTCAATCTTCTTGTGCTGGAAGGGTTAGATTGGCATGCTTGCCTTTCATAGCCTGAAAGTAGAAGATGATTGAGCACTCGAGTACACCTGAAAATTTGCACTCGCTGTTGTATGAAGTTGGATCATTAGTTGATGATATGTTGGAATGGGCTTATAGATTCCATTTGGAGAAGCTGTTGCTGGAGGGCGAGTCGTACGCTAGACTCATAGTCGTCTTTTGAATAGGAGAAACATCGGAGATGGGCTTAAGATGCCATCAGGAGAAACTGAGTCGTACGCTAGACTCTGTAGGTGTCTTTTGAATAGAAGAGACACGGGGATGGGCTTAAGATGCCATCCGGGAGAACTGATGCTGGGGAGTGAGTCGTACGTTAGCAGATCAAGCAATAAGTGCAATAAGTATCAGGGGAAAATTTGGGATTATGATGAAGCAATGAAGGTGAATGAGGTTTTTGTAGATAAGTGGATTGTTAATGCTAATATAAGATGACAACCTCATATTATTGGTATGGTTAAGCTCAATGTTGATGGGGCTAGTGGTCAAGATAATGTTGCAGGTTGTGGTGGTATAGTGGGGAATTCTAATGGAGTTTGGCTTTGTTATTTCTCCAAATTTATTGGTAGATGCGAATCGTTCGTGGTTGAGTTATATGGGGTTGTCGAAGGGCTGAGAATCACTATGACTAAAGGCTTTAGGAAGTTGGAGTTGAATATTATTCTATGGGAGTCATTCAAGCTATTACTATGGAAAAGTTGCATGTTAGTGTCGTAGGAACTTGATTGATCAGATTAAGTTGTTGTTAGACATGCATGAACAAATGATTATTAAACATACTTATAGGGAAGCGAATAGCTATGCAAATGAGCTAGCTAAATTGGTCAAGAGTGGTCATCAGGAGTTAATTATTTTTTATATTATTTCTAATTGTATTTCGTAGTAGGTTCGATGAAGAGACTGTAGGGGTTACAACTTATAGGGGTGTAATCTTGTAGTTTTTCTTTTTGTTTTGGGCTTAGGCCCCCTCATTACCAAAAACAAAATGGAGAGAATACTTCTTACAGTCATTTTTATATATATATATATATATATATATATATATATATATATGACTACTATGGATAAATAATATATATTCTAAAGACATTTATTCCATATCATTGTATTTTGTTTATATATATAGAACAAAATTAGAAGATTTTATTTTAAAATAAAAAAAATGAATTGAAAGGTTATGATTAGAAAAAAGGAAAAATAATTGAAATTTGTAATATAATCACGTTATTTATTTACAGAAAAAGAAAAGTTGAACAAAAATTGTAAAAAGTTATCAATATAGAAAAATAGTCAGAAATAAATCTCAATTAATTAAGGATTTCTTTACGTTACGAATAATTTGACATTAAAAGAATTGACACAAATTAATAATAACATTCAAAGCTTTGACTGTTATTCAAATCCTTTTTTAGACAGCTAAGAAAATCTGATTTAATTGACACAATAATTTCAAATTGTAAACATAGTTCAGAAAATAACTTTTTTTGGGTAAAAGTATCTATTTTTAATTTATAACGTGAATTCAAAATGTAATGCACTATTATAACAAAAAATCTTTGGATTCAATGCTAGACATTTAAGATTCTAAAAAGTTATGGTATGTAATAAATTTGAAATTTAAAAATACTGAATCTTGTTACATAATGATACGATTTGGTAGATGATTTCTTAAAATAAAACTGTTATTTTGATTTGTGATTTTAAAAAATTACTAATTACAAATTTTTCTTTTAGCTCAATTGTTATATACTACAGTAGTTAATAAATTATTTTTATCATAAATTTAGAAAATATATTAAGAGCTTAACAACTATATTACTCAAAATAGATTATAATAAATATATCTCACGTTATAAGTAAGTTTTTATTTTTTATCATTAAAATATTTGTTTTTTTAGTAAAAATTATATTCCACATATTTATGATACAACTGTCAATAAAAATTAGGATAGCATAGATAGTTTTTTTTGTTTTTCAACAGGATAAGATAGTTATTATAACTATTTTATAATATATAGTTTTAGTATTATCTCATTAAAAGAAAAATATTTTTTAAAATAATTATCTTTTAACAAATTAAACAAAATTCCATTTTTATAATAAAACTGATATTACCTGTTTAATTCATGATTTTCTTTTAATGATAATATTTTAAACGGAATACTATCTTTGAATACAAGAGAAGATATAATTTGATCTTTCCCTACGTGTATATAATGACTTGAGTTTGAGCTAACAATTCATTCATTCATCATTTCTAAAATACAAACCATGGCTAAGCATAATATTTTTCTATTCTCTTTTGCATGTTTAGTTTTCTCTTGTATTATTCTTTTGGGTTGTGCTGCCACTCATAATGGTAATGAATACATTGTATACATGGGCTCACTTCCTAAGGAAGTATCCTATTCTCCAACCTCTCATCATTTGAATATGCTGCAACAAGTCTTTGAAGGCGGCAACGTAGAAAACCTATTACTTAGAAGTTATAAGAGAAGTTTCAATGGTTTTGTTGCGATACTCAATGATCAACAAAGAGAAAAACTTCTCAGCATGAAAGATGTGGTCTCAGTTTTTCCAAATCAAAACTTTCACTTACACACTACAGCATCGTGGGACTTTCTTGGATTACCTCAAACAGTCAAAAGAGATCTGACTATTGAGAGTGATTTGATAATCGGAGTCATAGACAGTGGGATATGGCCAGAGTCCGAAAGTTTCAACGATAAAGGTATATATTTTATCACTTAAGTTATAATGTTTTAATAATGTTAGATGTTAGTAGCAATTATGAGTTCCTAACTTTGTTATCACTCTTCCTTATTTGTATGATTGATTAGGTCTTGGTCCCATTCCAAAGAAGTGGAAGGGAGTTTGTAAAGGTGGTTCTAACTTCACTTGCAATAATAAACTCATCGGAGCAAGATTTTATGGTACTTCGGATAGTGCAAGAGACGAGGGTGGTCATGGAACTCATGTAGCATCAACTGCAGGTGGAAGAGAGGTGCAGGGTGTGAGCTTTTTTGATATTGCAAAAGGCACCGCAAGAGGTGGAGTCCCATCTTCAAGGATTGCCATGTACAAAATATGTGGTGCAGATGGTGCATGCAGTACTAGTGATATCTTAGCTGCATTTGACGATGCCATTGCTGATGGTGTTGACATTCTCTCGGTCTCACTTGGGGGTCAAGCTGCAGTAGATTTTGTGGATGATCCTATTGCCATTGGTTCTTTTCATGCAATGGAGAATGGGATACTCACATCACATTCTGCAGGAAACAGTGGTCCTGACGCGGGTACTACTATCAGTGTAGCACCTTGGTTATTTAGTGTTGCAGCAACTACCATAGATCGTAAATTCATTAGTAAGCTCATTCTTGGAAATGGAAAGACTCTCACTGGTACTTCAATTAATGCTTTCCCCTCAAATGGAACAAATGTTCCAATAGCGGAGGGTACTTGCTCAACTAGCTTGGTGGAAGGTAAGATTGTTTTGTGTGTAGCACGAGAACTTGCAGAATCTATTTTTCTAAGTGGTGCATATGGTATAGTCACAACTGTTGATGAGTCTCGAAGTGAAGTGCCTTTTGTCTCTCATTTTCCTTTAACTAACTTGAATTCAAAAGACTTCGATCTTGTTGAATCTTACGCAAATTCTACTACATCCTCTGAAGCTGAAATTTTGAAAAGTGAGATCTTACGTGACACAAATGCTCCTAGAGTTGCTTATTTCTCTTCTCGTGGTCCAAATTCAGTGGTTCTGGATATAATGAAACCAGATATCAGTGCCCCAGGAGTGAGTATCTTGGCTGCGTATTCACCTCTAGCCCCACCGTCTGGGAGTGCCGATGACACGAGAAAGGTTAGTTATAGCATACAGTCTGGAACCTCCATGTCGTGTCCCCACATTTCTGGAATCGCTGCATATGTGAAATCATTTCATCCAGATTGGTCACCTGCTGCTATAAAATCCGCTATCATGACCACATCAAATCCTGTGAATGGTACTTATGATTTGGCTGGGGAGTTTTCTTATGGATCGGGGAATGCCAATCCGCGACTAGCTGTTAACCCAGGACTTATTTATAACATCACTAAAGATGATTATGTGCAAATGCTTTGCAATTATGGTTACGATGATGACAAAATTAAACAAATTAGTGGACAAGCCTCAAGTTGTCGTGGAACTTCTAACCGATCTTTAGTAAAAGATCTAAACTATCCTGCACTAGTCATTCCTGCTGCGCCTCAGGAATCTTTCAATATCAAGTTTCCTAGAACAGTTACAAATGTTGGCTCTCCCACTTCAACCTACAAGGCTACTGTCACTCCAATTCCAAATGTCAAGATTACAGTGGAGCCAAATACTCTCTCATTCAAATCAGTACAAGAGACAAAGTCATTTGTTGTCACAGTTGTTGGGAGTGTAGACTCAAGTCAAACCGAGTTTTCTTCATCACTTGTTTGGTCAGATGGCACCCACAACGTCAAGAGTCCAATCATCGTACAATTAACTTCCTAAACCATGTTATTGTTATGGAAAAATAAACACGTGATTCTTTTGTAAAATAAATATATGATTCTTAAGAATCCAGTAAATTATGATTCGGTGTATCAATAAAATTTTCATGTTTATGTTGATTTCTTGAATATTCAAAGCTCAATGTGCATTACAAAAACAAAGAACGTTGAAAGATACTTTTACTTGCAGAAGATAAAATCATGATAAATGGCTAAAATAATGAAAGATACTTTTATGTTGAAATGATCTTCATGTTTGTGTTTGAGTTTTTTTATCTTCATGAAAAATATAAATTTATATGGCAGCAAAAAGTTCATTCTTTCAGGTGCAAATTTAAAAATTTAAAAATACTTTTGTGATACAGTCTGTTGAAGGAATGGAAGTTGTTAGCCATTAGTTGGTTCATACCACTGGTGATCCATAAGGCATGTTATGATCCCATGAAAGATGTAGATAGGTTTTTCTCATGGATTCTCCGGTTGGTCCGATTCATCTAATGCCGAAAACCCTAATCATTCCCAGAAGAACAAGGTGACTATACAACTGTTGATGATTCTGATATAGAATCTGAGTATCTAGACGATAGTAAAAACACCTCCAATGGTATTAATGATGTTGATAATCATATATCTGTTCAAGAAGACTTGTTGAACGAGGCAGCTGCTCTTTCAACAGCAATGGTTCTGTGTTCTTAGGGGATCATGAATGACTCAATGACAGTTGGTGATTTGGGTAAAACCAGAGATAAAACCTGATGTGAGTAAAGCTTTTCAAGTTTAGGTTATATTACAGTTGAGAGCAGAGTCACGATAATAACCTGTTATGTTTTCAGTTTCATGGTTTGTGTGCAGAATTGAGACAATGGTTACTAATATAGGTGGCTCAAGTAGGGGTTTGTTATCATAGTGTCACCAAATATAAATATTAAAACTGTAAGGAATGGGATTGTGGTTAATGAGTTTTTGTTATGAAGTTTCAAAGCTCCCTTATTTACTCTTTACTGTAACTTCTAATGATTATGTTTCATCTCTTTGTCTTGTTCTTCATTCTAACCTACGTTCAAGGTCGTTTTGTAGTGGAGAAAAACGACATAACTGTTCTATCACCACATAAATTACGAGGTAAAAAAGATGGTGCCATAGGAAACTTTGGAATTCCAAATTATGGTGGCTATATTCTTGGATCACTTGTTTATCCTGACAAAGGCTCATGGTTGTCTATTAAGGGTAGATTAGTCATTTTCCTGATAGAGATAAGGTTCACTTGTAAAACAAAAACAAACAGAATTCAGTTAGGATTCTGTTAGATTCCATCTTCTTCTTCTTCATTCTTGAATGCTTCCATGGCTCTAAGCATAGTCATCTTGATCATTGAGCTATACTTGATATGGTATCAGTAGATTTTTGAAGCAAATCTCACTCCAAGATTTGCATTCCCGCCCGTATTTCTGTTTCATCAAGATTTGCTTCGTTTCGTTCATCCTCATGGAAGATCAATCAGAATCCGTTCTTCATCCATCACTCGGATCAGTAATTATTATCATTACAGATATTACTATAAATACCAAATTATTTCAAGAACGGAATAAAATAGAATTGTTTACCATTCCTGCTCAATATGGTATCAAGAGCTCGTTAGAGTTTCATCAAAGCTTCCACAACTAGGGGGTTGGGTTTTCTGTCGACCGGTTTCTTACCCGACCGACATACCGCTTAATTCCCTATGGCGAATCACAACACCAGCCTACTCCGGTTCGCCTACATCGGATCCAATAATGACGGCGGTGGCCGCGGTGATGGCGGTGGCCGTGGTAACGGCGGTGATGGCGGTGGCTGCGGTGGAAAACATCATGCAAATTCGCAAGTGACGGTGGTAAAGCAATCTGATAAGAAACTCTTCCAACCTTCTTGGTAATCGACACGGACCAATAAAACGCGGAGTCAACTTCTTTGACTTTGAAGCTCGACCAATACCAGTCATCGGAGTAACTCGCATAAACACATGATCTCCTTCGCTGAACTTCCTGTAGTAACCTGCAAGACCAAGAAAACTACGGATTTCAGAAGCATTCTTGGCGCTCCCCGAGATACCGCTACCTTCGTAGGATCAACAACAATGCCATTCTTGGAAATTACATGGCCAAGAAAACTCACTTCACTTAACCAGAATTCACATTTGGACAACTTCGCATAAAGCTTCTTCTCCTTCAACAATTCCAATACAATTCTAAGATGTCCCGCATGCTCTTCATCATTCTTTGAATAGATCAGAATGTCATCAATGAATACCACCACAAACTTATCAAGATACGGATGAAATATCCTGTTCATATACTCCATAAAAACACCAGGTGCATTAGTAACTCCAAACGACATAACAGAATATTCATAATGCCCATACCTCGTTCTAAATGCAGTTTTCTGAATATCTTCCGCCTTCACACGAATCTGATGATATCCAGACCTCAGATCAATCTTACTAAATACACAAGCTCCAACCAACTGATCCATCAAATCATCAATCCTCGGCAATGGATACCGATTCTTGATTGTCACTTTACTCAACTGCCTGTAATCAACACACAATCTCATTGTACCTTCCTTCTTCTTAACCAACAACACAGGAGCACCCCACGGAGAAACACTAGGGCGAATAAACTTCTTTTCAAGTAACTCTTCCAACTGTTTCTTCAACTCAGATAACTCAGATGCCGACATGCGATAGGGCGCCATCGACACCGGACTAGTTCCAGGAATCAAATCTATAGCAAACTCCATTTCCCTCTCAGGTGGTAGCTCACTAACATCTTCCGGAAATACTTCCGGAAATTCATTCACAACAGGTAATTCACTACTCTTAGCTTTTCCTTTCACCTCTGTCGAAGAGTACAACATAAACACTACAGCACCATCTTTAACGGCTGAATTCATCTGCTTAACTAACATAACCACATCTCTAACTTTAGCTTCTTCAGGAAACATGACTGTCTTCTCAAAACAATTGATATGAACCTGGTTGAATACCAACCAGTTCATTCCAAGGATAACATCAAGTTGTTCTAAAGGTAGGCACACTAAATCCATACCGAAACCTCTACCAAAAATTACAAGAGGACAATTCCTACAAACATATGAAGTAGTCACTGAACCCGACGCAGGAGTGTCAATAACCATACTTCCATCCATATTAGAAATTTCCAAATTCAATCTCTTAGCACAATCCAAAGCAATAAAAGAATGTGTTGCTCCAATATCAATAATCGCAATTAAAGGTATGCCATTAATAAAACATGTACCTCTAATCAACCGATCATCTGGCTTAGTCTCGGATCCTGACAAAGCGAACATCTTCCCACCAGCTTGCTCTTTCTTTGGCTTAGTACACTGCGAGCGAGTATGTCCCTCTTCGCCACAGTTGTAACAAGTTATCCTTCTGGATCTGCATTCCGCAACCACATGACTAAACCTTCCACAGTTGTTGCACTTCTTTGCATCATTCTTGCATTCAGTAGCTCGGTGCCCCATGTCACCACACCTGTAGCACTTAATGGAAGAACCAGAATCTCCCCCACTAGGCTTCTTCCAACCACCAGATTTCTGATTACTCTTATCATAGGGTTTACCACGATCCATCTGTCTCTTCCCCTTACGATCAGCATAACTCTGAGCATTCGACTTAGTACTAGCAAGATCCTCTTCTAGAATCCTACTACAGTCTACTAAATCAGGAAACCTCCTAATACGCTGATACTTGATACCCTGCTTGATCTCATCACGAAGACAATTCTCAAACTTGATACATTTGGAAAATTCTCCATCTGCCTCGTTAGTGTAATGAGCATAATACTTCGCTAATTCAGTAAACTTCGAAGCATACTCACTCACAGACTTGTTGCCTTGCTTGAGCTCCAGAAACTCAATCTCTATCTTGCCTCGAATGTCTTCAGGAAAGTACCTTCTCAGAAAAGCCCTCCTGAACACAGCTCAAGTCAATGCAATGCCATCTTCTTCCATTTCAGTTCTGGTAGAAACCCACCAGTCATCAGCTTTTTCCGCCAGCATGTGAGTACCATACCTCACCTTCAGCTCCTCAACACAATCAATCACTCTGAAGATCCTCTCGATCTTCTTCAACCACTTCTGAGCACCTTCGGGATCATGTGTGCCCTTGAACAATGGAGGATTATTCCTCTGAAAATTCCCCAATTGTCTGTCAGCACCAATACCAGCTCCCTGCTGATTCCCTCTGAGCACTCCAGCTAACATTCCCAAAGCTTCAGCAATAGCAGCATCATCTCTTCCGTTACCTCTTCCAGCCATTATTCTGTAACATTACAAAACAACCCACATCATCACACAAGTATCGACAGTGTTACCTTGCACTAGTCGCATACAAAAGGGATAACGACACTAAAACAAGACCGACTATGCTCTGATACCACTATTGTAACACCCCTTCTAATTTACCCACGATTTATAAATATTAATCAGAGTTTTAAACACATATCAAGAGGCGTCACAATTTTTAATAATTCGAATTATAGCCAAAACAGTTATCATGCTTTTCACTGAAGAACTTATTAAATAAAACCATCCAAAATGTTATGTTTAAACAGCGGAATTATAACATAGAATCCGGAATACATTAATCCATAATTGTTCCAGGATATAAACCAAAACATAAACCAAAACCATCATTTAAAATCCATAAAGAATTTTCAATAAAACGTTCCCCAGTGTTACAACTACCAGAGCATGACACTGACACGCGGATTAACTAAAGAACACAACTCTAGAAGCTGTCCTCACCGATTCCAAAGCAGCTAATAACTTCAAATCTGAAATCATCAAATTAAGGGTGAGATCTCTATCCAATATAAAATGCATTATACGTTTTTAAATACAACGGAATAATTCAATACGTTATTCCACTATCAATAGCATAATCATAGTTCATCTCACAAAACATTGCACACAATTCATTATGCAAATAAACAATCAATGGAAATTGCAACACTGGAAACCATCCTAGCATGTTACAATCCCATATGCAATGCAGACTCTATGCATGTGGTACCAAACGTGAACCGAGTTCACACACTGTTCCATTACACTCGGAAAACAGCGTCAATCCATGATTCGCCCATAACCACTGGGTCAAGAATCTAGCCTCACTACCTCTGAATCCTGGTAAGTTTATTGGCTCTGCAAGCTCAATTCTGCACAATGGGAATGAACCATAAACAATGCTTATGCATGCACCATAAAAGCATGCAACATCAATTCAACGGATTATGATCACAACATAATTCCACATAATGCCAATCACCAATCTATACATGGTAAAAATTCAATCATAATGAATACCAGGCACAACATACCAGCATTGGTTCTCATTCGCTAATCAAAACAATTTACAAACCATTCCCCATCGTCCTTAAACTACCAACGTTTTCAAAAATCGGGAGCTCGACTCTTTTTAAAATAATTTTCACAAAATAATATTTTTCTCGTTTTATAAGATAGTATTTTTAATTTAAGAAATACTGCCAAAAACGGCACTCAAATCGGAGTTACGGTTTGGAAAATATGAATTTTTAAAGTTTTAAGCATTTTGAAGTTCAACACAATGGTAACCGGTTCCTCCCTGGGAGAACCCGATTCCCACATTTTTCAAAAACACGCTCCCTGGAAATTTGTATGGGGAACCCGGTTCCTCCCACGTGGGAACCGGTTCCCACGTTGAAAAATGGCTGATTTTGAAAATTTTGAACTGGGAACCCGGTTCCTCCCTGGGAGTAACCGGTTCCCAGAAACCCAGATTTCATCCCCCTGAAATTTTGTATCAGGAACCCGGTTCCTGCGACCTGCAGAACCAAAAACTACTATTTTTGACAGCATCTTGTATCCCAATCCATTCCTTTTCATTCCCATACGAATTATAGCATTGGGAACACCAAAATTCCACCAGTACTCATCAATATAACAACATACATCATGATTTCATCATTCCTATTTATTGTTTAACACACTAATGGTTCCAATTCTCATAATCCGACACAAATAGGGATAAATCCTACAAACCTAAATTAACTAATTTCAAGTTTCCTAACATACCCAATCATCCAATTGATTTCCAAAACCCATAAAACATTATAATTGAATGAAATCACCCCTTACCTTGCGATGATTCTTCAATTTCCCGGCGTTTGGCTTTTTCCTCTTTTCTCTTCTCTTCTCCAATTCCACGTACAATGACTTTTCCAAAATAACCTTTTTTTCCTTCTTTTCCTTTTTATATTCCTTTTATTATTCCTTTTATTATTTTCCAAATAATAGAAATAAGTTAGTCATTATTTGGTAGAGTCTTTTACTCCACACACCTACAATTCAACCTTACACCCCGGTCTTCTTTTTAATTCAATAATTAATTAATCCAATTAATCCAAAATATTATTAATTAAGCATCTAATTAAATTAATAATTAAACTCCTAATTATTTAATACTTTAATTAATTTGGGGTGTCACATGTAGAACTAAGACTAATTTGTCAAATATGTCATTAACAATCAATATTATTGTTTGCAAAAACCTTGAAACGTAGGGAGTAGTATAGTAAAGTCTTCTATATATCCATTAGGGTAGACCAAATAATTGAGTGAGATATCACTAGTGCAGAAAAGACTTTTTACATTGGACAAAAAGCACCTTTTACATCGGTTCTAGATCTGATGTAACGTCAAGCGATGTAGTAAATCAAAGATATTTTACATCGGGTCACAACCCGATGTACAAAATACACATATCACATCAGTTTCAAGTTAAGTATGATGTAAAAATAATACAAGTTATTTTAAAAAATGAACGCAATATTTTACATCGGCTGTCTTATTGGACAGATGTAAAAGATGTGTTTTTACATCAGTGGCCTTAATGGGCTGATGTAAAAGATGAAATTTCATATCTGTTGCCTTAGTGGCCCGATGTAAAATATTATGCTTTTTCGTAAAACATTTGACTATTTTTCAGCGGATTCCCTGTAATTTTTTTAATACCTAATTTTTTCATTTTTTTTTTCAACATCATACAGACCATATTTAGGTCGTTATATGTAATAGTTTTCAAACATCACATAGACCACATATAGGTCGTTATTTTCATATTTTTTCTAACCAATTTAATTTCATTCCACCAAATAGCTAAATAGCTAGTATGCACGTATATATTCTTCAAAATAAATAATTAATTTACAAAATGAACAATTATAATATAAAATTATAAAAATTTACACGATTAACTACGCCAACAAAACATACAAAAATATCCACCTATTTATAAATTCTTTCTCACACTTAAATTACCAATATAAAATACACTGAATGTGGTGTCTTACTTACGCATTCCCCTTGCATAATTGTTAATGCTTTTTGATTAATTGATAGTTTTGAAAGAAAAAAAAAAAAGTTAATATACTAAAATTTTAGATTAAATACATCAACTTATTTAAATGTGTTTTATTAATGTAATTAAGAAAAAAGGTATAACAAACTCAAATATATGACACTTATAAATTGATTAATAAAATTTTTTTACCAAAATTTGTGTCAATTATAAATTTAATTATTTAGTTGGAATTAATTATGAAAAATTGAATTTTAATAATTCAAGTTAAATATAATGGTTATTATTTTCTTAAAATTATATAATTGGAATTAGTCATTCATTTATAGGTATATCAAATTATTATCTCACAAAACTAATTTAACTTTGACTTTCGACTAAATTATTATTTTGAAATGACGTTATTTATAAAATAAACGACCTATATGATAGGAGATAAAATGGTAATAACTCAAATAATTATTATTGATTAACTATTTTATAAACATTGTTATTGTTATACGTGAGAACAACTTTATTATTGATTAAAATATTTTTATAAATATTATCGAAATGAAACTAATATTTATATAAGAAAAATATATATATCATTGAACAAAATATTTTATATAAAATATGAAAAAAATATTATTGATATAAACAAGAACAACTTTAATAGAAATTTTATATTGAGCCAATAAAATTTTGTAATGAATCAATAAACTTTAAATAAATTTAATTATCAAGTTTATTAAATAATGAAATGTATATAAAAGATGAGATATGTTTGTGTAAAGGTTAATAGAATTCAACATTTGAGTGAGTGTGATGATGATGATGATGGGGTTTAAGCGATTGAAGTTTATGTATGCAGTTTTTGCACTCTTTGTTGTGAAAATCAACGCTTCAATTCATCACTACAACCACGAACCTTTCACTCACCGTTCAAACTCTTTCTTCTTCCATGCCGGCACTGAAGCTATCCTCTCCTCTTCTTCATCTTTCATCAGGTATACTAATCATTTCACACTCTTCCTTTTCACGTTTAGGGATTAGGGTTTAGGGTTTGATTCATTTCTACTTATTTCAGGTTCGAAACGGTGTCGTTCACCCGACCCAGAGAATCTGCCATCTCCTATGGCCAAATGCAAACTCACACTGGTCTTGTTGAAGCTATTATTCTTGAGGTCAAAGACAGAAACAGAATTGGTGGGTTCTATTTTACTCCCAAATCTGATTTCATTTGTTGTACTCCTGATCTTGCTAAACTACATAACTGTAATGTTGGTGAAGTTATTGTTCATAATAATCCCGATAACCCCGAGTTTCCGAAACGGATCAGAACGTTCTTCCAAGGAGTCGAACAAGTTGCTAACATGGATACTCAGAATGTTCAAATCAATGCTACTGGGATGTATTATCTATACTTTATGTTTTGTGATCCTAATCTGAAAGGGACTACTGTTACTGGAAAAACTGTGTGGAGAAACCCTCATGGTTATCTTCCTGGAAAAATGGCACCTCTTATGACCCTTTATGGTTTTATGTCTTTGGCTTATTTGTTACTTGGTCTTCTATGGTTTTTGAGGTTTCTTCAATTTTGGAAAGAGAAGGATGTTGTTCATGTGCATCTTCATTACCATATCACTGCTGTTATTGCTCTTGGGATGTGTGAGATGGCTTTATGGTATTTTGAGTATGCTAATTTCAATGTTACTGGTACTAGGCCTATGGGAATTACGATATGGGCTGTTACTTTTACCTCTGTTAAGAAGACACTTTCCAGGCTGCTTCTGCTTGTTGTATCTATGGGATATGGTGTTGTTCGTCCTACTCTTGGTGCACAGGGAGTAGTGAATAGAGTTTTGCTTCTTGGGGTGATGTACTTTGTTGCATGTGAAGCGTTTGAGCTTGTTGACCATTTGGGCAACATCAATGATTTCTCTGGGAAATCTAAGTTGTTGTTGGTACTACCTGTTATTTGCCTTGACTCCTGCTTCATTCTCTGGATTTTCTCTTCCTTGTCTAAAACCTTGGAGAAACTGCAGGCAATTACCAATTTCACTTCCTTTCCATATTCTTCAGTGCTGTTTTTATGATTGTAATAATAACCAATTAACCACTGTCTCTAATCTCCGTTGGGTTGTGATCTAAGGTTTATGGTTTATATAATGTGGAATTTGGGCATTTTATGGACCATACTATTACTACTTATTCTCATTTCTATTTATTTTTGGGTGTAGACAAGGAGAAACTTGGCTAAGCTGGAGATCTACCGAAAATTTACAAATACTCTTGCAGTGTGTGTGCTACTGTCCATTGCATGGATTGGCTTTGAGGTAGTTTTTGCAAAGGATATTTGATGCATTGGAATAACTAATTTTATAGATGCAACAGATTTTCATTTAAGCATTTTTAAATAAAATTATTTAGAGATAATATTGCTAATGATCATTTGTTACTGTGTTTAACCAGTTGTACTTCAATGCAACTGATCCTTTAAGTGAACTGTGGCAAATTGCTTGGATTATTCCCGCACTATGGTCCCTGCTTTCGTATACTCTCTTGGTGGTGATATGTGTCCTTTGGGCTCCTTCTCGTAACCCTACCAGGTACGTCCTTTGCTAGGATCTTCATGAAAGGTGTTATTTAAAGAGTTATCTGGTTGTTTTAGGCTCTAATATTATGTATAATTTTAGTCTGAATGTCAATCCACAGTTAGTTATATCAGTTGTAACGTGTAATAGCTAAATTTGTTCTGAATTTACCCTTTCATTTCATTGAGAACCTGTAATCTGTACTGCACTCTTTGGTGATTATGTGATCTTGTGTATTCTATAAACTTAGAATTACTAGTACGGGTTTTTTTAACTTGTAAATAGAAGACGTACTAGTGAGTTTCTATTAGACATCTTTATAACTTTCTTTCCTATTCAATAATTGTTACTTCTTACACTCTGCCTTGATGAGTTTCTATTGTATTGAAATAGGTTCATTACCATAAAATCAAGGAGTAATACAGACTTCCTTCTTACCAAATTCCTTATTTCTAGTTAGCTGGACCTTTCATGCCCCTTTCGAGTCCAATTGTCAACAAATACCTTTTACAAAAGTTGTCATTTAATCCATGAAAGTGTTGAATATGGCTTAGATTGTTGTTGTATTAGTCTCTAGCCCCTATGGTGAATCTTGAGAGTTTCAGAATAGGTATTTGTTGCCAATTGAACCCAAAGGCGGCATGGAATTGTATATCAGAATTAGTAACACCTTTGGTATAATCTGGTTTTACCTCCATCATTTGATTCATGTCACTTTCTTTCGAATGTTTGTGATTGAATATTATATCCCAGTATTTGTTTTGCTGGTGTGTACCTTAAAAGACTGATTGCATTTACATATTTTATTTCTAGATATGCATACTTAGAGGGAACAGATGACATTGATGAGGAAGGTATCTCTCTGACAAGCAGCATTGCAAAGATGAGTGGGGATGTGACAAGCAATCTTGAGCGTAAAGAAAGGAAAGGTTCTAGTGCCACAAATCTTACAATTGTGGAAGATATTGAGGAGGATAAACGAGAATAATGTCGCTCATATTTGTATAGTAGTGTTTCATATGTCATCGTGTCTTACAAGAGGTTTGTAAATATTCATATATACAAATAGTTTGTAGTGCGGATGGTTTCAGGTAGTAATGGAGAAACAGAGACGCAGTCATAATTGCAAATGAATCGTGTATCAAGTAGGAACAAAACTCTCCATAACGTTATGTTATGATAAAATTATTCCCCTGCTTAGTTTTAGATGACTATCATCCTCATTTATATGCCTTCTAATTTTAATCCCTTTTGTTTGGGGCTTCTCATAGCATATTTCGTGGAAGCCTTATTTGTAATTAGCAATGAGTGTTAAAATTACAGGTTCGAGTGAAATATCTTTATTACTCCCTCCGTTTCAAAATGACTGTCCTTTTAGCAAATAAATTTTGTTACTCCCTCCGTTTCAAAATGACTGTCCTTTTAGCAAATAAATTTTGTTTCAAAATGACTGTCATTTTCACTTTCAATGATTACTATTTTTTCAATTATACGCTTTATTTTTTTACTTTTTACACTATTTCTAATACATTAATAGGGTTAATTTTGTAAAAGTGTAAGATATTATGAAAACAATTGTATTTTTTAATTTATGCGCAAAAATCTTAAACGACAAGTATTATGAAAATACTTACTATATAATAAGCACAGAAATGGATTGTTTAATCATCTTGAAATTGGTGAATATGATGATTCAGGAGGTGGAGACAGTCCATATGATGATTCATGTTGTTAGGTCTCTCTTTCATTTTTCTTCAATCCTTCCTCACACGAAAAACAGTGTCTTTAGGACTATAAATAAAAAATTCACAAGAGTTTGTCTCTTTTTTTTCAGTCAATTAATTCATCATTCACAAAAGGGCAACCAATTTTCTTTCTTTCCGTTCTCACAATACTTCTCCACCAATTTGTTTAGATCTTCAATCTATTTATTTAACAAATAACTGCAAAAACTATGTATGATCTTAATTAAAAAATTTGTAGGAGGGAAAGTTATTATTATATGGATTATGTTTATAAAATTTTATATTAATACAATAATTTAATATATCAACGAAATACATCAAAATTAATCTTTTTGATAAAATTTTCTATTATATGAATGAAGTTATTTTAATATAAATGCATAAGATTTTTATAGATACTCAATCATTCAATAATAAAATTCATATAAATATGCAAAATAATAACTATGTAAGCAATCATAAGTTTTAAATCAAATGAAAGTTTAAAATTTTGAGTAGATACTAGATACTAAACATTTAAATAGAGAAATAATTTCACATGTTATAATAGAGTTTAACAATGATATACGGAGTTTACACTAATTCAACATAAATATATTATTTTGTCATGTCACAAAAATAATTTAGAATGTTTATTTTAATTTGACATAATACATAATTGTCGCTACTAGTTGACAGTATACAACTATTTTATCTTCGGTGTATATCTTATTTCTATTATAGATATTTTAAAGTATAGGACTATTTGAAACATTTGTTAAATTCTAATATAATTTATTAAAAAAGACAACATTGTTGAAACTATAAAGTTAGTTATGATTATGTTTTCACACAAAGAAACAAAAACCAAAAGTTAGTTATCATACTTTCATAATAATAGAACGATGATTAAATTGGATTGCATGAATTTTCAAAAATGTATTGCCATTTGAATGAATGAATGTAACCAACACGTACACTCCATTGCCCATTTCTTTCGCCATTTTCTCTTTCTATTCACATCAACCACAAAAAAATCCATTCTTTTCCATTTTCCTAATCTGGGTTTTCTTCCTAATCCTTCATTCCATTGCATTGCATTACATCACACTAATAAGCTTATACTGATTCAATGCTATTTGTAGATCTTTCAAATTTGTACTAGTAGAATAGTTTTGCATGAAAATGGTGACAAAGTTTAGTTTTTTATGGTGTGTTTGGATTTTTCTTTGTGGCTCTTGTTGTATGGGAAGATTTGTGGTAGAAAAAAACAATTTGAAAATCACTTCTCCGAAATCATTGAGAGGTGTTTATGAATGTGCAATTGGGAATTTTGGGGTTCCAAAATATGGTGGAACCATGATTGGAACAGTTGTGTACCCTAAGTTTAATCAGAATGGATGCCACAAATTTAATAATGCTGATACTTCCTTGAGTTCCAAGCCTGGAAGCTTTCCTTCCTTTGTTCTTGTTGATCGCGGAGGTTCGTTACACTTTCGAATTCTTCACTCCTTTTAATCATTGTATGTCAACAAATGAAAAAGAATCATAGTAAAAGTTGTGTATTTTTTTCTTTCTATAACATGGGTTTCTATGAAGTGTGTAAACTTGTGTTGAGTTAGTTTGTTAGTAATTAGGGCCGGCGTGTAAGACGGGCTACAACATGTGGCACAAAAATATGTCACCCTTAAACCATGGATAAATAAGGCCTTGTAAAATATTTGTCATAGTTAAACTCTAGTTAAATTAGACTTTACTTGTTTTGTCATGATTAAACTGTGACTAATTTAAACTGAGCCTTCAAAAATTTGAGACGGCTCCGTTAGTAAGGTATCATGTTGTGTTGTGTGTTTTTGTCTGATTCATTTTTATCGGTAATAATTGAATTCGGTACTCATGTTGTCACACATATTTGAGTGAAATTCACAAAAATCTTATATGATCTTGCGACTAAAGAGTATTGGAATGATGGAATGATAGTGTGGGATAACATGTTTCTATCACTTACATTACAGTTCTTTCTTCACTTGAGTAATTGTTATCTATGTTGTCAATAGCGCGCTATAGCAGAATAGCGTAGCGGTGGTAGGGTTCAGCGCGATGCTATTGCTATTCTTTTTATATGATGTGGTGATTGCTCATACAAGGATCATATACATCATTTATTACTTAGCTAGAAAAATCCCAATAGAAAGGCTAAAGTGTTTAAACCTTTTTTTCTTTCCATTTTGGTAGATTGTTACTTCACTTTGAAGGCATGGAATGCTCAGATGGGTGGAGCAGCAGCGATTCTTGTTGCAGATGACAGGGTAGAACCATTGATCACCATGGACACTCCTGAAGAAGCGAATGGTGGTAACGTCGATGATTATATTGAAAAGATTACAATTCCGTCTGCTCTTATCAGTAAATCACTCGGAGACGGTATCAAGAAGGCTCTCTCAAGTGGAGGAATGGTGAACGTGAATCTCGATTGGAGAGAAGCACTTCCACACCCCGATGAGAGAGTTGAATATGAGTTATGGACGAGTAGTAACGACGAGTGTGGTCCAAAATGTGAGAGTGAACTTAATTTTTTGAAGAGTTTCAAAGGCGCGGCTCAATTACTTGAGCAAAAAGGGTACACTCGGTTTATGCCTCACTATATAACTTGGTATTGTCCAGAAGCATTCATCTTAAGCCAACAGTGTAAAGCTCAGTGCATTAACAATGGAAGGTACTGCGCACCTGATCCTGAGCAAGATTTCACTAGAGGCTATGATGGAAAAGATGTTGTTATTCAAAATTTGCGCCAAGCTTGTTTCTTCAAAGTTGCAAATGATAGTGGTAAGCCTTGGCAATGGTGGGACTATGTTACCGACTTTGCAATCCGATGTCCAATGAGAGCACATAGATACAACGAAGAATGCTCAGATCAAGTTGTTCAATCTCTTGGTAGGTTGAATGTTTTCATGTTTCGTTGCGCACAATAATATGGCCTTTCTTCGTTGGCGTGTTTGATTATTTATGCGTGTTGTAACAAAACTTAGCATAGCTGCTAAACGTTTCATGATTTACTTGATATAGGTGTTGATTTGAAAAAGATTAAAGATTGCATGGGAGATCGCAACGCAGATGTTGAAAATCCTATCCTTAAGGCTGAACAAGATGCACAGGTTGGTATGAAGAAGAAAATTTTAAGTATTCTTATAAGTTTATTATTTAATCAAACATTTCCATTGTTTTGTGATGGTTATTGATTTTTTTCTTGTACTTTGGTATCAGGTTGGACAGGGTACTCGTGGCGATGTTACAATACTACCCACTCTTGTTATAAACAACAGACAATATAGAGGTTTGTGACAGCTTTCCAAGGTTTTATAGTGAAGTTGCGCATCGATTTTTCCAATATTTTGAATTGCAATTGCAGTTGCGAACATGATTGTGGAAACCAGAAACTTTAAAACTAGTTTGAATGATGGCTATTTAATTTTGCTTTGAATGTAGGCATGCTGTCGAAAGCAGCGGTACTAAAAGCAATCTGTGCAAGTTTCCAAGAGACTACTGAGCCATCAATTTGTTTAACTCCAGGTCCTTTTTATTCTTCCTATGTTCTCTCAGTTATTTTCCTTTTGCAAGAATCCTCTGATATATCTTGTAGCTTTGATTATTATTATGCAGACATGGAAACAAATGAGTGTTTGGTAAACAATGGTGGTTGTTGGCAAGATAAATCTGCCAACATTACAGCATGCAGGGTATTTGGTTTACTCAATCGTGTTTCGGCACATGTTTGTTAAATATTCGTGTTGCGATTAATGATAATATTTTCATAATAGGACACTTTCCGAGGACGAATATGCGAATGCCCTATTGTACAAAACGTAAAGTTTGTTGGTGATGGATATACTCATTGCGAAGGTAGTAAATTAGTTTCTTCACTTATTTTAACCAATTGCTTCGTCTCCAAGCTACTGATAATTTCAAAAATATGAAGTGAAACTAAAAATAACCTTCGATATTTGTGTGTATGTTTGAACAGCTAGTGGACCTTTGAGGTGTGCAGTCCACAACGGAGGTTGTTGGCAGGGAGCCCAAGGCGGTCGGGCTTACTCTGCTTGTATCGTAAGTCAACTCTTCTCGTCTAGTCTGCAGCATCCTTGCATATATACGTACATGCTTTTGGTTATCTTTTTCTTCTGGATTCATTTCGTAGGACGATCATACAAAAGGTTGCAAGTGTCCAACTGGATTCAAGGGCGACGGAGTACACTCATGTGAAGGTACTAAATCTGTTCGAACCATTATATAGCTCTGTAGCACCAACACCTCTGAAAAAACGTCTAGCATGTGTCATTGTCGAGGTCCGAAACCAACATTCCGAAACCAACATTGACACTTGTGATTATGTTTAATTTATTCGTTTTTTAAAAAAATTTACTGGTGTCTACGTGTGTGTGTGTGTGTCCATGTTTCAAAGTTCTATAGCCTAGTGCGTGAAAAATTTATACGGAAGTGACGTTTACTTTGTTGGTATGAACTTGTTGAAGATGTGGACGAGTGCAAAGAGAAATTAGCATGCCAGTGCCCAGAGTGCAGCTGCAAAAACACCTGGGGGAGTTATGATTGCTCATGTAGTAATGGTTTGTTCTATATGCGAGAAAGTGACATGTGTATTGGTGAGTGAGTTTTTTCACCTTTTCTAACTTACTTTTGTTTCTTGTATAATAACCAGTTTGTGATATGTGATACAAAATTCAGGCAAATATAGCGCTTCGGTGTCGAACGGGGGATTCATTTGGATGCTTATACTGATATTAGGTATTGGTGGAGCTGGCGGATATGCATTCTACAAGTACAGAATCCAGGTATCATTCTGTCAGTCTTAAGTATTCTACTGTCATTCTACTAAAAATATCGTTGAAACTAAAAAGGAAATGATGACTTTTGTGCAGAGATATATGGATTACGAGATAAGAGCGATAATGGCGCAATATATGCCGTTGGATAATCAACCGGAGAACTTGAATCAAGTTCAGCATGCTGTGTAGAAGAAGATAATTATAGTAAAAGTCATATTTGTATGCAAAGAACAAATGAAACTTGTGACTTGCTCTACAATGCAATCTATAGCTAGCTGTTTGGTTATTGTTATTATATCAATTAATGCGAAAAACAAGCTATCTTACTCAACAAGGCTCAGTTAGTTTAGTATCATCCTTACCTCCCTTGAGTACTATTGCTGCCAAGAATTGATTTGCAATTGTTAGAATTAAGTGAACATTTTACACAAAGACAAAAACATGTACTTAATCTCTCCTTTTTCATGATTGTTTATTCAATGGTGCAAATAGATAATTCTAATTTATTTATTTACAGAATTCTCACATGCTTTATTTTTAATAGTAATGTAATTTTACAAATTAATGAAATACTATGAACTATAGTACTGTTGGTATTAACAGTAATATAAATATAAGGAATTTCTAAAAATAAATAGAAATAAAATGTTATCAGTTTTGTTGCATAGATTAAATAACAGGGAGAAATATTTAGTTTATATGTAAGTGAAGAGCATAGTGAGTAGTTTGCATTGGAAATTATGTCCAATTTTCTCTCACACCAAATAGATTCTTCTTCTTCTTCATCTTCTTGTTATTTAGCAAGAACCTTGAAAACTAAACGTCGCAAGAATCTTCATCATCAACCTGCAACATGGAGCATGAGTTCTATCCTCACAGCATTGCCACAATATCCATCATCCCCTCCTCCTCCCTCAGACAATGCCACTCACTTCTCCACTCCAAGAAACCAGGTACTATATTAGTTCATTCCTACAAATAATCAATTTTTTTCCTTTATTCTTTCATTCACACACTCTTTCTGTTCATTATTCCATGCATGCCCTACATACTAAATATGATTTCTTGGTGATTGAAGAACCATGTTTTATGATTATTTTTCTTAGTTCTTGAAAATGTATATATGTTCAATAATTGATTGATTTTTGATGAATGAATGTTGAAATGTAGAGATTAGGCATGCCCTACATAGAAAACAGTTGTTTTTCTGATATTGATGAATGGCTGGAACATGCAAACAAGTTCTGTAAACCCTTCAACCATCACAATGAGGATAATCATGCAGGTTAGTTTGTTGGTTTTATCATCATTATAAGCTGTTATAAATTTATATATTTTGATCCATATGATTCATGTAATGATACAAGTGATGATTGTGCTTGATCAGAACAAGAGCGTGACTTGAGAATCTCAGCAGTATGCAACAATTTCTTAATAGCTCAAGAGAATGAACTTTACAACATAATATTACCATGTGTCAGAGAAGAAACTCCTCTTCCACAAAACATTACTTCATGCATTAACCGACATGGAGGAGGGGGAAGAGGTAGCAGCAATCCACACACACGACTCATCAGAAGCAGGCATAATCCTTATGATGAATTATTGAATGAAGACAAAAGGAGGAAACTTGAAGCTTATAAAGACGCGCGTAACAAGACCAAACATCTTCAACTTATGCAAAGGTCGCACTCAAAACCTTTGTAACAATTATACTTCTGATTAAAGACGTATCTGGTGTCCAACACGTGTCATTTTATCAAATTATTATGTATCAACGTGTTCCCGTGTTTGTGTCAGGTTTTATAGTTGAGACAGTAACAATATAGGTTTTGATTTGATAGGCTGAGAAGGAAAGAAGAAGCTATAAATAACTGGGAATTGCGGCAAACCAGAAAAGCCATGGATCTCATGGATAAAATTCAGGCATGGAAACTAATTTAGATGTAATTTATATTATGTAGTTTTCTGAAAAGCCACGGATCATAGAGACTAATACTGTTGTTGGTTGCATGCAGAATGAGCTTGAAAGAAAGCAAGTAATGGCATCAGCAAAGACTCAAAAGAAAATAAGGTCAATGAGGGACAAGGCAGAGAAGCAAAAGCTGAAATTGAGGCAATCAACAATGAAAAAGTTTCAACAACTTGAAATACAAGAAACTCATTCCTCTTCAGATACTTCATGGGACTCACGCTTGCATTTATATTAGAGTAAAAATGTTTTTGTTAACATGGGAAATAGTCTACTAGAGTTAACGTATTGTTTCATGAGTTAGTGTTAAGTTTACATCAAAATTTGCAAAACTTAATTGCATTACACATAATAATATTTTTTGACATATGTGTGTTTTGGAGTTAATCCTTATACATATGACTCACCAATTAATATACGTGATTATTTCAATGCTATTTTGAAAAATATATATATAATATACGGAGATAAGTGAGAAAAAAATATAGTGGCGGAGATGGGAAGTATCATATATTTCATCCTAGTGAGATCTCTAAAAAGAATTGAAGACAGTTTGAGAAAGACTATCTTTCTAAAACTATATATTTTGAAAGACTACGTCGATTTTGCCATAAAATAATAATCCGTCACAATATTATGGTGAGTCCACCAATAAAATGTTAGAGATTTGGTATGATAATCCTGGATAACTTCGAAGAATCGTGTTTGTTCACTTTCCGAACAAAGTATTTCGACCCTATTCTTGCCTGGGTTCACAAAATCTTTGCGGGGATAATTCTTGAAGATCAATCGATTTTCTGGCAAAAGAAATTGATTACGAATGTAGAGAATAAAATCGTTTTTCTGTCTGCGAAAATAAGGCCAAAGGACTCCTTATATAGGAGATCAAAAACTGAAACGATAGGACACACCATTTCGGAAAACGGTTGTGTCGGTTGGCGAAAAGGACGCCGCCTCAGACTTGGCTCCGCCTGGAACCCGTTATTATTCGATTCGATTATACATTGGCTCAACGAGCGTGCACTCCGCACTTCCCTAACTCGTTTTCGAACTTAACGTATAATTGCATTGGCCTTTAGTAAATCACATTACTACTAAAATACATTGGTGATACTAAAATCACCAACATGTTAATGGATGGGTGGGATTGGACATGATTCTCGTTCTCGTTCTCGTTCCCCACTCTTGAGTCTATTCAACATTCCGTCCTAAATTACAAGTGAACCTAAGAAGATTAGAAATGTGCAAGAATAACGACATTGTTAATCAACCAAGGCAGAAAGAAACAGAAAATCTAAAAAAAAAAACACAAGCAAACGAATAAAAAGAACATTCTCCTCTGACATGACGGACCTCCGGAGAGAGAGAGCTGATGGAAGACAACATAAAACACCTTCACAAAACTAAAGGAGGACAGCTAGCCACCCAGCACACTCATAACTGCTTAATCACTTAAGTTGATCCCTCTCTCAATCAACCAGAGAAATGTTAATACCCGAAGCATGGACTCGAACCACTTCCACGTCGATCTAATAGTCAAAGATATCCAATGATTAATTTTCAAGATTTCCTGACAAAAAATAACTTTATTTTGAATCTTCCATATTATCTAGACCACATAATGTCAGATCAAGACCAAGCCTAAAAACGCTCATTTCCCAAAACTAAAACCCTGAATCACCTCAAAAAAATTTAAGATCAAACAAGGCAGAGACTCTTACCTCCCAACATACCTAAAGAATTTATACCAAATGTCTGAAGCCACCTCACACAAAACAAAGATGATTTGTCGATTCCATCTTCACACAACACACATAGCGCCCCCCAACTAGTCTTTGACAAAACTTTATGTCCCAAAAATGTCTGCCTAGTTGGAAACCTATCCTAGAGCAAATGCAAGAGTACATCATAATTTTAGAAGACACACAACTCTTCCAAATTTTATAGAGCCCCTTCAAAAACTCCTCTAACATACCTGTGATACGGTGAACTGACTTTGTAGGATTTTTGTATCCAAATGTGCGGATAGCAAGAGTCGCCACCGACTTTTATTATTATCCAATTAAGGGAAGGTAAAAGTATAGAAAAAGACCTTCGTTAGATTCTGAGTTCGGGAGAATGGTTATGAAAAGGGAAGGTATTAGCACCCTTTTTCATCCGTAGTTATCTACGGGCTCTTAGTTGCTCTAGATCACTTTTTAAAATTGCTTTCTGTGTGTTTGACAAAAATGTTTTGAAAAAGGCATTTCGCCTTGACTTTGTAATGACTCATGTAGGAATGTATACAAAGTGTTCGGAAATGTTTTGTTTTGAAAAGAATTTGAACTTCGAAAAAGAGTGTGTGGTGTGAAAAGCATTTGGTTTAGAGCAAGCAACTAAAAGACTTATTTACCCACTCGTAATTGGTCGTTTCGTATTCTACGCTCCTTTAGAATAGCGCTAGCCATACCATTAGTTAGTAGGTAGCTCCATTCGTTGGATGTAAGCGGACATTGGGACATCGGATGGTCATAGAAGGCAACTTGTAGGAAGTATCCTAGCACATTCGAAGGACTATCATCATTTTTTCGTAGGCGACAATCGAGGGTCAAGATCATGTATTCGGAGGCGACATCGCGGGTCTTATGATCTTTGTATCGAAGGGACTATGATGATTTGTTTGGAAGGCAACGGTGCTAGAATACCTCTACGTTCGAGGGACATGACCATTTTGAATCGAAAGGCATCGGGAGAGAATTACCCTAAGGGGTGCGTGTGTGAAAGAAGTGTGTTGAATTCAGAATATGTTATCTTGAAAATTAGTGGGCTATGTTCAATTTTAGTCTTGCCATACACGCCTAATTACTAGCAATTTATAGGGTGCGGAGAGTAAAATGCGGAATGTAAAAGCGGAAATGTAAAGGTGCGGAAAGTAAAACCTACGCTATTACATGGCTTTGGGGCAGATACATAATTAAAAATGCGGAAAATAAAGTCCTAATTAAAACTATTACAAACTGTAAGTGCCCTTATTTAGGATTGGCTCGTTTCTTGTAAAACAAATAATAAACAACAATAATGTAATGTACAATAGGAACAACCTGAAAATCCTATTGTAAATGCCTAAACATGTTGGTTGATTTAATTCAACATCCGAACAACATGTCACAAGAGATGTCATAACATCATATCGAAATCAAGCTACCGAACTGCCAAGTCTGTGCGATTTCCTAAAGTTATGCGTAATATTCGCCAAATAGAATGCATAACAAGTAGCGAAAATTGAAGGCATATGTGGAGCCTAGAAGATTCAATCGAAGCTAAGGATAAGGAAAAAGCTCGATTGAAGACCTAACTTGTAGCGAAGTTTTCCGCTTATTTTATGCAGTTGTCCGCTTTTGTCACATGAAGGCCCAAATCCAGTTGGGTAAAAGGGTTATAAATAAAAGTATTGTAACCTAGTTGTAGGTAAGCCGTATTGAAAAGATGTAATCATTAGGGCTAGTTTGTTGTGAACCTCCGGGTGGATGGTCACCATACTCCTTGAAGCCCGTAGGCAAGAGGATGTATGAATTGTACTTGATTAAAGCTTTTAAGCATGATCAAGTTGTGTAATGGAAGTGTATCTTCAGTTTATGAATCAGAAAGTAATCACACGGTGTGGGGAGTGAGAGGGTTCTCATATCTAAGTAGGACTTAGGTAAAAGTGTCATTGGGTAGTGATTAATGAGAAGGTCACAACGTGGTAGGGTCTTTGAATTGATATCGCTAATAGTGACTTTATCCCGGCTTGGAAGCCTCCGATGTAGGTTGGTTGAACCGAACGGTGAACAATTCGTGTTATTTACTTTCGCATTGGTTATTTGTTTGATGTCATAGCATTCATCATGACATCGTTTGTATAATTAACCTTAACGCTCAACTTCAAATCGTAACCGCACTTATCAATGGTGTTAAGGTGTTCCGTATGATAGTTCATTGTCTATTGTAGAATGTAATTTAAAAGTAGCCCATTCTACCGTTCAAGACTTAATGTCGATCGATGTCTTAACATTCCATTAGACATCCCGAGTCCGTGACATACCAGAATTTCAATTGGTATCGAGCAGGCATCCTGTCTGCTTCGGATGAGATCCATGGGGATACTTTCGGTTGTGTTCAAGGAAGATTGTTTGAACGTGTAGTGTTCATGTTAAATGGTCCCTAGAAGTGGAGGATGGACCAAAATGGGAATAACTAGACCAACCCGATCACCGTAAGGTTGAACTAATTCGAGACTTCATGCGGGAGTGAAGATTTTGGAGTGCATTGTTCAATCTATATTCAAGACAGAGGAGAAAGTTATCAAAACCTTCATGCGGAGTGAAGATATTGATAAGGTATCCTTTATGTTTAAAAAGCTTCTAGTAATGTGGCTTTAGGGTTTGGTCTAGGATGTTGCTTAGTGAAGAAGCAAACAAATTGTAGGATTGATTTATTTTCAATCCTTATGTGCCATGCTTACAATATGGAGTAAGCATTGTGTAAATTCTGTTGAAATTTGGCTATTCCATGATAGCTTCCGATACAACCCCAAAGTGAAAGTAGAACTCTAGGGTTGTTGGTTTGTCTCAATGATTTTAGCGACTTTACAACCTATCAATGTTGTCAAAGATACTGGGTCTTCCTCAAGTCCACTCATAAAGGCATTTATTGATAGTCTGATGAGTATCAATTGATCAATGATTCTCATATTCATCGCAAGTTGTTTTGAAGACCTTGAAGATCATCAAGGATGATGTGTTCAAGAAGATGGAACCGATGTTCTTAAGAATGTTAGAACATTATACAATTTCCATTTGAAGAACAGATGTTCGGTGCTAAACACATGTAGTGTGAGTACATATGTTTGGGACCTACTCCGATCCGGAAGAGGAGACATCGCTTTGTATTAGTTGATCGTGACACGATCAAGTGTTATCTACTAAGGTCGCTTTATTTCCACCAAGGCTTAGGGAGTATAGTAGCGAGCTCAATGTATTTAAAAGAACTCATAAAGTTGTGATTTCCATGCCTTCCCACAAGTGATGGATGATGTCGATCTAATGTTGGAACATCATCTTTGTGTCTTCACCAAGTAAATATGCTTGGTAAGTGTGAAGAAGTGATCATCAGATCATCTAAGTGTGAGTAGATAATTCTAACTGAATAACGGATGGAGCTGAATATTTATGTGATAAATATGTGGAAATCGAATCAAGAGTTTAAAGTATGTGATGAAAAGGATGTACAACATCACAACTATTGAAGACACAGATTTTGAGAAGAGATGATGAAATCTAGTCAAATGGACATTCTCATAATACGCTTCTAGTACAAGTGACAGTGTGGCAATCAAACTTGTGTAGCAAGCAAACTAAGGATTCTTAATCTGGAACCCGTGGCAAATTCCAAATAAAGAGTGCTTACTATGTGTCCAAGTGAAGAGCTCAACAATGTGTCCATAAAGAGGATGATGGATAACATTCTGTCGAGGTGGTGATCAATCACGGTTTATAAGATGCTTGAGTTTATTTCTCATGATCTTTGTGGTCTCCAAGAAGTAGGAGTACAACGATGATTGGCTACCAATCTCATAAACTGCAGATTTATTGGAGAATTCCCATGATTCTCGAAAGGATCCGAGTGATATTCGGGGAGTCCTCGACCAAGACCTTTGAAGACATGTCATACAAAATGTCTTGACATTCGGTATTGAGAATCATTATCTCAATTTGTCTAGTGATGACTCTCATCAAAGGAATATAGGCTTTGTATCTCTTGTCAAGTCTATATGAGCATGGAACACCTGCTTTTGATGAAAAATCATCCATGGAATGTTTTGGCATTGGAATTGTTTCAACCAATGTCCAATAGTTGGTGTCTGCACCTTGAAAAGTCATCCATTTCACCTAGGATGATCTTGTTAGTGTGAAGCAAGGAGGAGTTATTATCAAAAGATCATGGTTCCCCGACTCTTTCATGAGAAGTTCCTCTTCCTACTTGAGTTCAATTATGTGGTGTCCTCACATAATAGAACATTGGGTATGCACTTGTCACTGGAGTATGTCAAGAATAACCCTAGCCATCTTATCAAGGGTAGCAGAAGGCATGAAAATGTTACATGTCCTGCATGTATTTATGGTGTTGTGGATCCGATCATGAAGGGTGATCAGCTTTTGGTGTACTCTTGTATTCCCTACAAGAAAGTGTGCTTGAATTACTATGGACATTCATCCAAAACCATAGTACAAGCCAGGGTCATGTGTTTGAGATCAATGTCAGGTCTGATGTTGCAACATCATCTCAAATAAGTTATTTCTTCAAAGGAAGTTTGTAAGGATCACCGATTCTTCAAGTATGGAGCGTAAGATTGTTAGATCAATTATCCTACCTTGAGAAGGTGGCATAATCTAACCATTAATGAATACTTTGACGGAGACTAAGTATTTATTAGGATCTTGCATAAAGATATACACAAACACTTTGATGGGAGACTAAGTGTTTGTATGATATGCATGCAAGGTCAATTCGGACTGTTTTTGAGCATGGTAGAGTTTATTTCTCTCTAGGTATTCTCGTGAGTTTATTGTGAAGATGAAGATCATGTCTTTCATATGAGGAATATAAAAGAGCATGGATGAAAATAAATCCTCGGTTGTCAACTCGTAACCCAAGCGATAGGTTCGATGTCCTAGATGATGTTATAACATCATTATTGTTAGAAGTCCGTGAGACTGGGACTATGAATCTTAATATTCAAACGCCTCATTCAAGTGGCGTTCTATCTTTGGTTTAGGATAAGAAGATTCTACTTGTGTTTTAAAAGTAGTATGCTCAACAATGCATAACTACCTTTTGTTTGAAGTATTTACTAGTATCGAACTACTAGTAAATGTAATGGGTAGAAGGATGATATGATCAACGTTTGATTAAGGGATAATCCTTCTGGATCTGTTAGAGAGTCTGAATCTTAGTAAAGCTTATAAGCACACTAAGAAGGTTGGAGGTTGGTTTCAGACTATGGTTACATGACTTACAACCATCCAGGGAGTCATGTCAAAATTTGTGGAAATACAAAGACATATTTTCTTAGATGTCTTTGTTATCTTAAGGCCGCAAGGTGATTGAGTTATCACCTCGTAGATAGTGGTTAATTGTTTTCCACAATGGTTTTGATTGTCCATAACAAAGGAGGTCAATATGTGTTGTACTTTCCATAATGACAATATACATCAAGGAGACTTTGTATATGTCAGAAGAAAATTGTTGGACTTAATCTGAAGATCAGAAGTCAGAAGAGGACATGGATATGCTGATGTTTATGTGTTCTGATAATATGACATTGTGAACTTCTAAGTGAAGTCTTGGAGAATGTCTCAACATCAGGAATTGCTCTTGCTATCTGTCTGAATTTAAGAAGAAAATCTCAGAGGTCTTTGAAAGAATCATCAGTGGAAGCTTTGATTCTTTTGGAGCAATTTTGTAGATTCAGATCTTATTAATAGCAACTTGGTCCGCAAATCGAAATGCTATTATGAAAGACTTCACTAGTACTAGAAACTACTAGTGAATGGAAGATCGAAGTAAATCGATTAAGGAATGATATATTCAAAGATATGTTCAAGGGTTTCTTTTACTACAAGAAATAGAAATGGCATCTAAATCTTGTGTATTTGAGCTAATCTGTTGTCTTGTGAAGCTTTGAGTCTTCGTTTATTCCTTCCTTCCTTCTTTGTCTGAAAAGGAAGAAAGTAATTGTGTTGGTTCTCAAGAACACTCAAGAAAGCATGATTGATGACCATGCTTATTGATACTAGTCTCTTGCTACTAGTTGTCCTTCTTTGTCCGGATGTGAGAAGAAAATGAAGACCATTGAAGATCGAAGGTAATGTCTATCCGAATGTCATGACATTATCAAGACATTGCACCCTTGAGAGAATCAATAAGAATACGTGGAAAATGACTTAACCACGTGGTGGATATACAGGAGCTATATTTGGCATTCTTTCCCATAAGGAATAAATCTTCACCTTCAAAGTCGGTCAAAGGCTAAATTTGTTCAAGAATTGCCTTAACCGAAAATTTGTGCATGTTTTGGGATTGGTTCATGTGATGAAACAACCGGAGATATTAAAGGCATTCAACCGTAATACTATCCTTGACCAAGATTTATTAATGCCATCTTCTTGAACCCGCTATCTCCCTATATAAACTCCGTCACACATTTTCTCTCACAACCATCATGGGTTTGTACGGATCCGGGAAAGTCGTTCTTGGATCCGGTTTTGTGAGGGCTTTCTTTGTCAATTTTTGGCCAAAAAGGGGGAGAAAGGAGTGCTGCTGCTGTTGTCATTGTCCTTATCGCAGCTACACAAAGTTATGATCACAATTGTCTGTGTCACAAATTCAGCAGAAAATTCAAATGCTGTGAATTTTTTTGTGACTTGTGATCTGAGTTAGGAACACAGTTGTGACCTGTGTTCTGAGTTACAAGGGAGATATTCTGGACCTCTTTCTCCACCTCCAGTGACAAGAAATGGTTCGTGAGGTCCTGGATGTTTAGTGTTGGTTACAACCAAAGATGTCAAGATCAATGTCAAGACATCCTACAATGGTATCATGAACACTAAACTTGTTTTTTTTAATTATTGTTGTAATCTCACAATTGTGATGTTTATTTGTTTTAGCCAAAAATTTGCCAAAGGGGGAGATTGTAAGTGCCCTTATTTAGGATTGGCTCGTTTCTTGTAAAACAAATAATAAACAACAATAATGTAATGTAATGTACAATAGAACAAATGAAAATCCTATTGTAAATGCCTAAACATGTTGTGTTGATTTAATTCAACATCTGGAACAACATGTCACAAGAGATGTCATAACATCATATCAGACATCAAGCTACTGAACTGTCAAGTCTGGTGCAGTTCTGTTCCTAAAGTTATGCAGAATATTCTGCCAAATAGAATGCATAACAAGTAGCGAAAATTGGAGGCATATATGGAGCCCTAGAAGATTCAATCAGAAGCTAAGGATAAGGAGAAAAGCTCGATTGAAGACCTAACTTGTAGCAGAAGTTTTCTGCTTATTTTATGCAGGTTGTTGACGTTGCTTTGCTGTCACATGAAGGCCCAAATCCAGTTGGGTAAAAAGGGTTATAAATAAAAGTATTGTAACCTAGTTGTAGGTAAGCCGTGTATTGAAAAGATGTAATCATTAGGGCTAGTTTGTTGTGAACCTCTCGGGCTGTGGGATGGTCACCATACTCCTTGAAGCCCGTAGGCAAGAGGATGTATGAATTGTACTTGATTAAAGCTTTTAAGCATGACCAAGTTGTGTAATGGAAGTGTATCTTCTGAACAGTTTATGAACTGTAGAAAGTAATCACACGGGTGTGATTGAAGGGATGAGAGGGTTCTCATATCTAAGTAGGACTTAGGTAAAAGTGTCATTGGGTAGTGATTAAGTGAAGGGTCAACGGGGTGTTGGCTGTAGGGTCTTTGAATTGATCACGCTAATAGTGAACTTTATCCCGGCTTGGAAGCCTCGGATGTAGGTTGGTTGAACCGAACGGGTGAACAATTTCGTGTTATTTACTTTGCATTGGTTATTTGTTTGATGTCATAGCATTCATCATGACATCAGTTTGTATAATTAACCTTAACTGTTCTGAACTTCATTAAATCAAAACCTGCACTTATCAATGGTGTTACAGGTTCTGGTATGATAGTTCATTGTCTGTTGTAGAACAGAATTTAAAAGTACAGCCCATTCTACCTGTTCAGCACTTAATGTCAGATCAGATGTCTTAACATTCCATTAGACATCCTGAGTCTGTGACATACGAGGAATTTCACAAACCATATGCAATTACATTATTGAAAATTGAAAGTAAAAACGGAAGAATCGTCTGAATCGGATGAACCTGTGAAACAAACGGAAAATCGGAAGATATGATGAAATCGAAATAAGAGAAAATGTTAGAAAAAATGCAAATTTTAATATGGGAAAATTATTATATGCTGGAAATAAGATAAATACATTAAAATATTTTTTTGGGATTTTTTAGATGCATTTTGGTAATTTAAAACGAATTAAAAGTGATTTAAATGCAAAATTACAAATAAAATAAATATGCATGCAAAAATTATATTTTTTAATTTATTAAATTAAATAAACATTTTCAGAAGACAAATGCAAAAAGAATAAATGTTTTTGGTGAATTTTTAATGCAAAAATAAAATGTGGAAATTAATTAAAATAGGATGCAAATATTAAAATAAATTGGAAAATAGAAAAATATGAAGAAAAAGTCAGTTTGTAAAAATAATGGTCCCAGCATGGTTCGAACTGGGGACCTGATGCTCAAACTTTGAAAACCAACGCCTTGACCAATGGTGGCGTGCTATCGCTCGGAAGTGAGTGGAATACACGCTGCTTCCCATTGCCTCCTTCGCGCCAGACTTCATCTTCTTCGATTTGAATATTTGAAGCTAGCGTCGGCCATTGTTCGACGCTATGTCCCTGGCTAATTCAAAAAATCAAGCAAACATAATATAAATAAGTTCCAAGGCCATGGTTCGATTCAGAACGTCATTCCGAATTCACTGGTACTAGTCTCGTGGTCTAATTTTTCTGTTTTAGCAAAGCCCTAATTCGAGGTTACAAACCCTAACTATGGCATATCGAGCTCCAGGCCATGGAAATGCAATCAAACAACCCAGAATGCTTGCAAACTTATCACTGATCATAAAAACAACAACAAATCGTGTTAAAAATGCATGAATGTTAGAAATCGAATTTGGAAAAAGTGTGAGCAAACCGATTTAATTTCTTGTTTCGGATGGTTTTGAATGAAGTGAGTATCTGGATCGACTCTGGAGATGCCAAGGAATGCAATGGAATCCTCAAAATTGCTTGAGAACGACTGGAAATAGGATTACCAATTGCTTGAAGGTCACGGATTCTTTGAGCTTGAATAAGGGTTCTTGAGTCAAAAATTCTGCCCTAATCCGTGTGGTATGCATCACATATTTATATTGGATGGATTTGGGATTGATTTGGGAAAGAATTGATCAATAATCAATGATAATCAATCTTGATTTTTTCATGAAATCAAATCTTCAAATTTTGGTCAAATTTCAATCTAATCTTCCCATATTGATCCAATTTCGAATTTGCTGGCTTTCAATGTATTGATTGGATCACAAAGAAGAAATAAAAATCAATCTTCCAATTAATTTTGATTTTATAATTTATTTTTAAATTTAATTTGCATTTAAATGAATAAATTACAAATTAAATAGAAAAATAAATCAAAATTCGTGGCATTGGGCTTGGATATTCCTAATTGCATGAGGAATAAGTTAGGATGAAGAAAAGTAGGCCCATTTGCAAAAGATTTGATTTTTGAAGTATCTCTTTGTGCATTCTTTCAAAATTGCCCAACTTGTGAATGGTGTATCTTGCTCAATTTTCCACATTTTTGAGTGTTCTTGGACTTTTTGGAAAGCTCTAAGAGTCCTATAAACAATGTCTTTGGTCTCATATCAATTGGAGTTACCATGCTCAATATATCTTCAAAACAAAAGTTGACTTTTTGTTGACTTTGAAAATGACCTGTAATGTTTTGAGCTATACCTCTCAAATGAAGCATTTTTTGGACATTCTTGTGAGACATGAAGTTGTAGAGAATTGAATTTCCTTCAAAATGAGCTTTGGTGGGAAAATTTCGAGAAAGTATGAAAAGTTATGATCATCAAAGTTCGATTGACTTTTCACCTAGAAACCCTAATTTAGAAAGTTTGACTTTTGAGCAAATCTTGAGTTTTCTTGATGAATCATGATCAACCCTTGATCAAATTATGAATGTAACTTCAAAATGAGGATGTTGACCAAAAATTATGAAGTTTGACTGTATGTTGACCACAGTTGACTTTTTGTCCAATACACCTGATTTTCAATCATCTGAGCAATTGCCTGAGGAAACTTGACTTGTGAAGCTTGAAACTTGACATGGAGAATCTTTGAAGCATATGAGGAGGCATGAGGATCATTGGAGATGTTGGAAATCCATCTTGACTTGAGAGATACCAAACCCTAGTTTGGGTTGATTGTCTAGGAGAGAGTTTGTCTGATCAAATCTTGAGGAATCCTTGAGTAGGGGTGTATGAAATCTCTTGAATAGATGGAGGGCAAATTTTGGGGTATGACAATACCTTCTTTGACTCATGATGAAACCGCCTAAATGTTATAGACAAAACTGATTGAAAGTCCCCTAACCTGATCTGACTTTCAAATCCAAACATCTTCTTGGTCACACATAACAATACCTTAAATAAGATCTACCAAAGCTACTAGGAGTCTCTCCTCCCATACATAAAAAGGCAGTCTTCGCCTAAAGTTCCAAACTCGTACCTCCTCTTCCTAAGCACCCATAGCATTCAACACCTGCGAGTTTTACTCTGAGATAAGAAATCATCTCTCGAAAGAAACACACAAGAGAGTAAAACATACCCAGACATTTTGCCAAAACCTAGTCTTATGCCTATCCCCGACCCTTCTCTCTCAAGAGAAGGAAAACCATCCAAGCAATTAATTTAGAGGAACCCCTAAACGGGAAACACTTTTCCATTAATGAGACACCCTTCTAAGGCCACAATTCCTACCTCCTAATGTCGCTCCAAAGAAAAGGTAAGTACATAAGGATCCTCCACTTTCACTTAATAAGCAAGACAAGATTAAAAAGTCTAAGGTCATTCACCCCTAACCCACATAACCTCTTATCTCACATATTGTCCCACTTAATCCAAACAACCTTATGAAAGAAAGAAAAAACCTTGCAATGGATTTCAAAACTAAATTCAATAAAATCACTTGGGTACATAAAATAAAAAACCTATTTTGGAGACAAGAATAATTAGGGGATCCCAAGTCCTTCCCTCTACGGATTCGCATCCACTAGGAGTCCAAATTACTTAAAAGAAAAGAAATCAACCTTACATCATAAAAAAAACCTCAGTCAACTCCAAACAAAGCCTACCCACATTCATTCAACATAGACAGCTCTTAGCAAAATTCACTTTAAAACCCAAGGCAAACTCAAAACTTTTGAAAACCGCCTTAATAGTCATAAGATTCTCAAACGATGGCACCCCACCAACACCCCATCATCGCCATACTACAAATGAGAAACCCCAAGCCCTTCTGATCCAACCTTGAAATTTTGAAACACCTTAATTTAATCCGTCTTTTTCAAAGAAGCATTGTGACCTTCCACATCCAGACAAAAATAAAAGGGGACAATGGATCTCCTTACTTCATATCATTTTGAATATAAATCTTTGTTTGACACCCATTCACCAATACTGAGGGAGTACACACACACACGGAAAAAAAACACATTTTTCAAGCTCTCAGCAAAATTCACTTTAAAACCCAAGGCAAACTCAAAACTTCTGAAAACTGCCTTAATAGTCATAAGATTCTCAAACAATGGCACCCCACCAACACCTTCATCATCGCCATATTACTAATGAGAAACCCCAAGCCCTTCTGATCCAACCTTGAAATTTTGAAACACCTTAATTTAATCTGTCTTTTTCAAAGAAGCATTGTGACCTTCCACATCCAGAAAAAATAAAGAAAGAAAAAAAGAAAAGGGGACAATGGATCTCCTTACTTCATATCATTTTGAATATAAATCTCTGTTTGACACTCATTCACCAATACTGAGGGGGTACACACACACAAAAAAAACACATTTTTCAAGCTCTCCACTTATCATCAAACCAAACATTTACAACTTATAATCTAATTTAAATAGAAAACACACATTTTGACACCTTAACAAGATACAAAACTTCATTAAGGAGAACCATTACAAAAGTTGTCCTCTGCACAAAAAAAAAAATTTGATTGTTCTAGTGATTCTCCATAACCCTAGTCAGCTTGGCAGCTAACACTTTAGCCATCAATTTATAAATGAAGTCAATCAGGGAAATAAGTTTACAATCGCCTCCACTTTTGGGACAAGAGCGACAAAAAACGATGTCAAACTCTTGAGTAACTGCATTTTAAAACTTCACAATAACCCCATCCTTAATTATCCCCCCGGACTTCTTATAGGAAGTAAATCCTAAAAAAAATTCTCATCAATCTCCGCTAGGGGTGTTCGCAGTGCAGTTTAGGTGATTTTGACACAAAAAATCATCTGAACCACGAGAAAAAAGGCGTGCGATTTGATTTGGTTCAGTAGGCTTTTAGAGAAAAACCAAACCAAACCAACGCGGTTTGTTCGGTTTTTTACAAATACTTTGTTGAGCCATACATACACATATAGATGACAACATAACTTTGTATTTTATTATTCATACACTATCAAATGACAATAAAACTCATCATATTTGAACAATAACTTTTCATTTAATATGTAAAAATTAGATTAAACAAAAGTGAAATAATAAACATAAAATAATAGCATAAAATAATGTCAAAAATATTAGAATAAAACAAAAAAATAGATGAGATGAGAGATTAGTGAAGATGAAAAAGAAAGAACATAAAAGAGGATATTGGAGATAAATGTGCGATAAAACGAAATTACATTTGCATAAAAATGAGAAGGTGAAAAAAAAAAGAATATAAGATAGTAGAGATTAAAGAAGAAAAGACAAGATGTAAGTGGTAAAGATGGAGCGATAATGTTATAAAAGAATTAAAAAGACCGAAACTGCAACCAAAAAATTAAGGATGAGAAAATTATTTGTAATCATAAGAATAATATATAATAAGTGTAAGACTGAGTTAAATGTGAGTTAAATGAGAGTTATATAAAATTTAAGTGAGTTAAATGAGAGTTAAATAAAATTTAAGTTGTACCATAATGCAGTTTAATACAATTTGGTTCGCAAAATACAAACCACAAACCATACCGAACCATGCAATTTTATTAAAAGATAACCCAATTTATCCGAACCACCGAACCATGCAATTTTATTAAAAGATAACCCAATTTATCCGAACCAATTACGGTTTTTAACAATTTTGGTCTGGTTTGCAATTTTTTATTGGGTTGAATTGATTTTGAACATCCCTAAATTCTCCACAATATCGTCCACAAAAAATAAAATAAATATTTAATTGACTTGGAAAATTGATTTAGTCTGATAAATTAGACATTTTTTAGATGACATGATATTTTATAGAACATTTTAAAGACCGGGTCATTCAGTAGCTCAGTAACTCTTTGGTTAGATCACCGGCCCTTTAACTCTGCAAACTTGTCAGGTCAATCCGGTTTTCAAAACATTCGGATGGACTTGATAAAACCAATTTGAAAAACATAATTTGAATACTCATATAATTTAGATAATCATACACCGGTATGGTCTAGAGAAATTTAAAAATAGCTAATCATTCAAACAGTAGAGAACTTAACAAAATATATAATTTACAACGAGAAATAGTGTATTTTAGATTACCATCGACAGTGTGCAAGTAGCCTAAAATGATGAGTTCATCAACAGTACAAGTAGACTAAAATGTTCAGTTAAGAGATAGCTAGCCTAAACAAATTAACAAGACCGACTTTGTGAACAGTCAGACCCAACCCGAAACCATACTCTCTTCTACTGGTTTTGGACCTCCACAAGATCTCGAGACTGATTCAAAAAGTTTTTCAATCTCTGGTGCGCATCTTATGAACGACCGGTTCCAGAAATTATACCTTAGATTCTGGAAATGACAAGAAAACACAGATTCTGTTAATTCCGAGATACTCATAAGAGAAGTATTAAACAATCCAACCAATGAAAAAGAATACCTTGATCAGCTCAATGAAAGTAATGAGGAGTCCCCAGGGATGAGGTCGATTTACTATAAGGCGTTCTAGCAAGACTCTCGTAATTTGCTCTTGGATAATTTCCTGTCATGCCAAGAAATCAGATGCTATTATTAATACAATTGACTCATACCAGATGGTAGTTGAGACATTGAATATAGAAGTTTATTGCAAGATCAAAAGTTTATGTGAACCTGGTTTGATTCTGCAAACAAGTAAAGGATGACGAAGGAAAAGTAGTGTGTGTGAGTGTTGGGATATCGCAGTTGGTTAGCAACAGCATTTAGGAAAAGGTAGCGCCCTTCTGTATCCAAGTCAACGATTAAAGTCTGGAAAATATCCAAAGCAGCGCCAACAGAAAATACAGCCAGCCCATATGTAGTTTGTGGTGACTGTGCATGGGGAGCTCGAGCCTTGAGCTGCTCGATTGCCTGTAAATTAATAACCCAGACATTGTACATTTAAATAAAAAACTCCATGTTATGGAATGTTCAGATCATTATTTATTACTACGTTTATGTAAGAAAAAAACTCTGTTACAGAATGTTCAGATCATTATGTGTTTCATAGTCAACATGCTTTGAACAATTAGTTAATTTTGAAACTCGGATCCAAAAGTTCAATCTCAGCGGAAAACATGTGATCATTGACAGGTTGCAAATATATAAGTTTTAAATTTACAGTACCTGCATTCCAACATGCAGTACAAGGGAGTTGATTAATGGCACATTGTAACGGGTGCCGGCAGAGGCAGCTTCATTTGGTGAGAGTAGCAGCTTCTCTTTTAATTCAGATAAAAGTGGAGAAGGCTGTTCCCTTGTCTGCAGAAAGTTTGAATGAAAATTATAATATAGGAATAAATTTTAAACTAACAGTTATTTGCACTTGTATATAAGAAATAAAGAAATAGATAGCAGTGAAGGAACAAAGAAATAAATCGGGGAAAATGTTCAGAATCGCATTACAGAATTGCAACCAGTGAATCAATCATGATTAATTAAAAGAGGAGAGACAGGAGACCTGAAGGTATTCATCTATGTCAGTCTTCATCTGCTTTGCTTTCAATGCTGCGTCAACCTCAGAAAGAATCCGAGGGGATTGAGTTATTTCTTGAAGCAAATCAATCTGCATACGAGAAACACATGTCAATGAAGCAATGACAATTTATTATACTGAACCTCAACACAAATTTTAAGAGATATGTAGTACTCCAAGACCTTCAAATTTGGAGTTGAAGGGTCTGGAAGCCTCATACTACGCGGAAATGCACTTAGAATAATATTTCGCATCTGTATGCAACTTGGAGGGATCACGTCACAAAAGGTAAAGTGATAGTCACAAAGGAACTCGGGGAAGTCGTGAAGTAGCACCAAGAGCACCCTAAGTGTTCCTTTGTAGAGAACACGGACCTAATTATAGCAAACAAATGCGCACGAGTAAGAACTATTGGGCATGAGACCAAATTGAGAGCAAATAACTGATTAAGAGACAGAGACAAACCGGATCTCCTAGCTCAGCATGCCTCAGAAAAGGCTCCATAAATTGGAACAAATCTACAAGCAACCTTTGAATATAAGGCCAACCTTTTTGAAGATTACCAGTCAGCATTTTTGGCATGAAGCTCCTGTGACTAACCAACTCCAGCCAAGCAAAACTGAAGAAAAATCAACATGAGAACCAACTACATCGTAAAACTGTAGAAGTGCATCTTGAATTTTTATTATCTTCAGTGTCAAAGATGATATCCAAGCACGGTAATTTAACAGTGATTACAGAGAACTCAAACAAATTCAAATAATCAGTACAAGACATAATATAACTTAAAGGACGAGGATTGTCCGACCATTATGAAAGTTTACCAAGTAAATATGGGAATCTAAGCATTAACAAAGAAAGCCCTGACAAAGTGAACTGGAAGCTCACTTGACCATTTTCCCTAAACGAGAATTCTTAATAAATTCAGCCATATCAGCATTTTCATACCAGAAACACATAATTTAAAAGCTTAGAAACAAATACTGTTCAATGATAAAATTACCATCAAACCACAAACCAGCCAACTGCCAACTATCAACCATAACTAGACAACTATATGTTACCTGAATCCAGGAACTTTGAGTGGCTGTAGAGCATGAAATGCATTGGCAAATCCAGTCAAAATCTGCAATATAAGCAATAGTATTAGTCTCACACATAGCATTAGGCCTTCATGGCAGATGGAGGTGGCTAAGTTTTTTGTTAACCACTAGACCAATTTGTGAAGGATAGGAGCAGTGGCATTTTATAACAATGGCATTTTATCTCATCAAATTTTAGCAGTGGCATTTTACAACAAATTTTCTCTCATCAAACCCTGGCCTCGTCTTAAAATCCATCAAACTTAACAAGTTTAACCAAACTCCTAGCTTCTAAATATTCAAACTTGGGTAGAAAATCAAAATGAAGGCTTTAGATAGCAAGAAAATTGGCAGGATTTGCAACAAATCAAAAAAATTAGATTACATTTGATCAAAAAGTAATGAAGGACTTGATCAAAAAGTAATGTAGGACCACAGTCACATGTGAAAAGCAGTTGAAGGACCAAACTGCAATCAAGTGTATATTATGACATTTTTTATATCACAATTCCAGATTGCAAGTTTAAATAACAAGAGATTTACAAGTTTAATTTTATTCAAATTCACCACTCTAAATATTATCCTTCAAATATTTTTAAAATATTACGTCAACATTTCTGCACTGACTCTGATCTACCAATTAAGTTTATAAAGAGTGCAATCAACAAGCTCTCTAACACCACACATATCAGCAGACTCTCTTCTATCAAGTAAATTCATATGGAACCCGTCAATTTTACATGGGACCCGCATAATTTTGCGGGACCTACATAATTTCCAATCATTAGAAGAGTGTGAGAAGATGTATGTTAGAGAGAATGTGTTCATGCCTTATACTAAGTTTATATATCTTTCACATTTGACAATTAATACAAATTAAATATATGTAACACTCACATCAATGTGATGCATTATTTCACTTGACCATTATTCACACAGATTTTGCTGTAAATTTCAGTTTTTTAACAAACAGCACAGTCAACACCTAGAACAAAATTATGACCATTCTAAAATAGAAACTAATGGAGAAAAGGCTAAATGAGAGTAAAAAGAAAGTAAAGAAGGATTAACGAAAGTAAAAAGAAAGTAAAGTAGGATAAATGAAAGTCACAAACACCTGGAGATTTGCACCATCAGTAAC